>PVIW01000003.1:0-673382 GCA_004026585.1 Noctilio leporinus | reverse complement strand
AAACATCAGTGTGTGGTTGTCTTTCACCTGCCTCCAGCCATGCACCTGGCTGGAGACCTGGCTTGCAACCTGGTTACGTGCCCTGACTGGGGAGTTGAACCAGCGACCTTTGGGTTTTCAGGCCAGCACCCATCCATGAAGCTAGCATCCACGGACTATTCTCTTTTTCTTAGTTTTTTAATATTTCATATAATAATGGCTTGGTGATTATCTTCTCTGGGAAGCACTTTATCTGCCCTTCCATTTTAAATGATGGCTTTGCTGGATATAGTAATCTTGGTTGTAGGTCCTTGTTTTCCATCATTTTGAATACTTCTTACTGGTGTCTTTTCACCTATAAAGTTTCTTTTGAGAAATAAGTTGATAGTCTTATAGGAACCCCTTTGTAGGTAGCTATCTTCTTTTCTCTTGCTGTTTTTAAGATTCTCTCTTTATCTTTAACTTTGGCATTTTAATTATGATATGTCTTGGCATGATCCTCCTTGGGTCTAGCTTGTCTGGGATTCTCTGTGCTCCCTGGACTGATAACGTCTGTTTTCTTCACCAAATTGGCGAAGTTTTTCTTCATTATTTTTTGACACAAGTTTTCAATTTCTTGGCTTTCCCCTTTTAGTTCTGGCACCCCTATGATTTGAATGTTAGCACACTTAAAATCATCCCAGAGGGTCCTAAGCCCCTTCTCATTATTTTCAATTCCTGTTTCCTCATTCTGTGCTGGTTGACTGTTTATTTCTTCCTTACTTTCCAAATCGTTGATTTGAACCCTGTTTTTCTTCCCTTCGCCATTGGTTTTTGTGTATTTTCCTTTGTTTCACTTCTTCCCTTCTGCATTTGCCATATTTAAGCATGTGTGTGAAGTTGGTGAGCATCTTTATCTGTGTTTAAAAGTAGCTGGTCAACTAAATACATTTTAACTAAAATCTTAATTGCCCTTTGCCTGGTAAGGTTATATATTCATAGGTGCTGCCATTTAGGATGTGGGAATCTTTGGAGAAATATTATTATGTCTATCACAAGGTCGCAGTGATTACCTGGTACATGTCAAGAGCTCAATAAATATTGAAACAATCAAGTTTCAGGACACATTTAGCATTATGGCTAGCATACAACCTAGTCACTTTTTGTCTGAAACAGATAAGGACTTTGTATGTGGACAATACCCAGGTCTACTTGACTAATTAGTTTAGTACAAAAGATTCTGAGTATAGAATTAATTTAAATTAACCTCTTCATGTAAAAAATGAGAAAAAGGTGTCCTAGATAAAGGAAGTGATTTTCTCAAGGTTACTCATCTTGTTGGTGGTATTGCTAAAACATATGTCCTCTCAAATATTAACCCTGTTATTCCTGAGATGCCCCTTTGACAAAATTGCACAGAACTGATCTCACTTATTGACACTCTACTGTGAAAGTCATTTGAAGGTGGCACCTTAGTCCTATGACTGTCAGAAAGCACTGTATATCAAGATGATGACAATAGGGCTCCCAAATGTGCAAACTCCTTAAGAATTAAAACAATATAATACTTTGTTCACTAAATCACTACATTCTTCTACTCTGTCAAATTTCGTAACTTGCACAACACAAAAGAACACTAAAGTTCTGATGGACTATGGTCTCTCATTAAAAAAAAAGAAATTTCACCTTTTTATAACCTTATGTTTAGACATACATTCATGAGACTAGACTAGGTATCAAATTAGGTATCAATTTTAAAGAGAAAATCTTGGCATTTTACCCTTACCCTCTGTTTTTAATCTCATAAATATAGTAAGGAGGGCATAGCCTATCAAGTGACAGCTTTATACTTAGGATTATTTTTGAAACCTCAAGTTGAGAGTATGGGGGAATAATGCCTCCCAGCCACCCACCTGAATCTCCCTACAGTGTTAATGTATCTGGAGTATATATTGTTATACTCAGTTAAGGCATTTAATAATAATTAAAATGCTAAATTGTTTAGATAAAAACTACAGAGACAGGATCAATGAAGAAGAAAACAATGAGACAATAATGGGATTAGGAGAGTACCTAGCTTCAATTTTTGATACTTGTACTCTACAATAAAAAGCCTTCTGTCCCTTGAAAAGGAGAAAAACTTTCAGGTATTACTATAATATTCCAAAATTAATACCCGTATTTAGTATTTTCATATTGAATAACAGATGGGTGTACTTAAATAATGCATAACCATTTTTCTTAAATTTCTTCTCAAAAGTTTGCTTACATGCACTAATGAATAAATTATAATTTCAAAATGCTGTACTGTAGCCATCACAAAATTTGAAATGACTTTTAACTTCCATAGTTTATGACTTGATGCCTAGCATGTCAGAGAAATCTAACCTCAGAAGAAGAATCTATGATGAGGAACATATAGGCCTTTCTCTGGCCGCTTAAAATCTTATTTAGTCAAAGGGTTGAGACTTAAAAGCTATACTTGAAGCTAAGTCAAAATTTATTCATTTTATAATATTAAAAGGGAAAAAGGTTTAGCAACTGATTTTTTAGACAAAAATATCTGTTCTAGAATGCTAGACTGACATTTCTTAATTTCTGTATCATTTTGGCTTTAAGATTTTTAAACAAATTAATAGAAAGCAAAATATACAGTAAATGTCATTTTTTCCTGAAAATATTATATTTAATTATTGTTCTTTGTATGTTTAATTATTATTCTTTATCTAATATATAAATTATATATTGGGCATTCCTACAAAGAAATATAATTCATTTAATTGTATATAGCATTAAGGATCCAGAGGAAAATCATAAGTAAAGATAATTTATCTTTCAATAAAAATGAAGTCAACCCTGGCTAGTGGCTCAGTGGATAGGCACTGGCCTGCAAACCCAAAGGTCACTCGTTCAATTCCCAGTCAGGGCACATAACCAGGTTGCAAGCCTGGTCTTCAGCCAGGTCCCCATGTGAAAGGCAACCATACATTGATGTTTCTCTCCCTTTCTTCCTCCCTCCCTGCCCTTCCCTCTGAAAAACAGTGAATGCAATCTTTAAAAAAAATAAAGTCAGAATAAATTTAAAAATAGACAATCCTGTATTCTACTTTATTGATTATTTTTAAAAATCAGAGTAAACATTCTGAATTATTTGCTATTATTGTTGTAAAAATTCAATATCATTCTGAACTTACAACTTGAAATTCTAAACACAATGTGCTAAACTCATGATCTCCCCTCTAATTGTTGTCCTTCTAATATTTCTATGCCAGTGAATGATCCTACCTTATAACTAATTATGCCCATCTTTGCCTCCTATTACTACCTCTTGGTTTCCGATAAAATATACATCACATATGTGTGTCTTTTCTCTGTGTGTAATTTCTTCTTTTTAAATCTCTCAACTAGTCTCTAGGTCCATTTTAATTCTCTAACTGCCCCCCACACACAACTCCTTCAGAATTTAAGGTACCATCACCTATTGCTAGGATTATATCATCCATGGGTGTTTATCTTGCCTATGTTGTTATTTTTCTCCATCAGTCATCACCCAAATCTATTCTTTACTATAGCCAGTAATTTGTTTTAGAATAAGTTGAATCATATTGTCACATATTTTTCCTACTTCTGCACCTTCTTTTTAAACTCCAATTCCTTCAACTACAATTAAGACTAAATTTATTATCATTGGTCCCACAGAATTCCCCAGTTTCATTAGCATTTGATTTAAACTGGCCCTTATTCAGACTCTTGATCACACCAGGCAAACTTCTGATTATAGAGTCTGATATATAACTTCTTCCATCCGAAATAAACTTCTTGCCCCAAAACTTTTCATGGTACCTGGCATATAATATTGACCCAATAAAAATGTGTTAAGTGAATAAATAATTAAATGAATAGTGACTAAAGCAATTAGTATCTCAGACATGCTACATATTCATTAGTAGAGATCCAATAAAATAAAGAAAAATTATTCACTAGCAGAAATTCAGTGATTTATATGAAAATCCATTTCTCTGCCTGAAGCAATTATGATTCTGTCAAAAGCCAGAATAATCATAATGGATCAGTATGGAGGTGGCAGTTCAATTTACACTGTTTTTTATTTCCTTACATTTTCAAGAAGAATCCATTAAAAATAAAAATCAAAAAGTACATATTTGGCAATATATGTCCCATACATATTTTACTTAAAACTAGTTTTTTGCTTTGATTCTAGTTTATTCCTTGTGTCTGTTGTAACCTTCCAATCTGAAGAAGAATTAATGATAAAGTTTGATAAACTGATTATAACATATGTCCTTCCATTTATTTTAGAATTGTCTCTTCAGAGAACTCCTTATATTAAATCTGTTCAAAATGATGTCCAAACCTCATTCAGATCTGAAAGGATGTTCACCAAATACTTTAAAACATATTGCAGCAGTGACAGCAAAGATATTTTTCCAGTTGAATTTAATTTAATTCTGCAATAGAAGCAATTTGTTATTATAATTTGCTAATATGTTCAATACATGAGTTGTCAAAATGGGCATATATCTAGCATTATTAGAAAAGAGTCCCATTTGAACTTATCTAAGTTTAGAATGTACATACTCATAAATTCACTTCTGTCTATGTATCTTCACCTTAAAAAGTGTCACATAATTTTTTTACATACAGATTTTTTTTCTGTTACAGAAATACAATTTTGTAACTTGATATATATCCAAAAACACATCCATTTGAAATATGGGTACAGGAATCACATAAGCATAGAATTCTAAATGAGATTCAATTATTTATAAATTTTATTGAAGTGTTTAATTTGCTAAATTATTAATTTTTAAAAAATATATCCTTTATTGTTTAATGAAACATGTCAGCAATCTTAAAGTGTGGCATTTCCTATCACAGTACATTTGTTCAGAGTCAGCAAGGTGGAATACAGTTGACACAACCCTGTTTGGGGGACTGACATTGAACGTCTCCTGTTTTCAAAGTGCTTTCTCAAAAATTTTTATTATTCTTATTAGCAATTCCATCATGGTCAGTTGTTTTGTCCAGTAATCTTTTCTACTAATGGGGATAGGATAGTAAAAAAATTCAGAATTACAGTATGTTTCCTTTTGCTTTACTGTGCACATAGGAATTTATATGTATTGGGCTTCAATTTAATGTAGCTCCTCTTTTACTTTCCAAGCAACTCAAACCTATCTCATTCTAAAAATCTGTATTGCCGGAGGGAAAGGCAGGTAAGGGGTGGCGGAAGAGGACAATGTGGGGAAGAAATGGTAGTGGAAAGCCCTGAATTTGGCTGATGAGCACACGGGCACTGTGCAGGTGATGTGTGGTAGAGGTGTATGCTTGAATCCTGTATGGTTTCAGTGACTAGTGTCAATCCAATAAAACTCAATAAAAATGTTTCTATGACTAACTACAACTGATATAGATTTTATTTTACTCTTATTATTTGTAATCCTCACCCAAGGGCATGTTTATTGATTTTAGAGAGAGAAAAAGAGAGGGAAAGAGAGAATGAGAGAAACACTAATTTGAAAGAAACATCGATTGGTTGTCTCTTGCATGTGCCCTGACCAAGGACCAAACCCATAACCTAGGAATATGCTCCAAATGGGGATCAAACCTGTGACCTTTCAGTTTCACTGGGACATTGCTCCAACCAACTGAGCCCCACTAGCCAGGGCCACAATTGACACCTACTTTAACACCCTGCTAAGTCAGTCCTTTATAAGTCTACAGTATATTGATTTGTACTTATAATGTATTTTTGGCCATTTTGCTGTTATTTCGTATGAACTAGGTAGTAACATTTGTGAGGTTAAGACATGCACCTGATTTATGTTTTTGCATTTCTAGAACTTAGCACAAAACTGGCATATAGTAGATGCTAATAAATATATATTGAATATATATAATGAGAAATGATCATAGCTCGCCTCACTCTTCTAAGGTTTGATGGATCCAAATTTCTATTTTGTACCCTCATGAGCCCTGTAACACTGTACGAAGGCTGTATACTGTCATGGTTGAAAGTGTGGCAGCTTGAGTCAGGCTACCTGAGTTAAGAGCATGGCTCTTAGATACAGGAGCTGTGTGACATTAAGCAAGATAGCTTACTTTGCTTCCTTATCTGAAAAAAAAAAATCATAATTATAATTATAATAGACCTTATCTCAAGGGATTTAGTGCAGATTAAATAAAAGAATATATACTTTGCTGAATGGCAAAGTATACATTTCTTTCTTTTTCAAGCTTTATTAGAAATCTCACTATCCCCAAGAGGTGCTAATTTCCATAGCCCTGTCAAAAGTGGTGGGTTTTACCATATCCTTAGATCACTAGGACTTGAAGTGCGGTATTGTCAGGCCTGGGGAATTGTCAGTCTATGCATGGCTGGCCCTTCTGTTGGATTCTGTCAACTAGCTAGCCTTGAAGTTAATCTTGTTTCCAGAGCCCTGAATGCAGAGCCCCAAGAATAGCTACCATAGTGACCCTGAGCTGCAGGTGTTGCCTTTGGGTATACAGCCTCTTAGTTCTAGTGTGCATGTAACATGCCCTTACTGTCAGCTATGCGCACTGCTGCCATACAAACTGTGTGTGGAATGCCGACACCCCCACGAGCTGCCTGGCCACCTGTAAAGGAGAGTAGGTGCAGGACGCCTAGACTCTCTGTGGTCATTAACCTAAGTGCAGCTGTAGTATGAGTAGAATAACCACGCATGGGGATACCAACACACTAGCTGCCTGACCAGTGTGGTTTTAAACCTGCCACCTGCAATAAAGCATGTCCAATCTCCTGAAAGCTCCACTGAAGTCCATCACCAGACCAGAGGCCTGCCCCCTATCAGAATCTACCGGTCCAAAAGCTAAACGACCTAACAGGTATGTATTCTTAAATCTTACTTCTGCTACTTGAAAACAGATGTGTATCTTATATCTTAAAACTTCCCTCGTTTCCTCTTCCTTTTCTCCCTCTTGCAACCATTGCAAACCTTCACTGTCAACATTCTGCCACTACTAATCCTGCCAAGGTCACAAAGGAACACCATGTTGCTAATCTGACACTCAGTTCTCATCCTTTACCATATACTTCATCAACTTGCCACAGCTGATCACTTTCTCTTGGAAATGCTTTCTTCATTTGGCTTCAGGTAAACCATTCTGTCCTGGTTTTCCTCTCATTAACTGTCTATATAGCCATATCCTTTTTGATTCTGCCTCATCTTCCCAGACATTTATGGACAGTGTTTGTATGGTTCAGCTTGAGCTACCTTTATTCTTAGGATGCAGTTGCTCAACCTCTTCTGATGTTTAGACCAAATATATTGATATTAAACCTTAAATCCTACCTTTTTGTCTTATGATATATGACACACCAGCAAAGCCTGTTGTCTATACCTTTTAAAATACATCCATAGTCAACCATTTTTTACCACCATTGTCATGAAGACCTGGTCTAAGCAATCTTTATTTTCTGTCTAGAGTACTGTTCATAAATTTCTCAGTGGTCACCCTGATCTTGACTGCTAATTACCAATACAAGGGCCAAAGAAATTTTATTAAAACCTGAGTGAAATCATTTCACTCCTTTCTTTGAAATGCTAGTAACTTTCTACCATACACACACACACACACACACAATGTCTTTAGAGTTGCCTGCAAGGCTTTGCACATGAGCTTCCCCAATCACCCCTCAGATCTTACCTCTTCCCTCGCTCAACTCATCATTTCAACATTTACTTCTGATTGTGTTCTTCATGCACACTTATGTATATACATACAATGACATATTACTTGGCCCTAAAAAAGAATGAAATACCGTGTGGATGGGTATAGAGGGTATTATGCAATAAAATAAGTTAGTCAGACAAAGACAAATACCATCTAATTTAACTTATACATGTAAACTAAATATAAGCAAAGAAATTTGAAACATAGTCAGTGATAACTATGTATGATGCCAGTTTGGGTCCTAGAAATGGCAGATGGATCACTCTCTAAAGTAAAAGATTATCTAACCAGCATGCTATATGGCTAAAATCAATATAAAATACTATTAAAAGTTAACTGTAATTTCAAAAGTTAAAATAATAAGCAAAACCATTAGGCATCCCACCCTACCTGAAGGCCCTTTCATTCCCTGCTCTGTCATCAAAGCTCATCTTTAGGAACCTACATGTTTTTTTCTCCAGCGCCTTCATGACTTTTCTCAGAGTACCATCTTAGTATATCCTTTCTATACTCTTTTACAATCATGTTCCCTTAAGTATTGCTTCCATACGTTACCTATTTTATCTTCTGACATGACTCCTTTCACATAATAATATACTACATAATTTTCTTGTTGATTTTTATTATATTGTCTCCCCTTTATGAAATGAGAATTTGTGTTTGTTTTGTTGTTTGCTATACTTGCAACACCTAGAACAGGACTTGGCACCTAGCAGCCAAGTAAAAATATTTGCTTGTAATGACAAAAGTCTGTATAACTGAAAAGTTATAATGCATATATTATGAGTATATATATGCAGTGTAAGAAGGGGAGGATGTGTAGTGTGTGTATGGTGTTTGACACATAGAAATCACTCAATAAATGTTAACTATTATTGGAAAACTGGTACGCACATAATAGATGTCATATATGTTTGTTGTACCTGGATAAATGCATTAATGAATAAATGAAGGAAAATAAAAATCATAATGTGGTATTAATATTTTTTTAAATGCTGTATTTTTCCCTTATGAGGACATTCTGGATATCAGTCCAACTTTGGCCAACTGTGGCCAAATCCTGTATATAGCCACATAAAAAATTGATGACAGAATTAGCATTGTCTTTTCCACATATTATCTAAATCTAAATCTGAATAGCTCTTATCAGTATTCCAATTGTTTAATAAAGACATTAAATAAGCTCAGAGTAGCTCAAGAGTTGTCACTGAGCAGTCTAATTGACTAGTCCTGAGTACACATACACGGTAGGACCCGAAAAGAGTAGGGAAGATTAGTAGCATAAGTAGGGCACTGATCTCAGGAATAATCTCTGCAGTGTGATCTGCAGAATTATGAACAAATGCCCAAAACATTAGCTGATTATCAAAAGAATGAAAGAAGACACACCTGAAGAAATGATAAGTTGAGTTTGAGTTTTCTACAAATAAGTTTTCTAAATGACACACTATCATAGGATAAATACTAACTGAATCTCTAAAAATTATATGTAATATATCATATGAATATAAACATTGTATTTTCCTAATATAATGCAACACAGGATATTGTGGGTAACATCTCCCTACCATGGATATTTATTGATTGCTTTTGTCCCTATGCCAACATTGAACATTGTCATATAAGCCAGCCTCTCAATAAAGATGTTTTGAAATTGTTTGAACTCCAGCTACTATCTGCAAGGCTCACTTATTTACTCAATTGTTAAAAAAGGTATTTCATTTCTCAATCTATTTTTTCAATGCTATTTCAATAGTCTCTGCTTTCAAGAATTTACAATCTTCTTTTATCATTTTATTTTCTTAATTTAATTTTATTGTTGTTGTAGTACATCCATCCCATTTCCCCTCCCCTCTGTTCCCTTCCTCACCCACCCACTCCCCCCCACAAAGTCAATCCCACTTGTTATCCATGTCCATGGTTCTTCCATGCTAGTTCCTTGACTAAACTGTTACCCTTTCTTTGCCTATTCCTCCCTGCTCCACATTCCCCTCTGTTCATTGTATTCATGTATCTGGCTCTGTTTTGTTTGTTTGTTTTATTCATTAGTGTCCTGTAATAGGTGAGATCAAATGGTGTTTGTCTTTCACTGACTGGCTTATTTCATTAAGCATAATACTTCCCAGTTCCATCCATGTTATTGCAAAGGGTAGGAGTTCCTTCTGTCTTTCTGCTGTGTAGTATTCCATTGTGTAAATATACCAAAGTTTTTTAATCTAATCATCCACTGAAAGGCACTTAGGTTGTTTCCAGCATTTGGCTATTGTACATAGGGCTGCTATGAACATAGGGGTACATAGGTTCCCATGAATTGGTGTTTCAAGGTTCTTTGGGTATAATCCTAGTAGTTGAATTGCTGGATCAAAAGGCAGCTCCATTTTTAGTTTTTTAAGGAAACTCTGTACTGTTTTCCATGGTGGCTGCACCAGCCTGCATTCCCACCAACAGTGCGCCAGGGTTCCCTTTTTCCCACATCCTCATCATCATTTGTTGCTTATTGATTTGTTGATGATTGCCATTCTGATAGATGTGAGGTGGTGTCTTATTGTGGTTTTAATTTGTATCTCTCTGAACGCTAGTGATGTCGAACATTCTTTCATATGCCTTTGGACCCTTTGTATGTCTTCCTCAGAGAGTTGTCTGTTTAGGTCCTTTGCTAATTTTTTAATTAAGCTGTCTGTTTCCCTGGTGTTGAGTTGCATTAGTTCTTTATATATTTTGGAGATCAGACCCTTGTCTGAGGTATCATTGGCAAATATGTTTTCCCATACAGTTGGTTGCCTTTTAACTTAGGAATTTACAATCTTAACATAAAAGCAAACATTATATAACATGTTACAATAAAAAGAGATGATGGGCCTTATTTTTTAGCTTCAGGTATAATGATGAATAAGAAATATATATATTTAAGTTGTATCACCTGATGGAGCAAGAATTACACATTGTGAAATGATGACCACATCAAGCTAATTAACAAATACATGACTGCTAGTGTTTCTTTTTTAGTGTGGCGAGAACACTTAAGATCAACTATTATAACAAATTTCAAGCACACAAATGCAGTTTTATTAACTATAATCATAAGGTTCTTCAACACTTATTCATGTTATTTTGGAAGTTTGTACTCTTTGCCAACCACTACTCGTTAAATTTTGATTGTCATTAATAATAACATCAAAAGATAACATGTGAGTTAATATCAAAGAATAAGTAGAATTTGAAAAAAATTTCGAAAAAAAAGTTAAGGCTTTGATGTCATAATATAATACCATAGCACAGCATATGGTTATTGTATTTAGAGCTGAGATGAAGGGTAGAACTTTGCCATTTAATAATGATATTGATACCACACTGAGAAAGCAGCCTAACCTCTTGGTATTTCTGTAATTTCCTGATCTATAAACAGGAAATCACATAGTAGTAAAATTCTATGTGATTATATTAATTATAAGGAACTCACATGTTCCTGGAAAAATTAAGTTAAAAATATCTACATGGAAATATCAGTTGATAAATGTTAAATATACATTAGTGATTATTATAAAGAGATATTTTTTTACAACTTAAATGAACACTGTAATGGTTTATGATTTCAAGAAACTTTCAAACATGTCATCATGATGTTTGTATATAAAATACATACCAACACATAGTCACAGTATATAAGGCATTAAATACAATCAATTGCAAAAACTGAGGATTACAAGCAAACAACAGCTTCTATTAGTGTGACATGCAGAGAGGGAGAGAGAAAGAGGAAAATGGAGACAGAGAACGAGATATGATTGCTGTTCGCTGGAGTTCCATGATGAAGATAAACTTATAATGAGTTTGGCCAGATGATGATCACAATCAAATATTTCATTTTTATCTTTGGATATTTAATATCTAACCTTCCCAGAACAAGGTCATAAAACAGCATGTACGTACCTCAAAGTTGCACAGGAATATCTATATATATCTTAAATTAGAACACAAACTCAGTGTTCAGTTTTTCTGAAATTTTTATGTAAGTTTCACAAGTTAAAAAATCAAAATTCAGCCTGAAAACACCTTTTGACTATCTTTACCCAATTTGGTTCATTAGATTTTCATTTGTATATCCCAAAACACAAATACTGATATTTGTGTCACATTATCATATTATACTGTGATAATGTCAGTATCACATTATACTGATTCTCTCTCTCTTTCTCTCTCTCTCTCTCTCTCTCTCTCTCTCTCTCTCTCTCTTTCTGATTATTATACCTGAATTAAGGGACTGGCTCATTTTTGCTTCCCTAATATTTTCCCCATAGTTAATATTCAATAAAATGTTAGCTAAGTAAATCCTCTACAGAGAAGTAAAGATGTGGACTGGAGAGGAAGTAGTCATATATGCAGTAGATATATTGTTAGATGAATACAATGTGTGAGAAAAGTTATAGGAAATAGAAAATGACCAAAAAATAAGGTTTAATAATCACAAGATATCCTAATTTGTTTATTATAGAATATGGATTTTTACAGACATATAAAAAGTGGAACAATTTTGAAGTCACAGATGGGGAAAAGTTAGATTATACACCAGAAAGATGGAGAAGTCTGATATGAAGATAACCAGAAAAAAATCAGTACAAAGAGCCTCTGAGAAAACAAAAGTTGTAGCAAGGTAGATCAATAATGCTGTTTGCTGAAACACTAGAAAATTATAGGATTTGCCCAGGAAAATAGCCATTGGAGGCCTCAGAGAGTTTGGCTTTAGTGGAGTTGTGAGAAAAACGAAATTGCAGAGCTTAAGGAAATTGGAGAATTGGTGTTAATAGGAATAGAGATTTGAAAGGAAAGGACCCAACTAAGAAAAGCTACTTTATTATGAGTTGTCTGTGTCATTAAATACTCTGAACCAGGCAAGAATACAATTACACTTTGCTCAATTTCAATTAAAAGCAGTTAAAAGCAGTTCTATCTTTTAGCACAGGTTGTGAGCAATTTATTTTTAAATGTGTTCAAATTTGTCAGGTTCTTAAAAGCACAAAGGGTAGCATCAACTGTACCAGTTATCATTAATTTTATCTGCATTGCTTGGACTCTGACTTAAACCTTTTACATCTTTTTTTCCTGCCTTACCAGGACAATGAGAGTATCCAAAGTATAATATCAACACTTTGCTATTCTAAGTTACCTTGGCAGGTGGGGGACGGGATTGGGGGTAACCTGTGTGTGTGTGTGTGTGTGTGTGTGTGTGTGTGTGTGTGTGTTAGCAGAGAGAATTCTCTAAGTAGAATAATTGTTCTTCTGATGATCAGGTTTTTTTCATGGCTCTTTAGCTCTCTGGCCTTCCAGGATATATAGATAGATTTTAAAGGAGGCTATTATTAGAGTAAACAAAAGCTACTAGAGTCATCCTTTCGGGCACAAGGTCAGAGCTTAGGTCAGAGTTTATATTTCTTATTTATTAGTGGGAAATTGTTGCTAAAATGAGAAAGACATGCTTTGAAGCATTTGCTTTAAAACTGAATTTATCTTGGTGTGAAATGATCCTTGAGGTTACTTGCCCTCAGCAAAGAGGAGACAAGAAATCTAAGTGTGGAAACAACCTAAGAAAGAGGACACATTCAAGCTTTCATCTAATCATGAAATTTAGTTTGGGGAAAGCTTTTATTGGAATCAGTATTGAGAGTGGCAATGTTCTTTTTGTGCCACATCCCATTCTAAATGTCACATAGTATTGTAATCTACACAAGGTATACACATTTAATAGCTTATAAAGCATAATAAATAGACAAAGTTTCATGATTTTACATTTTCCTGTAGGGAAAACAACAAAGTTAGTCTTAACTTTTTAATTTAACTTCTCTAAATAAAAATATACTTTATAAGATTAAGTTAATGGGGTAAATGTCCACAATATGTTTATGTAATAACGTTTTGAATCATAATATATGCTATACTTGGTCTCACTTTGGCTAAAATGTGTATTATCTATGTACTATATGTTTTTTATTTGCATGTGTACATGTATATTTGCTGTATTTCTCTATGTATGCTGCCAGAAGAAATCACATTTAAATGAAGAGTTAAGAAGTTTCTTTGAGCCCTGGCTGGTGGCTCAGTGGATAGGCGCCAGCCTGCAAACCCAAAGGTCGCTGGTTCAATTCCCAGCCAGGGCACATAACCAGGTTGCAAGCCAGGTCTCCAGCCAGGTCCATAGCTGGAAGCAGGTGAAAGGCAACCATACATTGATGTCTCTCTCCCTCTCTGCCTTTCTGCCTTCCCCCCTCTCAGGAAAATAATAAATAAAATCTTAAACAAAAAAAAAAAAAAAAAGAACTTTCATTGAAAATTATTTATATATGATCTCCAATAATTATCTTTAATTTAATTATAGTGAAATGGTCTTGATCGCATTGTACTATGATGAAAGATAATGTTAGGAAAAGGAAGATAATTGTACTTAGCTTAGAAACAATGATCTCAAAGAATAAGAAAGCTTTAAATAATAATATATATACTCATTACCAATATACCATTTTCCCTTTTTCTTTCTTGCCCACATTTTCATTATGAAATGTTACATTTCAGCATGATCTGCGTGAGATGGTGAGTGTCCCATAGAAGAGTCTATAATAGCCTGGTAACATGAATTATTGGGGTGATTTCATTCTTCTTGCTTAAGTTGATTTAACCACCTCTTATTAAGACATCTAACAGCAGGAAATACAAATACTTTGGCTAATTGGATAGTTATCATTTTCTGATCATTCTGTTACCTATCTTGTGATTTATATGGTATTCTCTTCTAATTAGGATAAACCATTGACACTATACTCCATGATTGCTGGATGCATTGATAAAAATGAAGTTTCCAGTTTTTAGTGTTCAAACTTTAGCATCAGATTCTAGAACTTGGTTACATACTTAATTGAGTGGCATGCATATCTCAAGGCTGACCTTCTGAGAATGATGTAACCACAAGCATGAAAATGAACCTGAAAGTGTTCCTCAAACTTCACCTAACTTTTAATTTAAATACGAAGCTTTCCAAGGAAAGCATAATGTCATAGACACTTATAAGAATAAAATGTAACTTAACAAAGTTAAGTCTTCAAGGTGCTTGGTAAATTAGAGGGACATAAAGAAAGAATATATACATATACTACCCAGGAACACAAAGTTCCCATCTATAAATCAATATGTCAATTTATGAAAAATAAGAATAACTATTAAAAGTAATAAGGATAATAGTAACAATAGAGGTAAAATTGATAGTATTGGCCATGTATGTCAGCTATGTGCTGAACTATATAAAATTGAGTTTCAGATTTATAAGCATTATAAGGAAACTGAGCCTCAAAAAATGCTGTAACTCTTTGAAGTTATACATTGGGTCTCTTCATCTAGCTGTTCTGGTTGTAAAAATATAAGACTGCAAGTCACATCATAGATATATGCTAATTTATTCAATAGCTCAAGGGCAGGTCAGAAGATGGTTGGCTTCCAAGCTAAACACTTGAGCAGCCAGGGAGAACCCTTCCCTTAGTGAACTCACATTGGCTTTCAATGGTTCACACAGGCTTAGTGAAAATCTCTCTCTCTCTCTCTCTCTCTCTCTCTCTCTCTCTCTCTTCTCTTTCTCTTTCTCTCAGATGACACATCTACACACTTATTGGCACACCCACATTTTTAAAACTCCTCTAACATTTTGGTTTTGACTCAGTCGTATTTTACAAATATATAGTTATTTATTTTACAAATACATTTCCTATCTGATTATGGCAGTGATACATATTCAAATATGGACATTTTAAAATGCAAAAGCAATATAATATACCCATTACCCATGTATCATCTTCCATTTTATTTTTCTCTCCCTCTTTTTCATCTTTTATTTATGACTTTGACTTTGAGTCAAAATAAACAAAAACATAAACCCTGTCACCAACTTGGTTTATTTCCCTCATTGTGAAACGTAGCATTTGTAAGAACAAAGAATATGCTTTAGGAATGTTTTATCCCACACAACATGCACTTTAGCAAATGGCCCTGCTTCCTCCACTTCTCATGTCACCTCCTTCCCAGCTCCCCACAATCAATTTGGTATCAGAGAACATATTTCCATTCAAACAAAATTGTGAGTATTGCTAGTGCATTAAGTTATAGCTAAACTATCAATCCTAATGCTTTGTTGAAGGGAGGGAGACCATATACTGCAAATGTATTAGGTTCTCTAATTTATTGTCAGCTAAATTAAGACTTATTAATTTAATATAATACTATCAATTGCACTTAATAACACTTGCTTAGATATGTTGTGCTCAAACAAATGAAATGTTCATTATACTATAGGCCATCTACAAATTTTATTACTGAATTTTAAAACTTGTCCTAGTATTTTGGTTTTGTTTTTTAAAAGATTTTATTTATTATTTTTAGAGAGAGGGAAAGGGAGGGAGGAAGAGAGGGAGAGAAGCATCAATGTATGGTTGCCTTTCACCTGTCTCCAGCTAAGGACCTGGTTGAAGACCTGGCTTGCAAGCTGTGTATGTGCCCTAACTGGGAATCAAACCACTGTCACTTGGGCTCACAGATTGATGCTCAATCCACTGAGCCACACTAGCCAGAGCCTTGTCCCAGTATTTTAAATGAGAAATATAAAATTATTTAAAGGAGCCAAAGTTTTCAGATAAAATTTTTGTTATAAAATATTAAAAATAAAAATTATACAATATGTTTTTCTTTGAAACAGTTTCACATATTTACTAATACTTGAATATTTCATTTCAGTTAAAAGTATTTATGAAACAAAGCATTTTAATTTGTTCTTTTCTTTCAATTTCCATACAATTAAGTAAGGAAATAAATGCAAAAGTATAAGGATACTGCTCTTGGTAAAAAGTTCAGAAGAATCCTATTCTTTAATATAAGAAAAACCTAGGCACCCTGGCTGGTAGCACAGTGGATAAGGTGCCAGCCTGCGAACCCAAAGGCCGCAGGTTCGATTCCCAGCCATGGCAGCATAGCAAGGCTGCAAACCAGGTCTCCAGTCAGGTCTGTGGCTGGAGGCAGGTGAAAGGCAACCATACATTGATGTCTCTCTCCCTCTCTGCCTCTCTCCCTTCCCCTCTTTCTAAAAATAATAAAATAAAATCTTTAAAAAAAAAGAAAAAAAGAAAAAAAAAGAAAAACCTAGGCTATTTTAACATTTTGTCCTTTATGTTTTTCTATCTGAAGCTCTTAACTGTATGGAAATCAGTGCCATCTATCAAAATGGGCTAATCCAACCAGTGAATTTTCTACTTTTTTTACTTTTTCTTGAATGTTTCTGTTGTGATGCAGACTATAACCATTTTCTTCCTTCAGTCTATCCATGTACCTACATCCCCAAGAATTTGGACAAAAAACATTAATTCAAGAAATTCAGATCACATATTCTAGCCAAGTGTCATTTCTGTGTTAATCATTCTTTGCCCAGTCCCGATTTTATCCCTGCATTGTATGGACTCACAATTTTATATGGATTTTAAAATCTATGAAGACCATTTTCATGAACAATAAAATAAAAGTTCCAATCCCCAACAGAGGGAGGCCAGAGAGCTGTAAAGACCTGGGGAAGAGAACCATTATTGTCTCTGTTGGCACACTGGCAGATGCTAGTGTGGAAGGAATACTGTAAAGCATATAAAGTTAAGAAAGCTCTATAAAACACCATACAAAATTTATGTTTCACTGCCATAGTTCCTATCCCTTCAATCCTTCTAAGTATTGAGTCAGTTACCTCTAGGAGAGATCTGAAAAGGCTTTCTAACTATGGCTATAAAGAAAGTCATCCCTGCACACAGTGCTTTACGGGCAGCCTCACTGTAAACTATTGCTTGACAGGTGCAAAGTTCCACTCTGCTTCAGAAAGGAGATGATGTGGTGCCACAGTGACCTGATCATCATGTTTTGGAGGCTATGCAAGTGCACTTAAAAAGAACAAGGAAGTCCTGGTTGGTGGTTCAGTGGATAGGCAATGGCCTGTGAGCCCAAAGGTCACTGGTTCAATTCCCAGCCAGGGCATATAACCAGGTTGCAAGCCAAGTCTCCAGCCAGGTCTGTAGCTGGAGGCAGGTGAAAGGCAACCATACATTGATGCTTCTCTCTGAATCTGCCTCCCTTCCCCTCTCTCTGAAAATAATAAATAAAATATTTTTAAAGAATAAAAAGACCAAGAACTTGAATGATATTTCTAAGAAAGCCAGTCCACATAGAATCCCAGGTTCAATCAGGAGTGTTATCTTCTGATAGCCTGAATTACATTCCTAAAATGTTCAGAGTTTGTGAACGTCTAATGTTAGCAATGACACCAAATCCTTCCCTGCTTGCTCCATGTGAACATTAAATATAAATAAAAATTTGGATGGCTTATGACATGAAGAAATACCAACACACTGATTTGTCATCTGTTCCTGGGGCACAATTTAAAATATATTGTTTTATGTTACTATAAAGGCCTACTCTTTTATGTTGCACTGATTTTTATTTTTGTTTCAAAGTAGAAGTTACATTATTTATTACTACATTTTTAAATATGCTCTTAGACTAGGGATTCACAAGCTCCATAAATGGCAATGACATGAACATTAAATTCACATATGCTTGAAGTCAACATTGTGTTAATTAGCAGAACTTTTCAGGAAGTAGGCTGTTGACTTTATGAAAACAGTTGCTATTGTAAACTATTCTGCAAATCCCAATAGAAGCATATTTGTCTAATGATGGAGAACTGAGAATATCTTAATATGTGCACAACTTGAACACTATTTGGGAGAAAGCAAAATTAATTCATTTTTCTTCAATCATTCAATTTAACCAAGCAAAGTCTAAACAAAATTCACAATCTTGGATGCCACAAAAAGCAACTAGATCACATAGATCACAGGGAAGGAAAGATAAAGAGATGGTTTCTTGCCAGTGCACCTTAAATGCTAAACAAATGTTGTGTAAGAACAGTGAACATTTAAAAAAATACAAAAAGAACAAAATTCATTTTTCTCAAATAGCATCTTCTTGGATCAGGAACTTTGTACATTTTTTTTTTTTAAGTTCTCTATTAAACTTAACATATTCTATATATCCTAACTCTCATTATACAATATTCTAAGACAGGTTCTTTCAAGATTGAAATATTTCAGACAGGCACATTTGGGCCACTGTAGACTTAGTATGTTGAACGGTCTCTAAGAAGCTTGATTATTAATATACTTTTCTGCAGTGACTAACTTACTAATAGGAACTGACAAAGTCTAATGTTCAGTGTTTTATATTTTTTACTCTTTTCAAATAAAATAATGGGAGATAAAATAATGCAATACACAATTAACAGAATCATACCGAAATCCCTTATAGCATCAACTTTTGACCCCTTCAGGGATCTTCCCTCAAAATAAATTTTGGCAACTTTCATATTGCTAAGCTTTATCTAAGATCATTACTTATGTTTGTTCAAAGGCTACTAAATAGAATCTAGGTTTTTCAAACAGAATTTGCTTAGTAAGTGTTCAAATAGAGGCCTCTGTTGATCTATCATACAGCAAAACTTAAGAAATAAAATTCATTGGAAGCCACTTTTGTAAGATTATTTTATTTAAAGCAAATTATTACATGAGGTGACTAACCTTTAAAAATGAACTACAGATGAGCATGATTCATTTACCTGGTGTGTTTCATTACCCCTTTAATAACTGAAACCCTGACCAACTGTAAAGTTCAGACTAAAAGCATCCTTACTTACCATCATCATACTGGCCAGAGCAGATCATGAAGAGAGAAACAAGGATGATTCCTGAAGCTAAGCATTTCCAGAGGTAAAACTGTTGTAACATCTTCTGTCAAGTTCCACTCAAGGCTGATCTGAAATAAGAAGGAGAAAGAAACATTTGACAAGTCCATTAATCTGTTATAGGTAAACACAATTGTCACAGCACAGAAATGCCTTAATGACTTCACAGTTAATTACCTGTGCCACACTACCCATTAGCAAAGTTACACACTTATTTAATGCACTAGAACTCTAGCCATATGAATTTACAGACAAGTAATGTAAGAAAAAGCCATCTTCCCTGTTATTTTGTCAGCAAATAAGTTGAGAATTTAACATACTTAGAATATCAGAACCATAGTCTCTTTCAATTTGTAACCCTGCTAGTGAATCAAATGTTAATCGGTTTGTTACTAAATTTATTTTATCTGTACACACAGCATAATTCCAATTACAAAGTGTATGTTGTTTGGCAACAGGTGATAGTACCCTATATAAAAAGTTTTCAATGGACATTTGTGTTACACAATTAAGTAGAAAAAACCCATCATTAAAATGCTAATTCCTTTTAGTACAGATGCAAGACTGACTTAACTAAAACTAACCATAAACTATCAGGTTTTTTTTTTTTTTAACCATATCTGTCTTTCGAAGCACTTGAATAAATTACACTTTAATTCCTTTGATTTCTTGTGCAAGCTCCCTGTAAATAATGAAATTGAATGAGATTATCAGTGTCCTGTGAGCACACCAGCAAGTCTTACTGAAAAAAAAAAAAAAAAAAAAAAGGTGTGCTCAATTTCCTGGTAAATTAAAGAATTTATTTACACAACTTTGCTCAGAAATGAACTTGACTATATGGAGGTACAAGAGGGATAAAAACTCGACTCCTCTAGTTCAGAAATTTCAAACTCAAGTGCCTGTAGGGAACAAAAGACCAAAGTAAAGAGTGAACTAGAGAGGACGGTGGTTGGAGAAGGCTGTGATAAATTGTGGAGTGCACGTTCGTGTCAAGAGCCCAGCTCAGCTTTTCACATGGGAATTCAAAACAGTGTTGGCAGGTCTTCTATTTTTCAGAAGATGGTAGAAATCCAAATTGCCGTGTGAGATGGTTCAGTGTTTGGATGAAGGTCCAATCCCCTGTATGACATAAATGTTTGTGTCAGGTCATAATGTTCTCTGAGTTTATGACTCCTGTCCAGGATTTGCTCATCTAGATTAATTGTGGATAACATTCAACAGACTGCACTGAGCAGATATTTTACTTCTGCTTTTACATGCATTTTTATTTCATTTATCATCTTTGTGCTTCATGAAGTTTGCACAGAAGATATAAATATTTATAATTTATGTTAAGTTATTATAAAAGAGTAAGCTCAAACTTTTCTGAGAGGATGCTCAATCCTTTAATGTCAAAGGTCACTGAATTAGCGCACACACATTTTACAACAGAATTGATTGGCTTTTTGCATTTCTTTAAAAATGAAAATCCTTTTTTACCTGAGCCTCACACTTTTTTTCCCTCCAAAGTGGTAAAGGACTGAGCCTCTGCTTTTATAACTTCTAGGCACAAATGGCTCAAAGAACAGCCCATCTTTTGGCATCAAGAGAACATAATAATTTCTTCTTATTTGCAAGTAAAATTGACCAAATGAAAGAACCAGTGCATTAGTAAGGCTTCTTTTTAAATTCAAGTTCTAGGTCCTGGCTGGTGGCACAGTGGGTAAGGCGCCAGCCTGCGAACCTGAAGGTTGCTGGTTCCATTCCCAGTGAGGGCACATAACCAGGTTGCAAGCCAGGTCTCCATCCAGATCCGTGGTTGGGGACAGGCGAAAGGGAACCATACATTGATGTCTCTTTCCGTCTCTGCCTCTCTCCTTCCCCTCATTCGAAAAATAATAAATATAATCTCTTAAAAAATTCAAGTTCTTCAGTTTATCTATTATATGACTTGGAGCAAATTAACTAGCATCTATGTCTCCCTTTTCTCATTATTAACATGGAGATAACATAGTACACCTATCTCACAAGGTTGCTTTGGGGATTAAATGAGTGGCTATAAATACATGCTTAGAAAAGTGACCCAGATGAAACTTGAACTCCATAGAGCTTAATGAATGTTTATGACTCTTTCTATGAATTCTTAAAAGTACTTTAATATATAGTTCTTTAATCTGTCTGCAACAAAACCTCCAAGATTGGCATTATTATTCCATTCTGTGGAGAACACATCACGTTCCCTGGTTCAAGATTACAAACTGGTGAGTCACTGAAGAAGGGGTATAGTTTACAAGTCTGAAAACTCTGTACAGTTCATTACATAAAAGGATAGAACATTTCTGAGAGAACACGTGGGTCAGAAGGCTTCTAGGGTTTTGGATGTCTAAACAGCCTGTTCTCCAGTACCCTAAGGGAGCAATATTGTATCCCTCTTCCTAACCCTAAAATACCCTACTAAGATTTATGCAAATAGTGGCTTCAATTCCTCTTTTTTTAACATGGAACATTAAAAATCAGAAAATAGGATTAAAAATAAAAAGAGAAAGTACTTAAAGACCATTGTGTAAAACAAAACTTAAAAGAAAAGCAGCATCTCACCAAATAAACTTTGCGGGTCCTTAGTCTATCAACTTGATTTCCCTCTAACTAGCTTAGTATTATGCTTTCACAAATTATGGTTTTTTTTTTTTTTTTTTTTTTTTTTTACTTCTGATTCAAACCATTTGGTTTCATTTAACAGCCTTCAAGATGAAAACAACCTGATGGGTCATAATTTTAAAATAATTGAAGTCACTGCCATTATTATATCTCCAGAAATAGAAACTCTTAATCCAGGATCCTATACATTTTATTAGAAGATTAGAGTTTTGCTTTCTAAAATATTACAATAAAAAAACTGCCTAAAACTTTATTTGGAATAGATATAGTACTTACCACCTAGAGTGATAAGAACATGTTTATTTTTAAGTAATGAGAAAATACCTTTTCTAATATTTTTACTATTTAATTTATATTTGCATTACTTTAAGGCAGATTTCATCATTTCAACAGGCTCTGTATTTTCAGCAAACTGAAAGCTTTGACTCATCATGTTGACCTAATACCCCAAAATACAGAGCACATATTGAGTTAATAAGAAAATCTTAGTTCTAAGTAAAGATATAATGAGAGGACTCCTCCAGGAATGAGGCTATGTTCTCTAGGCGAAAGACTAAGGACCAGCATGATAAATACTCTTATAGTGCCAATTAGCTAACAGTGGTGCTTCTGACATCAACTAAGTTGGAACAGATCAAATATTTTAGTTAAGAAACTAAAATTTTTCATTACTAGTTTTATAATCTCTAGAATTGTGGGGAGAATTCTTATAGGAGTTAAAATTCTAGATCTTGTTAAATGATTTGAGATAAAGGAAATATATTTCATATACCACCTCCAATGTGTTATTGTATCTGTATTATAATAAATTCCCTATAAAATTCCACCATGTTCTCTGAGTACAAATTTTCCCTTTAGATTTCTCCTTGGTAGCAATCTAGAGCATGACCAGTTCTAAACAGTAATGTGGATGACCTATAAATAAGTTTATTGTACTTAATTTTCAGATTGATTGGCACATTCAACAATCTGATATATGGTATTGCAGTAATAATTTGGAAATAGTATTTTGACAAAAAAGATTGGAAAAAAACAGATTTCTCAATTATGTTAGAACCTTACATGTACATGGTTTGAGGTTCATGAAATTTATAACATTTTTACAAATGTTTAGAAATATTTTACTGCAACTGCTCAAGACACTTCACACTAATTTCAAATTTCATATTATTTGTGTTCCCTACCAGATAATGCTGATATTTATTTCTCTGGCATTCAGTGTTTCTCAGAAATTCATTTCTTTAATGACCATTTATGTGGAGTCACTGAGGTAAAACTAGGTAGTTGAAAAATATCAATAAAATAAGCCCACTCATATCTTTTTCCTCAGGAATCTTACAGAGTAGCAACACAGGGAAAGACAAGTTACATAACAAGGTAAAAGGTAATAAGTGGCCTGAAAATAGTAGCTTGTATTTTCAAAATTTTATACTGTCATTTTATACTCAGTTCTTATTCAGAAAGTTAAGCAAGATTATATAAAGCAAACAAGAATGCTTTCTGATACCATAACTGAAGGACTTGAGGCACAAAAACATCATAACTATTCCAACAACCTTAGCTGAAAGTACCCTTGAAAATATCTACTGCCTAGAATACAGATTGTTGCTCATTTCTTGGAAGGAGAATAAAGGCCTTTCACTTTCAGATATAAATCCAAAGACCAGCAACACATAAAGCTCTGCCCTTGATGTGTTTATCCTGCTCCCTGCCTCTGGATTGGTTGCAGCAACACATGAAAAAGCAGACATGGTTGACATCATGGCAGTTTTCCCTCTGGTACATTTTTGAAAATGTCATCTTTTTATTTTTTAAGCCCTGTCCCTGACTGCTGTGCGAATAACCACTCTTTTTTTTTTTTTTTTTTTTGATATATCAAAGTTTGGAGCCACTGCCCATACTGTGTTGAGAAAGCCCATCTCAATGGCATGTCAGGAAGCAAGCCAAAATCTTTCGGTGAACCGAGTGAGACATATGCATCTGCCCTTCAAAACGCTGCTCGTTCTAACTCTGCTTCTTCCAGTTTCTGACAGAACCTAGATAGAGCTATGAAAATACAATTTTCACCACTCTGCATTTCTTGGCATAGAAATGTATAATATAAAATATAATGAGATATATTTATATAACTTTATATTATAGATGTATAGTTTTACATATAAAATCTATGTAAAGCAATATATTAACATTTTATTTAAATGTATACGATGGACATATAAATATTGATGTTTCCCATTCATAAATTTTTTTCTTTACTCAGAAGCTGAATTCTGCTTTAAAGACAGAAATGGCAAGATTTTAGTTAATTCTAGGCAGGAAAACTGGGCTTTGTGGGGTGAATGGCACCTCTCCAGGCTGGCCCAGATAGGCCAGGCTTACACTTCTCAATGTCTGAGAGTGTGCCTGGGTTGCTGTCCACTTTTAAATGTGTGCTTATTTATTTATGCTTTTCTCTCTATATATACACACATGTATAAATGTGTATTATTTATTTATTTGTGCTTCTTTCTCTTTATCCACACACACATATATACACATTCTCAAAAAATATGGTGGTATAAAATAAAGTCTATGAAAATAAGTTTGAAAATGAGGAAGTAAAGAAATCCATAAGAATTAATCCTGCCAGCATTTCAACTGCTTGTAGACTGCATTTCAGTTAAAAAATTTTTAAATATATACTCAACAGTTGTACACATTAAATGAGCCTGATTTAACTCAAAATACATTTCCTGAAACCAAAGGATACACAATAAAGAGAGTACAAATTTAGAAATTTGCCCTGGCTGGTGACAAAGTGGACAAGGCGCTGGCAGGCCTGTGAACCCAAAGGTCGCTGGTTCGATTCCCCAGCCGGGGCACATAACCAGGTTGCCAGCCAGGTCTCCAACCAGGTCCATAGCCGGAGGCAGATGAAAG
Organism: Noctilio leporinus; assembly: GCA_004026585.1. Lineage (NCBI taxonomy): Eukaryota > Metazoa > Chordata > Mammalia > Chiroptera > Noctilionidae > Noctilio > Noctilio leporinus. The sequence continues at coordinate 648,328 of PVIW01000003.1, read as the reverse complement.
GCAGCCATACAATGATGTCTCTCTCCCTCTTTGCCTCTCTCCCTTCCCCTCCCTCTAAGAATAATAAATAAAATCTAAGCCAAACAAAATTTAGGAATTATTTCTCTATACAAATTTTGGTGGACCTTTGAAAATTCAAGCTGCCTCTTAACATTTATATAGGAATTCTTTTCTTTTGTGTGTGTGTGTGATTGTTTTAATCACAAAACCCTAAATAGAGGAGGGAGGGACTTTGGTTTTCTTTCTGGGTAACACTCACCATGGAAACAGATTCCTGACAAAGTTGTTTTATTCAGTTTATATTCAAAAGTTGCCCTGGCTCAGTGATTTGAGCACTGGCCTGTGGACTGGAAAGTCACTGGTTTGGTTCTTGGTTGTGCACATGCTAGGGTTGTGCGCAAGGTCCCCGTTTGTGGGCAGGTGAGAAGCAACTGCTCAAAGTTTGTCTCTTATATTGATGTTTTTCTCTTTCTCCCTACTTTCCCCTGTCTCTAAAAATAAATAAATAAATCTTAAAAATGTGGGTTCTATTTAATCAAAAACTGCTGTAAAACACATTATAATAAGCTAGACATAAATAAATTAAAATTGTAAAATAGAGTGGATTTTAAAACTTAAGTCAATTATCATTAACATATTAGGCATTTAGTGATTATACATGCATTTACTCAACAAGAATTTATTGTATATTTATTACACATCAGGCACTCTGCTTCTATTGCAGAAATAAATTTAGTTTCTTCATGACTTTCCTATTGAGCAAATACCATATTTTATAATTTGAGTAATATGTTATTTCAGAATATGTTATTAAAATGATTCCAAATTAGAGAAACATTAAAAATCAATCCTCAATTATAAAGGATTTCCATTAAATACATGTTTTCTAAACTAGCACCTCAAGGCTACTCTTAGATGTCAATATACTTTCATAAAATTTTTTAGAAAAATAACAGGAAAAAGTTTGGTTTGAAAGGAGTGAGCACTCAGGAATGAGAAAAGCCCGAGCATCATTCTTCCTGTGGAGTAAGTTAAAAGTAGAAAAAAGTACACTTAAAACTGAGTTTTAATTTCAGGCAAGTGCATACATATCACATTTTTAAAAAGCAGCTTGAAGGACAGAGAGTCCTGTGTCATGTCATTTTCCTGCATAGCCAACAGATTACAACTTACCCTGTTTGGTGAAGGTGAAACATCCCAAGAAACACAAATAAATTGATGAGATTATTCCTTTCTTAGAGAAGTTACATTAACAAAAAGCCAAAGTATTAAGACAGTCAAGAAAGATGGAAGTAGACAGTGTGAAAATGCCAGAGACTTTTGGATAATAAAATGTCCTAAGCTTTGGGAATGGGAGAGACTCATGTTACCTTCCTAGTTCTCTCTCTTCTTTGTCATATGAACAGAAAACTAGTGAAAACTTCTGAGACTGATTATAAAATTAGGATAACAAAACCTGTTTTATTCTGCTGTAGCTGATACATAAAAACTTGAACAATAAAATAATAGGAGCACTAAAGGTATTATTATTTTTAATTTATTACATAAGTGGTTGCTACGGTGCTGATTCTGGGCAGGCACTTTCGAACATGGATAGACAAAGGGTACAAGTTTCTTCTTTCTTTCTGCTATATAGAATTCCATTGTGTAAATGTACCAAAGTTTTTTGATCCAATCATCCACTGATGGGCACTTAGGCTGTTTCCAGCACTTGGCTATTGTAAATAGTGCTGCTATGAACATAGGTGTGCATAGGTTCTTATGAATTGGTGTTTCAGGATTCTTTGCGTATAGTCCACATAGTGGAATCGCTGGATCAAAAGGCAGTTCCATTTTTAGTTTTTTAAGGAAACCCCATACTATTTTCCACAGTGGCTGCACCAGCCTACATTCCCACCAACAGTATAGCAGAAAGAAAGAAGGAACTTGTACCCTTTGCAACAACATGGATGGAACTGGAGAGTATTATGCTTAGTGAAATAAGCCAGTCAGTGAAGGACAAATATCATAAGGTCTCACCCATTACAGGACAATAATGAACAAACTAACAACAAGCAAAACAGAACCAAGTATATGAATACAGTGAATAGGCCTTCAGTGGTCAGGGGGAAAGGGGTTGGGGGGAGGGGGGAGGCAGAGGCAAGGAAGGGGAGCAGCTTAGACAAGAACCTAGTATAAAGGAACCATGGACATGGACAACAGGGGGGATTGACTTTGGGGGGAATGGGTGGGTGGGGAGGGGGACAGAGGGGAGCAAAAAGGGGATGGATGTAATACAACAACAATAAAATTAAAAAAAGAATATGGATAGACAATGGCAGTGTAAGAAAAAAGGAAGCAAAACAGGAAGGGAGGGAGGGAGGAGAAAAGGAGAGATAAATAAAGGTCATGTGGAAATTTTCGGTTAATGATGTTTAAGAATAACACCCTAAAGTGACCCAGGATGAATCACACATTTATGTAATTCTGTCCTAAACCATGAAGGTAGAATCAGTGATGTTTCTAAAACAAAATGCTAAAAGTGACTAGACGTCATCCTGCTGATTCAGTTAAGTTATAGGAGACTCAGCCCTAGCACATTGGAATGAGAGATATTTTTTTGTCTGAGCTTGAAGATGTAAATATTCATGTTGCAGACTGCTTATGGAGAGGGACAGATGCCGGGAAATACTGTTAACCTCTTGTACTTGGGGAAAAGAAAGTAATTCTGCCAATAATCCAGAGCTTTGCAGGAGAGTCTACACAGCCCTATAGATGAGCACACAGATCAGCAGGGACTTGGTTACAGCCTCCTGAAACACTGAGCAAGGGACACAGCTAAAATGAGGCCAGACTCCTGGTTTACAGAAGAAAACATAACCAGTAGTGTTTTAAGCTACCAGGTTTATTGTAATTTCTACCTAGCAATAGCATAGTATTGAAAATAACAAGTATTGGCAAAATTAATAGCAATAGTATATTAATATGTAGGGGGATCTGTTGAAAAATGTACATATTTAAAATGTCAAATTGGCTGTAAATCTTTAGATGACGGTTGTGTGTGGGATTGAGGATGAAGAAGTAAGTATCGAAATCCAATTGAGAAATTGGAGTCAACAAAAAACAGAGTGGTCTTGCACACATCAATAGTTGTAGTTATAGAAAATGAAGTATAGCAGAAATACAGTCTTCAACATTGTGGGACAACATGAAACATCTCTGTAAGTGTTGCTATTGGTCAGGTAGTCCTGAAAGTCTCCACTACAAACACTGTTTTCCTGCAGTTGTAAGATAAATATAGTAAAGATTAACAAAAAATCATATATGTATGACCCATAGATTCAAACACCAGTGGAGTAGTGATGGTTTGAGGGAAGGGCAGGGGGAGAGGTCTGGATGGAGGTGCACAAAGGGGAAAATGGGGATATCTACAACAGTGTAAACAATAAGAATAAAGTTAAATAAGTAAATAGTTGATTCAAATTACCTTGTTCTATTTTAAGAGGTCTTGAATGATATAAGAAGTTTGTTTAAAATCAAATAAGTTAATCAGAATGATACAACTATATATAGTTATATAATTTTTCCTTAACTCCCAGTCCTTTTAGAGAAAATATATTTTTAATAATTGTAGTTGTATTTATAATATAACAATTATAATAGCAAAACAATTATAGATATAAAAAATTATAAAGTGCAAATATATTTCCTTGTGGTAAAGTTACAGAGAACTGCTAGGACAGCATAACTAAAATGTCAGATAAACAATATATGCAAATTAATATTGTTTTGAACTATGAAAAGTAAATGAGCATCCAATTTGCTTTTCAGAATCAGAGAACTAAGATTTTATTTAGGTAAGTAAAATTGGAAATATGTTTACTAAATATAACTTTGTAATAAAATAGTCAAAATTTGCAAACTTGAAACAATTCTTAAATTTAGAAAAGAGCATTCTATGCGAAAATGTCATTTAAATGCTAAAGTGCTGAGATTTAAATCATTTTACATATTATTAATTACATACAAAATTAATTTTTCCTTTTAAATCTTTTTTATTTTTCCTAGCTGTTTCCCAATTTTGATTGGGTTGTCTGTCTCCCTGGTGTTGAGTCCCATTAGTTCTTTATATATTTTGGAGATCAAACCCTTGTCTGAGGTATCATTGGCAATTATGTTTTCCCATACACCTAGCTGTTTCCTTAATGGGAAAAATCTGTCCTATTAAAATTGGGCAGAAAACCTACATGGACATTTTCTCAGAGAATGCATACAAATGAACAACAGGCACATAAAAAAATGCTCAATATCATTAATTATCAGGAGATGCAACACAAAAGCACTATGAGATCCCACCTCACACTTGTCTGAATGGTTATTATATAAAGGACAACAAATAACAAGTATTGGCAAGGACATGAAGAAAAGGGGAACCTCATGCATTGTTGCTGGGGTTGTAAATTGGTCCACATACTATAAGAAAAAGTACAGAGATTCCTCAAGAAAATAAACATAACACTATCATAAAATCCAGCAATTCCCCTTTTGGGCATTTATTCATCAAAAGCATATGCACTTCTATATTCATTGTAGTGTTATTTACAATGCCAATATCTGGAAACCATTTTGGTAACTTAAATTTAGCGTAATACCACTAGGTTCAGGTCCATTTATGTTGTTGCAAATGGCAAGTTTATATTTTTCATAGTTGGATAGTATTCTATCTGTATATGTAGACATACAAAATGCAAAAAAATATAAAATTTTATATAAATGAATTAGAAAATATGTATTTTACCTAATCTGTTAAATGAGATATAACTAGAACAAATGAAACTAAGTTTATCTTTCATTGTACTTCTTATCATGAACTTAAGAGGTTGCACCTTTTCTAAGCTTCGTTTATAGTTTTCTTTACGTGCATACTAACCAGGGATCAAAAAGGGATTATTATGTCTATGTAGGTACAGAAACTACAAAGTCTACATATCTGTATTATCTTTGCAGGACATTTTAGATAAGGTCTTCAGCAAACTGATTGATGCTGATAAAAATGTTGAAAATGAATGTTTTCAGTATGATAGATGATACTGTTATTAAAATCATTTTACATATTGTATTAATGTTATAAATAGCAGAAAGTTCTCTTTAACTTCATTTTATGCTTCTTTTTCATTATAATAAGGAAGTATAACTAAACTTTATAACCTGATATATTTGCATAAATATTTCAAATACTAGTTTAATAGTGAAAAACATGCAGATAAGGCAGTATTTTCCAGAAATATCTATAAGATTTGTTTATTACAATCATTTTAAGCTTCTTTCTTATAAATCTAGATAATTAAGGAAGAGCTTAATCTTCATAACTAGCAAACATGTAAAGATGGATAATTTGACTTAGAAAAATAACTGATTACTTAAGAGCTATGTAAACCCTCATCTAGTGTATAAATCTATCAAGGTCACTATGATCATTCCTAAAGAGGCTACATTTAATATGCTGAGTTTCATTTGATCATACAGAAGTTCTGGTATGCATCAATATCTCTCCAGGCTAGAAAAAGAAATAATAATGGAATTTTATTTCAGTATATATCTAATTCTCATTCAGCTAAAATAGCTGAAAAAAAGATACAAGATTTAAAATATCTTAAATATTTTGATGTTTACAAATAACAGCAATAAATTGAGAATATAAAGTTCTGGATATTTAACTATAGTTTTGAAAATAAAATAAATAAAACAAATTAGAGTTATGTAAAAACATTGTAAAAAGGAAATAACGTGCCCTGGCTGGTGGCACAGTGGATAAGGCACCAGTCTGCAAACCCAAAGGTCACAGGTTCGATTCCCAGCCAAGGCAAGCCAGGTCTCCAGCCAGAAGACCTCTGTCTGAAAAATAATAAATACAATATTTAAAAAAGGAAATAATATTATATTTTCCCTCAATCAATACACTGCAAGTTCTTTAACAGTCATAAAGACACTGGAAGATTATTAAAAAATTGATGACTACTTAAGAATTACTAAATTGAAGAATAAAATATATATGTCAAAACATAATGAACAATAAATGCAGTACAGAAAAAGAATAAAGATGGTTCTTCAACAGAAGTGTGAATGGCAGTGTCACTGACAACTGGAGTGTCAAACGTTTTTCATGAATATCATAGAAACTCCCATAGGGACATTGATACCTGAATAAGTTCTACATTAAAAAAGAAAAAAGAAAAAAAGCAGGAGGACATCAGCGAAACATAAGAAAGGGGAAGAAAGGGGATTTTAAAGCCAAGTTTACTTAGGATAAACACTAGATAGTAAAGTAGCAGGCGACAAGCCAGGTCTCCAGCCAGGTCCATAACTGGAGGCAGGTGAAAGGTAACCATACATTGATGTCTCTCTCCCTCTCTGCCTCTCTGCCTTCCCCTCTTTCTAAAAATAATAAATAAAATCTTTTAAAAAATAATTAGCACCACTAAAGAATAATTTTATTAGTACCAAGAAAAATGTATAATTTTATTTAGTTTAATATTCCCTTCTTTTTCTCATAAAACCCCCTATCTTCACCCCCTAATCGGAACACTATTTGGGTTTTTGCCTAGATCAGTTCTTCCAGAACAGCTTTTCCCTTCTTATCTCAAATAAATGCTTGCTACCTCTAACTCTGGCATTTTATTTTTAGCTTAACAAAATATCTCTAGCAGAGTTAATATTTGCAGAACAGATAAAGAAAACATAATTAACCTTAGTAAGTCTTAAAGCATTTCTTATAAGGGATGGCCAGTTTTATAACTGTAAAATTCTATTCTATAGGTGAATGACAATCAATATGATTATTGGATTCTTTATGTTTGGGGAGCAAATGAAATTTAAGTATTTTTTTTTTCTTTTTCATACAGGCTATGCTTCCTTAGTAATAAAATAAGCAAATTTCCCCCTGTATCTGAATACACAGATATTAGAGAGCCTTCTATAACCTATAATGTCTTTTTAATATGTGTCTTCATAAAAAAAATCATGAAAGACAAGTGTTTTAATACTTTTGTTGAAATGGCAAAATTAATGCAAAGTGATATATAAGTACCATATTGAAAAAGAATTTTTTTAAATCTAAAACAAAGGCTTAAATCATGTGTGGAAATATAAATCATAGCTTTTCCTACTTAATTAGCATTCCTGTTTAGTTAAGCAATAGTCACTATAAAAGTAACAATATTCCCCTTAGAATTATTGCTAAAGCTCAAAGGTTCTCATTTCTAATTACTACTCATAAAGTATGCAGTGTAACTTTGAAAACTATGAAAAGTCTCCATTTTCCACGATTCAGCAGGATATTTCTCTCAGAAAAAAATACCATTACAGAATATTAACTTTCATGCAAATTAATGGCTAGAAACTTTTTTTCCTCACTTTCCAGTTTCAGACATGGATGAATGAATCAGAATCAGGTATCTTTTGTGGATGAAAGGAAGCAGAAGTCTTCACATTAGAAACTTATTAATGTGATGCCCATGGGCAAAGATGAAATCAGATCTCATGGATGATTCTGAAGTTGTGATTTTAATAATGAAAAGAGTACAGTGAAAAGAAAAATTGAAGAAGAAATACACTTCGTCCCTTTGTTCTTATCCACTAACCTGTCATACATTTCAAAAGCTGTTATACAAAGAGTATATAAAGATTTTTAAATAATCAGATATAATTGTGATGGGTGGGATAAAAATGACAGTCAAGTTACAAAAAAAAAAAAAATGAAATTGGGGAAAGATGTGTGTATATTAGGTCACGTGTGTTACATGTTAAGTAGCCATAGCTGTTTAAAGAAGGGACCACAAATGAATGAGAGACTCAAAGACTCAGGAAGATGTTGTAATTTAGTGGAAGAAAAAAAATGGGGACATGAAGACTGTTGAATTTAAATTGATATTAGCTTCTTTGTCCAAATATAATCCCCCTGTTTTTTGTTCATTCCAATATTTTAATAAGAATATCGAGGTTTTAATGAAAATTATGAAATATTAAATTGTTTTAAACTATTTTTAACATATGGTCTTGGCCAAAAAAGTATAACTTCTTGTGCATCGTGACAAAATAAGCTGGTCATGAACTGCCAGTTACATAATCACAGCATTTAGGACCATAATACTAGCATGACATTTCACAGAACTTCTTTCTATAGTCACATTCCTTGAAAATAGTAATAGTTTACAGAGCATCTTTCTGCTTGAGAAAAAGCTATCTTACTAATATATAAAATGTCTATAATAGTAAATATACTGTATATCCACAAAAGTTTTCTTGGATAGTGGATTGGTGCCAGCTGTGGACCCAAAGGTTGCTGGTTTGATTCCCCAGCCAGGGCACATAACCAGGTTGCAAGCCAGGTCTCCAGCCAGGTCCTTAGCTGGAGGCAGGGGAAAGGCAAACATACATTGAAAAAAAAAAGGTATTTTTGGATTCACATCTCTGCTACCAAAGTATGCATTGAAGACATCGACATCAATATTGTGAATTTTATTCTTGCCTTAACTATTAAGTTTTTAATTTTAGAGCCCTATGAATAAATTTAAGGATTATACAAAATTGCAGGTTAAACGCATATTTATGACATTTCCATATGCTTTTTAAAATCGCTTTTAGGATTTAAAGATGGTTCAAGACAATCCTTTAAATCAGCTCTTGGTATTTGCTACTTATCTTTTTATGAGTATAAATAAGATTTGCATTTAAATGTTCAATGAGAGCTCGTATTTGGATTTAATGTTATGCAACTTTCTCCACCACTATTTGAGTGGTCTGTCCCAAAAGTATCAAGCCAATGTCAATATAATTAAAAGTTATGTGGCTGATACTTTTGGGTCAGAATACACACACACACACACACACAGACACATGCACACACACTCTAGGAAATTGGGTTACAAATAAGCCCTCCTGAGTAAGTTTCAGACTATTACCAAAATTATCTTGTATGTGACCATAATATTGGAAGGAAAGCCCTATATAGCTTAGTTAGAGAAAATATAATGCTTTAAAAGTAAAATAATATCTAAATATGATAGGAAATAATGCTGATATAAAAACTGAATAAAACAATAAAGTCTTGAAGATATAGTTGGAATCTAGAAACATCTACATACCACTTGTTATAAATGTGAATTTTAAAACATAATAAAATGTGAATTAAGTGATATGTATCAGTATAATCTAAATTTTTTTCTGTAGATTACTGTTTTAAAGAGAAAAAAAATCATTTATATGACATGATGCTTTCCAAAAGAGGCTTTATGAAAACAAAGGCACTAGTAAAACATGCTCTGCTTTATGAAGCATTGTTAACTAAACTGGGAAATACTGTATATAGAGAGTAGCCTCTAAAAATCACTTATCTTGAACACACATGAGAACTAAATTGTATAAAGCACTCTCTTCTACCATCCAGATAATACATGCTGACTGAAAGCTATGAGTATTCACTCATTTATAATTTTCATTTTAAATCATTTATAAATTCCATTATTTCATATTTTATTTATAAATTATACTTATCTATCAATATACATGTATACATATACACTAATATAACATTAATGAAAAATACTTAATAAAACCAGAAGCTACTATTTTTCATGTATCAGATTGTCAAATATAAAATTTGATTTTTTATGGGGAAAGTGTAGAAAAACAGACATTTTCTCATATATTGTTAATGAATGTAAATGCTACAACTTCTGAAAATATTTTGGTAATATCCATCAAATATTAAAATACATGTTACAATAAATAATTCCATATTTTAAAATTATATTTTAGATATATTTACATATCTCTTAAAAATGTTTGCACGAGGTATAATGTATCAGTTATAATACCAATACAGTAGAGATAATCACAATGTACTCCAATAAGGAATAGATGATGAAAATAGAGAGCTGATAGATAAAATTATATACTATGAATGGGATATACCATATATGTTTACAGATAGATGAAATTCTATACTATGAATGGAATATATGGGACCTGTCCAGAAAATGTCCAGCCATTGTTAATATAATGAGAACAGTTTGATCAACATTAATGGAACCTGGCAGCCAAGGAGACTAGATTGGAATGCTCATGTGTAAACAATGATGACTTCATTGCACTAATCGGTGAGGGTGGTAGACACCATTGAATGAACACGTGTACCGTATGGCTATCACATTCAAACTGACTAAGCAAGTAGAGCAAGAAATCTGCATCAAATTTTGCGTTACCATGAACATTCCTTCACAGAAGAAACTATTTGGATGATTCAAAAGACTACAGCTCTGGGCAACTGGTGATTGGCAGCTTCATAATGACAACACCCACTCATGCATCAAGTCTTGTGCAGTGTTTTGTGGCAAAACATCAAATCACACAGGTTGACTCAGCCCCTCCATAGCCCAGATTTGACAACTTTTCCCAAAATAAAATCACTGTAGAAAGGGAAGAGATTTCAAATCATCAATGAGACTCAGGAAAATACAGGGCAGCTGGCAATTTGGAGAACTGTATGAGGTTCTAAGATGCCTACTTTAAAGGAGACTGAGGTATCATTGTCATATGTATGTTTCTTGTATCTTGTATCTTTTCCAATAAATATCTCTATTTTTCATCTTACATAGCTAGATACTTTCTGGACAGAACTTATACTATATGTATCTATTTTTTTAATAATCATATTTATATATACTGAAGTAGAAAGATTTTCAGTTACATTGTTAAGGAGATAGGATATCATTTATTTTAATAAAACTTGAATATCTATATTGAATTTTCTAAGTTTTATATTTTATTACAAGGAAAATCTAACTATATGTCTCATTTGATAAAATATGCATTTTCATTTTATATCAACACATAAATGGCATATTCTATTTGAAATCACAAAAATAAAATTTCTTTGTATTTCTCTCTTCATCACACAAGTTGAAATGCTTTCAAAAGTTTGATATTCATCCAAATTTTCACACCCCCTTGGTAAGTGTATGGTATAATCTCTGAACAGAAGATATTTAATGTTGCACCATGATAGCAAAAGGAACTTATTTTTTTCATTTAATCTGTACATATTAGAATATATAACAAGAAAAATAGCTTTGAATTTGTCAAACTTATTGTTATAAAATTATAATAAAAATGTTTCAAGTATCATTTTCTATCCTAAGGAAATACTCAGGAGGTAGGCAAAACATTTAGATCAATACCACCTGGATAGTTAAATTATATCTTCAAAGTTTCCATTTTCTTCATAGCAAATATAGCAGCCACAATAATTTACACTTTATCTTCAAATCAAATAATTTTCATTGTGTGCTCCCTCAGAGAATAAATGTATGAAAATAATAGGTTAATATACATTTCTAGTGAAAAATAGAGATAAATATATCATATCTATGTCAGAAGTCTCAGAATAAATAATTCAGCAATTCTTTTATGGTCTTACATTTCAATTTATACAATATATTTAAATTGAAAATATGCTACATTAAATTGTTCAACACAAACAACAATGAGACAAGAAAAGCTAATAAAAATTTTTGTTATGCACAACTTCTGGGCATTGCTCCTCATGCTGGAAAATGCCCTCATTCTCTCTCTTTTGTCCTCTGTCTTCCTATCATCCTATATCCATGTTGCTCCCCAATAAATCAATCATCCTTTCCTCCTATTGCATCTATTCATAATTCCTATGCCTTCTACTTTCAAAGTACATCTCAACTTTACCCACTTCAGTCCATTTCCAATGAAGCCACAATGTGTGTGTGTGTGTGTGTGTGTGTGTGTGTGTGTATGCATATATGTACATCCATATATTTTATATATATATATATAAGCTACATTATATATGATATGTAATTATTCAGCAATGAGATATACGTATATTTCAAGTTAAAATTGCTTTTTTTCTAAATCTTATATGAATGTCCAAGTTCAAGAGAACAGTAGATCCAGTTTTAATATATTTTAGAAAATTAAAATTGTCTCCTATTAACTATTATTATAAATATATGGATTTTTTCTAGAAAAAACATTTAAAGGCTTTTTACTGTTTTAGCAGGTTACGGGATGTATTATTAATTTTTTTAAATTTAAGAAGTATGGCCTTAGACTATTGTTGTTAAAAATTCTAATAGGGATGATTACTGAGTTCTTTTCTTTCTTTTTTTTTTTTTTTTAAGATTTTACCTATTATTTTTGGGGAAAGGGGAAGGGAGAGAGGCAGAGAGACAGACAGGAAGAGAGACATCAATGTATGGTTGCCTTTCATCTGCCTCCAGCCACAGACCTGGCTGGAGACCTGGCTTCCAACCTGGTTATGTGCTCTGGCTGGGAATCAAATCAGTGACCTTTGGGTTCACAGGCTGGTGCCTTATCCCCTGTGCCACCAGCCAGGGCCTGAGTTATTTTCAATTACTTTATTTAGCAAAATAAAGTCTTCATTGTATTTAAAATGACTAACTTTAACATTTTAAATACATTTTAGATGCTTCATCTAGATTGAAAAAATAGCACAATGAACACTTAATTTAAACACTGAGGGTAAATGTGGAAAAAAAGTAGAATGGAAAGCATAGAATTTGAAATTATAAAATGCATGCTTGAGCTTGAAAACTACTACATCTATAAAATACCGTAGTTTGGTAGTCTGGATAAATTACTTATGCATCTAAGCCTCAAGTTTACTCCTTTTAGAATTGTTCTAATCACATTAAACCAATTAAACCAAGAGGATTGCTATGATGGTAAAACATAGTTCCTAACAAATGGTAGCTGACTCTGGCTAAATACTGAATAAAACGTCTACTCAATTTTCATCATTCTCACATAAGTAGCATTAAAGCATAAACTTTACTTTCCTGAATCTAAAGTTTAATAGATCCAAACTGTTGAAGATAAATACAGCATTGTCCAATCTTATTAAATATGTCAGAATGTGCTTACATAGGCATGCTTACATTGTTTTTCTCTTTCCACCTTAGTTTTGAAAATCCAGGCATGTGAAATTACAGTTGCTAGCTGGTGATGATGCAGAGATAAGCTGGCCTTATTGAAATTTCCATTGCAACTCAACAACTGCACAGAAGTTAAACTCCAAAAGCAGCATCTCTAAATCAACAATAAAAGGCAATTACCTCTTCAAGAAGAAAAATTCATGAATAAAATAGCAGTAAGTACTTGCATCTCCACAGAGAAAAGAATGAAGGCTTGCATTTATACTAGGTCATTGTAAATGAGAAAAATCTGAACCAGTTCAATCAGTACTTATGTTATGAGTACTTACGAAGTCACAATAAAGTTACTATTAAAAAATTAGATGGCTTGACTAAGAGATCTTATGCTGCTTCAAAATTCCAATACTCAGAGTAGTTCAATACTTTTGTATGTACTAAATTGAATTCTTATTTTCTCAGTAACATTTTCACAATGTCTTTATCTTCCAATCAATTAGTTTTTTCTACAATTTTATAAAAAATTACCAAAACCTTACAAGAAGAAGCTCTGCTAACATTAGTATTTATATTTCTTCATCTACAAAAATGATAGATTCAAATGGGTATAAAACAGGTTATTTTTAACTCTTTGAGCAATATATATATTGCCATCATTTAATATAAATAACTACAAATACATACAGAGAAGATTATGTTATTTAGTTAAAACATTAAAAGTCAAAGTATACTTTCTTGGATGTGGTAACTACAAAATTCCTAGAAGCATAGAGGTTAAGTATTATGTAAAGTGTTCACAGAAATTGTTGGTATCTAAGCCAACAATTTGTCACTTGTTCATGGGTGAATTTATATATTAGGATTAAATTTTTAGATCAAAATCTACATTTTGCTTCTAACCACTTTCCATATTATCTTATCAGACATGGAAAGCATTTTACATGGGTAATTAGGAAACAAAGAATGTATTGATGAGACAAATATATCACATTTTGTGTACCTCTGACATTTTTATCACAGTTCATCAATTAATTAAATAATCACAGTAAATTATGATGTATATCCCAAAGAGAAATGATCAAATTATAGTTGAAGGACTGCAGTAGTTACAGAGCAGATAGCAATGAAGATTTAATCTTGCATTTGAGCTGTTTTTCACTTCTAAGCATAAAAAGAAAAAAATATATAAAAATAACGTGGAATATTTACTGGGGGAAATGTAAATAATTCAGGAAGGGGTAACGTTGTAGATAAACATTTCACAGAGGAAGTGGCATTGCAGTATATTCCTAAAGGAAGAGTGAGAGGTCATCGGGCAGACAAGAACATTCCTGGCCCAGGGTGAGGCATGGAAAATATGGAAATTTGAAGAACACAGTATGATCAGAAAATAGCCCATGTTTCAGTGGCCTTAGGATGTCAGGGTGTGAGCTGCTTAGAAAAGCAGGCTGAGGCCACATCATAAATATTATATATGGGACACTATGTAGTTATTGTTATCTTTCTCAAAACATTAAATTCACTGGTTAAACTGTGTTCCGAGCACCTGCCATGCCATGGGGCAACTTTGTGGACAGGCCCACATGGCAAAGAACTGATGCCGGCCATAAACTAGTTGAGGGAGCCTGGAAGGATTTTCTGAGCCTTGTCAAAAGTCACTTGAGTGAGTTTGGAAGCACATCTTACCCTTGTGACCCAACTGACAGCTTGACTGTGACACACCTGAGCCAAACCAGCCAGTTAGGCCACTCCTAGAATTCTTATCCATAGGAGGTTGAAGGAGATTTGCATTTGTTCTCTAGGCTGCTATGTTAGGAGTGCTTTGTAGTAGAGATATAATACTAATGAAAGTGAAAAACATAGTTAAAAGCCTTCCTGAGGCCCCAGCTGGTGGCACAATGGATAAGGCACTGGTCTGGGATCCGGGGGGTCACTGGTTTGATTCCCAGCCAGGACAGATGGCCAGGTTACAAGCCAGGTCTCCAACCAGGTTTGTGGCTGGAGGCAGGTGAAAGGGAATGGTGCACTGGGGTCTCTCTCCCTCTCTCCCTCCCCCTCTTTCTAAAAAATAATAAATAAAATCTAAAAAAAAAAAAAAAAAACGCCTTCCTGAGACAAGTATTTTTAGGAGCACATGCCTAGCTGGAGCTGTGGGGCATAGCATGGGGAAATGATGGTGGAGTCTCATAGCAAAGGTTTCAGATTCTACCCAGAGCATTAGACAGGAGTAAAAATAGAATTGCAAAAAATAAAAAATAAAATAAAATATTATGTTTGAACCTCTGCTTATTACCGCTATTTCCCTAGAAAAGCAAGTACCACAATAGTTATATATGACATTATCCTTGATAGAATATGATAACATGTTTAAGGAGTTGAAGGTCATTGATAAATCCATGTTTTCCCCTCTAGTTTCTGCTCATTAGAGACAAGAGTTCCTCTTAGCAGGTGGAGTGGGGTCTGTGTCCATTGTCCCAAAAGAGATGATACACAGCTGTGATTTTCCATCGGTGTGCTGCAAGAATTTGTAAAATGTGCAATATCTGACTATTTAGTCAGGGGCACTGATTTCTCTTCTCTTAGACTGTCAAATAAAAATAAAATGTCAACCCAAAAGTAGCCATTCAGTGTAAATGAATCAAAAATCATACCTATTTTTTGTCAGATCAGTAAAATATATAATTTTTGGTATTCTGTAGAATCAGAATAATTAGTTTATGTATGCCATGAGATGAAAAGTGTTCAAAATCACCAGTATAGATGATGATGGAAACCAAAGAACAAAATAATTCATGACCAGTAGATACATAACTATGCGTAACAGACTAAGAGAAAAGTCTATTTGTCTAATAAATTTTTATTAACATACTATGCCCTTAATAAAAAAGTTTTACATATAAAAACTTGCAAATCAATTGAATCTTTGTTGAAAAAGCAGTTACTTCAAGTATCTAGGTTCATAGACATGTCTCTACAAACACAACTTCCCTTGGTTTTATGTCTTATTTTATTTGTATTTAGGGGTAGCCTAAAAATAATCTTGTTCTCTAAGCATAGTTAAGGAATGGTAATCTACTCCACATTCTCTGTGTGATTTCTTGATGGGGTTAGTATAGTCTACTTTTCCAAATATGGAATTCTCCTGATGTAACTCTTGAGCTCTAAAACCACGTGGCTAGGAACCCATTGTGTTCTTTTCATTCTGCTTTAAGACCACAGCTCCAGGTTAAACTATTATGAACAACAAGAGCAACAGATTGTGAGTCAAGAATCTCCTTCTTCATCAATATATTAACTGTGAAAGCTTTCTGCTAGAGGAGCTGGGAAAGACTCTTCTGGGTAAGGAAGTGACAACATCAAAATGCCTAGTGACAATGCAGAGCTTTTCAACAATTCCATCTAAAATTTTGTATACTTTACAGATACTGTGGAAGTGAACAGCACTCCTCAAGAAAACTGAATTTCTGAATATTAAATTTATTTACACCTTACCGATCGTTCATACATAAAACCTAGAGGAACCCTTTGAAAGCTTTGGAGAAATTTACTTTATTGACCTTATCTTTTTTTGGAGGTGGCAGGAAAGCCACCAAATCAGGGATATATTTTAAAATTCATATGAAATTCAAGGTAATAGTTTGTGATGACAGTATTACAAAGCAGAAATTTAAAATATTTCCAATAATTTTTGTTTGTTACCAAATGACTTGCTCTCATGAGAGAAACAATACATAATTTTAAAACATGGTTCATGGGTAGTTTCTTTTAGCTGTATTTATTTATTTATCTGCATACATTGACCTGAAATTCTAGACTACTTTCTTTTATATCAAGCTCATAACATATACCACTTGTGACATATATTTCCAATTTTTATCTGGGCACCTCCTTATATAACTAAATACGTAAATCCATACATTCATGCGTACAAGTGAAGAACACCTCAAAAGCAAGATCATATCTATGCTGCTATCTGCTCTGTGCCTAATATACATATATAGATAGATAGATAGATAGATAGATAGATAGATTAGTCTGACCCAAAAGTATCAGCCACACAAACTGTTTTAATTATATTGACATTGGCTCTATACTTTTGGGACAGTGTCAGGCCCAAGGAATTTCTCTGTCTATGCATGGCTGGACCTTCCCCCTGGGTCAGGTGGGGAGATAGCCTTGGACTTAACCTTATCCCAGAGCCCTGGAACACTGAGCCCCAAGGGTAAGCAACTCTGAGCAACTGATGTACCTTGGGGCATTCATCCTCCTTTGTTCCAATGTGTATGTAAGTTACCCTGGCAGTAAGCTAGGCCGGTGCATCACTGAAATGGGAGAGTGGAGAAACCATGGGTGGAATGCTGATACCCTCAGCGCCTGGCCACATGGAAGCAGTCCGGGACACCCGGACTCTCTGTGTTCCTTAACCTAAGTGCAGCTGTGATAAGGGCAGGCCAACTGTGTATGAGGATGACGACACTCTTATCTGCCCAGTTGTGTGGTCATTTAGCCTGCCACTCGCAATAAAGTTTAAGAAATCTCCTCAAGGTTCCACGGAAGTCCGTGTTTGTCACCAAACCAGAGGCCTTGCCACTATCAGAACCTGCTCATTCAGAATCTCTAGGACCTGACAGACAGACCTTTGTATATAGTGAAAAGCAAAAAAGCAATAATAAATTCAGTCTATCTATAGAACTCATCACTGCTCTTTTAACTCTCAAATTGATATATATTTGTCTCTAGCAGGCTTTTAATTCTACTAAAACTTAGAAATTCAAATGATTCATTACTGCTTAAAGTCTAAAAATCAAAATAACTTCTCAGGGATTTAAGTTATGATTTTCACTTAAGTCAGACACTTTGTAGATGAAATCTAATTTGGTTAAATATCATCCTTATTCCCTCATTTAGCCTTTCCTGAACCAGCCCTTGCATAGTAAGTAGGTTATAGGTTACGAATAAGAAATGGTTAAAGCTTATGATTTCCATTACATAAGGTCTAAAAATAAAAATGTCATAATTTTAAGCTAAGTCATAGGCCTAAGACTTTCTGAAATCTACAATAAATTAATTCAAACATCTCTGATGAAGAACTCAAAGTAATAAGCTCATCACTCAGTAAGAACTCCAATCTCAGGTATGTCCCCAACAAGATGAAAAAGGTAAAGATTAAATGAGATAAAGATGAACACAGGCACAAAATAAGTGCTCAAGTAAATGAGAGCCATTTTTATCATGACATTTCTCCTTTTTGCAACACAAGAATTATAATGTCTAGATTCTTTTCAAAAATATTTTATTGTAATTTTTTCCAATTACCGTTGGGACAAAATAGTCAACTGTTTAACTAAAATTCTAATAAAATTTCTTTATTTTTATTTTTTATTTTACTGTATTTTATTATTATTATTTAAATTTTATTTTATTGTTGTATTCCATCCATCCCATTTCCCCCTCTTCTCTCTCCCCTCCCCTACTCACCCACTCACCCCCATAGTAAATCCCACAGGTCCATGTCCACAGTTCTTCCATGCTAGTTCCTAGACTAAACTGTTCCTCTTTTTTGCCTACTCCTTTCCCCTCCCCTCTCCCCTTCTACTCTGGCCACTAAAGGTCTATTCATTGTATTCATGTATCTGGTTCTGTTTTGCTTGTTTGTTTGTTTTGTTCATTAGTGTCCTATAATGGGTGAGATCATATGGTATTTGTCATTTACTGACTAGTTTATGTCACTTAGCATAATACTTTTCAGCTCCATCCATGTTGTCACGAAAGGTAGGAGTTCCTTCTTTCTTTCTGCTGTGTAGCATTCCATTGTGTAAATGTACCAACATTTTTTGATCCAATCATCCACTGATAGGCACTTAGGGTGTTTCCAGCACTTGGCTATTATAAATGGTGCTGCTATGAACATAGGGGTACATAGATTCTTATGAATTGGTGTTTCAGGGTCTTCGGGTATAATCCTAGAAATGAAATTGCTGGATCAAAAGGCAGTTCCATTTTTAGTTTTTTAAGGAAACTCCATACTGTTTTCCAGAGTATCTGCACCAGCCTGCAATCCCACCAACAGTGCACCAAGGTTCCCTTTTCCCCACATCCTTGCCAACACTTGTTGTTTGTTGATTTGTTGATGATTGCTATTCTGACAGGTATGAGGTGATATCTTATTGTGGTTTTAATTTGCATCTCTCTGATGACTATTGATATTGAACATTCTTTCATATGCCTTTAGGCCCTTTGTATGTCCTCCTCAGAGAGTTGTCTGTTCAGGTCCTTTGCCCATTTTTTTAATCGGGCTGTCTGTCTCCTGGTGTTGAGTCTCGCAAGTTCTTTATATATTTTAGAGATCAAACCCTGGTCTGAGGTATCGTTGGCAAATATGTTTTCCCATACAGTTGGTTTCCTTTTAATTTTGTTGGTGTTTCCTTTAGCTGATCAGAAACTTTTTAGTTTGATATAGTTCCATTTGTTTATTTGTTCTTTTATTTATTTTGCCCTTGGAGAAGTATCAGTAAACATATTTCTGTGTAGGATATCTAAAATTTTACTGCCTATCCTTTCCTCCAGGACCTTGATGTTGGCACTGTTTATATTGAAGTCCTTTACCCATCTTGAGTTTATTCTGGTGTATGGTATAAGTTGGTGGTCTAGTTTTATTTATTTATTTATTTTTTGCATGTCCCTGTCCAGTTCTCTTCAACCCTTGTTGAAGAGGCCATTTTCACTGCATTTTATCTTCCTTCCCCTTTGTCAAATATTGGTTGACCATAGAGTCCTGGGCTTATTTCTGAACTCTCTGTTCTGTTCCATTAATCTATAAGCCTATTCCTATGCCAGTACCAGATTGTTTTGATACAATGGCCTTATAGTATAGTTTGATATCTGGTATTGTGATTCCTCCTACTTTGCTCTTTCTTAAAATTGTTGTGGCTAATCGTGGGCATTTTTGGCTCCATATAAATTTTTGAAGTATTTTTTCTATATCTGTGAAATATGTGATTGGTATTTTAATTGGGATTGCGTTGAATCTATAGATTGCTTTGGGTAGTATGGACATTTTAATGATGTTAATTCTTCCCATCTATAAACATGGCATATGCTTCCATTTTTTGTATCTTCCTCAATTTCTTCCTTCAATGTTTTGCAGTTTTCTAGGTACAGGTCTTTTACATTCTTGATTAAGTTTATTCTTAAGTACTTTATTTTTCTTGTTGCTATGGTAAATAGGATTTGTTTTCTAGTTTCTACCTCTGATGTTTCATTATTGGTATACAAAAATGCTTTCGATTTCTGAATATAAACTTCATATCCAGCTATTTTGCTAAATTTGCTTACTAGGTTGAGTAGGTTTTTGGTGTAAAATTTCTTAATGTTTAGAAAATCTAAGGAGTATGTTAGTCAATACTTTAAGTGAATCATCAAAATAAATTAATAAGCCTATATTATACTTAATGAACTAAGCATTATAAGGGGACAAAAATTTCTCCCAAAGTGAGAAAAATAAACTGGAAGAAACACATTTAAATGTAGCTAATTAAAAATAAGTGAATCAAATAGCTTAAGATAATGAAACAATTGTCATTAAGAACATCATATATATTATATATATATATATAATTAGTAGATAAGTTATATTAATAATTCATGTTATATATTATTTTTAAGATAAAATAACTCACAAGGTATTATCCTTTCTGTTAATTGGCTACAAAGCATCTCATTTAAGAAAAACTAATCTGCTATGTGTGTCAGAGTAAAAGTAAAAGTTAAAAAAATAGGAAGCCTCCATAGCTGAAAGCTAAAACCTTCTTATTAACCACCTAAATTTCTGCTTTAAATTCTACTTCAGACTGGGACTTCCATTGGCCCCTTAATTCTTAGGCTTTTGGGCTTGATATGCATTAGACCATCAACTTTACTTATTCTCTAGATAGTAGACAACAAATCATGGAATTTCTTATCCTCCATAACCATGTGAGCCAATTTTTATAATACGTTTCTGCCATGCATATCCCTCTTTCTCTACATTTCTACCTCTATCTACATTTCTATCTATCTTATTGGTTTTGTTTTTCTGGAGAATTCTAACACAGCAGGTGTTACAAAAAAGTACAAGTTGAAGAGTACAGATCAAAAAATGAACACAGCATGAACCTATCCATGAAAACACCATGTAGGGAAAGAAATAGATTACAGCTCACCAGAAGTCTCTGTCATGCCTCCTCCCGTTGGGATTCTAATTGCATAAAAGTAGTTATATCTGTTTTTTAATATTATGGAAATGGTATAAAACAGTATTTTTATACCATTTGTGTGTGTGTGTGTGGCTAATGTTGCTCAGCATTTATAAGATCAAACAATATTCTTGCAGAAGAATATAGAACATTAATTTAGGAATATCATAATCTGTGACTATATATTATTCACTTACCACAATTTATTTGTTTATTCAAATGTTGGTCATTTGAGTTGTATGCAGTTTGGAGCTATTTAGACAATGCTAAGAATATGCTGGCATTTTCTTTTCACTGTGATAACTACCTTCCTAAGAGGGGAATTGTGACAATATAGTATACACATCAACTTAAATTTAGAAGCCAATGTCAGACCTGTTTTTAAAGAGATTTCATACATTTGTACTAGAAAGACTCTGAAAATCTTGGATGATTCTCATTCTTGCAACTACTTTGTGTTCCTTTTCTTTTGGTTTTAGCACTTTTCATGGGTGTATAGTGGTACACAGCTGCAGTTTTAGTTTTAATTTTCTTCATAAAGTTGGATTCTTCATAAGTTTACTGCCCATTGGGAGAGCCTCCTCATGCGGTTGAACTTGAAGCCTCTCCTCCTCCTGTTCCCAGGAGCTGTGTATAATTTTCCTATTGATTTGTTGGGTTTTCCTCTACATTCTTTATCCTAGTATTTTTTGGGGGGGTTTTATATGTTACAAATATATATATATTTACTGTATGAATAGCCTCCTCACTCTCCTAATTATACATTTTGATGAGCATTTTTCATTTTTACTTAGAACAATTAATCTGTCCTTTCATCATAGTGTTTGTTCCCCATACAAAACAAAATCAATTTCTTTAGAGTGTGAGGAAGGGAGTAGCTGAAGTAAAAAAAAACAAAAACAAAAACAAAAAATACCCTACAGTATAAGGCAGTTTCCAGACAAATGTCAAGGAGCTGATGTTAAAGCCCACAGGCGTGGGAAAAATAGTTTAAACAGAAACTGAAAAAATTAGTTATGACCAGAGTGTTCACCAGAAACTGTCCCTGTTGGCACCTTGATCTTGGACTTCTAGACTCCAGAACTGTGAGAACATAAACTGCCATTGTTTAAACCAATTAAAAAAAAAAAAAGAGAGGAAAAAAAAAAAAAAAAGAAGTGAATGTCAGTAGCTTTGGAATGAAGTAATGGGGTAATATTTCTTAGCAATGGTTGTCTACTTAATTAATTTTATTAGTCTAATAAAATAATGGTGACAGTATATCTCCCTCATTTTTTTCTATTTAACTAAAGATACAAATCTAAGTTATTTTGATGAGGGTTTCAGATGTAAAACCTAGTCCCCACTATTAACCCATTCATTGCTCATTTTTGTTCCCTTTGTCAGACCTATGGATGTTGTTGCTATTGGTATTAATTTTTCTCCCTTTTTTTTTCTCCTTTTTTCATAATCAGGATTTTACCTGAGTATCCAGATTGTCTCTCACCTCTTATTTCAGTAATCCTCACAGAATTGGCTTCCTTCTACACTTTAAACTGGACTACTTTCAATATTTTCCTCCTAATCATACACTCTTAACTTAAGCTAATTAGCAGTCTCACGATAGACAGCCAGAATAAAATGTATGTGTATGTATGTTGTGTGTATGGGTGTGTGTGTGTGTAAAGTCACCTTCTTGGAGTACTTGAATAGAATTTCAGAACTGTTCTCTTAGACTGTGTGCTGTAATAATTCTAAAGATCACTGACAGAATAGGAACAAAACCTCTGAAGCAAATACTTGCTTTTATCATTTTTTCAGAGTTTAAAATTTTTGCCTCTTCATCAAGATATCATGTAGTGAAGTGCCCTGATTTTGATGAAGAATAATTATATATTGATTATGGAGCTATAGTTGTGAATTTTTGCTTTAAATTTTCAGTCATTGATTATGTATCTCATATCATTCTCAAGAAAAAGAAAGGCAAACCAATGCATTATATAAATGTTACCCATCACTACAATTAGAAATTAGTTGCTTAACCAATGAAACACAATCTTTGCAAATATAGTCTTCACAAGTTCTGAAATTTAATCATATGCTATAGAAACAGCTGATTTACTTATTGATTTACTTTTAGTAAATAAGAATGCTATGCTTAGTTCCAATATTTTGCACTTTTTCCTGAATGAATTGAGGGGAGTGGAAAATAATCTACTTCAGACAGTATACAGGTTAACAGTTTTTACTATGAAAAATAATGCAATAACTAATGAATGATAATACAAGAATAAATTCTTTCACACACTCACTACTGTAAACCTACTTTTGCTCCACACTTAGTACATAAATTATACATTTCCTTCAAAAGATACATTAATTAGTCTCTTCAGGTATCAGTATAATTTTCTGTAAAATAGATATAAGGATTAATAATATTAATAATTATTTGATAAAAATTATAGTTTTTACCTTCTATTGTTTTGAGAATGGAATGAGAAACCTCGCTCAGTGATGGAGCTGTTAACAATTGTGAATCTTAACAATTCACAATTACTTTGTGAATTACTGTTTTAAACACCATCTAAAATATCCTATAGTATAAGGGAGTTTCCAGGCAAATATGATAGAGCTGAACCTAAAGCCTACAGGCATGGGAAAAATAGTTTATACAGAAACTGAAAAAGTGAGTTATGACCAGAGTGTTTACCAGAAACTGTCCACCCTGGCACCTAGCTCTTGGACTTCTAGCCTCCAGAACTATGAGAACACAAATTGCCACTGTTTAAATTAATTAAAAAAAAAAAAAAGACAGTAATTCACAAAGATATTGACAGAATCCCACCAAATAAGAGCCTGAATAATCCTTCTTCTGATTATACTAATTCCAACTGATGTTGTCAGTCTCCACTCCAGAGAAGAATCACGAGATGATTCTTTATCAAACCAGCAAACAAAGAATCAGTTATCCAGTGATAATCAGTTATCCAGTGCCTCTGAGGGTTACAAGCACTGAGAAATCAATAAGCACCACTAGAAATTAGTGTGATGAATACTGCTAGTATTCATATTTCACTTAATGTTATTTAATAACACATGATTTGATTCTTGATGTTGGTTAAATTTCTGAGTGAAACATTCCCTTCTCAAGACTGCATTACCACCATCACTCTGAGATTCAGAATATCAATATATTGTATTATTAATAGCTTGTTCATTACTGGTCACAGACTGAAGTTCAACCTGCCTGTGTCAAAAAGATTTTGAATTATACTTTCCTTCTAGCTCCTGCTCCCACCCTCATCAGTTGTTGCCATGAAGTAGGGGAGACAGAGCAAAGCTGTTTCTCTAGTTGGCATGCAGGAACTACTTTGTGGAGAACAAAATGAAACCTTCCTTTATGTGAGCAGGAATAAATAAATGACCACACAAAGCAAAAATGTTAATCTTTTCTTTCTTCTTCACTTAGTGATGTGGTTTTTCAATCCTTTCTTTCATCTATCATTATTTTCATTTCAAAACTTGTTATTAGCAGCAAGATGGCTGTTTAGTTTATGTTCCAGACCTGAATGCTTTTGAGAATGGAAGAGGGTGCTGTTAACAATTGCACAGCAGTCATATGCTGGGAATGTTTTGGAAAAACCAGGATAGTGGATCACCTGTTATGAGAAGTTATATTCCACTGTTTGATAGTTTGCAAACACTGTGTTTAGAAGTACATTTGGATCCTTTCAAAGTTCATTTCCTTGACCCAAGTGGTTATGTTATCTGCTAAGCAGGTAAGAGGATTCTTGTTACTACTCAGGCTATTCACATACTGGACCTGAACAGTCAGGAAGAGTTCAGTTCCATTGATTAATCAACGTATCATTCTAAGGAAAGAAAATGGCCTCCCCTTGCTACTTCAGCTTATTGCAATGTATTATTGAAACAATATTAAGGAGGCTCTGACACCACTTCTTTCCGATAATGAGAGTGTGACTAAGTCTAGTGTCATTCCCTTTCAGACATGTAATCTGAAAACCTTGTACCTTTAAACTTGAAAACGAGTGATTCAGGACTGAAGTAGAATAATTTGTCACCATGAGTTTCTTGAACTCATTTTGACTTCTACAAGTATAGATGACCATTCCCAGGACAATTCAATAAGGAAAACAAAATGAATCAAAGCTTCTCAACTATTACATCAATGAAAACTAAAGAACCAAAGATTTTGAAATTGAATTGAACCAGGGAACCAAAAATAGGCTTTAGAGTCTATTTTATAGTTTAACATTACACCAGGGGAAAAAAATCACCTCTGAGAGAAGCATTATTTCTAGTAAGCATTTTTCTCTTTGTAAATGCCCAGAAATGTCTCCTTAAAAGAAAATGCATATATGTTAAAATGTATACATTTATTATTTACATAATTTAACCTTCAATTATAACCTAGAATATGTATTATTAATTTTTCAAGCTTAATTCTATTACTTTTTTAAAAGATTTTATTTATTATTTCCAGAGAGAGAGGAAGGGAGAGAGCAGAGAAAAGGAGAAATATCAATGTATGGGTGCCTTTCATCTGCATTCAGCCATGGACTTGGCTGGAGACCTGGCTTGCAAGCTAGTTATGTGCCCTGGCTGGGATTGTAACCAGTGACCTTTGGGTTTGCAGGCCGGTGCCTTATCCACTATGTTACCAACCAGGGCTCTATTACTTTCATCTAATGCATAATAATTTATTTGATATTTTAAAAATTCAACTTTTAAGAATTGGAAACAAATAAATATTTAAAGAGTATTATTTTTTTTCATGTGCAATACCCTCTTCCTGTATAATTATTTCTTATAATTTAATTTCCAAACTTTTGTTAATAATGGTAATTAGAGTTATATGTTTAATTGGCTTTAGCTTTTTGGCTCCTGATTATAAAAGAACATATTAACCATTGTTGAATTTTGAAATACCTACAGATATCACCTTTTTATATACTGTCAGGAAAATTTAGTTTTCTGAGAACTCCTAAGTGTAAATGTTGAGATTTAAACTGAGCTGATGGCTCAGTGGAAAGGTGCCGGCCTGCGAACCCAAAGGTTACTGGTTTGATTCCCAGCCAGGGCACATAACCAGATTGCAAGCCAAGTCTCCAGCCAGATCTGTAGCTAGAGGCAGGTGAAAGGTAACCATACACTGATGTTTCTTTCCTTCTCTGCCTCCCTCCCTTCCACTCTAAATAGGATAAATACAATCTTTTTTAAAAAAAGGAAAAGATAAAGAAAATACATTGTATCTGAATATTTCAGAAACTGCCAGTATAAGAAGAGAAACAAGGAGCTAAAGTCTTAACTGGGCAGTTAAGCTAAAAGGAAAGATCTGTACTCCAAGTTCAAGCAACAAAATAGATATATGAAAAAAAATACTATGCTGATTGAAGAAACAATGATAGAGGAATGATTCACTTTAAAAAGGCTTATAGCAATGCTGTATACAATAGCCAAATGCTGGAAACAACTTAAATGCCCATCAGTGGATGAGTAGATTAAAAAAATGATACATTTATATAATGGAATACTATGCAACAGAAGTAAAAAGGAACTCCTACCTTTTGCAACAACATGGTTGGGACTGGACAGTATTATGGTTAGTGAAATAAGCCAGTCAGTGAAAGACAAATACCATATGATCTTACCTAATACAGGAACCTAATGCACAAAATAAATACAGGAGCAAAATAGATCAAGATGCATGGAAACAAGGAACAGACTAAGAGTGAGCAGAGAGAACGGGAGATAGGGAGAACGGGAAAAGAAAGGGAAGGGTCTAGTCGAAGAACTAAGTATGAATGACCTATGGACATGGACAACAGGTAGGGGTTGACTGTGGGAGAGGGGAGAGGTGGGCAGGGCGGGGGGGGAAGCAATGGGGGAAAATATGGAAAACTGTAATAGAACAATAATAAAATAAAAGAGAGAGAGAGAAGAAAAAGAAAGAAAGAAAGAAAGAAAGAAAAGAAAAGAAAAGAAAAGAAAAGAAAAGAGAAAAGAGGCTCATGACAATCGGGTGTTATGAAAAAGTTCAAGTACTATAAATAATATCCAAGAAAATGTATGTATTTAGAACAGGTAAACTGTTCTGTGGCTGGCAGTGGTTTCATTGGGGATTTGGATTTTCAAAACTGAGGAAGCATTCATATATTTGTGAAGGATAATATTTTGAGCTAGAATTGGAGGCTCTGTTTCCAAGATAGTGAGAACAGAGATAAACAGTTAACCAATTAGGTTGGAAATTACAATAATAGAGATCTAAAGTGAAAAACTTCACAGAATTAGTTATATTATGAATAATGGTGTGTCAAGGTTCACATTCTTGGCCCTGGCCAGGGAGCTCAGTTAATTAGAGCATTGCCCCTGTATGCCAAGTTGTGGGTTTCATCCATAGGCAGGGCACACACAAGAATCAACCAATGAGTGAATAACTAAGTGAAACAACAAATTGATATATCTCTCCCTGCCTCTATCTCTGCCTCTGTCCCTCTCTTCCTCCTTTCCTCTCTTTCTAAAATCAATCAATAATTTTTTTAAGATTCACATGCTTTATTTTACTTACTGTAATAATCATAAAATAGATGTAAAACCTAGATGAACTTTGATCTCACTATGCTGTAAAAGAGATTTTAGCAGTCTATGCTTAAAAAAGATATCATAGACATACGACCTACAAATATAGCTTTCAATACTAATGAATCTAATACAACAATAAATTAAAAACATAATATGTAGCATCCAAGCAGGGTTTATTCCAGGGGAACAAGGATGATTCAACATATATAAACTAATCAATGTAATACACCACATTAAGAAAATAAATAAAAATCACATGATCTTATCAATACAGGAAAAAAATCACTTGATAAGATACATCCATCTACAATTAAAACTCAATAAAATGAGTATAGAATGACACTACCTCAACATAATAAAGGCCATATATAACAAACCCTCAGATAATATCATACCCAATGGTGAGAAACTTAAAACTTTTCTTCTAAAGTCAAGAATAAAACAAGAATGTCCACTCTCAGCACTCTTATTCAACATAATACTGGAAGTTATAGTCAGAACAATCAAGAGAGAGAGAAAAATAAAAAGCATCAAATTGGGAAGAAAGAAGTATAATTGTCACTTTTTACAGATGATATGATTCTTTATATAGAAAACTCTAAAGACTCCACAAAAAAACTATTAGAAACAATAATAAAATACAGTAAAGTTCCAAGACACAAAATGTACAAAATGTATTTAAAAATCTACCACATTCCTATATACTTATACAGTTTCCAAAAAAAAGAAAAAATAAATTAAAAAAAATTTTGCAACTGCAACAAAAAGAATAAAATACCTAGGAATAAACTTTAAAAATGTGAAGAACCTATACACAGAAATCAACAAAGCATTATTAAAAGAGACTGGAAAAATACAATGAAATAGAAAGGCATTCCATGTTCATGAATTAAGATTCCACCTTGGGGAATTTATCTGGAGAAACCCAAAATACTAAATTGAAAGAATATAAACACTGCTATCTTCATTGTAGCATCATTCACAATCACCAAGATTTGGAAGCAGCCCAAGTGTCTTTCAGTAGATGAGCAGATAAAACAACTATGGGACATTTAAAAGATAGAACACTACTCAGCAATTAAAAAAAAAAAAAAAAAAAAAAAGGAAAATTTTACTCTTTATGACAGTATGGATAGATCTGGAGATCATTATGCTAAGAGAAATAAGCCAACCAGAGAAAGATAAATACCATGTGATTTCACTTATATGTTGAATCTAATGAATAAACTAAACTAACAAGCAAAACAGAGACAGATTGATAGTGAGCAAGCTGACAGCTATGGGAAGGGATAACAGTTAGAGGGTGGATGGATTGACCAAAAAGGAAAAGGACTCATGAACATAAACAGCAATGTGGTGATTTGGGTGCAGGGTGTGGAAACATAAGGGAATTAAATGATAATGTAAAATAATACTATACAAATCAATTAATTGAAAAATAAATCAATTAGGACTTTAAAAAAAATCAACATAGTGAAAATGTCCATATTACCCAAAACAATATACAGAGTTAACATAATGCTCATTAAAATTGCAATGACACTTAAAAATTGAACAACAACAAAAAAAAACTATTAGATTTTTATGGAATCACAAAAGACCCCGAATACACAAAACTATCTACAGTGGGTAGCTAGAGATCATATTCCCTGACTTCAAATTATACTACAAAGTGGTGGTAATCAAAACAGCATGGTATTGGCAGTAAAACAGGCATGCAGACCAATAAAACAGAAATGAAAACCCAGAAATAAAGCAGCATGTATATGAGCAATTACATTTTGAGAAAGAGGCCAAAAACCCACAGGAGAGAAAAGAAAGCCACTTGAATAAATATGTTGGAAAATTTGGAAGGCCACATGCAAAAAAGAAACTAGGACTGTTGTTTGTCCCCATGTAAAAAATTAACCCAAAATAGATCAAAAACCTAAATATAAGACCTGGAAAAATAAATTTCATAGAGGAAAATATAGGTACTAAACTTATAGACCTTGGTCTTAGAGAAGATTTTGTGAATTAGACCTGAAAGTTCAGGAAAATAAAGGCAAAAATAAATGGGACTGTATCAAGCTAAATAGCTTCTGCAACAAAAGGAACTGCTAACAAAACAAAAAAAGCAACCAACTGAACTGGAGAAGATAACAGCTCCGACAAGGGGTTGATACCCAAAATACACAAAGAACACATACAAATCAACACCGAACAAACAATCCAATATCAAAATAAGCAGGGGACCTGAAAAGACATTTCTCCCAAGAAAACATACAAATGTCCAACAGGTATATGAAAAGATGCTTAGCTTCATGAGCTATTAAGGGAATGCAAATCAAAACTACAACGAGATACCACCAACACCTGTTAGAATAGCTATTATCAACAAGACAAGTAATAACAAGTGTTGCAGAGGTTTTGGAGAAAAAGCAACCCTCATTCATTGCTGGTGGGAATGTAAACTAGGGAAGTCACTATGGAGAACAGCATTGGGATTCCTCAAAAAATTAAGAATAGAGTTACCATATGACTCAGCAAACCTTTTCCAGGGTATCTACCCCTCCAAATTGAAGAATTATATTTGCAGAAAATATACACCCTATATTCATTGCAGTATTTTTAAATTTAATTTTATTGTTACATTACATCCATCCCCTTTTTACTCCCCTCTCTCCCCTTCCCCACCCAGCTACTCCCCTCCAAAGTCAATC
Organism: Noctilio leporinus; assembly: GCA_004026585.1. NCBI lineage: Eukaryota > Metazoa > Chordata > Mammalia > Chiroptera > Noctilionidae > Noctilio > Noctilio leporinus. The sequence continues at coordinate 617,848 of PVIW01000003.1, read as the reverse complement.
CCACTTGTTGTCTATGTTCATGGTTCTTCCATGCTAGTTCCTTGTCTAAACTGCTTTCCTTCTTTGCCTCTTCCTACCCCCTTGCCCTCTGCCCACCGACATTGCAGTATTATTCACAGTGGTCAAGATATGGAAACAACCAAAGCATCCTTTGACAGATGATTGGATAACGAAGTTATTCAAATAGTACATGTATACAATGGAATGTTACCCATCCATAAGAAAAGATGAAACACTGCCATTGGTGACAACTAGGATGGACCTTGAGAATCAAGCCAAGTGAAACAAAACCAAAAACATTAAGAACCATATTATTTCACTGTTATGTGGGATATAAAACTGAAAGCAACAAATAAATAAAAAAAGAAAAACAAGCAAACAAAAGAACTCATGGACATAGACAATGGTATTATGGGTACCAGAGGGAAGGGATAGGAATTAGCAAAGGGTAGAGGTCAAATACCATATATAGTGATGGAAGATGATTTGACTTTGGATGCTAGACACACAATGCAATATACAGATTGTGTATTATAGAAATGTACACTTGAAAACTATATAATCTTATTAACCTTTGTCAACCCAATAAATTTAATTTTTTTTAAAAAGATAGTTTTCAGTTCCTACTTATTTAAAAATATTATTACTTCATTATAACCCTAGGCCATAAACAACATAAATCACCAACAGCAAAACAGATAGCTTTGAACATTCTCTCAATGCACTGAAGTAAATTTAGAACAGTTGTTTGTCTAATTTGTTTTATAGAAATTATTCAATTTGGCATGTGCTCAGACATAGCCATTTTGTAACTAAATAAAATTTTTAAATAACAAAGGCAATAATTTAAAGTTGTTTGCATTTAATACTCCACATCAAAGAAAAAAATTAAACACAAATGTCAAAACTACTCACACGTGTCTTTCGTAGTGCAACATTATGTACAGAAGCAGAAGACTAGCATATTTAGGTTAATATGATGTGCTGAATGGAAAATTTTATTCCACTTTGTATACCAAATTTTGCTCAAATTGTTAATGTATTTTAATTCAGTTTATGTGTTTTGATGTGACCTTCTAAAAGTTGATGATCTGACCATTTAAATGCAATCTAGAATGATTGTTCAGAATTCCACAGACCATTGAACATTTTAGAACCCAGTATATCTTTCGGCTCATGAATATAATCAACATCTGTATAAGTTATAAATATGTCTAAAAACTCTATTGTGAAACACTTAAGTATTTCTTTTTTTTGTTGTTGTTTTTCACCTCTTGCTTTTTAAATTTTATTTTTTATTGCTATTGTAATACAATTGCTTCATTTCCCCCCCATTTCTCTCCCCTGCCCCACCCTCCCCATCTCCTCTCCCACAGTCAATCCCCACCTCATCGTCCATGTCCATGGGTCTTTCACATTCACTCCTCCACTAAACACTTATCCTACCTCCCTACGCCTAGTTACTGTCATTCTTCTCCTTTTCTTTTCCCATGTCTCTGGTTTCATTCTACTCATCTATTAGTTTCCTGTATTAAGTAAGATCATATGGTATTTGTCTTTGACTGCCTGACTTATTTCACTAAGTATGACATTCACTGGATCCATCCATACTATCGTAAATGGCAGGAGCTCCTTCTTTCTCTTTGCTGCATAATATTCCATTGTGTAAATGTACCACAGTTTTTTGGTCCATTCATCCACTGATAGGCATTTAGGCTGCTTCTAGCACTCGGCTATTATAAGCTTCAAACTGAAAAGCTTCTGCTCAGCTAAAGAAAATATCAGCAAAATTAAAAGGGAACCAACCATATGGGGAAATATAGTTGCCAATGATACCTCAGTTAAGGGTTTGACCTCCAAAATATATAAAGAATTTATATGACTCAACACAAGGGAGACAGACAGCTCAACTGAAAAATGGACAAAGGACCTAAACAGACATTTCTCCAAGGAGAATGTACAGAGGGCCCATAGGCATATAAAAGAATGTTCAACATCACTAGCCATCAGAAGCACTTAAGCATTTCTTGATAAAGTTCTAAAAACATTTGAATTTATTTCACTATAGATCGATTAGGTTTTATTTCAATCTATAAGTATCTTATTTGTTCATATTGAGAAATTAACTAAAAGCAATTTACCAAGCAAATTTCTCAGACACAAAGAAGTGAAACACATTAATTTTATTAAAAAATACATTAAATCCTCTGCTTACCTACTCCATTTTGACTTTGACTTGATGAATTTTAGAGTTATACTTTGCATTCTGGTTTCCTAGGAGAATCAAGCAATTCATTTAATCCTATGTCTGATGCCTGCCAATGAAGCAATGTAACGTGCTGAGCGAAACAGAGACTATGAAGGTGACAATGTGTGTAACTAAAGTTATTTAACCTCCTTGAGCTTCAGCTTTTAAGTTTCATCAGAAACACTGACCACTTAGCAGTCCTTTTATTCTTCATTTATATTTTATTTCACAACTTCACAGCTATATCTCACATAGAAAGGCCCATGTCAGACAGATGAAAGTGGGACACAGGGTAATCAGAGAAGGAGATCTCAGAGAAAGGTGTCGGGTGTCCTGTGAGGTGAACTGTCTATTGCACACATCATGGTTCTGTAAATAGCTCCTTCAGTCACACACACTGAAGAAGCAGCCTTTTACAGTGTTGTAGAGGGTAGCAGAAAGACAGGTACATTAAATAACAGAACTTAAAGCACACATTCAGATCGTGTTTGTGTCCAATGTACTATATCCAGGTTCAGATGTGTGCACATACATCCTGTAAAACACTCCCATCTTTATCCTCAGTCGGGCTCAATAAAGTTGTTTCTTAAAACAATCAGAAAATGTGACAGCATTACGATCTAATTCCAGTTTGGAAATCATAACATTGGACAGGATGCATTGGACTGAGAAAGTTTTAACAAGCACATAATAAAAGAATCTTGTCGGCTTCTTAAATAATAGGAAATTCATTAAAGACAGCACTTCATTTCACATTATCTCAGCTCCATTGACTGGCTATGGGATTTGAGAAGTTAAACCCTTCAAGAACTTGTCGAAGAGGTTTAACATGTCAAGGCTGTCATTGAACATCCCTTCAAACTTCATAAGGGCCCTCCTATCATTCACAAATGATCATCTTTCAAGGTCACACACATAACCTTTTATGCCTTCCTATTTTCTATTCAATTGATGTTACATTTTTGTAACTTCTCTTGTGATGCATGAAAATGCATTCAAGTTCATGTTAACATATTGCATAGTATATTCTCTTATACTTAATTTTGTGGAAGAAGACTTTTACTTAAAAGGCTAAAACTGCAATATTTTCATGATTGAACCAATAGAAATTACTGAACACATGTTAGTTAAGACAAATGTTGAGGTTGGTAATTCCTACATTTCCCAAGTCCTGTTCCCCAACTAAAAATATATGTGTGTGTGTGTATATATATATATATATATATATGTTTTTTCTCACTAGAGTAGGAAATATATCTGTTTTAGCTGATCACTTTTCCCACATGATTTGAATTTAAATTAAAAATAATTATCTTTTTAAAGGGTTACTTTATAAATTATTTGATAGATTTGATTTTCTTATGCATTAATAAATATTTGCTATAGGATAGTATACCTTCACTGAAACGGTATGAATAAATTAGTATTAGTTAATTGGATATATAAAAATAAAAACTAGTTTAAAATTAGTAACAATATAGCTTTTCATTCTTAAAATGTTTTCTGAAATAAACTACTCAACAGAAGAGGAAAACCAAGACTTAGATCAGCAGACAACAAACAAAATATCTGTATAAATTATGCCTTATCTATCATCTATCCATCTATTATCTACATAGCAACTATAAACACAAACATGAATTTTATTTGCTTTGCATATCAAAATTTAAAAAATCACACAGTTGTAGAATATTCCAAATTTTAGAATTCATGAATCATTTTGAACAACAGATAATAACAGACATGGTTGCTACTGCTTCCACAATTTCTAAGAGGATATTCATTTTCTTAGACAATGAATAAAGATTTAATTTATAAACTAAAGAGTTAGATGAACTATGAGAAAACAAATTATTTGTTTAACATAAAGTTATAGTAGATCATTTTCTAATATAAGAAAAAAACATAATCATGCACCATTTATAAATAGCCTACAGCATGTATTTCACAGTAAGTCACTTAAGTATTTATTTAGAAAATTGAAAATTCTATTTCTGCCGCATTTTTCTTTTTTAAGCACAAAAGAGAAGTCTCAAGCTAAAACTGAGAATGCGGGAATAACAGCACCTATGTGAGTGGCTGAGCTTAATAATAGTGTACAGTAAAGATGAACGTAAAAGGTTGGCTTAGAATTCTGGGGAGTTGCATGTCAGACTTCACTTCTGGTGACAAATACTGATGATATGTTCTGACTTGGCTGTCATAGGCCACCATGAAAACTAGAGAGATGTGAACTGAAATCTGTCTGAATTCATGAAGGCCACAGTAACAAATCTAACTGTTGAAATCTCAGGGCATAGCTCTCCCTTTTTAACAAGGACTTGCCTGAGATCAGGCTAAAGAATAAGGGCTTTCTATAATATCTATTTCAAGTCATCTTCTCATCTTCTTTTTTTATTAGGGTTTGGGGGTACAAGGAAATATGATGCCTTTAACATGCTTTTTCTTAAAAAATGACTACAAACTCAGAAATATTTAATAAGAAAGCAAATTCTACAGAATAACTTAATCTCCCCCAAAATATGTATTATTACAAATAAAGATAAGCACTTATTAGAAAAGAGATAAGCATATGACATGTTTATAAACTAGTGAACTTGAGTTGATCTACATGTCATGCCTCAAAAATCAATCTCATTATTGTTATAATATTATTAGGGGTATCTGTGTGTGTTTGAATAGAGAGTGATTAGCTATAGAGAGAAAAGGGTAGAAGAATAGATAAGAGAATGCCAGAGATAGAAAGTGAGGAGAGTGTATGTGTTGGAAAGTTTATATTTAAAGTGATTGCAGCAGTACAGTATTCTGCAAAGAGGATGAATTGAGAGACAAACTTAATTTCAAATTCCTACCAGCTGATATTTGGATAACTGATCTGGGGTATATTATTATTTTTTTAATCATTAACCTCCAGCTGGACTGACAAAAGAGGGAGATAAAGGGAGAGAGATGGCACATAAACTATCAATATCATGATGAAAGAGATGCTATCATTATAGAATCAACAAATATTAAAAGCATAAGAAAATACTAAAACAAATAAATACACACTTATCAATTCAACAAAATAGAAATTAGGCCAATTATTTAAAAGACACAAAGCCACCAAAATTAATAAATGATAAAATGGACTTTCTGAAAAATATTTTAAATACTCTGCAAAAAAGTACTGAAGCAGTGAAAAAGTAAATCACATACTTGGAGAAAATATCTTCCAACTACTGATCCGAGAATAGCTAAGAAACTATAGTAAGGAAAAAAAATGCAGGCAAAATCTAGAAAAACATTTATTCCATACAAAAAAATTAAAAATTAAGATATATGAAAATAAGCAAATAATAAGGTGCTCAAGCAAGTATTCTTTAAAGAAATACAAATTAAAACCACAAATTGATGGCACTGCACATCTAAAGTGTATTGTTTACAGCCACTCATGTACTGACAAACAGTTCTGTTAAAACAAACATGTGAGGAAAGTTACATTTCCTCCCCATACTCTAATTTTCACAGTATTATGAAGAGAAGTCACATGGTTTTCGGATGGACTTGGTTTTAAATTAGTCCCACCACTTATTGCCTCATTATCTTAAAACAAGCCACTGTATTTACTTTATTCAAATTCAATAATATAATCTGCAAAATAGTATATTACCAGGTTGTATACAATTGAGGTGGAGATTATATGAGATAACATGAATAAAGCAACTAACATTGAACCAAACGCATGAAAGCCACACAATATATTGAAAGGATATTTTTACACTATAGTGTGTTCTTACCTCCTTTGTCAAATATAATTGACCTATAGGTATGAGTTTATTTCTGGACTCCCTGTTTTATACCACACATTTATATCTGTTTTTATGCCAGTAACATGCAGTTTTGATTATTGTGGGCTTATAGTATAGTTTGTTATCAGGTAGTGTGTTTCTTCCAACTTTGTTCTTCTTTCACAATATTGTTGTGGCTAGCATAATGTTTTCCAGGTCCATCCATGTTGTTGTAAAGGGTAAAACTTTCTTCTTCTTTTCAATTTATTATTTTCTAATTTCTTAATTTTATATTTTTAATTTATTTATTATTGTTGTATTATAGTTGTCCTTATTTTCCCCTCATTTCTCTCCACTGTACCTCTGTTCCCACAGCCAATACCTGCTCTGTTGTCTATATCTATGGGTCATTTATACTAGATCCTTGACTAGACCCTTCCCCTTCTCTTCCCCCTCTCTTCCCCCTTCTTCCCTCCCCCTCCCCTCAGATCACCTCCCCCTCCCCTCAGATCACTGTCAGCCTGTTTCTTATTTCCATGCCTCTTGTTCTATTTTGCTTATTTGTTTTGTTCATTAGGTTCCTGTACCAGGTGAGATCATATGATATTTGTCTTTCACTGTCTAGCTTATTTCATTAAACATAATATTCTCCAGTTCCATCCATGTTGTCCCAAAAGGTAGGAGTTCCTTCTTTCTGCTGCATAGTATTCCATTGTGTAAATGTACCAGTTTTCTAACCCACCCATCAACCAATGGGCACTTAGGCTCTTTCCAGCATCTGGCTATTGTAAATAACACTGCTATGAATATAGGGATGCATAGGTTCTTCTGAATTAGTGTTTCAGGATTTGGGGGTATAATTCCAGCAGTGGAATTGGTGAGTAGTATTCCATTGTGTAAATGTATCATTGTTATTTTTAGGCTAATGAAATAAGTTAGTCAGAGGAAGGCAAATACTATATGATATCAATCATATGTAGAAACTAATGAATAAACTGAACTAATGCAACATAGAGACAGACTCATAGATAGATACACAGCAGGATGACATTGACACAGTTCAGGTGGCATCTAGCTCTACAGCATTTAGACATATAAAACAGCAACACTGAATTATTTCTCTAAAGTATAGCCACTTGTTATCTTGATTAATGCTGTAATCTTTAATTAAGTAGAGGTTATGATTCACATTTCATAGTTAGGTTTGTAAATTTGTTTTAGCAACCTGAAGTTTCAAATGATCTATTATCAATTAGAATAATTCTCTAGAAAGTAGCTTTTTTTTTAATAAAGATTTTATTATTTTTAGAGAGAGAGGAAGGGAGAGAGGCAGAGAGGGAGAGAAACATCAATGTATGGTTGCCTTTCACCTGCTTCCAGCTAAGGACCTGGCTGGAGACCTGGCTTGCAACCTGGTTATGTGCCCTGGCTGGGGAATTGAACCAGCAACTTTTGAGTTTGCAGGCTGGCACCTTATCCACTGCGCTACCAGCCGGGGCTTAGAAAGTAGCTTTTAGGAGATGATTTTAACTTATTTTCCCATAACACAGACACACAGACACATTCACACCTCTCTATTTAAAAAATGTAATCAGTCTTAGCGACTTCACACCATGCTAGACACACTAGACCATCACAGCATTTTGTATTATGTTGTCCTCAGCTCCCCTAGCAACAGCTCATCATTTAATGCCTAATGAAGTTCACCTTCTTAACAAAAACTATCCTACATCTCAGGAAAAAAAGAAAGAGAGAGAGAGAGAGAGAGAGCTCTCTTTCCTCTGAAGTTATGTAGTTCTTTATATAGATTTAGTGAGATATATCACATGGTACTTTGTAGTAGTTACGTTTGTCTGAATATATCTCTTTTGCTAGGTTTAAAGTCCTTAAAGTTATGCCCCAGTCTTTTCCAGGAAGTAGAATCTGACACAAAGTCTGTTTCCCACAGTTTGGTTAGGGATACAACTCGAAAGAATCAGGAGTGAGGGACAAAGGAAGTGAAGCAGGGAAGGCAGCAGAGCCAATATCTCTGTGTTTTAGTGAGCTGGTCCCTGCTGGTGCCATGACCATATGACTGTTTTGAAAGTACAACCTTCAAAAAGGTCACATAAACTTTTTTCCAGAAGACAGAATTGTAGGTCAGCTCCTCATTGATCAAATCTTCAACCAGTGAAGCATTAACTCACTGTGCAAGTGTGCTAAATACATATGAGTGGTCAGAGGCTCCCAAAGCATCAAAGGCCTTGGTGAAAATATTGAAGCCTTATAGGGAGAGGAGAGAAGCACAGGAAGTATCAGGAGAGGGATCCTGTTGGGGGCTGCACCTGGGAAATGTGGGAGATGACCCAAAGTCTCCATCTGTCTTAGAGGCAGGTAACCAAAAAGATTTGAGGGGGTACATGAGAAGGGCCTGATTTAGTATGTATGAGTCATAAACCTGTAATCTTTGCAACACTCGCTGTACTACAAGAATATTTCTATTACAGATCACATATATTAAAATATTTAGTAAAATCTTCACAGTATTAAGAAAGTGTAATGGAAACATAAGAGTGTCATTAGAAGTGAACCATTCCATTAAGAGTAAACTAAAATGAAAAAAAAAAAAACAATGAACACAATACGTTAGTAATTTCTAAATGTTTAAGACTGGAACAAGTTTTAGGATTCTAGTACTCTAAGTACTAAATTATGTGAATGGCTTGTGCTTAGCTTTGTTAAGTAGTTTAAACTGTCAAGGCATTTTTTGTTTGTTTGTTTTAATTCTACTTTTGGTGAAAGTAGCTATGTGATCGTCTCTCTGGCCCCATGTATTCCATCTGTGAAGTTAGAAAAATTGAGTTGGTGGCATCTATGTTTTTCAAATATTGAAACTAATGTGTTTAATATGAATCCATGGCAAAGATGTAACTAAACACTAGCCTAACAAATGTTATTGAGCACAAATCATGTGCCAGGCACTGTTCTTTTTGCTAACAATATATCATAGTGAACAAAACAAGACACAATAATGAACAAAAAAATACTTATATCCTGCTGCATTGGAGTCTAAGTTCTAGTGTGAGGAGTCACAAAAGAAAAGAAAGAACTATGCAGTACATTACAAGATGGTCAGTTACAGAGGAAATGAAGGGAAGGTGCATAAGGAGGCCAGAGGTGTAGGTTACAGTATTAAATAAGGTGTCCAGGGTAGGCCTCACTGAAAAGCTGAGGTGAGGGGTCCAGCAAATGGGTAATTAGGAGGACAGTCTTGGGCAGAGAGAACAGTGCAAGTATCCTGAGAAGGGAGTAGAACTCAGTTCCCAGTAAAATAATGTGACCTGAGCAAAGTGATTGAAGAGGAGATTATTATGGGGAAAATGCTAGAGATTGAAGGGGAGGTCAGATCATGTAGAACCCATAGGTTATTTAAAAATGTATCTTTTATTCAGTATAAGATGAAAAGTAATTGAGGATGCTGAGCACAGAAATGATGTGACTTGGCACAGTCTTTCAAAATTGTACCTTTGGTCATTTTGTTAAAATAGATTACAATGTGGCAAAGAGGTAAATAAGGGTATGAAAGTAACTAGTTTCTAAAAGATACATCTGAAAATAATATCTGTAAAATTAATAACCTGCCTAAAATCATGGTAATGACTCCACACGTTTTCATCTAGCTTTTTAAATTAACATTGTAACCACCAGAGTGGCTTACAAGTCCTATTTATTCTAAAGTAGACTAGATGCCATGTCACTTTCTCCAGGGATCCAGTTTAAAATGTCACTGTTATAAAAAGGTGACATTTGGTTCTAAGTAATGTGATTAAAAAAAAAGAAAAAGAAATAAAGAGCTAAATAGGACTATATATTTTTGTGTTCATTACTAAAATATTATACTCTCCATATATTATGTCATGAATTCCTTACAATATCATGAAATCATCAGTGGCTCCATTAACAAAAGAGGTCACCTCATCAAGGTCACAAAGAAAGTAAAATGGGATGCTTACATATATGCAAGAGGGGAAGTGATTTGTGTCAGAGAAATCTGAAGAATGACATATTAGTTATCTTCAGATACTATAAGGAATTATCACAAATCTGGTGGTTTAAAAGAATATATATTTAGTGCCTTGCCGTTCTGGAAGTAAGAAGGGAAAAGTATGTTTCTCCAGGCTAATACCAAACTGTTAGCAAGGCTGTGTTTCTTCTGTGGGCACAAGATGGCAATCTGTTTTCTTGCCTTTCTACCTTCTCCATACTGGCCAACTTCTTTGGCTCTAGCCCACTTTTACCTTGAAGACAAGCAATGGCCAGTTGAGTGTTTTATTACAATCTGTGTCACCCTGCTAGTGACTGCTTTTTCTGCCTCTCTCCTCCACTTAAAGGATCTTTATGTTTACATTGGACCCACCTTGATAGTTGAAGATTATCTCCCCATTTCAAAACCATCTGATTAATAACCTTAGTTTACAAATGCCATGCATCATATTTATAAATCGAGAGATTAACATCTTTGGGGACCCATTATTTTGTCTACCACAAATGACAGAATAGGTTTAAGGTAATGGATGCTAGATAAACCTTTGCCTTCATTATAACTTCAGAATGAATCTGAAACTATGCAGTAGGAAATATGTCAACACTTATTTCAAGACTATTCAATTTAATTATTTTTCTTATAACTATCCCATTTAATTACTTTTTCATAAGTTTTATCAGACTCATATTTATATGCTGTATATATATGAGTCTGAATACACACACACACACATATATATATATATATACACATACACACACACATATATAATGTACATATGGGTGTATATGTGTGTGTGTGTATTTTTGTTATTTTTCAGAAGGTAACTAGGGTAATTGGGGATGGAAAGCTTAAAGGCAATAAGATGTGTGCAAACCTAGTTGATACCACTCATTAAATGATAAACTGGTAAAAGTCACTACCTAAAAAGAAAACTGAAGAATATAGACTTGAAAAATATTCTAACGTACTACTGACCATTGAATGTTGAAGAACTAGCTATGTTGAAGGACAAAGTGAAAGGTTATCTACCTATGGTCTTAACATCCTAATTTCTCCCTAAGTATTCTGTGTAAGAATAATGGGGCTATGGAGGCAGGCCTTACAGTAGGTGAACTCCAGTCTTTCCTCAACAATTTGTATTTAAGTTCTGATGTCTACAGGGAAGACATTTCCAAGGGAATATCTACAGTGGAGTTGTATACTAATCCCTGTGTTAGGGTGGAAGCCAGGGTAGATAAAAAGTCTACCTCTTTCACGAGTATTATATTACGAAGTAGTGGATAACTAAAAAACTTATGGATTTATGTATTTGAGAACAGCCATATTGCATTACTGGATATATTACATATTGGATGCATACTGTCCTTGTGTTGAAATTTTCATCACTATCTAACAATCTTCAAAATGCTGTTGTTAAGGTAACAAACTTACCTTGACTCCTACTGTATTTGCAGAAAGAATGTATAGGTATCTGCAACTCAGGTGAACTATTTAGAAAAGGGCTGCGTGAGCATGAAGAAATCTAGAAGTGAATAACTTGCTGTAAATTGGTTAGATATTTTAATCTGGAAAAGGTTGTTCAATAGAGATGGCAAGTGAAAACCAGGAAAGATTTTAGAATAGGTACATGTCCATGGAAATCTTTAGACATCCAGTAAATGATTAAATTCTTCTAATAATCGAGTAAGCTTAGAGCCTGGCTTTTATGTAGGCATTTGAGGAAAATGTAACTTCAGACTAGTGAAATTTGAGTCACGTGACTGTGACTCATTCAGAATAATATGATATTGTTGACTGTATTTTACTCAGAATTTTCTATTTCAAGAGCCACATCTGGTTTGTAAAAATACAGAAAGGTGATAGAACAAGTGAAAAAAACTGCAGATAGTAAAATTTCTCAAAGGACCACTTAGTCATCCGTTAATAAGCTTATACTAATACCCTAGAGTATAGTTTTTAATTTGGTGCCTAAGAATGCTTTAATTTTATCATTATACATTACCACCACTTCAGAGAGAAGAGAGAAACAAAAAGAGAGATGAATATATCTTTTCCAATATAGTGTGCAAGCAAAAGTAGCATCTGTAACATAATACATGCTATGCTGTGTTCCTAAATATTAACAGTGACATGGAAAATGCTAAAATTTATCCTTGTGTCTTGGGCCATAAAGTAGTTGGTGTATAAGGAAAAGCAAAGAAAGTGAAATCAAATTGTTTTAAGATAAGGAATTTTAATTTCTACAGACATGAACAGACATGTGCACGTACACATAGACACACACACAAACACACACACACACACACACACACACACACACACACACACACACAGGTGGGTAGTTCCTGAAATGCCTGTAAGTGATCCCATCCTCCTAATATTCATGCCCTGCTCTTTCCCCTTGATGGTGGGTTTGAGATTAATTATGCCTGAGATTAATCACTTTGAATACTAGATAACAAAATACTTTTTTTTTCTTTTTCACTCTTTCTAGCACTCTGACTTGTTCACTCTGATGAAAACTTGCATGTTGTGTGCTGCTTTATGGAGAAGGTGCATGTCATAACCCAGTGAGGGAAACCTCTTGCCAATATGTGGGAAGAAACTGCGTCACATTTATTTTTTTTAAAGATGTTATTTATTATTTTTTAGAGAAAGGGAAAGAGAGAGAGGCAGAGAGGTAGAGAAACATCAGTGAATGGTTGCCTTTCACCTGCTTCCACTTACAGACCTGGCTTGCAACCTGGTTATGTGCCCTGGCTGGGAATAGAACCAGCCACCTTTAGGTTTGCAGGCCAGTGCCTTATCCACTGTGCCACCAGCCAGGGCTTGCTTATTTTTCCTTTCATTGCCCTTGCCTGGGGAGATACATCAGAAAAAATATTGCTATGAACAATGTCCAAAATTGTATTTCCTATGTTATCTGCTAGGATTTTATATTTCAATTTTTAACCCACTTTGAATTTATTCTTGTGTGTGGTATAAGAAGGTGGTCTAGTTTCATTTCTCTGCCCATATCTGTCCAATTTTCCCACCACCATTTATAGAATAAACTATCTTTAGCCAATTGCATGTGCTTGTTTCATCTGTTAAACATTAATTGACAATCAAGTTGTGGGTTTATTTCTGGGCTCTCTGTTCTGTTCCATTGTGTTATGTGTCCCTTTTTATGCCAGTACCTTGCTGTTCTGATTACTATGGCCTTAGAGCTCAATATTAGATAGTGTGATTTCTCCAACTTCAGAGTTGCTATTGCTCTCCGGGGCCTTTTGTGGTTTTATATACATTTTTGAAATATTTGTTCTAGTTTTGTGAAACATGACATTGGAATCTTGATTGGAATTGCATTGAATCTATAGATTGCCTTGGCAATACGGACACCTTAATGATGTTAGTTCTTCCTATCCATGAACGTGGTATATGCTACTACTTATTTGTATCTAATTCAATTTCTTTCTCCAGTGTCTTAAACTAAATATTTTTATTACATAGGAGGGTTAGTAAACTAAGGCAGGGAGGAGGAAGAGACACATTTCATCCACTGATTCAGCAGTCCTGAGCCCAGTTTGATAAGAATCTGAGGGTTCAGAATTTCACAAGCAAAGATAGTACAGAAGGAAGAGAGCCAGCCTCTCTAGCAATTTCACTAAGACAGGAAGCCTTTACTAGATGCAAAAGAAAATCTTTGTGGCTGTACATTATTCCCAAAGCCTAGAAGGAGGAAGGGGGTACCCAGAAACTGGTAAAGTATATAACCCCTGAACCTCAATAGCCAGGGCACTCAGATTAGCTGAGTGTTCACTTATAGCCTTGGCTCAAATGTACAGAAAAAAGTTACTAACAATTTTATTTCCTCTATACGTGAAACATTCAGACTAGTGGGTGTCTGCTTGCAGCTTCATTCTTGAATGTGTTTCACAAATAAGCTTGCTATCGCATTCCCACAATATGTATTGTCTCTTGCTTGAATTTGTCTTTTGCAAATTAGGCAAGAACCAAGAAACGAGTTCTGGGGTGGTGGTGGGGGACTGATTTGGGTCTTTTCCCCATAAATTTTTGCACAGCAAAGGAGACCATCAATAAAATAAAAAGATAACTCACATAATGGAAGAACATATTCACTGATACTTCTGATGAGGGGAAATTTATAAAGAACTTACAAAACTCAAACCCCCCCACCAAAAGAATTAAATTTAAAAATGGGCTAAGGTGCTGAATAGATACTTCTTCAAAAAGAACATACAGCCAGATGGTCACCAGACATATGAAAAGATGCTCAACATCACCAGTCATCAGAAAAATGCACATTAAAAACACAATGAGAGAATACCTGTCAGAATGGCCATCATCAATGCCTCAACAAGCAATAATTGATAGTGAGGATGTGGAGAAAGGGAAACACTTTTTCACTGTTGGTGGAATGCACATTGGTGCAGCCACCATGGAAAGGAGTATAGAGACACCTAAAAAAATTTAAAGTGGATTCACCTTTTAACCCAGTGATTCCTTTTCTGGGAATATATCCAAAGGAATCCAGAACACTAATTTGAAAGAACATAAGCACCCCTATGTTTATTATAGCATTATTTTCATACCAAAGCATGGAAGCTAAGCCCTGGCTGGTGGACAGTGGCTAAGGCCGCTGACCTGCGCACCCAAAAGTCGCCGGTTTGATTCCCAGTCAGGGCACATAACCAGGTTGCAAGCCAGGTCTCCAGTCAGGTCCGTGGCTGGAGGCAGGTGAAAGGCAAGCCTACACTAATGTTTCTCTCCCTCTCTGTCTCTCGCCCTACCCCTCTCTCTGAAAAGTAATAAATAAAATATTTTTTAAAAATATGGAAGCTGCCCAAATTTCCATCAGTAGATGAGTGGCTAAAACAACCATGGGACATTTACACAGTGTAATACACTCAGCTATAAAAAAAGAAGAAAATTTTATCCTTTGTAACAATATGGATGGACCTGGAGAAGACTACGCTAAGTGAAATAAGCCAGCCAGAGAAAGACAAACGCCATGCGATTTCTGTTATAGGTGGAAGCCCATGGGTAAACTGAACTAATAAGCTAAATAGAGACAGACTTATAAAGAGCAGGATAACAGCTAAGGGAAGGGTGGTTAGGGGTTGGAAGGATCGGGCAAAAAGGAAAAAGAACTCCTGGACATGGACAAGCAGTATGGTCACTGCAGTGAGGAGCAGCAAAATATAAAGGGGTAAAATGGTAGTGGAAAAAAATAACAATAAATTCAGCAATGTTTTAATGAAAGGAAGGGAGGAAGGGAAAGAGGAAGGGAGGGAGGAGGGGAAAGGAAGGGAAACTGAGGTACTTAGTCTGATAGCCCTGGAAGACCTACTGGAATTCTACCAACATGCACCTGAGGGACAGTGGAAGTAGACCCACTCCCTCCCTGATTGAGCTGTAGGATGACTATAGTCTCATGAGATCTTCAGACACAGATAACCCAACTGAGCGTGCTTTCAGAAACTGTGACATGATACATGCTTGTTGCTTTGGGGATGATTTGTAAACTAGAAGTGTATAACTAATGCACAAAAATATACAAAGACACAAGAGAAAATACAATTTTCAAGGGAAAAGTACTAGATGAAAGAACAAGATGCAGTTACCATAAATTATCACAGTTTAACATATCATTTGATTATAGCATTGGAATATCATATAGCATCTTTAACTTAGAAATTGTTAAATATTCAAATCAAAAACTAAAATGTTATGTGAATCTGTAGAGTGTGAAGTTAGGAGATGAGGGTGGGGTGATAGTCAAAGGTAAAGGGAATCAAATATGTGGTGACAAAAGGAGATTTGACTTCGGGAGGTAAATACAAGGCAATATAGAGATGTTTTATAAAACTGAATTCCTGAAACTTAGATAGTATTATTAGTCAATTTTACCTCAAGGGATTTAATTTAAAAAATGGTTATCTATGCTTACAAATGTTTTTTCTTGGAATATTTCCAAGAAATGGCAAAAACCCTATTCTTAACAGTTTCATTCTCTTTTTTCCATTTGGTTTTTAAGCACTTCATGAAAAGGGGAAAACTCAAAAGTCTTTTAAAAGCAATTGTACCTCAATGATTTAATTCAACTCACCAGGCTTATGACTATGTCAGATACTAAAAAATGGAATTGTCTTTCTAAAGCTATATTGATTACTTAGTACATACCTATGTTCTTTTTAAATCTTATAAATTGCATGTGATTGGAGCTCAGTTAAAACATAGATTGCTGATTGCCTTTATCCATAGGAAACACTATTCAAAGAGCAGTGAAACAAAAACCAAACCCTTTTATGTGCACAGTGAAAAGAGCAACATAAAAAGAAAGAAAATTATCTAATTAGAAATTTTGCATAAAAGAGATCAAAATAATCTACAAATATGTAATATATCTTAAAAGGGTGAGTTCTCTTTTAGTAGATGTTTATCTACTGATGTATGGTGAATGAATGTGTTGCTTTCACAACAAAGCAAATGTATCATTGAGCTTGAAATCAATTAGTAAGACTGATAGGTAGTTTCTGGCCAGATTCCACATTGTACTTAGTGATTTCTATACTTCAGGCAGGTTTAGAAACTTATTTCTTATCAGTTAATACAGGACTATATGTTATAAAAGGGATGGTAAGTGGAATTCACTGATCTAGAAACTGAGAATAAATGAAAGCAGAATGTGACATCAATTTGCAGTGAAGGCCCAAGTATTTTCAAGTATTGACTAACACCTTTCTTTAACAGTTTGCAAATGCTAGGGAAGTTACAATATTGCTGAACGAGCCAGGAATTATACAAAGTAAAATATTTTATGGAATATTTTTATGTTTTCATGTGGTTGTGGTTATTTAGGGAAAAAGGTATTTTTGGTCACTAAGTAGAATAGTAGTCAGAACAACCTCTTTGTACAATGACATAAATACATCCAAATTCACTAAATCCTCCTCTTTAAAATCTTCATTGTTATTTTTAAAAATTTCAAAACATGCCTCAACTGCCAAGTTTCATATTCTCTTATATTTTGGGGTCTCTCAGCATTTCAGGCTCAAACCATAAGACACTTAGCTTGATGGTGAATCAAAGGAAACTCGATTCTAGGAATATTTTATGGAGCCCTTCATTTCCAGCAATCACAAGACTGTGCTGCATTTTATTCACTGAAAACAGCGATTTTGAGACACAATGTCTCGTCTTACATTTGATGGTTTCAAAATCTTACTTATTCTAAGGGAGAAGCCCACTTCAAGAGTACAAACTTAGTCTCTTTATGTCTATCAGCTTCTGTTACCCTTGTGTCATCAAACCTCATGTGCTCCCTTCCCATGTATCCACAAAGATAAATGATACAACTCTTCCAGGAAGTGGTGAGTGGATTTCATACTTCCCTCTCATTCTAGTGCATCAAATGGGAAAAAAAAAAGTCACCACAAGAAAATAATAGGTAATATGAAATTAAGCACTTATACTTATCCCTCATAATCGCATAGCAATTTTACACATTAACAAGATTCAATGTATGTTTAAGATTTAAGACAATTAAATAATGTACCTCACATAGTTAAGTAGAAGCACTGAAATCTGACTCCAGATATGACTCCAAAATGCTTAATTTGCCCTGAACTATCACCAAATATCCACATTTACATAATAGTACTCTTTCAGTACTAAATGGATTTCAAGGTTAATCTGGTACATTTTCAATTCCCAGAGGACGCACACACACACACACACACACACATTTTCCCACAATAGTGAATATCTGATTTAACCTCTCTCAAAATGCCCATATATACCACATATCAGCAGTTATTTGAGAATAAATGTAGCAGACCATAGGCATTCCTATTTCCCCCTATTTTCTTAAGAATTTGTCTGTCATACTCCTGTGAAGGTCAAAAGTGAAGACCAACTTATTGAACTGGAAGTGCCTGAAACCTAATCTCATTCTCCAGCCCCCTAAATTTATCATAGTGAAATCCTCAGTTTGTGGGCACAATTCAAGTTGAAATAACTTACTTATTTTTTTGAATCCAGTACCCCACCATTGCCATTTATAATGTTATCATTTGTGCATAATGCAAAAAATGTGTTTTAAGATGCAAAAGAATAACATAAGGTAATCACTTCATTGCCCATTTCCTGTTAATGTGAAGAGAATAACTTGCAGAACCACTGCTAGTTAATAGGTATCTGAAACTGTGTTCCAAATGCATTTCCCAGTAGCAACAGTAGGAGATATTGTAAATTATAATATTTACAAGTTGTAATTTACAACAGCATAGTGGGGTTGTACCTATCTTGCAAGAGAGGAATTTTGATACTGCTCCTATTGAAAACAATTCTATATTTCAAGCAATCTAGTCATTAAACACTGGGGACTATGTAGGTAAGTAAATTATTTGAGAGGAATAAGCATTCCAAGAAGTTTTAGGCTTGATAGAAAGTTCAAATCAAATTATTTTTCCTTGTGCATTCTGCCTTTGTACTTATTTTCCAAGTTTCTGCTTTGGTATTTGATCTATTATTATCTTGCACTCTTACATGGGGTTTCTCAAGCACAGAACTATTGCCATTTTGTAATTCTTTGTAGCGGAGGATGTCCTATGCATTGTATTATAGAATGTTCAATAGCATCCCTGACCTCGCTCTGCCAACTGACTGATTTTCCTCGCCAAGTTGTGACAACTAAAAAATGTTTCCATATATTGCCAAAGGTCCCCTTTTGGACAAAATTGCTGTTGGTTGAGCATCACTATGCTAAAAGGTTCTGCTTCTGTGATTAATTGTAGGCATGACTGCACTAGGACCAGCCATATGGTTTCACTTAATGTGTGGAATCTCATGAACAAACTGAACTAACAGGCTGACAGCTATTGCTGGGGAGGAGGTTAGTGGAAGGAGGGATTGAGCAAAAACAAAAGGACTTATGAACATAGACAACAGTGTGGTGATTGTAGGGGTGGGGTGTAAGGGGGTTCAATGACAATGGAAAAATACAATAAAAAATAATAAAATTAAAGTTTCTGCTTCTGGCTCTCATGTGCAAATAAGAGTACACCATCTTAGAGATCACAACCAGTATGTATATGAAAATATTTACCTTTCCTGTGTTAGAGGTCCCCAGACCACTCAGGTTCAATGATTCACTAGAACTCACAGAACTCAGCATATAGGCATATTCACAGCTATGATTTATTGCAGTGAAAGGATACAAGGTAAAATAAGCAAAGATAAAAGGCACGTAGGGCAAAGTTTAGAGAAAATTAGGTGCAAGCTTCCAAGAATCTTTTCCTATTGGAGCCCTTTGCCATTGAATGCAGGTAATTCCTGTAGCAATGAGTTGTAACAACAGATAACACTTAGTTTGTCAGATAAGCTCCTGAGAAACTTAATGCTTAGGTCTTAGCATGTAAAAAAGCAGAGCCTTTGAGAAGGAAAGCAGGTATTTAATCAAATCCATATGGTTTGTTCAGTTTACATAACTAGGAGTCACATCTATCAGTTATGACGGAAATTCTCAAGAAATCCAGGTTTCCAAACACCATCCAAAGGTCAACCTTGCAAATCCTGCTTGGCTGGCCTGCTTGGTTGGCCAGTGATCTCAGGATTGCTCTCTTTCTACATAGTTCCCTACATAAAGTTTTCCTGAAGTATCTACTATATTTTAGTCACCTGAAGACATCCAGAACAAATGAGTGCACTAAGTAATCCATCTACCATGTTTTCTGTAAGAATTCCTTAAACTTTCTATTTAAACTTTTGTTCCTAGAAATTCTTAGCCCTAAGTAGAGAAAAATGTTTCAAGCAATAAAGGATGATCAAAGATTTTAGAATTAAAATTGAGAAGAAGGTTCTAATTGAATTGTGCCAACCTTGAGAGGCATTTCCAGAAAATATTCTGCCAGTTCACTATGCCACAGAGTCCATTTTCAGAGAAAAGAAAGTAGAATATGGTAATGTGCTGATCATCTAATTTCAAAACACAACCCCAAAGAGAATGAAGAATTTAACATTAAATCTAAAAGCATGTGAACCACCTCTGTCTGCCAAGAAGGCTATGCCATTTTTTATAGATAAAATCATTCTAGTTACATTCTGTTCTTGAAATAATTAAGTTGTCTACCTTTCTTCAGTCCCGAAACATCCTCCGACCATCACGTGTCTCTCCTTTATAACATTTGAAGGGTTAGTTTAGATTGGATTATTGGATTATTGTCTGGTCCTACACCTGCCTCCAACCTGAATCTGTTTTCTTTTTTTCCTTCACCTGAGTCTCCCTAGAATTTTTCAAAGTATGTGGCATGGCAAACAGGAGTTAGCAAGTATTTATTGAAAGAAAATTTAAAAATAAAAACTTATAGGGATCATAGTCCAGAGCCCGGGTGTTCCCAGAGTATTTTAGGTAAACAAATACTTTATATTAAACAAAAAGGTGTAACAAAGACAAAATAGGATGCATTATAAGATTTATCTCCTTAATTCTAAGGTACGCTAAGAATGGGTTTCATGTGGACTGTAATATCATTCAGAAGATTTTAATCAGGGCCTTCGGCTGCCAAAGCTCTGTACCAGACATCTTTGACAAAGACAGGCACACTTTCCATTGTATGAGCTACATATATGATCAACTTCTGTATTTGAAATTAAAAAAAAAAAAAAAAAAAAAAAAAAAAAAAGCTGAAAAGTATTCCCTAGGTGGAACATTTAGCTTTTAAATGCTTTCATCATTCCTTTTAATGTACCAGGATAATACCATTATTCCCAAGTAGGCAGATAGGACCCATCGGTCCCATGCCCTTGGCCATTAGTTTGTTTGTATATGGATTCTTCCTACTTTCATTCTTTCTCTCCACATGTGTTGAACTAGCTATTTTTGTTTCTTTGTGAAACATTGTACTTTAAGGGAACTAATCTATCCCCACTAATTTCCCAAAGCTGAAAATGGTTCAGCTGCCGTTGATGTCTGGAAGGATACCCTGACTGAGATCACTAAATTAGTAAATGTGATCGCGCTCCAGGATTAAGGACTAGATAGATGTGCCAATAAAAACCAACCTTCTCATTCCCAGACCCAAGTTTTTCTATAGTATGCAAAAGTCCTTCTATGACTACTCAAACAATATTTTTTATTTATGACATTTAATGATGATTACAATATGTAGCTGTTACTTTCAGATCTAAGAAGACATACATTGTAAAGTAGGTGGTTTTAAATAAACTGTTTCCTAGATCCTAAATGATGATAGAAATTCATCCCATTAACACTAAAGAGCATATTAGAAGAATCTAACACTCTAGCTATTCTTTGGCTGGATTACAAGAAGTAATTTATATTTGAGATATTTTAATATTATAGCATCTCTAGTTCCTTTTGTAAAATACAGAGCTCCACTTATTCATCTTAATGGCTATACTTTCTTGGAAACTTTTCAAATGGGCTCTATGCATCCTTCTTAGATATAAACAGAATATCTAATCAGCCAAGTACTTCTTTCTAAGTAGTTTTGCTTATCCAACTTCATTGAATCTCTAAGCAAAGGTCAGAAAGGTTAATGCAAATAATAAAATTAAACATGTAGTAGCAGATTTTGAAGTTTAAAACCCTAGGTATTTGTTTTGGTTCTATTTTTCTAAATGTTTGCTCCCTAGCCAGCACAGTGCAGTTAAAATCCTTGACTCCACAGTAACATAAATCTGAGTTTGAACCTGGTTTTACCACTAAATTAGTGACTTTAAACATCTATTTTTAACTTCTCTGATCTCATTTTCCTCATAAATTAAAGAGAGCTGTGTTTTGGAAGGAAGGAATGTTAGTGCTGTCACTAGCAATAAATATTAATATTATTATTTATTATCAAGGTTCCTCCTACCCACATAGATCTAATGTCTTCCTTCTTTGTTCCTTCCTTTCCTTCTTTTCTTAGTCCCTCCCTTCTTCCTTCCTTCTTTTTTACTGCCTTCCTTTATATTAATTTTAATATGATTGGAGAAGTTAATATCTCAGCCATTGTTCTCTCAAGATAATTTTATTACATGTCCTTTTACAATTATTTATTTTAAATGAAAAAGAACTTCTACCTGGCTGGTGTGGCTCAGTAGATTGAGCACAAGCCTGCAAATCAAGATGTTGCTGGTTCAATTCTCAGTTGGGACACATGGCTGGGTTTCCTGCTGGGTGCCAGTTGGTGGCATGTAAGAGGCAACCACACATTGATGTTCCTCTCCCTCTCTTTCTCCCTTCCCTCCCCTACTTCTAAAAATAATGTTTTAAAAATAGAACTTCTATTCTATTGGTAAATTTGAGAGTGATAGCTCATGTATTTAATGTGAAATTCTTAGCTTATTCACAGGATCAATAAAGGTTAAAAATGGGGATTAATGACTAATCACCATAGCTATATTTTTTCCTCTTTAATCAGTCTAGTCAACTAACAAGAGAAAACAGTCTCCTCAACGAATGCAGATCAATTAGGGAAAAGATTTGACAGTAAGAATGTAAAGATCAATTCCACTGTAATGAATTGTCATAAAGAATTTACTTCACTGTTATGTGATTCATGCTTAAGATTTTTTAAATTTCAGTTTTTTTATTTTAAATTTAATTTTAAAGAATAATTTTGGAGACAATTTAAACTATATTTGTTATGAATTATCATATTTTATGTTATTTTAAATCAACAGCAAACATTTTTGGCATTTAATGCAAAGTGCATGCTATGGTATTGAGAATAAGGTACAAAAGCAATGAGATAATTGATTGAAAATAATATCATAGGCTTATATTTGTTTCATATCTAACAATAGTTAAAGTTTGTTAATTTACATAACAAAAGATAGTTTGAGGATTTCTAGTAGCAAATTTAATGATACAATTCAAAAGATTCATCCCAAATCAAACATTATAACCAGGACTAAAACTTTAGTTATTTCATAATTTTATTGACAGTGGTTAGATCTAGCTCATATTTGCCTGAAAATATCTGATCTATATGAAATGGCAACAGTGATAAAAACAAATTGATGCCTTTATAATAAACAAATTGCTAAAAATACATAAAAAGAAATAGCAAGACCATTAAAATCACTTAGGGGCATATAGTCACTACTAAAAACTGCACTAAGTGCATTTGAAAATTCTGAATATTCATAATATGAAAATATATTTACACTACATGGATGGTCTTGAAAGTTTCAGAAATTAGTAAGAAGTATTCCATGTATAACCACTATACACAGTAGTTTTCATTTCTTTTACAGCCTTACCAGATAAAAATTATTATCTTTATTATGCTGAAGAATTAAAACTGAGGCTCAAGGTGGTTAAAATTTTCCGTAATATACTTAACTGCTTGGTAGGAGTATCACAATTCATAATTAGGCTAATGTAATTTTAAGTGAATGATTGCTCTGGCATACTTTGCTGTTGCTCAAACAGGTGTGCTTTTAAAATTGCTTATATGCACAGATGGCACCTGTGAACACATAACTGCTGATACTAATATCCTGATATTTTCAAATATACAAGACTACCCAACACAATGTAAGAACTTTAAAAGATACTGTAGTCCATCACTATATGTTAGAGATAATTTGAACAAATAAATTAAATGATTTGACCAAATTGCTAATCAGAAAATTTCTAAGTCCAGTATTGACATCAGTCTCTTGAATTTCATATTATGTCAAGGAAATTGATTTAATTATAATGTTAACAATGTTTCTTTTCCCAATCTAAAAGGCAAAAGATGCTAATTCTCAGTAATAAACAGAAAGAAAATATTTAGAACTACTGAATGTCTTTGTTCTCTTCCTTTACATAAGCAAAAGCTTTTAAAAAGTGAAAACATTTCTCTACCTCTTTGGTTAAGTTTATTCCTAAGTATTTTATTTTCCTTGTTGATATAGTAAATGGGACATTTTTCCTAGTTCCTATTTCTGATATATCATTGCTGATGTAAAAAAAATGCCTTTGATTTCTAAACATTGACTTCGTATCCCATTACCTTGCCAAATTCACTTATTAGGTTGAGTAGTTTTTAGGTGGAGTCTATAGGGTTTTCTACATACACTATCATGCTATACACAAACAATAACAGTTTCACTTCCTCCTTCCCAATGTGGATGCCTTTTATATCTTTTTTTTTTTTTTTGTCAGATCTCTGTGGGTGGAACTTCCAATACTATGTTGACAAATAAACAACAAGTGCTGGCGAGGATGTGGGAAAACCCTACTGCACTGTTGGTGGGAATACAGACACATGCAGCCACTATGGAAAACAGTATGGAATTTCCTCATAAAACTAAAAATCGAACTGCCTTTTGACCCAGCAATCTCACTGCTGAGATTATACACTAAGAGTCCCGGAACACCAATTCAAAAGAACCTATGCCCCCCTACGTTCATAGCAGTGTTCTTTACAATAGCCACATGCTGGAAAGAGCCTCAGTAAATGAGTGGACACAAAAACTGTGGTACAGTTGCACAGTGGAATAACTACCATGTAGAAAGAAGGGAGGAACTTCTACCCTTTGTGACAGCATGAATGGAACTGGAGATTATTATACTTAGTGAAATGAGCCAGGCAGTGAAAGATAAATACCATATGATCTCACCTATAAGAGGAACCTAATGAACAAAAACAAATGAGCAAAACAGAACCGGTAATGTGGGGATAAGGAACAGACTGACAGGCTGAATGGGAGGGGAAAGGGGGATAACTAAGGAAGAAGGGGAAGGGTCTAACAGAGGAACAAATATAAAGGAGCCATGGACATAAACAACTGGGTGGGGACTGACTATGGGAGAGGGAGGAGATGGACAGAACAGAGCTAAACAAGGGGAGAAAATTGGGACAACTGTAGATGAACAACAATAAAACTTTTAAAAAATGAGGAAAGAAAAAGTGATTGCTGTCAGAGGGTAGAGGGGTTGGGGAGCTGGGTAAAATAGGTGAAGGGATTATGCAAAAACAAAAACAAACAAACAAAAACCCACATAGACACAGACAACACTGTGATGATCACCAGAGGGAAAGGGAGGTAAGGGCATTAAAAGGGGGTAAGTTGAGTAAAAATAGTGACAGAAGGAGACTGGACACTGGATGGTGAACATACAGTGTAACAATGATGTATTATAGAAGTATATAATTGAAAGATATATAATTTTATTAAGCAATGTAACCCCAATAAACTCAATAAAGGTATTTAAAAAGTGATAATGTTTAATTATAAAACTTTAATTGTATTTTATGAGTACCATGTTTTTAGTTGGTACTATTAAGAAAACAATATCAAGTACAATAAGTTTATTCTCTTCTTTCAAAAATCTTAATTTTTTCCCAATCATTTCAATATTATTTGCCAAAATGATTTTTTTTCATTAATTGTTGTTGCTCCTTTGTCAAAGATGAGTTGACTATTATTTGTGTGGGTTATGTCTGGGCTATTTATTCTGTTCCATTAATCTATTTTTTCTGTTCTTTCATAAATACCATGCTGTCTTAATTCCTGTAGTTTGTAGTACATCTTGAAATTCTTTTTTAAGTGATATTTATTACTATATTTTATTATAATCATTATTTATTGTATTTTCCATTACCATTTAGTTCCATTAAACACCCCTTCCCCCAGCAATCACCACACTGTTGTCCATGTCCATATCCATGAGTCCTTTTTTCAAAATCTATAATTAATAAAACATTTAGAAAAGGTTTTATTATAAAACTATTATATAAATCTTAATCTGGAGTAATGAAAATTAAATAAGAGTTCTAGTAGTTTTAGTGTGCTTTGAAGATATATCTGTATTACCAATAATATGTATAAGTATTAATAATTGTTACAGAAGTTTTATAAAGCTAATTCTATTTTTAAAACCTTGAAAATAAAACAATCTTTCCTTTGTGTCATACAAATCATTTTTGCTTTATAGTCTTTATGGGGTATATAAATCCCTCAAGGAATACATTGAACTGGCTGATTCTATTACACTCTTTGATGTCTTCTACGCTACAAAGAAAATGATGCCAATGTATCTTTAAGATTTGTAAGCAATAAAAATGTTATAGCCAACTGACAGGAAAGCATTGGTGTCCTGTTGGGTTTTTGTTTTTGTTTTTGTTTTTTAGCAGGCAGGAGGGATTTACACTTCATTCAAACTCTCCCACCTATCATTTTTTGTAACCATGACATACATGTAAAATATGAAGGATGGTGAGCAGTCTGAACATGTAAAATGTGGTGAAAGCCAGTGATTCATACAGGAATAAAGCCACTATTTGGGTTCAAATAAATCAGCAAGAGGCACCTAAATGGAGACAAAAAATTGTTTATAAATCTATTACATAAGCCCTGGCTGGTGGCTCAGTGGATAGGCACCGGCCTGAAAACCCATAGGTCACTGGTTCGATTCCCAGCCAGGGCACATAACCAGGTTATATGCCAGGTCTCCAGCTAGGTCTCCAGCTAGGTCTCCAGCTAGGTCCCCAGGTGGACGCAGGTGAAAGGCAACTATACATTGATGTTTCTCTCCTTCTCTGCTTCCCTCCCTTCCCCTCTCTTTAAAAATAAAATCTTTTTAAAACAAATATATCACATAAATATACTGACAGTATAATTCTATTTCAAAGATCAGTTTTGAATTCAGCAGCCACATAAGGACTGCCTAATATTCATCACACAGCAGAGCTATATTTAAGAGAGGAGTTATCCATGTATAAATATTCCATCCATGTATGTTAAATGTATGGAATACTTATTATACATACAGATATATACAGCACCAGAAGATGTTAGTTGGTATGGATTAACAAAAGGGAGGCATGGATTTAAAATTCACTTAAGCCCTGGAGGGATAGTTCAGTTGGTTAGAGCATTGCTCTGATGCTCCAAGGTTTCAGGTTCAGTCCCCAGCCAGGGCACATATAAAAATCAACAAATGAATATGTTATTAAGTGGAGCAACAAATTGATGTTTTTCTTCTCTCTCACTCTCCCTTCCCCTCTCTCTAAACTTAAAAAAATAATACAAATTTAATTATATTCTCACCCCAACTATTTATTTGATCTTAAGAAGTCATGTAAATTTTATTTTCATTTTAAAAAAATTAGAACTTGAGAACATGTGTTTTTCCTCACCACTGTCCTATTTTTAAAGGAGAAGGCAAGAAGCTACATACTAATGCACTTCATACGAAGAAAGGGCTAAAATAGTCTGCATAGCTTATCCTTGACAGAGAAAGGTGACCTTGGTTCACTTTTCTAAATCTGGGTTGTATTTAAAATTTATTATCAGACCTTTATTGCCAAATAAAGTGACTAATTTACCAGTGGTTTTGAACAAGACTAGTCATCACACTTCTTTAATATAAAATATTCAAATGAGATTCTTTAGGCTGAAATCAATAGAAAATTCCTTTAAAATGTTTTTATTAAATTTTTGATATATCATTAATTAATTAAATTATAAATGTTTCAGGTATATAATTCATCTGAACATTGCATGGTGTGTTAACTACCAAAGTCAAATCTCCTTCCATCACTGTATGTTTGACCCTCTTTACCCTTTATTATCTCCCCCAGCCCTTTTTTGCCTCTGGTAACTAAGCACCATGCTGTCTATGTCTATAATATTTTGTTTGTTTGTTTTTCATGCTTGTTCATTTGTTGCTTTCATTTTTATATACTACATATGAGTGAAATCATACAGTTCTTAGCTTTCTCCATCTGACATGTTTCACACAGCATTATACTCTTAAGATCCACCCACATTGTCCCAAATGACAGCATTTCTTTACACAATTCTAATTTAAGAGTGTTACTCTGTTTTGGTTGAGGTAGTACAATTGGAATTAATGATGCATTATTATTATTCTTGGTAGATGCTATTGGGCAAATAATGAACCTACTACTTTTTTCCATGGCGTTCAACTCACATTAAAAATATGCAATATCAACTCAAGCTAAATATACAAGTATTTTGAGCCCAGGATACTCAAAATGAGATCATTACTAAGCCTTGGCAAGCTAAAAGCAATTTGCCCCGTTAATATGATACACATCATATTACAACAATGTGGGTCTGAATTGCCTGGGTCCATGGATATGCAGGCTTTTGTCAATACTACTAACATATTTTCTCTTCCTCATGACTTCTTAGTAACATTTTCCTTTTTTGTTTTAATTTATTGTGAAAAATACAATATATAATTATATATGATACACAAAAAAATAGGCTTCCAGTCAACAGTATAAGTTATTATTAATTAAATAAAGAGTCAAATGTTGCCCTGGCTAGTGGCACAATGGAGAAGGCTCCGGCCTGTCAACCCAACAGTCGCTGGTTCAATTCCCAACCAGGGCACATAACCAGGTTGCAAGCTAGGTCTCCAGCCAGATCTGTAGCTAGAGGCAGATGAAAGGCAACCATACATGGATGTCTCTCTCCCTCTCTGCCTCTCTCACTTTGCAGAAGTAATACTTATCCAGACAGGTAGGAGGGATGGATCTAGTGCAGAAAGGACACAGTGTAGTGGCAATGACAGCAGCAAGGCTGGTGGAAGGTGAAGTCACACATTATAAAAGCCTAGAGGGACACCTGGGGAGTGATCCCAACCCCAGATCAGACTACACTGCTCATGGTTCCAGTGTTGGGGAAAATAATGCCTCACTGCTTCTGACTATGAAACCAGTTGGGGTTGGGGCTGCAGAAGAAACTGACAGTCTCTCAGTGGAATCCATTTGTTAAGTGGACCCCCACAGTCCTATAACATCTTCAAACCTACCCACTCTGAGAACCACAACCATGGCAACAGCTAAAGGGGCACCAGTCCCATACAGGAAATGGGGGAATTGCCTGGAAAAGGGATGAGTGCTGAGCATATGACACTGTTCCTTTTGTGACCCTCCCCCACATACAGTGCTATTATGTGATGAAATGGGACACCCTGCACTGACAAAACTCTGCCCCTTACCATGTAACAGGTCTGACAGCCCTCCCTAACACAAAGAGGCAAACACAGAAAGCTGTCAAGTTGAGGAGACAGAGAAGTATGGCCCAAAAGGGAGAACAGATCAAGGTTCTAGTGGAAAAACTAAGCTGTGAGAAGATAGCCAACCTAACAGATGTAGAATTCAAAACACTGGTGATAATGGTGCTCAGATACTTGACAGACATGATTGAGTATGGCAAATGCATAGTAAAGTGAAGACTATGCTAAGTGAAACAAAAGAAAATCCATGTGAAATCAATGATCAAGAGAAGTAAACTGGTGTTCAAAGGATTGATTTGGAACATATGGAAAAAATAGTCACCCAAAACAGAATGAAGAAACAATAACTGAAAAACAAACAAAAAACCAAAACAAAATAACAAAACAAGGCGAGGCTTAAAAACATCTGAGACAACTTTAAATGTACCAACATCTGAATCATAGGGGTGCCAGAAGGAAAAGAGGAAGAGCAAGAAAGTGAAAACTTATGAGAAAAAATAATGAAGGAATCTTCCCTAACTTGGTGAAGACAATAGGCATACAAGTCCAGGAAGCACAATGAGTCCCAAACATGTTTGACTCAAAGAGGACCACACCAAGACACATCATAATTAAAATGCCAGAGGTCAAAGATAAAGAGAGAATTGTAAAAGTAGCAAGAGAAAAGAGTTACCTACCAAGGGGTTCCTATAGGACTGTCAGCTGATTTCTCAAAAGAAACTTGGCAGGCAAGAAGGGACTTGTAAAAAATATTCAAAGTGATGAAAAGCAAGGACCTACAACCAAGATTATTCTATCCTGAAAAGCTATCATTTAGAATGAAAGGGCAGATAAAATGCTTCCCAGACACAGTAAGCTAAAGGAGTTCATCATCACCAAGTCATTATTACATGAAATATGAAAGGAACTTATTTAAGAAAAATAAGATTGAAACTATGAACAGTAAAATGA
This sequence comes from Noctilio leporinus, assembly GCA_004026585.1. NCBI lineage: Eukaryota > Metazoa > Chordata > Mammalia > Chiroptera > Noctilionidae > Noctilio > Noctilio leporinus. The sequence continues at coordinate 587,852 of PVIW01000003.1, read as the reverse complement.
CAATAAGCTCACAACTATCAACCAAATCTAAAAAATGAAAACAAAAACCAACAAAACAAACAACAAGAATAGGAATAGAATCATAGGTATGGAGATTATTTGGAGGGTTATCAGCTGGGAGGGTGAAGGGGGAGAAATGAAGAAATGGTCCAGGGATTAAGAAGCATAAGTGGTAGGTATAAAACAGATGTGGGGGGGGGGGATTAAGAATAGTGTAGGAAAGGATAAAGCCAAAGATCTTATATGTACAACCCATGGACATGAACAAAGTGAGGTGGGATTGCTGGAGGGAAAAGGCGTAACTGGGCAGACGGGAGGAAAGGGAAAACAACTGGGATGACTGTAATAGCATAATCAATGAAATATGCTTTTAAAAAAGTTTTAGTTATAATTGCCAGGAGAGAGGAGCCCTCCTTTCCTTATCAAGTGCGCACATAAAACACACACACACACACACACCCCAAATGAGTTTAAGTAATTTAGTATCAGGCTATGAGCAGACTTAATATCTTAATATATATTTGGGTAGAAAAACCCTGACAAAGAATAAAAGCTTAACACCATGGGACACAAAGAAAGAGACATCAAAAGAGGAATCTCTGAGTCACTGGATGTAGCCAAAGCCTAAAGAGCTCATAATTTTTTTATTGCTAAACTTATTTTAGATGTTTTCTTTCTCTAACAACTAAGGGAATCCTAATGAATATGAGAAGAGTAAAATATTGATAAGAACATTTCTGAAATATGAAACATTAATATGTTTTGATATAAAAAATATTTTTAAAAATTTAAATCATATACTACATAGCCCATTAAATGTAATTAATAGTTCTTCAAGTTATAATTTCATGTGTAAATAACCCAAGTCACTCAGTTTTGAGTATGTTCAAATATTAATATAAACCTTCCTTTTATACTTATATTGGGGTTACTTTTTTACTTTATATAATGGAAGGAGAACCAGATCAATGAGAATACTGAATATAGACTGCAGGGTAGTTTGGATGATATCATTACAAATAAAATCAAAGACAAAGCTAAGCATTGAAATTTTGGCTTATGTTTTGAACTCTTTTCAATAAGGTAATATATTTTAAATAATTCTTAAAAATCTGATAAATATTAGATTATATCCTTTAAGTCTTCTCTTCCCCAGAGACTTTCCTAATTACATTATTTCTCATCATGATTTTAGCCTTGTAAGTTTCCTTAGTTGTGCCTGAGTTTTTACTTTATCCCTGACTTCTCTAGGTCTGCCTGCCTCTGTTGGCATCTCTTTCACTATCATTTTCCTTTTCCTTTTACTTCTGTTTCTAACTTCCTTTCTTCCTTCTTTGACTATCTTACTTCTTATCAGCACCCCTATATACAAACACAAGAAATATTCCTTTATATAACAAATTAGGTTTTAAGAAGGCATTAAAAGATATTTCCATAATATTCTTTATAAAGAGCTATGATATGTGATGTTCCAAGAAAATTATTTGTAATAAACTACCAAATAAAATAGAATCAGATTCATAGATACAGAGAGCAGACTGATGGGGGTTTATGAGCTTGGTGAAAAAGGTACATCCCAGATGTACATACACTCACTGTCATCGATGATAAAAACCACCATGATGTAAACTCTTCTTCAGTATTTTCAGGAATCTGAAAGCTTTGTCCAGGGAATAGATTTGTGCTTAGGTTCTTTCACATGTCCTACACTAACCTCATTCATTGTAGGGTTGAATTTGTTGAGATTGAGGGTGTCTCCCAGAATAATCCTTTCCCTAAGCAAAGACTTCCTTGGGTTACAGAAATGAATAAATGCCTTCCCCTCTGCTCCTGCTTTAGAAGGGGGTGCTTTCATTTCATCAACTTCTCAGTGTATGCGGCAAGGAAAGGCAGCAAGTTTACACTAAGCTCAGTGGTTAGCAAGACAAAGAGATACTTGGCTTTCAGGATAACACTTAATATTTACAACCAAAAAAAAAAAGAAATGTTCCCAACCAAAAAAAAAAATGTTCCCCCCCAAAATTGGTAAACTGTGTCTGTATTTACTTTCAGGTGGTTTCATGAAGGTTTAAAAACATGCAAAGGTTTTAAAACCTTGATGATAGTTTGTGAAGTGGTAAACACTAATACACAATTTATTAAGGGACTGATACCTTGATCTGTTTTCCCATAATATCTGTTACAAGTTACCAAAGCAAATAACTAATCACATTCTCTGTGAATTTTCCCTGCTGATTCTTTAAAGTTCTATTTACTATTGCCTTTTTGATAACCTGATTATTTTTATTTTCAATATTTTTATTTTTAAATAGTTTTCGATTGCAGTTTATATTTAACATTATTTTATATTACTAATAGTGGTTAGAAATATTGGTTACAAGGTGTTCCCCTTGATATTTCCAGTACCCACTACCCACTAGCATCATGAAAAACAGATACACACACACACACACACACACACACACACACACACACACACATATATATATATATGTATATATAGTTTCTCAATCAATACCCTTCCTGAAGTGAGGAACATCTCCATATCTCCTTCCACACATACCATCCCTATGCCTCATCTAATGTATTAACACTTGGATAATGAGAAGACCAGAAATGGTTACTAAATATCTTATTTAAATTAACTCAGAATAGAGTGTAAATGTGGAAGTACCCATGCAATTCACAAACTGCTTATGTTTTTAATAGCAGTTTTTGATGATGTTAGCACTCTTGATCATTTTCTGTCTTTTAAGTTATTGAATTCAATGATCCATTCTTTATGTTTATTTATCAGGACTGTGAACATCATAACCAATTTAAAATGTTCAGAATTAATGTTGAGTTTAAATGCAGAAAAATGCAAATTTGGGTAAAATTGATTAGCATAATGCTGCTGTTATCTATTGTCTCCTTGTTAATAGAAGTTCTCTTTTCATACAAAATGGAAGTGGTAGGGGAATGTGGAGAGCTAGTTGAATTCAAATTTATAAATGCTAAGATAGAAAAACAAGTGTATTCGTATATTAGAAATCTGATACAAATATAGCTTATAAGATACAGTAAACATACTGAGTCAAATAGCTGGTGGTTCCACCAAAGGAAAGCTGGGTTTGGAGCCTCAATGTCATGTCACTTAAATCTCTATTTCTCTGGCTTCCTCCATGATGGCTAATTCCAGGGTGGCTACCCCAATCATGTAGCAAAGATGGTCATCACAAACTCTCACATCTTACACCCTCTGTCCCCCTCCCCATGGGCTTATAGGAAAACAAAAGCTTTCTAGGGATTTATGATAAAAATTCTAAGGTTGACTCTAGTTTTGCTTATGTTGAGTCAGGATAATGATATATAAACTAAGCATGGTTTTCTGGGAATAGAACAACCAAGATGATACCCTATTCTGGAATTATGAAGGAAGGGGTTGAAAGCAATGGACTAAGAGTAGGTTAGAGTTAATTCATCAAAGAAAAATAAGCATTCTTTCACCAAAATAATAATACTAATAATAATAACAATAACTTCTGGTCAGTCAAAAAACAACTGGTCTCTGTAATCAAAATGTGAGCTTTACAGTGAAATCTTTAATAAAGAAATGAAATATTCTTCATAAGCAATTGAAGGACTAGACAGTAGTAAAAGTTAAGGCTATAAAAGTCTAGGTAGTGATAACAAAATGTTGATTTCCTAATGTGAGTCCAAACACTATGTTCAATCCACTGACAGCAGGCCTTGGCTGCGGTTAGAGATCAACCTTACTAGTAAAGTGAAGATACAGACAAACTATTCAGTCAGTTGTAGCTTAAGTCACATTTTACCTACTTCTGAGTTATAGCATAATGTCAGCAGCACATATAATCATAATTTTTAGAAAGAATATTAGAGTACAAAAGTTATAGTTTATTATTTTTAGCTTGCTGGAATGCTAATTAGAGTGAAAATTTATGTTCAAAGGATTTAAATGTAAATAACTTCAAGAAAAATTATTGCTGGAGATATTAACAAGATATGCTGTACTTTTAAAAAATATTTTATTTATTTTACTATTTTTAGAGAGAGGGGAAGGGAGAGAGGCAGAGAGGGAGAAAGACATCAGCGTATGGTTGACTTTCACCTGCCTCCAGCTATAGACCTGGCTGAAGACCTGGCTTGCAATGTATCCTGACTGGGAATCAAACCAGGCAGCGACCTTTGGGTTCACAGGCCAGTGTTGTACTTTAAAAAAATGGAAGAATTTGGTCTAGGCTGGTTTGAAAATGGTTATGCATAAGGTAATCCTTGGTAGAAAAAGTTAGATTGAAAACCTCTTGAGTAATATCTGATGACAATGACATTACAATGTTCTCACTGATGGAGTTTAGAACACACTACCCCAAAATGTGGAACCTTGGCATACTGAATATTTTAAGCTAAAGGAGTTTGAGAAAACAGTAGAAGCAGAAAGATTATTCTTCTCCTTCCTTTTTCTCCTAAAACAGGTCATAAAGCCTTCAAAGGAGAGGTCCCCTCTATATACCCCAAGATTCCTATTGCTGAAGTCTAAAGAATATTGCAAAGAATCTTAACAAACAGGTCTTGCTAAATTTCTCTCAGTTTACTAAATATATCTCCTAGTCATTAACCTGCATGTTTTTTTTCTACTACTATCTACTCTTCACCAAACCTAGTATAAAATATTCAGGTACGCTTCTTCTAGTCTTTCCCATGAACACTCTTTTGTCATGTAAACCTTACATTAAATACATTTGCATGCTTTTTTGTCAGTTTCATTTGCACACTCAACCAGGACCTTTTTCCTCTTTTAGATCACAAATTCAGAAGCTGTTAGTTCTAATTATCATATAATATAAAATGAATCCTTCAGAAATCAAAGACATTCTGCAATCTCTCAAAATAAACAACATACTTTTGAGAGCTTAGCTAAAAGTTTGTGTATGTCTAATTAAAAAAAAATATTTTCAAAAATTCAATATACATATATTTTATGAAATCACCCTAATAGCTAAAACATTCTTCTTAGAGTAAGCATTTATGAAAGTCTTAATCATTTCCAAAAGCATTTTAATACATAATCATGCAAAACTTATGTTTTCTTTTTTCTAATGGAATAGGAATGCTTTTCTACTGCATTCACCCGGCTGAACTGTTAGGACATGTTGTGAATGCAATGCAATTGTCAAGCACACATTTTATATAGAATTTAGCACCAACCTTGTTACCTGGAAATGTTCTTGTTGCACTAGGCTTTTACAGCATAGACCTGCGTGTCACAATTAAAGTTGAGTCTTGCAACTTGCAGTTAATCCTTGACTAGTTGTTATGATTCGATATTCCAGCAAGGTGCACACCACAGACCATCTGTGAGAGAACACTATTTCATCTGTCTCCCAGGGAATAAGGAGGCTTATTTTGAGGATGGGCCCAACCTGGCTTTTTGTGAAAGCAGGAGAGTGCCAGGTGGTTGGTACAGATAAGCACAAAGAATAATATAGGAGGGGAAAAACACCGCCTTTGACAGCAAACCTGTACAGTATTTCTGTACACTGCAGCAGGTGGCAGCCACTGAGATCCGTATGTCGTATGTCATGTATGTGAACAAAGCCTGGGCATGATTTACAATTTGTAGCTCAGCTTTTCTGAGGTACTGGAAACATAGACGTTAGGAAGTTTCAAAGTTCACATTGGCCAGAAACTAATACCGGAGAGAAATCCTCCCTTTCCCAAAGTGTCTGTGCTTACACTGCTAACTCCAAAAGGAGGGTTCTTGGAAGTGATCATGGGAATGGGTGGTGTTTAAGTTAAAATATTAATACAGACTGTTTAGCCATTTTCTAACATAAGAGAAAGTTAGAGCTTTTCTTGAGAAGTTGGATGGTGGTCTATTAACATGCAACTGTGACCAATTAGGACCAGTTTTAAAAGTGAAAAAAAGAAAAAATTTAATCAACTTGATGAAGAGGAAACCTTTACCAAGATTTCCTTGCTCTGAGCTAAATAATCATGATTAAAGACAAAGGTAAAGGAAAATGTATATATTTAAGACCTGCATCAGCAGAAAAGGGTAGGGGAAAGATTTTTCATCTATTTTCCTTCAAGTTTATTACACACTCTAGAGTGATAATGACTTCTATGGATCACACTCAAATATGATTATCAAAAGAAAAAAATTAAAAAATAGGATTGGAGATCATAATCACAAAATATAAAGGCATATTCAAAATTACATCAAGAAAAAAAAAGAATATAAATCTCATGAACTCAGAAATGTTGTATGTTTTTAAACTTCTGTTTTCCCACTATTCAGAATTGTGTTTGCACACAGTAAGCACTCAATAGCTTTGTCAAATGAATGCATACATTTTAAATGACTGAAAATAACTTGAGTTAAATTACCTAATAACCTACAATGCATTATTCTCTGTGCAAAGTTTACAGATTAGCCTGTGCAATTGCTATGTAAACCTTTAAGAAAGGTGGTATTATCTTTCCATTATGGAACAAAACTTGGAATTTCAGTTCTATTATATAGTTGCCCAAAACCATGCTGACTTTAAATCACAAACTCATTCCTCTGCCACATGACATGACTCCCCCAAGGGTAAAGGTACTGAGAACACTCTGCCAAGGGAACACAATTTCACAGAAGACAGAAGGCTATGTTCACACTGCCTTTCATGCTTCCTATGGCAAAGAAGTTCTGCTCTTCATTCTTAGGATCCCAAACTCTGTGTTAAGTACTCTATGCTCTGTTGTCTTGTAACACAAAAGTCATTGCCTTCTCTCTGCAATAGTATGAGCAGTGCCTTCATGTGAATTATAGTCTACATGCTGTGTACATTCCCTAGTTGAAGAAAGCCCATCATAATATACCTGGAATAAGAGAAAAATATATCAATTAAAAACTAAGAGAATAAAAATCAGTAATATGTTAAAGTTTCCATTGCCAGAAAAAAAAATGTTTATAAGAGAACAAGAGAGAGAGGAGAGCTAAGAGAATTGCAATGGGCAGTGTGTGGGGTAAATGATCCATCTCTCTATGCATTTATGTATCTATTTATTTATCTATCAGTCTATCAAGGCATCTCAGTGTAGTGAAATCAAGTAAGAATTTCATTTTGAGAGCATGGCATTCTGTGAAATAATTTCTAATTTTATGCTAAAGAGTTAGAGTATACTGAAATGGAATTCTCTGACTTTTTTTTTTTAATATTTCAAGGCTTAACTACATTTAAAAATGTATACTAGCTAATTTATAAATCGTTGGTAGTGTGAGCATTTTGTCAAATATAAAAGCTATACATTTCTATTACCTAGGGCAATGTGATTAATGCAAACCATGAAACAAAAATATCTCTTTTATACAAATGGATGCCACAATGACAAATATTTTTTATTGTAAATAGACCAATTCAGAGATTAAACAAAGCACTTTTCCTTTTGGAAAAAAATATATGAATTAAGCTCTCTCTATTCTCTTTTATACTTCTCAAATATCATTCACACTTGAACCCTTTCTAATCAGTTTCTTATCTCCATCATACTTCTGAAACTGCACTATCAATGACCAGATTACCAAATCCAATGGTCAATTCCCCATACTCATCTTACTTGAATTATTAGCAACATTTTTTATAGTCAATTATGCTTTGCTTGTTGAAAAAATATCTTCATTGTACTTTCAGTTTCAACACTTTCCAGGATTTTCTTCTACCTAAATTGTTAGTCTTCTTTGCTAGTATTTCTTCCTATCTCTGAACTTTACACATTGGGGTACAAAGTGTTGAGTGCTTAGATTTACTCTGTTCTCTATCTACGTTGAATATTACTCTTCGTATTACCTACTGATTTGAAATCTCATTTATACTGTAGAGATTACAAAGGTTAGATTCTCATTCTGAACATTTTCTCCAAACTCTATGCTCCTATTCTAACAGAAAGATCAAACATAATGTCTAAAACCAAATTTCTCATCATCTTCAAACAATATCCTCCTTCATCTTCTCCACTGTACTCAAAGGGATCTTTATTTCACTCAGTAAAATGAAGATTATTTTGGTTAGAAGTACTGTATAAAATACCATTTTGACTTTTTAGTACATTTTTGTTTTGTTTAGTACATCTTTATTGTCACTAAAGATAAACTAGATCTCATTAGATGAAAAAAGTCACGCATACATATATTACCTTTAAAACCTTAAACATTACCTTTTTTCTGGCAGACCTCACAAATATATTGTGGCAGGTCAAATAAAAAATACTTTAGCCCTGGCTGGTGGCACAGTAGATGAGGCACTGGGCTGCGAACCCAGGGGTCACTGGTTCGATTCCCAATCAGGGCTCATGGCCAGGTTTGCAGGCCAGGTCAGTGGCCGGGGGTAGGTGGGGGCAGCTGTTCATTGATGTCTGTCTCCCTCTCTGCCTCTCTCCCTTCCCCTTTCTCTGAAAATAATAAATAAAACTTAAGAAAAAAAATACTTTAGCATTTCTTTGTATTATTTTGGTTAAATTATAAAAATGTTTTTTTAATGTTTAAAACTATGTATAATGTTATCATGTTTTACTATGCAAGTCCGTAAACTTTGTGAAATACAAGTAAGAACCCTACTCAGTGTTAGCTGATCTGTGATACATGACAAAATTATAAATTTCTTTACATTCCCTAGTTCTCTCAGCTTATCCTGCCTGTTATCATTTAGATACATGGTGGTAATGAAAGTAAAAATTGTAATACAGTGTGATATTCCTTTGTAAGTTTATTTTAATGAGAACTACAAAGATTAAATCCTTTTGGGTGTGTGTGAAGGATTAATGAGGAGGGCTTTAATTAAGTGGTCTTGGGGGAAATGTTTTAAAATAGCAAAACAATTGAAGTAAATAAAGTAGATTAAAAATAATAAAAATTACATAAGAATGTAGAAAGCTTTTTGGCCAATTTTCTTTTATGTCTGACCTGCAATTTTTAGCTGTATCTGAAATATGACATTAAATTGCATGAAAATTAAAGCATTCATTCAGTCACTTATTGAACAATTATCAAGTACCTAAAACAATCTATCTTCTAGTTAGGAGGAAAATTAGCAACATCACTAGCAACAACAAATCTTTTGGCTTTCATTAAAATCATTATCAAACATTTCTAATATTGTATCTTGTTAATATATAGCCTGTATCCAGCTTAAAGAAGTTTAAAGATGGTTAGCGGGGATTTTAACTATCTCTCTATCATAGCATTTAGCACACTATAAAAAAAAGTTTATTTATTTTATTTCTCTCTATTATGAGTTCTTCAAGGGCAGGGACCATACTGAGTGTTTAATTATTATTTTCAGAATCAATAATATTAATTAAAATGATAAAAATCAGTTACTTTTAAAGTGAAAAAATATATGAAAAATCTATTCACTACACAATTATTTTGTTCTTAACACAAAGTTTCTATTCAACATAAAATTGTATTTGCTACCTATTACAATGATAAATGCTACATTTTAACATTGAAGATTTAACAGCATTTCTAGTTCAACAGGATACATAATAATTCCTCCATGTTTTTAAATATGAGGACATCATTTTGGGGTTTTGAAAAATTATAATTAATTGGCTTAAACTTTGTTACAATGTTAATATTTTTTAAAATGTTGAGTAACCACTGAGAAAATTTATAGGAATTATCACATTTAAAAAGACTAGGTGAAACTTTAAATTCTAATCATAAAAATACATATTAATACCTATTAGATTATCCAAAGTATAAAACAAATGTCTATAGATGTATATTAATTTGCATCAATATAAATAAATGGTTAAATAAATAATAATGGATGAGGAGAGGAAATTCAAATTTCCAATTAAGAATTCCAAATAATCCCTGGCTGGTGGCACAGTGGATAGGGCAGGGGCCTGCAAGCCCAGGGGTAGCTGGTTCCATTCCCAGCAACAGCACATGACCAGGTTGCAAGCCAGGTCTCCAGCCAGGTGTGTGGCTGGAGGCAGGTGAAAGGCAATCATGCATCATTGTCTCTCTCCCTCTCTGCCTCTCTCCCTTCCCGTCTCTCTAAAAAATAATAAATAAAATCTTTAAAAAAAGAAAAGAATTCCAAATAAGTATATGGATACTCCTAAAGGAGAGAGAGCACAACTCTTCAGTTTTCAAGTGTGCACTTTGTGCAGTGACTTTGTTCCAAGGAGTACAGTATGGAAATGGGGAGAAAAGAATGACTTTATGGTGGGAAATCTGACAAATACATCAGCGAGATAATCAAGGTCAATGTGTTCAGTCAGTCATAAATCACATTGATAGTATATAGCCTCAATGCTACATGACTCTAAATGTGACTGTGGCTATGTGCAAATATGAGCTGCTTAGCATCATGTGGGCATGGAGAAAGCAAAAAGTACATTGTCCAGAAAATGGACAGAAAGCCATTCTCTTCTTGCTCTGCTGAAAGCTGCTTGGGTACCTATACATGAGTCATTTATTCCCTCTGGTCCTCAGATGGAATTAGATGAATAAACAAAACTATAAGATTTCTAAAGCCCCATTTACCTCTATTATTCTATGAGTTAATTTATTAAAAATGTAACCCTCAGAGATAGAGCAATCTATGTGAGACAACTATACTTGCCAACACTAAAAAAATAAATAAATAAATAAAAATTAGGAATGGAATTAAAGGCTAAGGTTAGATTATGTGCATTTACATTAAAGGGGCATTAGGGAAACTGAGCAGCCTCATGAAAGAATTAAAAAGTACATGAGACTGAAGGACCACTTTGAAAGTCTGATGAATATGGATGAGTAAAGCGCCAAGTGACACCTCAAATCATTGGAACCTGACTCAGATTAATTTCTTATTTTACTCCAGTTTTGAGTTTTGGAAGAAATAAACCATTCCTTTAAAATCCTCAATTCCTCACAAGCCCCTGTAACAGCAAACTCAAGTGCACTGCATGGCATATTTGTGCTGACCTTACCCTTGTCTGCAATCCAGACTGATGCCACGCTACTCTGGAATGGACTTACACTAGCACAAATTTAATTGCTTGAAGTTTCCTGCACAAGTATACTCTTGGGTAATCTTGTAATTTTGGAAAGTTCTTTCCTTCCTCTAGAATTTTGTTCCAACACTGGATAAACTCATTTAGTCTCTCAGAAAGGTGCGACGTGCATCAATCACTGCCCTCTATGTTTCAAACACCGGCTAACTTCCCTCTCGTATTTGATGAGAGGGGCTATATCATATTAATCTATACACCAAAATCAGTACCTAGCATGTGATAATGACAGGGATGGTGGTAGTGAAGACTGAATAATTTCTGTTATTAGGTACCTGCTTTTGTACCATGCATTGCATTTGAGCTTTTACATAAAACCAAGTTTTCTGACCCTAAGCTCACTTTATGTTACGTGTTTGTTGAACAAATATATGTACCCAATAAATATTTGTTATAGTTAAACAGAGGAAGTTCATTCTATAAAATCTTACTTAAATGAAAAAAGGTAATGGGAATCTAGGAGGGAAAAGAAAAACTCACACGAATAGGATATGCATGTTGTGAAGAACTAATGGATGGATACATACCCTTGACAAGCATAACGATTTCCATGCTATGATACAATTATTTAAATAATATTAAAATAAAAATAATATTATTTTCTGAATCTTTGCATCATTCTAGTAGCTATATTATTCAGTCTCCCTGGAACTACAACAAACAGGAATAAGCAGATACTTTGCCTTATTCACCCTCAAGAATTATATTCTCATTCATTTTTTTTCTTTCCTATGACATAAAAATAAAATGTATCTTTTTAAAATTTTTATCTTAAAGTTGTTTTAATGGTGAGATTTGAGGAGTTAGGTACAAGAGGCTAGTTGAAAGCCAAAACATGTCCTTAAATAAACACATCAGTTTTATTTTCTATTTACCAAAGAAAAATAGAAATGCCACTGATAATATTTTCTCTATTTGATTCACAGGGACAATACTCTTCAGCTTAATCCAGAGAGAAAACCATATCACATTCTTGCAGAGAAAAATATTACTTTAGAGTGATAGTTCCCTACCATCTCTTTTTATTTGCTTTTGGACTTCAAAATCTCAACTACTCAAACAATTTAGTTTTCTAAATAGCTATATCATAGCTACCTTCATACATGTAAGATGTGTGTTTCTATCTATCTATCTATCTATCTATCTATAGATATTCTGGTTTGATAATTATTAAACATGTGCATGCAATGTTCAATGTTCCAGGACAAATTATAGTATGTACAGTGTAGATTGTTATCTTTGGAATTTGCATTTCTTCACATTTTTACTATGGCATTTTAAGCTGTATGGTAATAATCACAACACATTTTCAGCCAAAAATTCTTAAGATCAGTGCTTGGAAGGTCAATTATAATGTAAATGTACTTTGAAAGACACCAAGTTAGACTTCTATTAATAATAGATTAAATAGTTTGCATCAGCCTATCTTCTGAGAATTATTAGAGAAGTTGGACAAAACATTTAAAAATATTCATGAAGTCATCACAGAGTTAACAAGCTAGTGAAGAATTACCAGGCCAGGATTTGGGAGCCAACAGGTAGTATGACAATGCAGGGAGGTGGGCTGAGCATTTGGGCATCACTCAATCCTAGGGATGCTTCCTGATTCCATACGGACCACTAAGAGGCTGATAGGGCAAAGTGAATTATTTACCATTCTTATGGATCTAGGGAGAAGGACTTGAAGCCCCTGGATAGACTGGTAAACAGGAACTGATGAACTCTACTTTCAGCTGTGAACCTGAAAGATTTCACCCACAAAGCAGAGTGAAGTGGGGGTATAAAGCTCTGCATACAGTTTGCTGCTCAGCTGTTCATCCTGTCAATTCCAGAAATTGGGCTGACCTGATCCTGGATGATTAGTGTCCTTATTTTCCTGGAAGCTGCAAATGTAAAACCTCTGGGCAAAGAAATATCATTTTCCCAAGCCTCAAATTATCTCTGCAGTACTTCTCTCTCATTCTCCCTCTCTGTCTCTTTCTGTCTCTCTCTCTCACTGTCTCTCTATCTCTGTCTCTCTCACTCTTTCTCTCTCTCTCTCTCTCTCTCTCTCACACACACACACACACACACCACACTAGCTATAGGTATGACTGAGGAGGTAAGACAACATAAAAGTAAACAAGAGCCCTGGCTGGTAGCACAGTTGTTAAGGCGCCAGCCTGTGAACCCAAAGGTAGCAGGTTCGATTCCCCAGCCAGGGCACGTAACAAGGTGGCAAACCAGGTCTCCAGTCAGGTCTGTGGCTGGAGGCAGGTGAAAAGCAACCATACATTGATGTCTCTCTCCCTCTCTGCCTCTCTCCCTTCCCCTCTTTCTAAAAATAATGAACTAAAATCTTTTAAAAAATTTAAAAATTCTAGTAAACAAGAAAAGTCAGATACAGGCAAATGAATATTGGTCCTGGAAGAACTTCCTACTACACATCCAAGATACTCTCCGCTACAGTCTGATTTGTGGGGAATCCAAGTAACAATCATTAGTTCCACAAATGATCAGAGAAAATTGACATGAAGATGAGATTCTGGAGCTAGAATGTGCACTATCCAGCAGGCAGTGAAGATACCACCCCTGGGAGGTTGTAGATTACAGAGAATTTACAGAACAAGGAAGTTTAGAGCTAAACTTTTCTCTGGTGGTACTGAACACAGAGAGTCCTAGTGAAAGAAAGGAACACTCTAGAAGGTGGATTGTATCACGTATTTGGGAATTATGTGAGCATTATGGAAATGATGAAAATGGGGTGTTTTTTGCTGAGAGCAACTCAGGCTTTGAGAAACACAATGATAGGCAGAGGATAATTAATTATTAGTCATTAAAGACTAAAGACTATCTGTGATAGTCTCCTTATAGCATATAAAGAAAAGCTCATCTTGTGCAGCCAAAAAGAAGATAAAGTTAAAAAAACAGGACTAGAATTTAATCTTAAAACTCCAGATTCCCCCCAAAAAAGGTTAAATTTGAATCCTAGAGAGATGGCCATACCAAGGACAAGACTCTGGCTGGGAGAGGATGAAAACTTTTAAGACTTGGTGTGGAAATACTCTAATTTTGATCCCTCAGATTATCCGGATCATCTGAGCCTGCAGAAATGACAAACTGGTCGTTTGTCTTGATCAACCAAATAACTTGAAGATAAATGAAAGTTCTGTGTATAAGAAATCACACTTCTAAGCCCTGGCTGGTGGCTCAGTGGATAAGGCACTGGCCTGCGAAACCAAAACTAGCTGGTTCAATTCCCAGTCAGGGCACATAACCAGGTTGCAAGCCAGGTTTCCAGCCAGGTCCATAGCTGGAGGCAGGTGAAAGGCAACCATATATTGATGCCTCTCTCCCTCTGTGCCTCTCTCCCTTCCCCTTTCCCTGAAAGTAATAAATAAAAAACATAAATCTTAAAAATAAATAAATTAAAATAAATCACATTTCCACAAGTGTTTACCTCTTAGATAGGAACTAAGTGAAATAAAAAGCATCAACCTTCAAGCACTAGCCACAATCACAGTTTCAAGATATTTCACCGTGAGAGCTAGACCCTGTTGGTATTCAAGAAGGTAACAATGGTTTCATTTTGCCAGTCACACCAGGGCTTGCACTTAATGAACACAATGGCAGTAGCATTTGCCTAAAAGATTATGTATCTTTTTCAAGCTCACACTAATTTTTCTTTTTTTTACCAACATATATAATTGAATCTTTGTAATGTAAAAAGGTAGAGTATCTGCAGGAATATTTCTCGGAATATGGTGACTGTCTTCTGTTTGTAAACATTAGGAATTTGGGGAAACTAGCTCCCTTCTAAGTTTACGTATGATTCTGTTCATCCCAAGGTAGAACATAGAAACTCAATTACCTAGATTTTCTATGAATACGATACTAGCATGCAATATGGATCCATAAACATAGCATAGTCACAGAAGACACTGATACAAAATGCCAGAAATAACCCCTTTGGGAAGCAGTTTTGACAGTTTTTAGAGTCTAGTGCCCAAGAATTAGCAGGCAACATGTGGCATCTCTATTCCTCAATATTTTTATGTAATCTCATTAGTGTATAATCTGTTGTTTGCTACTCAGAACACTGATAGAAATAATTTTTTTTTTCTGGCAATATATTTCTTGACATGCTTAGCAAACACAGTTTTTTGTTGTTGGTTTTGTTTGTTTTTGTTTTTGTTTTGTATGAGTTTCTACTTTTGGTATGATTCCCAGATGAAAGGAAACACTCAAAGTCTGCTGTCTAATATTGTAGTCAATATACATTTGTAGCTATTTAAATTAGTTACCATGCAGAATTAAAATTTAGTGTCTGCAGTCATATCAGATAGATTTTTAGAGCTCATTAGTCACGTGTGGCTGGCCACTATCTTATTTGACAAGGCAAATATAGAACATTTCCATCACTGAAGAAAATTCTGTTAACAGTGCATAGACAACTTATCTAGGATTTGTGTGGCTGCATGTAGATTAGAGAAGCCTTTATTAATGGATTGATTGATCCTGTTAACAGTTTCAAGTTACAACCTTGAAACCATGTGTTATTATATTCATCTTCCACTCAATTATTCATTTGATTTTGCTATTAAGGTTACAAGTGATCAAATTAGAAACAGAGTTCACTTCATTTTAGTGGAACAAAAATCAAATTTTATTAGCCTTCATTATCACACACTGAAGGCTTCCTCACCACTACTTTCTCATGAACGTGATTAAATTCTATTAGTAAAATCTAAAGGCTCACACTAACGGACTCACTCTTTTAGCAAAATGCATTTGGCTTATGCTTGAGTGTGCATTTTGGTTCAATGATGCCTGAAATGCAGCATGTGAGGTGGGCATTTACTGCGTGTGCCCACCCAGAAAACCCAACAATCATCCCTTTGCTAAGGGTACCATGCTTTCTAAAATCTGTTACATGCAACCTTGGTACCTGTGTAAATCAAGATGATCTACCCACCCTCCCTCCCCTGGCCTAGAGCTTGACTTTGGAAGCAATGAACCAATTGCATTACACTGCAGAGATTACTGCACAGAGCAAAACTAAATGGAAGAATGCATGACAACAGCAGTGACCTAAACATACCCTCATGAATTCCTCTTCTCTACACTCCCAGAGTCGTTCTCATTTTGTCCTTCCTGAAATTTGTTATTTGTTTAACCTTACTTTTTTAATATGTATCTTCCTTATAGCTTCTAATAATTGTTTTAAAGCTTTACTTTTAAGATAGCCAGTTGGTTCATGGTAAAGTTTTAGAACTAGAGAGAGTCTTAAAAGTTGATGAACCACACTGCGATTTTCTTGGGATATCTACTTAACTCTCTGAAACACCATTCGTGCCTGCCTGTCTTCTTCCATGGTAGCTTCGCACACTAGCAATGTACCCACCATGACACCACCAGATGGATATTTAAATTCAGCTGTCTAGAAATGATTTCACTGCTACAGTCTGCCAAAGTATTGCTTTAATCTCCTCCCAACTGTAAGCTATATTTGAAGTTAAATGCCCACCAGTTTGTGCTATGAGAAATTTTGGCAAAGGGAAGGAAAGGGGGAAAAAAAACACTCCTATTTTATATAATGTTAACCTTGTCAAATTCAATGGAATTAAAAAAAAAGAAAACATGCTGTCAAAGTGATCAAATTGGAGAAAACTCTTATTTTCTGTGTCATATGATTCAATAGCATTAAGTTAGATGCTTGATAATATATTTTCCTGAAGTAGCTTTTTTTTCTTTTAAAGATTTTATTTATTATTTCCAGAGACAGGGGTAGGGAGAGAGGCAGAGAGGAAGAGGGACATCAGTGTAATGTATGGTTTTTACCTGCCTCCAGCTACAGATCTAGATGGAGACCTGGCTCTCAACCTCATTATGTGCCCTGGCTGGGGAATTGGACCATAACCTTTTGGGTTCACAGGCCAACACCTTCTCCACTGTGCCACCAGGCAGGGCTTAAAGTAGCTATTTAAGGTTATTGATACATGGCAAATAAAGCACTCTAAAAGCTAATGGTTTAAACCAGGGCTTTTCAACTGGTGCGCTGCAAGAATGCTTAACCCATGCTACATCTGACTAGTCAGGGGTACTGACCTTTTCTCTTTCAGACTATCAAAAAGAAAAATATCAACAGCCAACACAACAATAGTCATCTGGTGCAAATGAATCAAAATTATACCTACACTTATTTTAGTTCAGCCAAAAATATATTATTTTGTGTGCCGCAGAATTTTAGTAATTAGTTGTGTGCTATAAAATGAAAATGTTGAAAAGTGCTAGTTTAAACTAGTCAGGATTGAGGGATAAAATTATAGAACTTAGTTTGTAAATTTTACTAACAGGTTTGAATTGCTTAAGACATCATGAAAAACTTGGTATGCTACCAAATCTACAAACTCAAATGTGCTTAGAGCTTAACAAATAATACCAAGCAAATAGACATGTATTTTGATAAATATAAATTAAGCATAATTATAAATATTTGTTTTATTGATGTTTAATCTTGGGATATAGAAGAAAGTTTGAGGTTTTATTTAAATTCACACATCCATCCTAAAAGGTTTAGAGAATCCACCTTCTATTCACTTACACCTGTACAAGGGTATGTTTCACTATTTGAATATAAATTAACAAATGAAAAGTATCTATATATGTGAATTTTAGCATAGCAATATATAAAAAAAATATTCCCTATCTTAGCAGCACCTTGCAAAAAAACAGAGGATTTGAATTCTGCATATTAAATATTTGGCAGAATTAAGTGTTACAGTATAAAACATGCTATGAATGTCAGATGTTAAGTGCCATCTAACAGGAAGTCACTCACTAATCTATTCAAATAGTGTTTTTTTTCTTTCCTGTCTTATAAGAGATATTTCAGGAATAGTTAAAAGAAAATAAGTTTAAACTCCTGAAATTGATAAAATATTCAACATGATTTTACAGGTATAAATTACATAAATATATGGAGTTATTTCTAATTTATCAGCTACATTGAAAACTTAAGCAAGTTTACTTAGGAAGAGACATTAAATGCACATTCTAAAGCACACATTACCTTTTGTATTGCCCATATTAAAGCATATTTTTCAATTATTAAATATTTACTTCCTAAAATCAATAATTAAAATATCCCCTGCATTATTACTATCTTCATACAGTATAATACAATTAAAGTTTAGAAATATTATCTTTGGGGAGAAACTAGATCTAAATAAGCCATGCATTACAAATGAATTACAAATGTACATAAACATTCAATTCTCCTAACCCACAGGGTTTTTCTTATAAATTAGAACTTTGCTCATCAACTCATACAAGTCATGGGAAAATAGTAAATGAAAGGTCTTCAATTTTCATGTTTATTAACCAAAACAGGTACAGCTAGCATTGATGTCCTTGACACCTGGCTGCTAATATCTTACCAAGTTTTGCCATTGATCACCCACATCTACAGATGCAGTTTCAACCTTCAATCATTTTCAGTGTTATATTGAGAAAGGAGAGATCTATATAGTTACATCTTTTAACTATTAAGTGTTTTAGAGGTGGCAGAGATGATTGTCATGTTGTCACATGGAGACATGTTGCTTCTAGCACTTATTGATTCTTCTATAAATATGTTAGATCATTACCAGTAGATCAATAGCATGCTCTTCTCACCTCCTACTAGAAACATTTTTTCAAGTTCCTTATTGTTTCTAGCTGTTTTTATTGTTATAAATTTCTAAACTAACAAGTAAATATCACTTAAAGCTGCCAAAAAAATCAATGGGGAAAAAAAAAAAAAAAACAGTTGCATCATACAATAAGAATAAGCTGATTTATTATATAGTCAGTGTTATAATTGTATAAAAGACCATTTTGACTCTACAGTCTATTGCTTAACACCTGATGCGTAACACTTTAATAAAGTCAGGTCTGGATGAACTGGCATTCTTCATATTCTCACACATACATTACTGTCATAATCATTAAAGGCAGTAAAAATAATCAAATTTTACTACACAAACTGACACTGATGTCTAGAATGAATGAGATTATACAGTATATTTGTATTATAATGTGAAACTAAAGACAAAGGAGACACAAGTGTCACATATTTTAAATACACATTTCTCTAAAAACAAACCTACCCCACAAAGACACACACACACACACACACATTTGGAGAAATATACATTTCTCCAAACACAAACCCACCCCTCAATATATGTATGTTTATAAAATCCATGTTTAGTGAACCCATTTATATATAAGTTCACCAATAATTAGTTATTTCAGACAGTGTTACCCACTAAGCGTCAGAGACCATCATTTTTGCTTAAGGTCCACTAGTGGGCAAAATCCAAATTTTAAAATTTAGTGAGAAGTATTAGAAACCATAGCTCTTAAAATCTTAGGTATGTCATTATTAGGGACTTATTTTTTTAGTATATGACACTTTCTCTTTTTTTCACATGAGTCTTAATTCTTATTAAATACCCTCCTGCTTTGAAGATAATCTACTCAAAAAAAGTTTTAAAAAGTACTGTATTTTTAGGTGTTCTTAAACATGGACATCACCTTTGTAATATGCCCCCTAAGACAATTGGACTATATCATATTCACAATGTATTATTAATTCTAAATGCAACTTAGGACAAAAGTATAATCTAATTATGTAGTAAATCTATAGGTATTGCTATTGCCTATAAAATAAATATGTCATTTAACCTACTGACAATTCGAGGGAGAAAAATGCTTCAAAAACTTGATGATAAATAGCTGCCTAATAAATATAAATTTAATTAGATATTAGAAGAGTAATCCTATAAATAATTTTATTTATTCACATTATTATATGTTTATCCTAACAATATTAAGATTTTTCATGCTGAGGTTTTATTGAAATTTTAGACTATAGGATTTCAACCCAGTGAAATTATGTCTTCAACTAACATTATAATTCAGGGGGATGATTCAACAAACTAGTTGATAAAATTGACTGGTCCCAGTTAAGTTATTTGGGATCTAGATGCACTGTTCATTCATCTACTGTTGGGTCAGGAGCTTCTTCCCTATGTTTTCATCCAGGAGTTTTATGGTATCAGTTCTTACGTTTAAGTTTTGGATCCACTTCTAGTTAATTTTTTTTTAAATTTTATTGTTGTTGTATTACATCCATCCCCTTTTTGTTCCCCTCTGTCCCCCGACTTCTAGTTAATTTATTTAAGTATTGTAAGACAGCTTCATTTTCCTGCATGTGGTTATCCAAGTTTTCCAAATCATTTGTTGAAGAAACTATCCTTTTCCAACTGAGTATTCTTGGCTCCCATGGCAAAAATCAATTGATCATACGTATATGCAGTGGTTGAATTCTGGCTAATCCTCTGTTCCACTCATCTAAGTATTTATCAACCATCTAAGTGCCCATTAACTGATGAATGTGAATGTACTAAGAAAATATTCATAGCCCTAGCTGGTGTGGCTTAGTAGATTGGTACTGGCCTGTGAATCCAAAGGTCACTGGTTTGATTCCCCAGTCAGAGCACATAACCAAGTTGCAAGCCAGGTCTCCAGCCAGGTCCATAGCTGGAGACAGATGAAAGGCAACCATACATTGATGCTTTTCTCCCTTTTTTCCTCCTTCCCTGCCCTTCCCTCTGAAAATAATGAACAAAATCTTATTTAAAATAAAATATTCAGCACTCAGAAAGTAGGAAAGAATACCTTCATTTGCAACAACATGGGTGGACTTTGAGGACATGCTAAGTGAAAGAAGTCAGACAGAAAGACAAATATTGTATGACATAGCTTATATGTGGAATCTTAAAAACTAAACTTGTGAGCCCTGGCTGGTAGCACAGTGGATAAGGTGCCGGCCTGTGAACCCAAAGGTCACAGGTTCGATTCCCAGCCAGGGCAACATAACTAGGTTGCAAGCCAGGTCTGTGGCTGGAGACAGGTGAAAAGCAACCATACATTGATGTCTCTCTCCCTCTCTGCCTCTCTCTCTTCACCTCTTTCTAAAAATAATTAAATAAAATCTTAAAAAAAAAAAACAAAAAAAAAAAAACTAAACTTGTGAAAACAGAGAGTAAAGTGGTAATTATCAGGGACTGAGTGGTTAGGAGCTAGGGAGATGTTTAAGGATACAAAGGTGCAGCTGGTAGGTAAATAAGCCCTGGAGATCTCATACACAATACAGTTATTATAGCCAATAATATCATATTGTAAGCTTAATAAGGTACTTAATTATTCCCACCACAAAAAAGAAATAATAACTTTGCTATATTGTAGAGGAGGATGCCACAATGACAATCACTGCATTATATATTGCAATGCAACATATTGTGGAAGACAAGAGGCCATACGCTCAATCTGACAAATTCAGGGGAGGCCTGTGTGGCAGCCTTGCAAGCTAAGAGACCTACAGTAATCACATAACATGATCTGAGATTTAAACTTTCTAACTAACAAAGCAGTTCACAATGGGTAGTCATGCCCTAGGCCAGTATCATTCCCTAACAAAGGTCAATCTTGACCTTAACTGATCCTGTCCTCTTTGTATCTATGATAACATACATTTGGAATGTCAAATTTCCTTTTTCTGGACCTCTCAATGCACAGGCACCACCACACCTGAGAGGGACCACAAATTCCTCCATTGTTATTGTTATCATGTTAATTGTTGAATGTTAGCTATTATGTACCCACCTGTGTAAAAGTATCTATCATTTTATTTCTTATCCAATCCCAGAGGTTTCTGTCCCCACTTTGCTTTTCCCTACCTCTCTAAACTATCACCAATGAATTTCTCATAATCTTTTTCTTTTTTTCTTTTTTCATTATTCCTAGACAGAGGGGAAAGAAGAGAGACAGAGAGGAAGAAAGACATCAATATATAGTTGCTTTTCACCTGCCTCCAGCTACAGACCTGGCTGGAGACCTGACTGGAGACCTGGCTTGCAACCTGGTTATGTGCCCTGGCCGGGAATCAAACCAGCAACCTTTGGGTTCTCAGGCCCAGCACCTTGTCAACTGTGCCACCAGCCAGGTCCTGCATCATCTTTTGATTGTATAAAATAAGGTAGTAAACTGTCATTCCCTAGAGTGTTTCTCAATCCACTGAGATTTTGTTTCCTGGCCTCTGTCATCAGTTTGACTCAAATACACACAAAAATTCTCTACAGGTTTGAATGTTTCTTACGTCGATAGAAATGTACCAACATGTACACCATAAAGTTACACATTATGTGTCAAATATATTTTAATTGACAAGAAAAAAGCTATCTTAGAGCTTTCCATTAAAAATTGTTAAGAAGCCCTGGTGACACAGTGGATAAGGTGCCAGCCTGCGAACCCAAAGGTTGCTCATTTGATTCCCCAGCCAGGGCACATAACCTGGTTGCAAGCCAGGTCTCCAGCCAGGTCCATAGCTGGAGGTTGGTGAAAGGCAACCACACACTGATGTCCCTTTCTCTTTCTGCCACTCTCCCTTCCCCTCTCTCTGAAAATAATAAATAAAATCTTTTAAAAAATGTTAAGAAGTACTTCAAGGAGGGGTTAAAGGAAGAGCTAAGACTGCTGACAAGAGGGTCAGTCACTTATTCAGGTTAGAATAGACTTTCAAGAATATGGGGAGTTCTTCTCACCATAAAGCAAACATAAAGAAAGTAATATGGACTTACATAGTCCTTGAGTTTCTTCAGTTCAATAATCCATCCAATTTAAGTATGCTTATCCTTCTACAGTTTCAAGGTGCTCTTTTTCTTCTATTATTGTTCATTTTCACATAAACTCTCATTGAGTTTCTCATTTTAAGTAATTTATGTAACTCTGTTTGTACTTATTTGAAGAATAGTACACAATAAATGAGGAGATTAAAACAGATTTTTTTTGCCAACAGAAAATATAGGTAATTTACAGAAAAGCTGAAAATGAAGGCACCTTATGTTTTTCTAAGTGTGTCAGCTAATAGCATGGATTTTTAAATCTTTTCTTTAGTATAACCAATCCTGCTGGAAATAAGGAGATGAGTCATCTGAGCTAGCCAAAATGAAAACCCTGAAAAGAGTTATTAATTGTGTGCGTACTATATCCAGACAAGAGAAGACACTAGGTAAGACATTATGACACAAGGAAAGAGTCATTAGAAAAACCTCAATCGCCACGTGCAAGCTGTAAGTTTCCTTCACCAAATTTTGCAGTGATCTACTAACATGAGGCAAGACAAATGAGAATGTTGCTAATGCAACGTGAAGATTTGATCAGAGGGAAATGCATTGCTTGATTCCTTGCTTTTACCAGTATATATTCCTAAGGCACAGAGGTAAGTGTTTTCTACAGGCTTCCTATTTATTGTACATTAACCAAGTATTTTGAGAATATCATGGTTCCTTCCATGAAATGTCAGTCATAAAACCCATTAATAGTTTCATGGGGATTTAAAAGTATTTTAAAACATGTTCATTAATTTTAGAGAGTGAAGGAGAGAAGAAAGAAGAGATAAAATGAATTATCAATGTCAAGATCAAACCTACATCCTAGGTATGTGTCCCAACCAGGAATTGAACCTTTTGGTGTACAGGATAATGCTCCATGATGCTCTAGCCAACTGACCTGTCAAAACCAGGGCTCATGGAGGTATAATAGCAGTTGTTTCTTTTTTTATATTAAGATTTTATTTATTATTTTTCAGAGAGAGGGGAAGGGAGAGAGGCAGAAAGGAAGAGAGACATCGATGTATGGTTGCCTTTCACCTGCCTCCAGCTACAGACCTGGCTGGAGACCGGGCTTACAACCTGGTTGGGAATTGAACCAGTGACCTTTGGGTTCACAGGCCGGCACCTTATCCACTGTGCCACCAGCCAGGGCAGCAGTTGTTTCTTAAGGCTAAGTATCATTAAATATGTTCTGCTATATGGAGGCACTAAATAAAATGACCTCAAAATTTATGAGCAGTTTGTGGTCTACTTACTTTAGTAAAGGCTGAGAGGTCAGATGTCATTTCATTTATGCTTTTGTTTCAAATTGGTTGTTTTACCTTCATTTTGGAATAATATTAATCCTCTTTAATATTAGGATTTATGTAGGAAGTATTATTTCAAGTTTCATTAAATATAATTTTTAAGGAAATTCTCCCTAATATTGTTTTACTCTTGACTGGTCAGATTCAATGGCATATCAATTACTAAAACCAACTTAAAAGCCCTTGATCATTGCTGACTGAATACCATAGTCACAATTGGCTCAACTTATGAAGAGGTCAAGACTCTACATTTGGTTCACATTAAGTTGAGGTATCAGAATGAGAAACTGCATGTAAAGGAACCATTGTCAGTATCCATTCTGCTACTCAGGGGCAGACAGGTTTCACCCTCCCCTTGCCTCCAGACTATTTATTGGTTTTAAGGAAGTGAGATTTTGCTGGTGAGTGGAGAAATTTCTCTTTTTACATACAACTTCTAATTCAGGAGAGAGAGAGAAATCTAATACCCTGTTCAGTAGCAGGACTATGAAAACAAAATAGACCTCACTGCATCTTCCTAAAACCAAGCTTGATGAAAGGATAACTACATTCTAGAGTGAAAATGTACTGTAATAAGGAGCCTACCACACTGAGTAAAATTCTACACATTAGGCTACTGCCACACATACTTGGTCATCTCATCTCTAGTGTTGGCAGCAAACAAGACAAGAGATTCATGCGTACACAGAAGCACATTTAACTGTAGTTAACTATTTTATACTCCAGCATTTCTTCCAATCTCCATTGATAATCGCACTCCAATTCTCCTCCACTATCTGCTTTGATTAACATGTAAATCAAGAAGTCTGCTCTCACCTCGCCAGAAAGGTGACCACAACAGAGAATTACCAGAATACAAGTGAATCCTATTCTCACTGCGTGTGATTTGAACTGAGAGTGCAATGGTACAAAAGTGGGGAAAAGTGCAGCAACTTTAATTGGTGATTCTCTGTCAGTAATGTGAATTTGTTTTTACTACTTAGCCCCTAGCTGCTTTCTGCAGCATTTCCATATATCACCCTCATTCTCAAGCCTTCTGATGAGTTTTGTGGGCTAATATTTTCCAGATAAATTACTGTTATGATTAAACTGACAAGTATTGGTTTCTGTTAGTGGAACCAAAAAAAAAAAAATCATAATTAATAGAGCATATTGAGTATATGAGAAGGATCTGCACTCATTCTTTCTATTTTTTAAATCTTTACCCAAGGATGTTTACTGATTTTTAGAGGAGAATGGAGAAAGTAAGAAAGAGAGGGAAAGACAGAGATGGAGACATAAATATGAGAGATAAATATCAATAGGTTACCTCCCATATGTGCCCTAACCAGAGTTTGAACCTGCAACCTAGGTATGTGTATTGACTATGAATCAAACCCTTCTGATGCACAGGATAATGCTCTGTCCAACTGAGATACCAGGTCAGGGCTAATCCCTTTGTTCTAGACCAAGTTGGTTGTCTAAGCTACAAATAAAAGTAACATCACTATGTTCTTCTTATATTTATTTACATAGAAACTTAACATGTTTAAAGAATGACTCTAAGATCATTTATTTTAAAAGTTACCAATAGAACACCGGTTGATGTGGTTGGTTTGTTTGGAATGTGGTCCTGTACACCCAAAGGTCGCAGTTTGGATTCCAGGTTAGTTGGCATTTATTCTTATACAAAGCAATAGAAAAAAACTAAAGTATTTAGCCCCTCCTGTGTTTTGTTTAATTTCAATAATACCATATGTTCCCCAAAATAGTGAATATGCTCACTATCACCTATGGAAGGTAAGAAAGCTCTTAATTCAACATGACATAAACTATTTCTAGGAAACTACTTGATCACTTTTTGAGGAAAATCAGCAAGAAAGCCCATACCACAAAGAGAACATATTTAAGACAGACATAAATGTGAATCAGTTGTTATACTTTGACTCTCATGGAAAGTTATTAATCTGATCTCAAATATAATACAGAAATCTTTAAGACAAGGTGAGATCTCACTATTAACGTGACTGTGGGTCAACTGTCTCCTGTAATTAAATGTGTAGTCTTTGAGAACTAGAAGTGTTTGCTCTCAAAAGTAGAGATAAAATCAGAAATACCTCCCTTAAGGATGGGAATTTTATTGTGCATTACTTTTTATAACTATAGCTAATAAACTATGTGATGTATCATGGTATAAGCAACACAATCTGACAAAGATGAGCTGCTCTAATAATATCAACCATCCTTGGAAATATTTTGAGAAGGAAGACCTCTAAAAAACACTATTAAGCTTTTAGCCAAAGACAAGGGTTTGTGACAACAGGGCCTGAAATGTGAATAAATATGTGGTTTTTGGAGATCTGAGACGGTGGAGGAGTAAGTGAGAACTGCGTTGACCTCCCCCCAGGACTAGTCTGGAATTGCATCTGAACTATGAAAAGGTCATTCAAAATGACCAACAGAGTGGTGACTAGAGAGAAACTTTACAATTGTGGCTGGAAGAAGCCACTTTATCACAGCATGACCAGGACAGAGTGCAAAAAAGATGCTAGAGGGCTGGCTGTACTCCCATAGGCAGCAGCTGAAGTGCCAGAGTGATTATGTCAGCAGTTTGGGGTTCCCCCTGAGAAGTGTGAGGTCTAAATCCAGGACAGGGTCCTAGAGCCAGATGAACACCCAGATAATATCCAGCTTTGAAAAGTGGCAGGATTTTTATCTGCAAGAGAGAAATGGCTGAACATGTATAGAACCTTTTAAAGGGCCAACACAAAAAATTTTGCTTGCAGCCACTTAGCCTAGGCTCTGGCAAAGGGGATCAGAGTGGACTAGAGGCTGTTGAGGAGGGTTTGGGAAAGAGGCTTTGTGGGGAGAACTGAGGGAGCAGACAATGGGATCCCCATGCACAGTCATACCCTGTACTCCAGAAGCCATCTTTCTCAGGCATACCACTCCCTTCCAAGTGGCATTAGCCTGAGGGGAAGCAATAGCCCTGCCTACAGGAATCACTCTGCCCCTCCCTTTGGTGCTTATGTCCAACTGCTAGTTACAGATTAACTAGATTAACACTGAAAGGAGACAACCACAGACTGTGGCTCCTTGGGAGTCTTGAACAGGCTACCTAGGCCCAGACTGGGACACAATCTGACATCACCAGGGATGGATTCAGAAAGAGAAAAAAGTGGTAAACACTAGATACTACTGAGAAAAATTCCACTGTGGTCTTCTTCATGATTTACATTATTTTATCTCCTGAATAACTTTATAACATCCATTTCTTGTCCTTCAAGTTTGTGCCTATTAGGTCACTAGTTTGTATATAAGTTTATTTCTAATCTTATATTTTACTCATTCCTTCCCTTAATCTATTTTATCTTCTTCTTTCCCTTCTTACTTTCTTTTTTAAATTTATTTTTATTGTTGTTATTCCCTTCTTACTTTCAAATTTTATTTACTGTCTTGCTATAACATTTTTCTATCCCACACTCTTACTAATTATTCCCTCTTTGGCCTCCTAAAACCACATTTCTTGTCATTAGTCACCTCACATTCTTTTTCCATCCTTTAAATACCCTTATTCTCTCCCCACTATTACCAGTCTTTCCTTGTTGGCTGTGGATGTTGTAGTCACTGTTGCATTTCTTCAATTTTATTTCTATGTCTTCATTATTTCTGAATTTCAAATTTTACTGCTCCTCTCTCTTACTCCATTTTGCCTTCCTCCTGCCTTTTATTTCTTTTCCTTTTTTTTTTGTTTTAAATTTTAATTTTTCCCTGTCTTAGAGCCTGGTTTCCATTCCTCTCTCTTAGTATTCCCTCTTCTTCTCCCCTCTAAAAATCACTTCTCTTTCCTCCAGACATCTCTTAAGCTTTTCTTTTTTTCTCTTTTCCCTCTTATTTATATTCCACCCATATTAATCTTTGTTCTGTTGTTATTGTTCTGTTGTTATTACTGTGGTATATCTCTTTCTTTATCAATATAGGCTCATTTGCAATGGAGCCAATATTAATGATTGTGGGTGAGAGTTAAATTGCAGGTTTGAGTTCATTTCCTGAGCTGTTTGGCTTTGTAATCACAGCACCTATATAATAACATATAAGATATGGGAAACAGAGCAAACAGAGTAATTCTCAGGCAGACAGCCAGAGAGAAAGACCCACCAAAGAATTACCCAACAACAGCCAATACCCAATTACAAACAGAGAGCCCACATAAATGGCATAAAGAGCATCTCCAAGGAATCAAGCTCAGGAGATCAAGGAGACTGTACCACTGAGCCCCACAAGTCTCCTAACACAGAATGTAATGCCACAAAAATAGGGGGTTAAAGCATATCAATTTAAGGTATATAAACAAAAAAGAAGAGTCGGTAAAAATGGGGCAATACAACCTCAAATTGAAAGGAAAGGAGGAATCCCAAGAAAAAGTGTTAAAGAAAACAGAGGCATGCAAACCATCAGACACTGAGTTCAAAACAAGGATTATAAGGACCCTCAAGAAATTCAGTGAAAACTACAAAGAACCCAAGGAAAGCTACAAGGAATTCACTGTGAACTACACAAGCATGACAAAACCTATCAATAAGAGCCAGGATGAAATGAAGAATACAATATCTGAAATGAAGAACACAGTAGAAGGAATTAAAACCAGGCTATGACTAGGAGAGGACTGAGTTAGTAAGCTGTAGGACAAAGTAGAAAAAAAAAAAAAAAATTCCCAAACAGACCAATGACACAAACAAACACAAAGCCTCAAAAACAGATAAATAAAGAGGATTTAAGGGAGCTACAAAGGCAACATGAAACAGAATAATAGCTCTATTACAGGGGTATTAGAAGGAGAGAAGAGGAGCAAGGAATAGAAAGCCTGTTTGAAAAAGTAATGATATAAAAACTTCCCTAACTTGATTAGAGAAAAAACCATGAAAGTCCAGGAAGCACAGAGGGTCCCAATCAAAATAAACCCAAAGACACCCACTCTAAGACTTATCATAAATAAAATGGCAAAATACAAGACAATGAGAGAAACTTAATGACAGCACAGAGAAACAGCTGGTAACATACAAGAGAACTCTGATAAGGCTATCAACAGATTATTAAACAGAATGTATCACATCAACACATTTTACACATTAAACTTACACAAAGTTATATGTGAATTATACACAATAAACCTGGTTAGAAACATGACCTCTTTTGTATTCATTAGTTCATAAGGCAATTGCAAAAAGAAATCCTAGAATGTAAATTATTTTTTAACGAATGTGAACCAATTATCTGGAAACATTTGTTAGCTGATCACACAATAACACTGAAAGATGTAGAGGTTTGATTGGCAATAAAGGTCAAAATCAGGAAAGAAACCTAACATGCTTCAGCAAAACAGAAAGTCCTTTAGAAAAAAAAAAAAAAAATCAGCATAGCCATAATATCCCAAGGATATAAATACAGAAGGAAAGAACTTGATATGTATCATCTTTAGTAAAGATCATTGACAGCTCAGCATGGAACACTCACTTCAGAGACTAGTTGCTTTCTCATTTCTAACTGAAATAAATGTCATCAGTAGTTTGATAACATTCAACAATGAAATCTAGGCCATATAGAAAATGTCAAACAAGGATTACATGACATATGCATCACTCACCAAAATTAACAAATTTATGTAGCTACTTGTCAACTATAGGAGGGACTTCTTTGAATATACTATGACCTTTTCATATTTCAATACCTTTCTCACAATGAACTTATTATCAAGGTACATCTGCATTTAATATATTTATCTGTGTTACGTTACTGTTGAAATGATGCTCTATTTGACAACCAATGAAACATTATTCATTCAAATGAAGTAACCCTTATGGAGCAATCACACTAACATATGCTTCTAATAAACATACATGAATTATTGATCTTATGAAAAACATATTTTAAACAAAAATATCATTTTTTCTTTTAAAATAAACTTTATTTCAAAATTATTTTTCAATTTTTGAACTATTAAATATCAGTTCTTTAAATTTGGATACTTACCACTGGATTTAAATATGGTAGCTCACTAACCATCTTTACCATCTGCTTCCTCTAAACATACTCTTTCTTCTGGAAGGAAGATAGCACTTTGAAAGAGAATTACGCATATGAAGAAATGTTTCAAACACAAAATCCCTTCTTTGAATTATCTCAACAGCTGGTGTTATGTGTTTACATTTAGACCGTAGAATCCTTACGAAGAAATGTTGTACCACTTCAAGTAATTTAGATCTGTCAAAGTACATGGAAAATACACTGGCAAATAATTCAAATAAGACTGTAACTCTCAGAGGTAAAGAACTTTTGAAAAAAAAGTGCAATCTTTAATAGGTGAGGTATGGACAAAGCTGTAAATCAGAATTGACCAGTATTTGGAAGAGTTATGTGTAGGACAGATAATTTAGTCACCTGCCATGGAAAGAACTATTGATACACATTCAATAGTAGTAATATTCAGTGGAAGGGTAAATTTTGAGGGTACCATATGAATTAATGGTCTAACTATATGATACTGTGAAAAAAAGCATAGGCTTTGTAGGCAGGCATACCTGAGTTTTAATCCTGGCTTTGACAATTTACCATCAGTGTATTTCACTTAAAGTAGTGAGCCTTAATTTCTACATTTTAACATTAGGTTAACAATGTCTACGTAAGAATTTTGTTAAATGCTCAGAAATGTAAACTCTAAATGGATACCCCATTTTTCCAATCTGGCGAAAAGCATTGTTCAATTAATATGCATCAAAATAAAATGAAAAAAATAATCAAACATCAAAGGTCTTCTATTCTAATTAGTTACAGAAGATTTCACCAGCCTTAGTAGCAAAGAGGTCTGGTACTCTCACTTGGTCTCCCCCTTCCTGCTGAACTTTTTCCAATCTCCTAAAAGCTTAGATAGTCCAAAAGAGAATTAGTCTCACTTCCACACTCAGGCAGAGAGAGCTCAACAGTCTAAGATGATGCTTGAGTACTCCAGGAAAATGCTTCATTTGCCCAGTTCCCAGGAAGGATCTTCAATTTTCTCTGAGGGACAAAGGGTTCATTCTCTCAATTCCAATTTCTTCCTAGAGTGTCTCATATTGGATTCCAGTTACAATCCTGAGTGCTTCTTGTTCAGAACCACACTCAGCCATCCCTAAGGACACAGTTAACTTCAAGAGACCTGGGATAAAACTAGTTCCAACTTTATAAACTAGAATTTACATTCTCCTTGAAATTATGCAAAGGAAAAAACTCAAGTGAATGTATATATCACAGGTGGTACATCCAGAAGTTACATCATTGATCTTGGCTACACTGTAGCTAACCAACAAATTTAACCCTTCTCTGGCACACTTTTAAATAAATACCTATGCACAAAGAATGCACTCATTATTTTTAAAAAGATGATATTATGCAGGTATTTGTGTGCATATATTCTAGTAGAAATGTTACATTTTCCTGAGAATTTTGTCAAAATTCCCTGATGTGATACAAAAAACAACAAAAGAAATGTATTCTACTTAAAAAAAAAAAAAAAAAACCCTTAGCTCTATTCTATATCAGATGTCCTATGTTGAACAACCACGGTATTCATCATGTCATCATGCCCATTTTTGAATGCATTCATGGAATAATTGGGTGGGATATCACTAATCAAACTAGAAAAATTAGAATGGTGGGAGAAGGTTGTCCTCCAAGGAAAATTGTGATTATTATCAGGCAAGAAAATGGATACAAGACAAAAAGCAGTAGATGTTTAGATACATAAATATGTATAAACCTATACTAAAGCATGTGAATGCTTTTGACTTTCCTCATATCCTTATATCACCCTGGTTTTGGCCTGAGTACTGTAATTAGAAGCTGAATTTAGGTGAGTAAATTATTTTTTTTATCCTCTGATTCACCCAACTCACTGTACCCCACACCAAACTCATTAATATCATTCCACCTGTCGCTTTCATCCAATCTTTCTTTAACACACAAAACACCTCTGACCAACAAGAAGAGTATGTCTGCATTCCAGAATGGAACACACCTTCAGTTATCCAAATGTAACCTGAAAATCAAGTCAGAGGGGGGAAAAAAGAGGAAGAAAAAAACAAAAGAGA
This sequence comes from Noctilio leporinus, assembly GCA_004026585.1. Taxonomy (NCBI): domain Eukaryota; kingdom Metazoa; phylum Chordata; class Mammalia; order Chiroptera; family Noctilionidae; genus Noctilio; species Noctilio leporinus. The sequence goes on along the minus strand of PVIW01000003.1, from coordinate 555,689 downwards.
AGCAAAGACAGCATAAAGCTAGCCCTAGTGTATAAAAATGTTTCCCTTCTGTACTCCCTTTGGGAAATAATTGCTTCTTCTAAAACCTCTGGGCTCAGAAAATTAATCAATTAATCTTTCCTGATCCATCGGAGACTGCTTCACCTCCCCCTCCAGGTTCTATCTGGCTCCATTACCTCAGAATTAACACTTGACTAAAAAGGGTTTTGCTTTTCTTCCCCAAGCCCCTCCTCCTTTCCTACCTCCCTTTGTTAGCCCTCTAATTAAAGCTTCCAGTTTTGGTAATGCCTAATAAGCACCTTATAAACTTCCTGAGAGTCTATTTAAAAAACAACTGACAGGGTTACTCCCTGAACACCTGTGATAAGTGTAATTGGATCCCATTTTAGTCTAAATGTTCCTGAGGGAGCACTGGTCCCCCAACATTCTTTAATCCTCAAGGCAGCTTGAGTATAGATATAAATGTAAATGGCTGCACATGCTTCAAGCCCATCTCCTCTAGTCCTCAGTAAACTCAGATTGAGTCAAGAAAAATGTTTTTAAAAAATAAAGAAATACGTTAAGAGAAATCTTAAATCCTGTAATCATGGCTAAGAACTTCCTCCCATCCCTTTCTTCCAGGACAGAAATCTTAGATAAGACATGTTGTGCTCAAATATCCGCTCTTGTGTATACTTCTCCATCACAAGTGGAGACATCAGAGACTTTCCTATATGAGTCAGGGACATAGGAACAGCTAGAATCGTCATGGGGACTAAACCCTGAAGGAATCCAACATGCCCTACCTGTAAGTTGAGCATCTCGCCCTGCCCTTCACCCAATTCTTTTTGTGAGTCAACAAAGGGCCCTATGGGATTCCTCATTGTTCTAGACATAAGCCACCACCAACAAAAAGTAACAAACTTAGCTCTATCCATTCCCAGAGTGTGGGAATCAATTTTTTACTCTGTTTTAGAGTGTAGTGGTAGAGTAACAACTGACAAGGTGCTTAATTTTCCCCTAATTATCCTTGCTGAGATGGGCGCTAGCAGCACAAGTAGTCTACGTGGTCTCTGCCAATCCACATCTCCTCCCGCTTGTTCTCTAGTTCTAAGGTGACCTACTCTGGAGTTCTAGAATGTCACTTTGCCCCAATTTCTAATTTACCATCTAGTTACCATATAGGATATGCTAATTATCCTTCAGAACAAGATCTTGAACTCTGTTTCTAGGCAGTTATTGGGGACTTTCCACTTACAGAGAGGTTTCTAAGAAATACTACATACTTGACTTCCGGGAATGAACCACCATTTGAAGTACCCAACTCCTGGCAAGTACTACTAAAAATGCTGTGAATCCCTGAACCAGTTTTCAAATATTCTTCTAGAATGAATATTCAAAGTAGTATATTATATATAAAAATGAATTGTGCAAACAGCCCCTATTCTTCAGCATTCCCTATGCCCTCTCATTTTCCTAGGTAACTTTGTATCATACTCCCACTCTAAGTTCAGCCATATGACTTGTTTTAACCAATGAAAAACTTGAAAAACACTCAATGGTTCAGCTTACCCTATCTTCAGTGTTTTCCTATTAACATGATAACATGCCTAATGCAATTTTTGAGTGACTCATATATGACATGTGTAATCACCAAGCATAGACACTTGATTATGATACTGTTTCACTATGTGCTACCAATTAGAACAAAGGCTTCTAGAAAATATTTCCCATAAAAAGACTCCATCAAAAGACCCAATAACACATAGACAATATATTCTCAACAACATTTAAGAATCTATACATCAGATTTTGAAGGTCTAATAATGCTCTATTTATAGTAATCAAAGATATGAAGGATAAATTAATCATAAGAAACAGCTGTGTCTTGGGTGAGATCATATGGTATTTGTCTTTCACTGACTGGCTTATTTTGCTAAGTATAATACTTTCCAGTTCCATCCATGTTGTCACAAAAGGGAGGACTTTCTTCTTTCTTTCTGCTGTGTAGTATTCCATTGTGTAAATGTACCAAAGGATTTTGATCTATTCATCCAGTTTAGTCGAGGAACTAACATAGATGACCCATGGACAGGGGAAACATGTAGGATTGATTGTGGGAGGAGGGATAGGGAAGGTGGGGAAGAGGAGAACAGTGGGAGGAAAATGGGGTGAATGGAATGCAAAAACAATAAAAAATTAAAGCACAGAAAGAAACAGCTATGTTGAAAAACAAATCTGATTTAATCATTTGATAACCAATTGATGGCATTGAACAGGTCACTGCTGTTAGGAATATAAATATGAGAAATATAAGTATAGCAGCAGAATTCCTAATGAAGGAGATGACTTCTGGAATAGGATGAGAAATTCCTGAACCTATATCAATACAATGAAAAGACAGACCAGTTTCTTATTGTTTATTCTTCAATATGTGATTTTATTAGAGTTTTCTTCCTCTCAGCATGTGCTTTATTAAGATAACAATTCTTATTATTTGAAAACAGTGAGAATAAGGTCAAATATGAAAAGGCGGGCCCTGCTATTATCTTACCACTACAATAGTGTTCTTGCAGTCTGTAACCATTGTAGTTATGTTTGCTAACTCCTTCCAAGGTTAACTACATAAAGATGTTTATATTGCTATGTAACATGATTGGAGTTGTTTGTTAGATTTTCTTGTGTAGCCTAGAAGTGTAACATCAAAACCTGAGTCCTTAAACTATCTGCCTTCCAAGAGCTCACCTTCAGATAGTATGTCAATTTTGATGTAATAAGCAGTACTTAATCTCCTTTTCACAAGTGAATAATATTAGTTATTAAATCGTTCATTTTTATTTTTATTTATTTAAAAATTTTTATTTATTATTTTTAGAGAGAGGGGAAAGCAGAGAGGCATAGAGGGAGAGAAACATCAATGTATAGTTGCCTTTCACCTTCCTCCAGCTACAGACTTGGCTGGAGACCAGGCATGCAACCTGGTTATGTGCCCTGGATTGGAATTGAACAGCAACTTTTAGGTTCACAGGCTGGCACCTTTCCACTGAGCCACCAGCCAGGTAAACTGTTCATTTTTTTAAATTACCAAGAAGTTTCTAAAGAATGGATGACAAATACATGCTAAAAGCAGTTTGTAAATTATACACCAAAGTTTAAAATGTTTCAAAAATATTCTACATAATGGAAAAACAAAAAATCCATTCTATAAGAATCTAAATGATTGAACTTGACAACCTATAGTCTAGACCTGAATGTGTTTTACTTGTGACTATTACATACCTAAGTATATATGATGCATGGTGCAGTCCTTCACTTAAGAAGGATCTACATTTTGGATACTTGCATTTAAGTTTTAGGGAATATGTCTAAGAATTTACACATCATTGGGTGATAGTCAATATTAATGTGAAAAGACTAAACAATTTGGTTATAGGTAAGGGGCAATTAAAATGCTTGCCACTTTAGTTATATTTAAAACATTATATTTTTGCAAACCAAGTCACATTATTTCTATATTTTCTAGTATTGGCCCTTATCCAGGAACCAATAGTACATCACAAACCTTAGAATGAGCCAATCTACATTTTTCATCCTCCACTCATGAAGTAGATGAACCATTCAGGTACATCAGAGCCAAGTGGACTCAACCTTGAGATCACTAGTTAAATTATCAGAATATGAACTCTCTTGTTTTCTCCTGTATCAGGTATTATAATGTTGTAAGCTCAAAGCTGCCAATGCCCAATATATAGAGATTTTGAGAATAGATCCAACCAACCAATAAGGAAAGCAAATGAAGAAATGCATCTACAATTATATGTGAACCTAAATTCTTAGAGTAATCCATATCTACATCTCTGGGGTTTCAGTTACATAGAACAATGAATTTTCATCTTTTTCTTTTGAATAAACTTGATTAAGCTGAAAGAAAAATTCCAAGGGAAGCCCTAGCTGGTGGCTCAGTGGATAAGGTGCCAGCCTGTGAACCCACAAGTCACTGGTTTGATTCCCAACATAACCATAAAAATGGAGGCAAGATAAATGGAAACTGAGGCATAGGAAGTGAAGAAAGGGGAAACAGATGAGTTGGGTATTAGTTGAGAAATTATGAAAATCCCAAGGAAAGGATGAAATGGGTTTTTAATTCTAAATGCATTAGGTGGCAGAATTGACAAAAACATTGTGTTATTTGATGAGATACAAGCAGAAAGGGGGAGAAAGAATGATTATTATTTTGAAATACCTATAAAATATCCAAATGGAAGTTCCAAGAGACAGTTGGTTTTGTAGTTCTGAGCTTTGGAATGAAACTTGTAGGTTACAGATATAAACTTATCTGCTATCTGCAGAAAGAAATTAGTAAAGAATTTAACAGTGGATAAAGTAAGAAGTAATATAAAATAAAAGAGGAAAGGCAGTATCACTGAGCACATTAATATATAAGACATGCCCAGGAAGATCAGCCTAAAAATGAACACGAAACACGTCTTGAGAACTAAGACATGAAAAGCAACAATAAAACAAAAGAGAAATGTGTGCCATAAAAATTAAGAAAAAAGAGGTTCATAAGTCAAGGAGTAGTCAGCAATATGGAATAATGCAGATGGGTGAAAGTAAGACAAAGCCTAAAATCTTCCATTGAATTTAGCAGGTAGGAGGTCAGTGGTATTTGACATTTCAGATAAGCAGTGGGATGGTAACCAGACCACAATGGACACAGTGAAACTGCTTTCATAAATCACTTACTGGGTCATTGAATTTGAATTCAAAATTATGAGGATCATTCATTATAGAATGAAGAACCCCTAGAAACCTGGTCATTTTTTTATAAGACTTCCAAGAGAGAATGTAACTTTCCATATAAGATAGATCTTCTAACTACACAGAAAAGGAGAAAATATTGAGAATATCAGGAATTTTGGCTGATTTTTCCTACACAATATAAAAAGCACTTCTAGCCCTGGCTGGTGGTATAGTGGATAAGGTGCCAACCTGTGAACCCAAAGGTGGCTGGTGCAATTCCCCAGACAGGGCACATAATCAGGTTGCAAGCCAGGTCTCCAGCCAGATCCGCAGCTGGAGACAGGCGAAAGGCAACTACACATTGATGTCTCTCTCCCTACACCTCCCTCTAAAAATAATAAATGAAATCTAAAAACAAACAAACAAACAAAAAAACACTTCTAATATAGTATGTGGCTTTAAAAATATTCATAACCCAAAATTGATTTGAAGTCAAGGTATTTTATAACATTTACAAAAATCTCTTTGATTTGACTACCACCCCCAAAACAAAACATCCTAAAATATATACTCTTTGTGTATTTGCTTCTTATTAAATTCCTACCTTTTGACTTGCTGAAAAACTACAGGAGAACTTCCTGAGGAGCCATGTAGCAGTTTATTTCTTCCTTTTGCTATGTCTTCAATTTCCTTGTTCAACTTAAATTGCACTGCAGCAGAAATAAGTATGACAGTAAACCTGTCTGAGTAGGGGTGTAGGTGAGTGTGTGTGCATGTGCGCACTTTAAGCAAAAGATAAAAGCTCCAGGTGACGTAATTGCTGCAAACATAATTCAGTGACAAGGAACTAACTTAAACTTAGTAAGTTAAACAAATCTTTCCAAAGAAGCAATGATTATAATCACAATTTTACAGAGAGCAATTAATATATTTCTGATATACTGTCATCAATAGGATGTTAATGAACATTTTGATTTTTAGTCCATCATGAAATATAACTCTTTTACAACCCTATTACTCCAAAAGCTACTTTTTATTAACTTTATTTTAAAATTTAAGTTTATGACATTAAGATGTAGAGTGATCAAAAGTGCCAAAAGTACTTAGCTGTTATCCTTCAGAAACTAATCTTAGTACAGGAGGTAAAAGAAATATTAAACCTGAAGGACAAAGTGGTGGCAAAAAAATGTGTGTGTGATTTTAGAAAGTCTGTTGATGTTTGCAAGTGGAAGAGCAGTAACTTATTTAGCTGATCACAGAACATTACATAACAAAGGCAAAAGCAGGGAGAGAATGATAATATAAATCAGCCTATTGATTGCAGAACACATGAGAAGCTTAGCAAATCAAATTAAATACCATGAGAATCAGGGAAGGGTCAATATGTTAGCTGAAATAACTTAAATAAGGGTATTGGTAATAAACTAACAAAATAGAACCACAGGCATGGAAACATGGAACAGAGTGAAAGTCATCAGAATGAAGTGGGAGGGGAATAATGGTGGAAAGTAGAGGAAGGGACTAGACAAAGAACATGTATGAATGACCCACAGACATGGACAACAGTATAGGAATTGATTGTGGGAGTTGGGGAAGTGAATAGCTGGAGGAGAGCAAAGAGGGAAAAATTGGGACAACTGTAATAGAATAAAATAGAAATGAATTTAAGAAAATGAAGTTTCTCCACAAGTGCTGAGTAATCTTCCCTTAAACATTTAAATGCCCCAGAATTAGTAGTTTCTGAAGACATTTCACAGATTCCCCAGATTTTGGGTCATTAATTATAAGGCCATTTCTGTTTGAATACAGGACAGTCAAGCCCACCTGTGACAAGTCAGGCACGTACTCAGAAGGCCACCAAAGTGCATTTGCCCTTAGTGACACATAAATACTAAAAATGTTCTTTGCTTGAGCATTTTCTCATTCATACACATTCCACTGATATTACCATCACTGGAAAATATTATTTATAATTATGATAAAGTGAAACCTTATAATCCAAAGCTCTTGAATTTTAGTCTAATCTTAACCTTTGTATATGAATATAAAATAGGAATTCATTTAATGTATACTATTCATAACTTAGTATACCCTGAGCAAAAATTTCTCAATAAACCTTGTAAAGATGCCTAAAACTTTTGCTCTTATTTTCTGTAAAGTATTAGAAACCTATGTAACAACAGCTAATCTTCCAAAACAGAGCATTCAATTCCATGCTTATAGCATCAGGTAGAAAGTAAGGTTGTTTAACAGACTGTCAACACTTATTAAATGAAGGGACTCATGCAGAGATATTCAGATATGAAATTAACCAGTTAGGAAAATTCTATTCTACATCATCCACCTTGCACAGGCTAAATGACTGACATATTTAAAAGTACCATGAATAGTTCCTGGCATGTAGTGGGTATTCCATATTTGGTCTTTTCTTTATTTATCAAACATTTAATACATTAAAGGTAGAAGGAAAAAAGCATCCAAACCAAACGCTTGCATACTTTCTTAAGAGTGCTTTCCTCTAAATATAGCCATGTATAAGGAATATAGCTATATCTGTATAAAGAGAGCACAGTATTTTAAAATTCAATAAATAAATTTAAAATTGTATTTAAAATTATGGACCCATCACTTATTTTTGGCAAAGTGCTTTACTTTTTAATAATCTACCTTATATCTGCAAATAACTTTAGAGCTTTTATAATGTACATTTTCAATTAAAAACCATGCATATACTTTTTTATGTTCCTTCATGCTATCTCATCTTGAAGGTCAGAATAGTAGACCCATTTCATTTCACTTCTAAACTACTTTTTCTCATTTCTCGGTTTTATGCCTTTTGCTGACTCAATTGTTCTAACTTCATCTTGTCCGCTAGTATATTTTCCCTCTTCATCTTTTATTTTTTTAAAGATTTTATTCATTCTTTTCAGAGAGAAGGGCAGGGAGGAAGGAAGAAAGGGAGAGACATCAATGTATGGTTGCCTTTCACCTGCCTCCAGCCTCCAGCTGGAAACCTGGCTTGCAACCTGGTTATGTGCCCTGGCTGGGGAATCGAACCAGTGACCTTTGGGTTTGCAGGCTGGCGCCTTATCCACTGTGCTACCAGCCAGGATTTCCTGCTTCTTATTATAAACATTCACTCACTTTTTCCAAATCCCAGATACCTCTCTCTCTCTTATACGAATAGTCCCTGTGTTAAGGAAATGAAATGAAATTAAAAAAATATATATATATAAAATTAAAAATACTAACTTAAAATAAAAAATATTTTCCTGGTCACAACTATTATTTTCATTTTTCTTAAAAGTGTAGGACAGATAGCAGGAAGCCCTCTGGTCTGGCAGTTCTGCTAATTCATATCACTTGATTCTGCAGAGCAGACAAGAGGGAACTGACTATTTTATTGCAGTGTTTTATATTAAAACACCAAAACATAATTTCAGCTTGTCTTTACTCCACAGATAACAATATTCAGAGCAAATATGCATTCAGTGATTAAATATTTATTGAGCATTTAGTAAATTCTGGGCAGTGAGCAAGTTAGAAGAACTACTAACATATACTGTGCAAAGCTCAGTATATTTTCATTTAACTCATAGAGCACAACTATGAGATAGAAAATAATATCTGAGTTTTACAGCTGAAGCAACTGTAGCTTATGAATGTTGAATAATTTACTACACAAAGGTGTGTCCTGAAAGTATTGAGCCAATGTCAATATCATTAAGGTAGTGTGAACGGGTGACACTTTCAGGACAGACCTCGTAGTCCATGTAGAATAAAGGATTTGATTTGAGCTCTGACTCTGAAGCCTCCATTGCTGGCATGTCACTTCAGGGTTGATGATGATAAATATCAGTCCCCATTTACTGAGACATTGCTTGGTTCTGGGTCCTGTGCTAGGGTGCTTTATATATGTGAATCAATCCTTTGTTAACCTTGCATAGACAGAAACCAGGACCGAGAGGTTAGATAACAAGCTCATCTGTAGCAAGAGATGAGCGCAGAACTGAAGCTTAGTTCCACCTGCTCTCTTCTCATCTCCCTGTCTCTGGGTCCTAGGCTGTCTCCTCTGCCTTCTACCCCTCGCTCTGTATAGTCTGTCAGCCTCTCCGTCTCCCTTTCTGTCTGCCTTCAGTATTTTTTGTCTCTATTCTCCTTTTCCTATCTATCTATTTTTTTCTTTTTCCAACCTTTGGTCTTTCTGTCAGTGTGTCTTTTTTTGCCCATTTCTCTCCATCTGACTCTGTGTCTTGACTCCTTTTCCGCTCTCCCTTTGTCTTTCCTCTGTATTTCAGTTTCTCTCTCTGTCCTCATTCCTTATTTTTGCTCATTTTTCACCCTGTTTCTAACTTTACTTCATCTTTTTAAAGATTTAATTTTAGAGAGGGGAAAGGAAACAGGAAGAGTTGATGCATGAGAGAAACCTCTTATATGTGCCCTAACCAGGAACCAAACCTATAGCTGAGGCATGTGCCCCAACCAGGAACAGAACTGGTGACCTTTCAATTTGTAGAACGATGTCTGACCAACTTAGCCACACCGGTCAGGGCTATTTCATCTCTCTTTTGGTGAGTCTCTCTGTTTCTCTTTTTCTTCTCATGCCTATCTCTGTCTCTTGCTCTCTCTCTCTCCTTTTTGTATCTGCATGAGTATCTATCACTTCTCTGTGTCTCTGCCTCACAGACAGTGACTTAAGGTTTTAAAGAAATAACAACCCACCCTGACTGGTGGCACAGTGGATAAGGTGCCAGCCTACGAACCCAGAGGTTGGCGGTTCAATTCCCAGCCAAAGCAACATAACCAGGTTGCAAGCCAAGTGTTCAGCTGGAGGCAGGTGAAAGGCAAACCAATACACTGATGGCTATCTCCCTCTCTGCCTCTTTCCCTTCCTCTTTCTCTAAAAATAATAAATATAATCTTTAAAAATAAATAAAAATTAAATATTAAAGAAATAACCACCACTGATCCAGTTTTAATGAACCTTCTCTGGATTCCAGTGGTGTGCTGTAAGGTTGAAGAAATTGGTCCCTTAAGTGATCAAGCAAAAAGGAAAGCCACTGTCCTTTTATAAACAATTTGCATTTCCATAAGGATTCAGTGATGCAGAGTCAGAAAAGGCTCATTCTGACATCTCCAGGAAAACCACAGGAAGAGCATTCATGAACTGAGCTCCCTTTTGAATGTTGCACTTCATCGCCCACACCACTGGCTTCCCCATTCAGGGCGCAACACTTAATTCTCCCTGAAACCCACCCTTTCACTAGGCATTTGAATGAATGACTTTTCAAAGTAATGGGAACTACACATCCGCCATAGCCTGAGAATGTTTACACTCTAAAGGCCATAACAAAGTTACACCTCCTGTCAATTTCTTATCCATCAAGGAACATGATAAAAAAAGCTTTGAATTTTTCCATTTAGCAGGTCGATGGAAAGAAGTACTTTATATTCTTTAGCTTCTTGAAGTAATGACTGCTTTTTGCCTTTTACATTTATTGCTTCAATAGCCATGATCTGATATTTAAGGTTGAGTGCAATCTTTAAACAACTTGTTAAGATAAAAGGACATTTGTCCATTACAGTGCTCAGGTAGAAACTTTTACTGTTTAGATGGGAAATTATTTTGTTGCTGTTATTGTTTGTTGTAGAAACACAAGCAATAAAAAATCATCTTGAGAAGTAATTGCTTAAATATTAGGATGGATAATTTTACATTGGCTTATTTAGCAATTGAAAAGTTTCTTATTCATTATTTTGGCTGATCCTTACAAAAACTGATAGGCTGAGGCAAAAATGTTTAGGGAATGTGCAAAAGTTTCCAAGGAAAAGAACTGTTGTTTATACCAGAATTGGATGTTTCTACACTTTTTAGTTCAATGAATAAATTGTGTGTGTGTGTGAGTGTGTGTGTGTGTGTGTGTGTCTTACTCATTATGTGGGGGTTATTTGCAGATCAAGACCAAGCAAATTTGGCACTCTGGTTTAAACATTACAGGTGGTGATTGGTTTATACATTACAGATAGTGATTCTACTTCAAGGTCATACTACTCATATTCTCATTCAAAATTACCTACTAGCCTTATACATCATTCTTATGTATGAGAAAGTAATGGCTGCATTTGGAATTTCTATGTATATTCCCTGGTCCTATCTTTACTTCTAAGTGGCTCTAGTATTCAAGCTAAATGAAAGTTATACATTACTTCAGTTTCTGAGTGTTTGCATCTTTGAAATTTGTACAGTGATTATCAAGAGAACATAATCTTGCCATAAATTACTCATAGTAGTAGTTCTTTCATTCAAAATTGACTGTAAGTACTAATGAATTCCCATATTCCTTCCAATATCTCCTCATACTGTAACTCAGTGAAACATGAAAACTTGAAACTAATATATGAAGCCCCATGTGTCATCATTACTTTTGAATCTATGGTTAACTATAATATAGACTAATAAATAAAGATCCCATTACATATCTATATCCAACATTTTAGTTGACAGTAACAAAATATATTTGGAAAGTCATCCCTGTCAAGTAAAACTACTTTTTAAAATGTTATAATTATACAGCCTTCCACATAAGTGTGAGATACATAGGATGACAACACAGTTCAAAATTACCAATGATGCCAATAGTAAGAACAACCCTTTAAAGGGCAGGGAGCAAAAAAAAAAAAAAAAAAAAAAATCACTGTTTTCAAAACCTACTCTTAATATGGAGTCCCAAGCAAAATTTAATTTTTATATTTTAAACATGCCCAGTTGATTTAGAAGCAATGTCTTGGTTGAGATTATTATTTCTGCCAACTTAACTTTATTCAATCCTTAGCAAAACTTGAAACTACATACTTATACCCACTGTTAAGGCTACATTAAAATATAAATTTATACAGGGGCTTCTGTGCTAGAAAATAATTAAAATAACAGCTGGTTTATGAGAAAAGTTTCGTAAATAGGAACAAAAGTTCTTATTGTCTGAAATTACACCTGCACATTTGTAAGTAGGCGTGGTATGCTTATTTACCCTTAAAAATATTCACAGTTAGGGGTTTAATTTATCTTTATTTTTTGTTTGTTTTTACTTTTTACTTTTGTTGTAAAGTCTTATTATTTATTCAGGAGGTAAAAGTCCATGTGTTCAAGTGATTATAGAAAGGTATAATTAATTGTTCAACATATATTTGCTTGACACACATTTTGTGATAAAAGAAAAATAGTTATTTCCTTTGACAAGAAAAATAATAATTACCTTTGCATTTAACTTCAAACTAAGTCTGTCTACCAAAATACTGGAGAATTTTTATAAATAGCTTTAGTTTATGTCTTCCTCTGCCTATAAAGTTGGATGAAAAGACCACAAAATGCATACTATGAAAATTTTAAATGTGGAAACACTAAGAAAGTATGTAACGGGCATTTAACTTGAACTCTAATTTTTTTCTTCTTAGAATAATAATTATTCCTTTTTTAACTAGTTTCATAGTTCAGATAGTCAATAAACTCATTAAATAATATCATTAATGGCTATATTATTCCAAAAAAAAATCTTAGAAAATGAAAGGTTTTATTTAAACCCCTTTATAAAGAACACTCAAAACTTTACCCCATAATATTCCAGACAACTAGTAAGATAGCACATACTATGATCAATGCAAGCCCTTTAATGGTTAATGTTTAGGGGTCATTTCTGTGGCAAAGTGAAGGACTTCACTTCCCTGCTCTGTCCATTATTGCAACAGCTGAGAGGTGAGAGTGTCCCCACTCAGAACAGCCAGGTGCACGTTCAATTGCCCTTTTATTTCATAGGAGAACCCGTCCACAGTCAAGTGGATCAAATTGCTGAAATGTGAAGACTCACACATGTAGATAAATGCACTGACTTATACTTAGCCACAATTAAAGAAAACTAAAGAAAATTATAGAAGAACCAATTGGCAGTAAAAAAAAAATAAGTTCACATATAAAAAAATTCAAACTTGCCATGAAGACTACAGGAAGCATGCTATGCTTCAAATATTCTCCTTTTACAAATTACTTACTTCTCTGAAGTGAAGCAACAGAATAACTCTAACCCTTACGTATTTGGTTACTACATTTGACAATTAGCTCTATTCTTGAAAACCAATGAGTAAGGAGTTGGAGTTAAACTTACATGAGGTCGCCATATTATACTCTAGTTAACAACAGCTGTCTGCATACATGCTATAACTCCATCAAACTGATGACTGCCTGTATGTACAACAGATACACATTAAAGAACCAGCAGACCAGGCCTGAAACCTGTTACCTGGGGCCATCCTTCCCTATAGTCACCAAAGTATGTTGCTAAAGGAAAGACCACAGCACAAAGTGGGAAAGTTGTTAGTACTATGTAGTATTAACTTTGTATTATAAGAATAAAGTCCATCTGGCTTCAAATTCTAAATGCTCCCAGATACTTTTGTGAAGGAGCAGATGTCCTAAAACCTCTGTTGTGAAAATATCTGGATACTCTATATTATAACAAAACACACCACAGTAATGTAGTTAATTGTGAGTCAGAGTTAGTCACCTAAGCTTACATATTAGCTATAACCTCCAGCAATTACCAGGCACAAAACTTCACACATATATATTTGCACACACAGAAACCATAGTATGCTGACACTTTTGTCCTTTTTCTTCCTATATTTTATCAGAGAGAGAGAGAGAAGCAAAGAAGAGGATTGAGTAGTAACATCTTTTTAAAAATGACTAACAACACAGACTTACCATTTTTACACATGTGTCTTAACATTGCGTTGACATCTTAACAAAACTACCATAGCATGCAGTCATTAGGAAAACAGAGAACGAGGAATTGTGTTCATTCTCCCAGAAGATAATTACTTGTACATCATAACTACTTTATTTATTTATTTGAAGAGGAAGAAAGAGCATAACAGAAAGTGATATCATGACAGAGACCCATTGCTCTGGAACAAGCTAGTAACTTTCTCTGTACTTTCCCTGCGGCCTTAAGTTTGACAGATAAAGGACAGGAAGGAAGGGGCGAACTTACCAATTTAAAGTTCCATCATCAGCCCATGTAAGATTATGCAGCAAGTTTTCCTGCCAAGGCTGCCTTCGGCTCATCCCTCTCAAAACAACCAGTGTTCATCCTCTGCGTCCAAGACAAGTCGTTCACACGTTGCACTCCTTGATTCTGTGAGGCATTGATATCCAGTCTTGTATCATCAAGAAAATGTTACAGAGACAAAAAACAATCACCTCAACATATTAACCCAGAAGGCATACTGTGTCTTTCTCCCTGCTCTGAGACGTATGCCAACAGCCTTAGTTACCACAAGCAACTAACTGGAAGCCGCCAGCAGGAATCTGTCTGCCCTCTATCTGTCGCTATTAGCTCAGCACGTTCATTCACTGGCACTGAAGCAATAGCAATTAGCTGTCCTGCTCCTCACAGCGCAGACAGGAGAGAGCCGAGCCTGCTAACCACAAAGGGACTGCTGAGCTCTTCGCACCGATTAGTAGCAGGTGCTACAGCTCAAAAGACAAATGGATGCCCTACTGATCATTGGCATTGGCTGCTTTATTGGTCCTTGGTCCTCACAGCCAGCCTGGTGATTCTCTGCTGTCTTTTGTGTGGTTGTTTTTACTGCTTTACTTCATCAGTACTAAGAAGTTTAGCAGTTGACTTCAATGACAGTATTATTGACAAGTCAACCTAATCTCTTAAACTCCATGCCTCATTCTCTCCCTCTGTCTTCCCCCACACCGCCTACCCATCCTCTTTCCCCTTCCCTCTCAATCTACCCTCTTATATTAAGCCCTACATAGTCCCACATCTTTTTGGCATAAGGAAACTTCATACATTCTTAGAGAAGCTTAAAAATAAACTGTTAGGTTTTTATAGGCACATATGACTTGGGCATTATGAAGAAACATAATTTTAAGTCATAGCCTATTTCTTCAATATTGTGATTATATAAGATCCTCACAAAACATTCTGAAAATAGACTAATAAACTGTTGGGGGAAAAATTCTGTGATCTAAATCCAGTGTGTACTTTTAAAGGAATCTCCCATGCCTAAGATTCAAGTTCATATCAAATTTTGCCCACACATTCATCTGAGACAAAAAGATTTGAAACATGAAAACAATTTCAAATGTATTACAGTTATGCTTGAAACAGAGCAAATATCCTGAGGTTGGTTAGAAATGACAAAGTGAAGAATACACAGACAGAATCCCCATAGCATGTTTTCTTCATGGACAAAGAGGATTATTTATCATGATGATATGCTAATCCTATTCAAGAAAAAAAGTAACACAGAATGCCTCTAGAATGTTGCTGCATTTATACACATACATTCTCAGAGAGTAACAATTCACTTATTGCATAATTAATTTATCTTGCAAGACCAGTTTCCCAGAGGAAAGGGAAAAATTCTGAAGAATGTAGAAATAATCAGAGGTCAGCCAAATGTGTCATAAATGTCAAGCAGTAAAATGTGTGTGAGTTAATCATAAGATAAATCATAGACAAAACCCTAAAGCACTCCTATGAAGAATTAGATCACTAACAATTGAACTCTTATGGATGACAATAGCTGTTATTTTTTATATCAACATATTTTGATTTGGGAAAAACTATATTTAATTAGAAATTAAAATGCACTATAGACTATAGCATAAATACATGTAAATTTTAGAGAAACAATTTAAAAACACAGTAAGCAGAAGGAAATTATAACTGAAAAAGCCAGTACTCTGAGATAAAATCTATTAAATATATCATGTATAATTATCTGGATGTTTCTAAATTTCTTTCTCTGTATCTTTCTCTTTCTCTCACACATACATTTTAAATCCAAATTAAATTCTGATGTAAATATCACATTTTATTCTCCTTTTATCTTTAAATAATGTCATGGACATTCCTTTTGACATTAACATTAAAATATTATTAATGATGTTTCATTATACATATAATTTATGTAACAAAATACACGTTTTGATTTTTTAGGTAGTTTATAATTTTAATATGATCGTAGCCATATCTTTCACTCTATTCTGATTGTTATTTGCATAACTTTTAGGAATGGAAAATACTTATTTAAGGGAGCTGGCCCTTCATTATTATCATGTGAACTCTCATAGACAACACAGTAAGATTTTACTTGTTTAATTTAACTTTGTATGCTTTATTGTATCTAGCCAAGAGTCTCACATCTAAAGTAAATGTTCAAGTATTTTACTGTCAAAGTACATACCTAACCTTGATTACCTAATGCATCCTTGAGATAAATTAATTTAAACACTATAAAATACTCTTTCCATAGTCAAGAATAAGACATTTCCCCTTTTGTTAGAAATTTAAAAGATGGTACTCCTGGAGGACAGGCTGTATAAGAGGCAGGCTTTAAAGGGTCTGAAACAGCAATCAGGACAGGAAATTCCAAACAGAGCACTCAAGTTAGAAAACAAGAAAGTCTGAAATTTAATACAGAGTGAGAGATACATATGTAAACAAGAATCCTTATAGATTAGGTACCTGTTACTCTTAGGACAATTCAAAAAGAAGGGACTAACCAAAGAATATTTATGTACAACCAATGGACACAGACAACAATAACCGGACTAACTGAGGGATGCAGAATGTAGGGGTGGCTGGAAGCAGGGAAAGGGAGAAAAAGTGGGGAAAACTGTTAATAAACAATACAAATAAACACATTTTGGGAAAAAAAAAAAAAAAACTTCTTCAGATAAATATGTCCTTGTAATTTGTAATTTAAAATGAACCTCAGGATTGGACTACAACAAGGAAAATATGTTAATTTATTCAAATGGAGGAAGGATTCCAGCACAGTGAATGAGTGGTACTATGCTGTGTCAAGAACATGCATCCTAGAGTCCTGAATCTGTGAAGAGCTAGAGGTTAAACTTGGCTAGTTTCTCTCTCTGCCCTTTTTATCTAGTAACCTGACTTATTTTAGTCTCTGTCAGTTTCCTTATTTATAGTGAGCAAAAGATCACACACAATGGAAAAAAATGGTTTAATTATGTTATTGAAGAGCTTGCTATTCTCTAAACAAATTATGCTTCCTCATGCTTCTATGAATATGTCTGTAGTTTGGGAGATGCATCAGCATCACATACAAGTGTGTTGGGCTGGCATGCAAATGTCTGTATGACCTTGAACTAATTCCTTAACCTCTCTGAGACTCTGGTTTTTAATCTGAATATTAGAATAGTAATGATACCTACCATACAGGCTTATTAAGATATTTAAACACGTTATAATACATGGTACATTTTGCAAATACTCATAATCATATACAAAACATGGTAGAGGGGAGCAAAAAGGGGATGGATGTAATACAACAACAATAAAATTTTAAAAAAAACATGGTATCTATTTGGTAATTTTAAGTATTAGTATTATCATTTTAATATCAAGTTTGGTATTATTTGGTTAAGGGACATATGAGAGAGCAACATCTCAGCAGATGTTCTAGATAAAACAAACCTTGTAATTCAAGGCTTTGAAGTTTAGTTTTTTTATCATGTGGGCAGAAGAAAGTTACCATAGAATTTCAGACAAGGTGTCTTGTGATAAGTCATGCTACATGTTCTAAGTTTTTGTTTGCTAAGGGTTACAGGGTCGTTGTTAAAATCCAGATTCCTGTGGAGACTCTGAGTCTAAGGATCTAGAGAGAGCCTAGGAGTGTGAAATTGAAGTTATGTCTGTATCCACTCATTGCACACAGTATGGCAACAAGACACAGGTCTAGCTCATGGGCTTCATCACAGTGATGCCATGCAATACCACAATTAAGCACTTCTGTTTTAGAGCTGATGGGAATTGAAAACTCTATTCTGAAATTTACCACCAGCCGATCTTCACCAAGCTGCTTCATTTGGTTTTCTTTCATGCAAAATAGGACAGAATTACTATTCTAGGATTAACTACAATGTGCATATGAGGCATTGTTTTGCAGGAAGTCAGGCATATATTGTGCTCATATAAAGCATATAAGAAGTGCTGAATAAATGCTATTCTTGTATATAGCAATGACAATCTTTCTTGGAAATGGACAAGAAAAGAGAAGGAAAGGTCTTAAAAGTTAAAGATACTTGGGTTTGAACACTGATTTAAGACCCTTAATTTCCCCAGCTTCCATTTTGGCAATCTTTAGCCAAGGTGAAGGGTAAGCATGCTCAGAGGAGTCAATTGGGGATCAAGTTCAATGTGCTCACCTCGTGAGTCCTATGTTCTGGCTTGGGACAGTGTCTATCCAGAGGATTCTTCCCATAAAGCCAATTCTGTGCCATCCAGAGTCCACATCTATACAAGATATCTTTTTATTTTTTTTTATTATTTAATCTCACAGAGGTGTAAAAGGGCTAGATACCTTGCCTACAATAGAGCAGTAAAGTGCAATGCACAAAGTCTGATGAGGAGGATATGTTCTTCAAAGCATAGCAGTCAATAGAACATATATGAAATAAGGTTAAGTTTAAACATTGAAAATTAGAATTTCATCTACATTAAAAACAAAAAACTGTCATATATATACATTAAAAATAAGTCATTAGCCCTGGCTGGTGGCTCAGTGGAAAAGTGCCAGCCTGTGAACCTAAAGGTCCCTGGTTAGATTCCCAGCCAGGGCACATAACCAGGTTGCAAGCCAGGTCTCCAGCCAGGTCCGTAGCTGGAGACAGATGAAAGACAACCATACATTGATGTTTCTCTCCCTCTCTGCTTCCCCACTCCCCTCTCTCTAAAAACAATAAATAAAATTTTAAAATAAAAAAAATAAATCATTACATATGAAATCAATCATGAATTGAGAAGTAGACATGTAAATTAAGTACATAACTTTAAGTACAGTTATACAACTTTTAAAGTGCTAGTCATAAAATCTATAAAAAAGTGGCAAAATAAAATAAATTCCTAGATTTTTTTAAAATTTAAAGAAAATAATATTCACCCTTACTTAAAACTGCATTCCAGGATGAATATACATGTGTACACATGTATTGGCAACATTATGGTGAGTATAAATTTAGTAATTATCATTGCTGTGGTAAACCCCCTCTCATGTATCCTTAAATGAATTTTTACTTTTTATATCCCTTGTTAGCACATCTTATTCTCATTCCCCATTTCCTCCCACACATAAATATTTGAATATGTTTATGGGTTTTTTAAAAGATTTTATTTATTATTTTTAGAGAAAGGAGAAGGGAGAGAGGCAGAGAGCGAGAGAGACATCAATGTATGGTTGCCTTTCACCTGCCTCCAGCTACGGATCTCACTGGAGACCTGGCTTGCAACCTGGTTATGTGCCCTGGAAGGGGAATTGAATATGTTTATGTTTAATTCATGTATTTTGTTTGCATTTGTACAAAATGCATATTTTGTGTGTTATTGTACAATTTCATAAGACTAATTGTATTTGCATCCTGTAAGAATTTTTCATAGACATGAATTTTACAGAGCAATGAAATAGAAACATATAATGTTCTAGCTGTATGCCAAAAATCAGTTATATCCTACATACAGCTGTGAAGATGGCCATATTTTTTTTGTATTCATTCCAGTTCATCTGTGCTTTAGTAATTAATGAACAATAAAAAACAAGTAGCTGGTCAAAGAGAGAAATTTTATATTCTGTATTTAATTTTTTGAAATCTGGACTTGCTTTAACAATAGGTTTATATGATACCTAAAGAGTAGGTTCATGCTATATTATAATGCAATGCTACTTCTCTGATTATAAAGAGGCTTGAAATGCTTCTTACTCCATTCACTAGCACTGGCAAATTAATATATTAATTCATTAACTATATAGAATCATTTTTATAGCCTTGGGATCCAATCTGTTAGGGAACATTTCAGAGTATCTGACTAAATTTAAACAAATACTAAGCTATATATATATATATATATATATATATATATATATATATATATATGATACATATATTGATATATGTATCTCACTGAGAAAGTAAAACATGAGAGAATTTTGTCTGTCCTAGAATGAGCATTAAGCCACTGCCTCAATAGAAATTGCAAAGTATTAATTTGGGCTGCCTGGTTGTGTTTCAGTTTTAGATGTTGTGTGCTCTTTGGTGGCTAGCTCATCAAGAATCACTTCACCCAGCACATCTTGTATACTGTTATTTAGCTGTTGCTAAAACAGAACCACCAGTCCAGACAAGATACCCAAAACAAAGATAACCCCACACCCTCAGTCATACTTTCAACTGCAAATGTGCTGGTATTAATAAGGATGTAAAAAGACTAAGACTCATAAGAAAGAAGAAACAAATGAGTTGACTAACTGAAAGATAAAAGAGAGAGGGAGGAGCAATAATAGTATAGAGAAGGGACAAGGCAATGAGAGAAAAAGTAAAATTTACATCGTATATGAAAAAAGGAGGGAAGAAGGCAGAATGAAATAAGAGAGAGGAGCATATAGTATTACACTTAAACAAAAGTACATATATATAAACTGAGATAACACATACACACATAAAATTAAGGAAGATGAATAAAAAATAAAATAGGAACCAAATTAGAAAAATGTTTCATCACTCACCATGGCACTATCAGCAACATATGAGCTAAGGTTAATACAGGTAGGATAGGAGTACAAGGTAAAAAAGAAAGAAAGAGAAGCTTAAATGATGCCTGACAGGAAAGGGAAGTGACTTTGGCATAAAAGGGGGAGGAGGAATACTATGAGTGAGGAGTGAGAACCAGGCTAAAACAGGGAAAAGTTCAAATTTAAAATGAAAGAAGAAAAGGACTGGAGGAAGGTACAAATGGAGTAGGAGATGGGGATGCTAGGATCTGCCTTTTGTTCTAATGATTCCACTGTTAGGATTATGCCCAAAGAATCCTGAAACACCAATTCAGAAGAACCTCTGTACCCCTATGTTCATAGCAGCACTATTTACAATAGCCGAGTGCTGGAAATAGCCCAAGTGCCCATCGGTGGATGAATGGATCAAAAAGATTATGGTACATTTACACAATTGAATACTACACAACAGAAAGAAAGAAGGAACTCCTGCTTATTGCAACAATATGGGTGGAACTGGAGAGTAGTATGCTTAGTGAAATAAGCCAGTCAGTGAAAGACAAATACCATATGAGCTCACCTAATAAAGGAAACTAATGAGCAAAATAAACAGATGAGCAGAATGGAACCAGAGGCATGGAAACAAGGAACAGACTGACGGTAAGAAGGGAGGAAAAGGAGAGGAAGGGTTCAGTTAAGGGACTGATATGGATGGGGTGGGTGGGGCAGGTGAGAGCAATGGGGCCACAATGGGACAACTGTTATGCAACAACCATAAGTTAAAGAAAAAAGAAACTACAAAGTAAAGAGAAGTATGGAAGCCTTTTTAAAATCCACATTAAAGCTTTAGCGAACAAAACTTCGGTGGTATTATCAAAATAGCCCTGCTCATTGCAAGCAGCATCTCACCACTTGCCTGGAATCATGCCATTCTAAGTTGGTTACTGTCAGGGTCACTGAGAGTTGAGATTCAAAGCTGTTGGGTGTAACCCCACAGTAAAACCTCTGCAGGTACCTGGGGCAAAGGAATCATCTGTGTTCCCACTAAAGGTCTGTCATCATTTCATGGGGTACCACCTTAGTTTTGATTTGAACACTCTTTTATTGTCAGGATTCAAGGTAACAGGCATTAACTTTTAACAAGCATTATCCTTTGCTCTCAGTTTCTTTCTTTCTTTCTTTCTTTCTTTCTTAACCCAGTACTGGCCTATTTTACTGTCAGAGGCTGAGAGATAAGTAACAGTATAATCTTCTTTTAATAATTAGCTGTGATAAGATTTTCAACAGGCAGACTATTTTTTTAAAGGCACAATTTAGGGATATAACACAGTAGTTTTATGACAATGCTGAAAGGAATAACTAATTTCATAAATATATAGTAGTTGTGCATACTCATATACAATGTGACTAAGTAAAATATGTGAAGATTCTGAATTAAGATTTTAAAAATAATTCTTAAAGAGTATTGGATTTAGAATGAGACATGTTTCTCCATGTACATCTGATGGACTTAAAAATATAGAAATTATTTTTAAACTTGGATGATATTAGAAATTATGTGGTCAAATTATTTGACTTTCACATAGAAAATAAAACAAGTGTAGATAATTTCTATAAAATATTTTCTAAATGTTATACTTATTTGTTAACTATTTTATACTTGTCTTAGGGATACTTTATATTTTTAAAGAGAGAACTAAGATATCACAAAAGTTTAATTGGTTTAAGTGGAAAAATACAGTACTTATGCTACCTCTCCTAAATTCTAGTTTTCATATTCTGTATGTATTAGTATTGCATGTTGTATAACAAATTGCCACAAAATCAGCAACAAAAACAACACATTTATTATCTCATACTTTGTATGGCTCACAGGTCCAGACAAGAATTCTACAAAGTTGTAATCAAGGTGTTGGCCAGACTGAGTTACCTTCTGCAGGCTCAGATCAGAAAGAAACTATTGCATTCAAGTTCTTTGACAAATTTATTTGATTATAACAGTATGACTGAAGGTCCTGGCCTGACTTCTTACTATTGGTTGGTGATTGCCTTCAGATTTTAGATGTTGTCATTGTGCCCTCTGCCACAAGACCCCTTCTTAGGCAGTTTGCCACATGGCTGTTTGCTTCTTCAAGGCCAACAGAAGCTCTCTATATGCACCAGCAAGATGAAACCTTACATCTCTCTTGTGATGTAGCCTTACATGATTGCAAGTTTGATATTCCATAAATTTTGCCATGTTATTGGTTATAAGAAAGTTATAGGTTCCTCCCTCATTCCAGAGGAGAGGTTTATGTAGGACATAACACTAGGTGACAGAGATCATGGAGCCATGGTAGAGCTTTGCCTACCACACTATATTATTTCTTAGTGTCTTTACTATATTCAGCTAGACACCAAATTTTATCTATGCAGAAATAATGTAATAAAGTAGTTGAAAATTCTGAACAATCAAAGCTTACTTTCAATATTTTTGAAAACCATATAGGGCTTATTTATTATGTAAAAGTATATATTGTTCTATCAGAGAAAAATGATGATGCAACCCTAATAAATACAAACACTTTGATATTTAAAACCAGAGTAGGTTAGGAAAATATTTCCCAAAACAAAAAATGTAAAACAATCTCAAATAGCTTTAAGCTACATGCACAGAGGTACTTTAGGATCATATATTGAAAACTAGGACTAGGGAACTTTATTTACTAGTAACTAAAATAAAAGTTAAATTAAACTTTGTGTTGTCTTCCTTTAATAGTAGTTTTAAGAATCTACTACTTAGAAAGAATACCAAAATTTCCTCTTAGATTTCTTGAGCCTAAGCCTATTCCTAAACACAGGTACATATATACATGTGTATATAAATGCTCACATAAACATGCATAAATATATTATATACATAGTGATAAAATTATTTTGATCATTTAAAATTGTCATCATTACACTTTAGGTGATAGGGAAAAATAGTTTTTTGAACGACCCTCATCAGTCTACTCTCTAGAGACTTACAAAATGCCCTCAACATAATATTTTGCTGAATTTAAATTGACCTCAATTATCTATATTGAAAAATAATAAATTTAAAGTTTATCCACATTTTATAGTTCTGCAGAAGTCCCAGTCTCAGCAAATATTTATTGGTACTTTCTATAGCAGACTTTATATTAGATGCATTTGTATAAATATTATTTTTAGATGAAATAGGACAAATCACTAAGGTTTATAATAACTAAGACAAAGCACTTTCCTTTTTTTATTTATGCTGGTTTCTTTTTGACTCGATAATCTCCAGTATTTTAGCCCATATCAAAGAACAAAATTTGGAAAGACAAACTTCTCCCCCAAGTTTGTAAACAAATGTATTCAGTTGTTCTGTCCTTTTCTGTCTCCTGTCTTTTCACCAAAAGCACTCACAGACAAATGTGTTGATAGAAAACTGCCATTCATTTGAAGCCAAGAGCAAAGGTCCCAAGTGTGAAAGGGATGCAGTTGTTTGCATACTGGCACTGTATCAAATAATCAATAAGTCAGGCAGTCACATCTTCAGCTCTGACTGCCACCTTTAGAGCCATCACTAGCACCTGGATCTTAAAGGATTATGGCCAGCTGATTTATTTCTTGGAAATAATTCAGATCTCCAAAATGTATATTCTTCCTTCAAACCTATATCCTTTTGGAGTGAAATAATTTATAATTGTTTTATAGTTTCATTTAAAAGAGGCTTCATGACTTTCAGTCCAGACAGCGTAAGCAGACATGGCTCATCTCTTTGCACAACCACATCAAAATTACAACTAAAATATAGAACAACCATCACACAGAACTGTCAGAAATCAAGTTGAATGGAAGTCTGACAAGTATAGAATTAAATAAACCACATCCATCCTGACTGGTAGGAGGAGCACAGGTGCAGAATAGGCTGATCTATCACCTGTGTGTGGTACATAAAAATTTTGGAGGGGTATCTTGGGAGCAGGGAGTCCTAACACTATACCAGGCCCCCCAACCCAGGGTTTCAGCGTCAGAAAGGTAAGTCCTCACAACTTCTGGCTACAACAACCAGCACGGTTGAGTCAGTGGAGGAAAGTTCTGGAGTCTCAAGCACTTCCACTTTAAAAACACACAGACTCACCTACTCAGCCTCACTCCCTCTGAGCTTCAGCACTGGGGTAGCAACTTGAAAGGCACCAGTGGCATAGACAATTGAAGTGTCTGGCATCAAGGCCAGCAAGAGCATTGTCCTTTTCTGAATTCTCCCCCAACAGTACCTGCAAGCTGGTGCCACATCTGAGACTCCATCAACCTGGCTAACACTGTTTGACCCTCCTAGAGAGCCCCAGAAACCCTGGCCACCCAAACTTACAGGCCCATCCAAACTGCTTTTCCATAAAAATGTCTGGTCTTGGCTCCTGCTTCACAATGTCTTAAATCTTCTTAAAGAAGCAACAGCTGCCTTAGTGAGCCCCAGGACTGGCCCTAGAAAAAGCCAGCCTAGATTCACAGATAGGCTTCATCTGGCAATATCCAAGCCCTGCACAAGCACTAGCCAATTCCAACTGCTTTATTACTCAGATGGGGGCCGGGAAAAACACAAGTGAGGGCTGACCTTGGCCTGAACCACCATAAAACCCTAGGGCTAGCACATCCAGTGGACATCTACAGACCACGTAGTAGTACCACCACCCTGCCCTGTACAGCTGATCCTCCACGAAGGGCAGAGGTCGGTGGTCAGTGGTCATAGCCAATCCTCACAGTTGTTTGGCCTGGGTAAGTGCCTCTCATTGATCTCCCAACAGCAGCCAAGGCTCAACTACATGAGGAGGGTGTACTCAGTCCACAAAAAGCATGCCACTGGACCCTACAGGACATCTCCTACATTAGGCCACACTACCAAGACACAGAGTGGAAGTGGCTCTTACTAAACGCAGGAAGTCTGCCAAAATAAGGAGACAAAGAAACATGGTCCAGGTGAAACAACAAATCAAAACTCCTGAAAAAGAGCTAAACAAAATGGAGATAAGCAATCAACCAGATGTAGAGTTCAAAACACTGGTTATAAGGATGCTAAAAGAACTTAGGGCTTTAAGCAATTTAATTTAGATTTCTGATCTGCAGAACTGTAAGATAATAAATGTGCATTGTTTAAAAATACTACTGTTTGTGATAATAGCTATAGCAGCAATAAGAAACTAATATAGAACTAGGGAATATATGTATGTATATGCATTTACATGTACATAGTAATACATATGTGTATGTACAGATTAATATCTCTTTTTTGTTCATCTAGTGAAAATTATGAATGTATAATAAAACCTTAAATTTCATTTCAACACCAAAAAAAAAAAGGAGGGGGGAGGGAGGGGGGGGAGAGAGAGAGAGAGAGAGAGAGAGAGAGAGAGAGAGAGAGAGAGAGAGAGAAACTTAGTAAGGATCTCAGCAGCATAAAAAAGATATAGCCAGAAATGAAGGAACACTAATTGAAATAAAGAACAATTTACAGGGAAACAGCAGTAGAGTGGACGAAGCCAAGAATCAACTCAATGATTTGGAACATAAGGAATAAGAAAACAACCAATTAGAACAAGAAGAAGAAAAAAAGAATCCCCACAAGATGAGGATAGTATAGGCAGCCTCTGGGACAACTTCAAGAGGCCCAACATTCATATCATAGGGTTCCATTCACACTGGACTCAAATTGATATGGCAAAATAATTCTGTAGTTAATGGAAACGTAGAAATATAGAAGTGGGGATACTTTTTCAAGACAAATATACCTTTATCTACATTCATGATCATTTTGTTAATTCAGCTTTACTGAGAAATTATGTGATTGAAAAACAAAAAAAATTGCATTAAAATTAGACAGCCTAAAAAACAATATTTTTATTCCTAATCTAGAAGATCAAAACTGATAGAAGTGTGGCTATAGTAGGAGAGTGTAGATTACACTGAAGAATATTCTTTGCACATCATTAATGTGTAAGTATTTGGAAGTTATTTAACTACAGAGTCTCTTCTTTTAGTATATGACAAACTGTTAGGTTCTAGAATTGTTAGAGGTTGCTAAAATATTAATCAAGCTCTTGTTACATTCTCTGTTAATAACATCTTCCTAGATTTGGCTCTAATTAAATTTATAGGTGAAAATAAAGAAAATATAAAAATCCATTCATTAACATCACATAATCCTTAGAGAATCAATGAACATTAATTCCCAGGAAGTTCATAAAAAATATCCTGGCAAGCAATGAAAATATGTAACTGTTGCCGTACTTAGTACTATTATGCTAAATGCCAAAAGAGTCACAAGAATTTATAAGCTGACCAAACATATTTCTATATAATTAAAGTGAGAGTCCAGTCTCCTATAGAGATACTTTTATTACACATTATATATCATTTCATTTTCAAAACCCTCATCTCCCCTTAATTCAGAGATACTGTATCTGAAGAAACAGTTCTGCACTGTTTGAGTGCTAAAAATGTGTCAGGGAAAGATGTAGGACTGACAACACAGTAGTAAACGACCAGTATGAACGAAATGTTCGAAAGAGCAGACATTAAAAAAAAATGAGACTGGTTTATAGAAAAAGGAAGAAAGCAAATGTGGTGGATAAGGAAGTCAATATTATTGTCAGTTTGCTCCAGCCAGACTTCTCACCTTGAACAGAAGAAGTTGGTATAACTTTTTCATCAGTTACTTTGGCTGTTAGGGAGAAGATGTGAACTCTCACCATTAGTGGTTTAAGAGTTGAAAATACTTGGAGAAGAGAAACCCTATTCAAAGCAGATAATATTTCTCAGTTTTAATCTGATCAAACATTTAATATACTTTCTAGTGAATACTTATAATTCATTGATTTTTTTCAAACAATATGAGCTTTTAAATAGTCCCCAAACGCTCCCCACCAAAAAGGAGGACTCAGGAACCTCTAGTCAATTTTCAGAATTCAATAAATGAACAATTCTGGTTCCTCTTCATTGTCATGCTTGAGGTCACCTGTGGCAATATCTGTGCACAATACTAACGAATAAGTCATCTCAGGCTCTCATTCTTCGTCTCAGAATAACTTTCTTTTTTTTTTTTAATTTAATTTTATTGTTGTATTACATCTATCCCCTTTTCCTTCCCTCTGCCCCCTTCCCCATCCACCCACTCCCCTTCCAAAGTCAATCCCACTTGTTGTCCATGTCCGTGGTTCTTCCATACTAGTTCTTTGACTAAACTTCCCTTCTTTGCCTTCACCTCCCCATTCCCACTCCCCTCTGCCCATTGAAGTTCTATTCATTGTATTCATGTATCTGATCCTGTTTTGCTTGTTTGTTTTGTTCATTATTGTCTTATAATGGGTGAGATCATATGGTATTTGTCTTTCACTGACTGGCTTATTTCACTAAGCATAATATTTTCCAGTTCCATCCATGTTGTTGCAAAGGGTAGGAGTTCCTTCTTTCTTTCTGCTGTGTAGTATTCCATTGTGTAAATGTACCAAAGATTTTTGATCCAATTATCCACAGATGGGCACTTAGACTGTTTCCAGCACTTGGCTATTGTAAATAGTGCCACTATGAACATAGGGGTACATAGGTTCTTATGAATTGGTGTTTCAGGGTTCTTCAGGTATAATCCAAGTAGTGGAATTGCTGGGTCAAAAAACAGTTCCATTTTTCTTTTTTTTAAGGAAAATCCATACTATTTTCCATAGTGGCTATACCAGTCTGCATTACTACCAATAGTGCACCAGGGTTCCATTTTCCCCACATCCTTGCCAACACTTGTTGTTTGTTGATTTGTTGATGATTGCCATTATGACAAGTGTGTGGTGGTATCTTATTGTGGTTTTAATCTGCATCTCTTTGGTGGCTATTGATGTTGAGCATTCTTTCATATGCCTCTGGGCCCTTTGTATGTCTCCTTCAGAGAGTTGTATGTTCAAGTCCTTTGCCCATTTTTAAATTGGGCTGTCTCCTGATGTTGAGTCGCATAAGTTCTTTATATATTTTGGATATCAAACCCTTGTCTGAGGTATCATTGGCAAATATGTTTTCCCATACAGTTGGTTCCCTTTTAATTTTGCTGGTGTTTCCTTTAGCTGACCAGAAAACTTTTAGTTTGATATTGTCCCATTTGTTTATTTGTTCTTTTATTTCCTTTGCACTTGGAGAAGTATCAGTAAACTTATTTTTGTGTAGGATATCTAAAATTTTACTACCTATATTTTCCTCCAGGACCTTGATGGTGGCACTGCTTATGTTTAAGTCCTTTACCCATCTTGAGTTTATTCTGGTGGATGGTGTAAATTGGTGGTCTAGTTTTATTTTTTGCATGTTGCTGTCCAATTCTCCCTGTAACACCACTTGTTGAAGAGACTATTTTTACTCCATTTTATGTTCCTTCCCCCTTTGTTGAATATTACTTGACCATAGAGTCCTGGGTTTATTTCTGGGCTCTCTATTCTGTTCTATTAGTCTATATAGCTATTCTTATGCCAGTACCAGACTGTTTTGATTACAGTAGTCTTGCAGTATAGTTTGATGTCCAGTATTGTGATCCCTCCTAGCTTCTTTTTCTCAGGATTGCTGTGGCTATTCATGGGCATTTTTGGCTCAGTATAACATTTTAAAGTATTTTTCTATCTCTGTGAAGTATGTCATTGGTATTGTAATTGGGACTGCATTGAATCTATCGATTGTTTTAGGTAGTTTGGACATTTTAATGATATTAATTCTTCCCATCCATGAACATGGCATATGCTTCCATTTATTTGTTTCTTCTTTAATTTCCTTCTTCAATGTTCTGTAGTTTTCCGAGTACAGGTCTTTTACCTCCTTGGTTAAGTTTATTCCTAGGTACTTTATTTTTCTTGTTGTTATGGTAAATGGGATTTGTTTTCTAGCTTCTATCTCTGATGTTTCATTATTTCTATACAAAAATGCTTTTGATTTCTAAATATTGACTTTATATATCCAGCTATTTTGCTAAATTTGCTTATTAGGTAGAGTTTTTGGTGGAACCTATTGGGTTTTGCATGTACATTATCATGTCATCTGCAAATAATGACAGTTTGACTTCCTCCTTTCCAATTTGAATACCTTTGATTTATTTTCCTTCTCTGATAGCTATGGCTAGAACTTCCAAAATGATGTTGAACAGAAGTGGAGAAAGTGGACAGCCTTGTCTTGTTCCTGATCTTTGGGGGAAAGCTTTTTGTTTTTGCCTGTTGAGTAAAATTTACCTGTGTAGCCATCTGGTCCAGGGTTCTTTTCCTTGGGAGCACAATTTCACTAGTTATTATTGGTTTATTCAGGATTTCTGCTTCTTCTGGATTCAGTTTTGGTAGATTACACATTTCCAGAAATTTGTCTATTTTACTCAAGTTGTCATATTTCTTGTCATATGGTCATAGTAATTTCTCACAATCATTTGTATTTCTGAAGTATCAGTTGTGATTTCTCCTCTGTCATTTCTGATTCTGTTGATTTGGGTCCTCTCTCTCTTTTACTTGATGAGTTTGGATAAAGGCTTGTCAATTTTGTTTAGTTTTTCAAAGAACCAGCTCCTGGACTTATTGATTCTTTGAATTGTAGCTTTAGCCTATAAGTTATTTAATTCTGCTCTGATCTTGATTATTTCATTCCTTCTGCTTGTTGTGGGCTTTGTTTGTTGTTGCTCCTCTAGTTCTTGCAACTTTATGGTTAGGTTGCTTGAATAAACTTCTTCTATCCTTTTCAGGTAGGCCTGTATTGCTATGAATTTCTCTCTGGGGACTAGCTTTTTCTGTGTCCCATAGGTTTTGGGCTATTGTGTATTCATTGTCATTTGTTTCCAGAAACTTTAATTTCATCTTTAATCTCATTGTTTACCCACTTCTTACTTAAAAGCATGTAATTCAGTCTCCATGAGTTAGAGTTATTTTGTTTTTTTTTTTTTTCTCTTGAGGTTGGTTTCTAGTTTCAATCTATTGTGATCTGAGAAGATGCTTGATATGATTTCAGTTTTCTTGTATTTGTGAAGGCTTGCTTTGTGACCTACCATGTGGTTTATCTTAAAGAATGTTCTATGTACATTTGAAAAGAATGAGTATTTTGCTTCTTTGGGGTGAAAGGTTCTGTGTACGTCAGTTAGGTACATTTCCTCTAGAGCGTTGTTCAATGCCACAATATCCTTGGTGTTGTTCTTTTTTGTTTGGAAGATCTGTCCATTGTTGATAATGGGGTATTAAAATCCCCTACTATGAATGTGTTGCTGTCTATATCCTTCTTGAAGTCCTCCAAGATTTTCCTTACATATTGGGGAGCTCCAATGTTGGGTGCCTATGTTTACCAGAGTTATATCTTCTTGATGGATTGTTCCCTTAAGTATTATCAAATGTCCTTCTCTGTCTCTTTTTATGATCTTCATTGTAAGATCTATTTTGTCTGAGTAAGTATTGGTACTCCAGCTCTTTTTCTTGTCCATTTGCTTGATATATATGTTTCCATTACTTCACTTTCCATCTTTGTCCATCTTTTGTTCTGATGTGGGTCTCTTGAAGACAGCATATATTTGGGTCATATTTCTTATCCATTCAGCTGCCCTATATCTTTCGATTGGAACATTAAATCTGTTTACATGTCAGGTTATTACTGATTGATACTTATTTATTGCCATTTTTCCATTTTGTACTTATGTTCCTCTCTATCTTTCTCTGTTCCTTCATTTTTTTTAAAGCAGACCCTTTAGCATTTCTTTCAATGCTGGTTTGGTAGAGATGTATTCTTTTAGTCTTCTTTTGTCTGGGAAATTCCTTATTTCTCCTTCCATTTTGAATGAGAGCCTTGCTGGGTAGAGTATTTTTGGTTTCAGGCCTTTGTTTCCCATTACTTGGAATATCTTTTGCCATTCCTCTCTGGCTTGTATTGTTTCTGGTCAATAATCATTTAATAACCTTATGGGAACCCCCTCATATGTATTTGCTGTTTCTCTCTTGATGCTTTTAAGATTCTCTTTGTCTTTGAAAGTTGCCATTTTAATTATAATGTGCCTTGGAGTGGATCTGTTTGGGTTCACCTTCACTGGGACCCTCTGTGCTTCCTGAACTTGAGTAACATTTTCAGTCATCATGTTAGGGAAATTTTCTATCCTTACTTTTTTGAACAGGTTTTCCATTCCTTGTTTCTCTTCTCCTTCTGGTATCCCTATGACATGGATATTATTTCATTTCATGTTGTCCTGCAACTCTCTTAAAACCTCTTTATTCTTGTTCAGCCTTTTTTCATTCTGTTGCACTGTCTTGGAATATTTTTCTACATTGTCCTCCAGCTTGCTGATCTGATCCTCTGCTTCCTCTAGTCTGTTCTTGATTCCTTCTACTGTATTCTTCAATTCAGAAATTGTATTCTCCATTTCCTCCTGGCTCTTACTGATAGTTTCTATGTCCTTTATAATGCTGGTGTAATTCCCAGTAAGTTCCTTGTAGCTTCCCTGGAGTTTTTCATAGTTCCCCTGGAGTTGTTTATAGTTTTCTTTGAGCTGGCTGAGCTCATTGAGCTTCTCTATCATCATTATTTTCAACTCTATATCTGACAGTTTGCTTGCCTCTGTTTCATTTAGTGATCTTTCTGGGGATTTCTTCTTTCCTTTTGGTGATGGACTGATTCTTTTTTCCCCCATTTGGGTGTCTGTTACTGCTTGTTTTTGTCTTGGATTAATCTACTTTGATTCCCTGCCTTTGTGGAGTGCCCTTCTGTGTTAGGAGATTTGTGAAGTTCAGTGTTGCAGTCTCCTAGATTTCCTCAACTTGTTGCTGTTGGAGTGCCATTTATGTCATTAACTTGGGCTGTCTGGTTGTATTTTGGATTTGTTTTATATGTTGCTCTTTCACTCCAGTTGGCTGACTGAGAGATACTCCTTATATCACATCTCATATACTGTTTTTGAGCTGCTTGTGCTTCCTCTACTAACTAAGGTTAGTAGAGATCCATTTTCTGAGTCTGCCTCTTTTTCTTGATCAAGTCTCTACAGTCTAAAGTCAGGCTGCAGGGCCTTGGAGTGGTAGGGCCTGTTGCTATTATAGTCAAGGCTGATTCTGATTGCCACCCCCTCACCCCGCATAGGCTGAGCCTCTAGTAGCCTAGCTGGGTTTCTGCCCTGCTGGTGTTTTGGGGCCCTCCCTTCTCTCAATGGTTCTATGTGAAGACCTGCAGGGTGCTTTTGTGGTGGAGATGGCTAATCCTCCCCCTCCAGCTCCTTGAGGAAGTTTCCACCTGCAATGGACACCTGGCTCCATTGGGGGATGGCCCACAACTTTGTTTGCTCCAATGATGGCTAGCCCTCCACCTCCAGCTCTTTGAGGAGGTTTTTGCAGCCCATGTCTGCAAAGAGTTCCTGGCTCCCCAGGGCTCCCCAGAGCCCCTACAGTGTCATTTTCAGGAAATGGCTAGCTCTCCCAATCTAGCTCTTTGTGGAGGTTTTTCCTGTGTTCAATGGGCCCCTAGTTCTGTGGGCAGCCCTGCAAAAACAGCACTGGTGATGGCTAGCCCTTTCCCTCCAGCTCTTTAAGGAGGTTTATGCCACCTGGGATGGGCACCTGGCTCTATAGGGGATCTCAAGTTGTGTGCTGGAGATAACTACCCCTCCCCCTCCAGCTCTCCAAGGAGGTTTTTGTTGCCTGCAATGGGCATACTGGTTGTATCAGCAGCAAGTTCCTGGCACGCAGTTTGAGCTACAAGAATCACTGTTTTTCTTTTACTTTCCTTTTCATACAACTGAGAACAATTCCATCTATAATCACATCTCTGATGCATAATATAAAACCTTCCTTATCCAAGTTGTGAGAGCTCTCTGAAGTATAATCCCAGACTTCTATCGGGAGGCTATGCCTCTGATATCATTGTTTTGGTCATTTAGCTGCTCATGTACTGGACTTGCACATTATGCATTTTCCTAGACATAGCATTTTACAACTTCCAATTCATATATTTCTTTAAAAATATTTTATCAGCATTTGTCATTATCAGAGGAGGATCATTAATATGTATTCAAATAGGTCTCCCTTCTGAAAGAACAAGTACATATTAACATGTATGTCACATGATTCATATATTAAAATATTTCACAAAAGTCATACAATGTTTAATTTATTATTGTTATAGTACAGTTGTCCCATTTTCCTTCATTGCTCTCCCCTGCCCTGCCCACCTCATCCCATCCCCTCTCCCATAGTCAATTCAAACATGTTGTCCATGTCCCTGGGTCATTTTACAGATATTCCTTGACTAAACCCTTCCCTTTCTTTCCTGCCTTATCCCCCTTTCCCCTCCCCTGTGGTCACTGTCAGTCTATCCTTGTTTCCCTGCCTCTGGTTCTATTTTGCTCATTTGTTTATTTTGTTCATTAGTTTTTTGTATTAGGAGAGGCCATATGGTATTTATCTTTTTCCCCTGGCTTATTATCTTGGTTGATACCCAAATCTTTTCAAAAAAAATGTTAACATTTTCTATTTGAGCTTTCACCCTAAAATAAGTCAAACAATATAAAGGAAAGCAATTAAGAGTCAACTTCCAAGATGAAATGAATATGTTCTGCTTCTCTATATAAATGAGGGTCCTTAATGTGAAAATATGCATTGGAGCTGACTTCCTTTTTGCATTAGTAACAGAAATTACCAGATAACAGAATTGTAACAGTAGAAGTAGAATTTGCAACCTAACTGAATCCTGAACCAGATGTATTTTTTGAAAATTCAGGCCAATTATTGAGAAAACAGGGCTGATTAAGGTTAGTAGTAAAAGACCTTCTATGTTAACAATTTTTTCAAACCTAAGAGTGATAAAAAAAAAACAAAACAAAACAAGCAAAAAAAGCTGCCTGGAAATTTTTAGTAAGTTTTAACTTTGTAGCACATGTCTGTAAGAAACAGAAGAACAAAAAGTTTCTGTATAACACCTAAGCAGGAATACTCCATAATGCATGTACAGTTTCAACTTGGAAGACAGTTTTGCCATAAAATTTCTCTTATAGTTGTTCTATGCCTTTTAAACTGTTTCTGAAATACATTGGAACTACATAAAATATTTAAAGAATAACATAATTTTGGCAACATAAATAAGTCTGAACATATTCTTCAGGCATTTGTTTCTTCTAACAGCATTTTTACATGAGTAAAAAATAGAGAAAAAATACATATATATTGTCCAAGGATCTAAGCATTGATGGGGTATTTGATTTCATGGAGCATCCCAATTCTGAGGTCCTTTAACTACTCATTTCTGTTTTAACATTTGTTAGGTTGCCCTGTTTATTTATTTTTAAAAATATATTTTATTTGTTTTTTCTAGAGAGAGGGAAAGGGAGAGAGACGTCAATGTATGGTTGCCTTTCACCTGCCTCTAGCTACAGATCTGTCTGAAGACTTGTCTTACAACCCGGTTATGTGCCCTGGCTGGGGAATGAACCAGAGACCTTTAGGTTCGCAGGCTAGTGCCACTGTGCCACCAGCCAGGGATGAATTTATTTTTAAATAATGGTTTCACTTGATTGAGCAAGTATGCAAACATTAACACATAAAAAATTGAACATGCATATAATGTGTAAGGCTTTATAACAAAATATTTTATATGATCTTTAATTCTCACAATAATATTTCAATGGCATTGTCTTACTTTGGGCTACTATAACAAAAACACATAGGCTTAGTATATTAAACATTTTTTAAAAATATTTCTTATAGTTCTAGAAGCTGAAAGTTTGAGATCAGGATCCCAGTTGGTTAGGTTTTTGGTGAAGGCCCTCTCCCTGGTCTATAGATATCTACCTCCCTTGCATGATGAAGAGAGAGAAGGAGCTCTGGTCTCTTCATCCATGTGTAGGGGCACCAAGCTAGTCATGTAGGATCTGCACTCATTAACTCATCTAAACTTAATTATCTCTCAGAAATCCCATCTCCAAATATTATTACATGGGGCAATAGGGCTTCAACATATGGATTTTTAGGAAAACACAAACACTCAATTCATAGCAGTAGTTATTATTTCCATTATTGGAGAAGAGAAAACTGAATTTAGGAAAGTTAAATAATCTAGGAATGTCTTACAGCTAATAAATGGCAAAGTCCTTGTAATAGCTTAAGATGTCTTTTCTGATTGTCTATCACTTTCTTCAGCAGAATAAAAGGTGTTTCTGTTATTCCTTTCATATCCTATATATCAACTATAGTATATCATTGTAGTTCCTCCATAAAAGATGTTATTATTTCTGAGTCTTTCTCATTGCTTTTTCATATACCTTAAACACGTTTTTTTGCCATTGGCAGTCATAGCAACCAGACATTGGAAATGTTATTTACTCCATTGAATCTTCTATAGGTCAGTTAAAATCAATATTGTGAGTTTTTTTGTCACCCAATTCTGAGTCAAATGCCATCCTGTATGCTTGCATAACCAATACTTGTCTTTATCCCAAAGTACATCACTGCATAGTAAATGTTTACTTGTCTCCTCTATGAATTGGAGGTTACAGACTATATTCTTAATCATTAAATTTGCGGCACCAAGGGAAAGCCTGACATATGGAAGATTATGTACATATACACACACATCCCAAAATGTAGAATTATATATAAATGGATACAAGAGTTAATATTTAAACTCAGATTTGTCTCTTTCACAGATCATGACTACAGTAGTACATGAAGAATAATTGGTAATAGATATAACTGAAATGTAGTGAATCATTTGAGGTTCTACAAAATGTTGAGTGAGGAAGAAAGAATTATTACATTATAAGCATTTTAAGACACGTTTTTTAGTTATTTAGGAAACAACTACTTCACAATAGAAGGCTAATATAAGTCACTGAGTCAAAACACAAGCCACACTTGTGGACATAATGTTTTACCAAAGGCAAATGCAAAATTAAGGTATTTTTATAACCTTTGATTTATGTGTATAGAAAAAAAATATGTTTTCAATTCAACCATCTATTTAGTAATTCCTAAGAGAAGAAGTAAAAGCCAAAAGAATTCACCTTTAGTACTCTTAAAATTAATAAAATAAAAAATAATGTATGAAATTAATTGTAAACACATTTGAACATCTCCCTGCAGGGTAGAAAAGTAGATATAAAAAAACTAAATTAGAAATACATAGCAAAGATCTGGAAATATTCCTATTTTGGTTACAGGATGGATTCTCAAGCAATTATGTCCCAGCCCCAGATGGCTTTTATCTGATGGTATAAAATGTAGTAATTTAACATTTCTCAGATACAGGGATCTCACAGGTCCCTCCTTATACTTCATGGGCTTCAGTGCTACTACTCAAGGGAATTCACATATTTACTTTTATCTTCATAAAACTACGTGTATCCTTCTGAGTATTTTTTGAACTAACTTATTGGTTCTTCTGTATTTAACTAAACTGAAAGTGAACTAAACCTTACCCCTATTTACCATTCATGCCAATCTTTGCACAGGACTAGTCTTAGCTTTGATCTACCTAATTAAGATGCTGTTTAATATCCAAAAACAACAACAAACAAACAAAAAACATTAAAGTCCTAATATTAAATACATTCAAATATATTAAAATAAATTTATAGTCCTGGCTGGTGTGGCTCAGTGGACTGATGCCAGCCTGTGAGCCCAAGCGTTGTTGGTTTGATTCCCAGTCAGGGCACATAACCAGGTTGCAAGCCACGTCTCTAGCCAGGTCCCCAGCTGGAGGCAGGTGGAAGGCAACCATACATTGATGTTTCTCTTCCTTTGTTCCTCCCTCCCTGCCCTTCTCTCTAAAAATAATGAATAAAATATTTTCAAAAAATTTTAAAAAATAAATAAATTTACAGAAAAATTAATCTGAGAACAAAATGCAATAAAACCTTATCTATATCTCTTTGAAAGTGATCATAGTCTACTATATTTGAAAAATAGTTTTAGAAGCTATAATAATAATTGCAGTTATCTTTCATAGGACAATTACCATAAATCTTTTAAAGCAAATATTATCATACATCACAAAAATGAGGATATTGAGACTTAATGATAAGTTAAGTACCTGGGATCACATAACCACAAAAAGGTAGAGAAAGATAATCAGTCTGCTTGACTAAAATCCACATTCTTAATCATCTCTACTAATCATCTCAAAGTATAAAAAAAAAATCCAAAACGAGTATTCATTTGTTAAAAAAGAAAAGATAAATCCTTTGGCCAAGCTCATCACTTCAACATTGTGGCCCTGAATCTTTACCACTGAGATAATTCTACTGGTAAATTGACAAGTGAAATGATATTAAGATGAGAAACTTATGGTAATTTCAATCAATTCATTTGCATTCCATCCATCTTACATGAATTCTACACTATGCCTTTGAGATTACTATGAGACCCACATGAATCATTAACACAAGGTATTCTTATAAAGCATGTTCATCATCCCATTTCCATACTTAAAATGCTACAGTTATCAAGAGTATTAAAACACTCATACAATGACACTAACACCTAGAAGAGCTTTTCATTTTATTAACCTTATCTATATCTATTACAAATATTACAATTCATCTTATATCCATACATATAATAAAACATACACTTCATTCTGTCTTGGACTATAATGATATGCCTAAATACCTCAGAAGATGGTAAACTATATTAAGAAAGGGACAATGTTTCATTCTTATTTATATCCTCTTGTTTTCTAGCATACACCTTAGTACATGGCTATTACTCCAAAGTTTGGTATATCAAAATCTACCAATTCATATCCTATTGTTTTCTTCTTCTTCATTTTTAAAAATTCATCTATCTGTCCATTTAGTCTACATTATTTCTGTTTAGTTTAACATACCTATCCATCATAATGCATTAATAAATATCTAAGCTCAAAATGTTAATGTGGCAAGTCTCCATTTAGAATGAAATGTTTTTTTGAGGAAAACATTTTATTTATTTAGGAAGATAATTAAATTAAAAAATTATTAGTATCTGTTTAGTAAAATTATGTTGTAATTATGAAAAGTGGCAAACTGTGCTTTCTAGAGATAGCCACATCGGTATATTTCATCACATATGTTCCTCTTACAACATATCTTTGTCACTCTTCCTGTTAAGTGATAGAGTGTGTATGATCCTTTCTCTTGAATCTGTGCTGGTTTGTCATTCTGACTCCAGTGGAAGTGATAATGAGACTTTTAATAAAAGGCTGTATGTGTTCCCTCAAGTTCTCTTGATATCTTCACATGGAATAAACTGTCATGTAAGCAGTCTGACTGCCACCATGCTGTTAGGAAGCCCAAAGTAGGCCACACAGGCTACAGGACGAGCCTTTGACATTACATAAAGAGAAAGATGTGCCTGGACCTCTTCTCAGTTGCTGTATCCCCACCAAAATTTAGCTGCACCTATCATCATATGTATTGTGGCCCCTAACCCAGAACTGCTAGCTGAGGACTTCTAAAATCCCTTTATTCATAAGAGATACCAAATTTCTCTTTATTATTAGTTTTAGTCATTATGTTTTCAGGTTATTTTTTACATAACCAAAGTAATTAAAACACTGATTTTTCTGAAACTATAAATTATTTTAGAACAGCATCTAAGACACAATGAAGTACCTATAGGCAGTTTAAAAAAAAAAAAAGAAAGAAACACTTGTTTAATGGATTGATCATCAAGCCCATTTCATTTAGAACATGCAGGGTCCTTCAAATATTTTAGAAATGTATGATTACTAGTATAATAAGGAAATAGAAACTCTCAAAATCTTGTATACCAAAACAAACAAACAAACAAACAAAAACAACTCAACTAGTGTACCTTATCTTTCTTGTTTATATTTGGGTACTTTAACTCATAATGGTTGTTTATATTCAACTGACATTAAGAGCATGCTGAGATGAACTAAATTAAATTAGAGCAGGTGAGAGGGCAGAAAGAAGATACAAGAAGGGTTAATCAGCCAACAACTGCAGGGAAAAGCAAACAAAAACTTGTTTGTATTCCTGAATGTATGTTGGAATTTTCAAATAACTTCCAAATGAATAACTGAGAATATTTAAAAGAGAATAACCAGGTGCCATCACACTTTGGAAGACTCCACTTCTTGCTACACATAAACTTTCTAATCCATTGCCCACAGCCAATCCATAGGAGTGAGCACTTTTTCCTGAGAGATTCTGCACCTATCCCTGAGCTAGTCTTTCTTTTATCCCCTTTATCAATAGCCAACGTAAATTCTTCCAAAAAAAAGGCCACATCTTTCTTCCCCTAACTGTTTTCATGAAAAAACTTTGTCTTTTTTACCTACCCATGTTATGATGGTTCACACTGAAACTGAGGGTCTTTATGATTTTGATTAAATTTAGCATTGAATCTTATCTCTAAAAATTAAGTCACTCTTCCTCTCTGCACTGCTCATAGACCTACCCTTTTCCCTGGATAATCAATGACCTGAGGCAGGAGACAATAGCCAGGACCTAACTAAAGGTCCTAAGATCTGGGTCTCCTCAACACGAAAGAAACATCTGGACTTATGTTTCAGTTCCTGAATCCTAAGGTGGAATGACTCCTGAACACTTTCCCATGAAATCAGACAGAGGGACATCAAAGCATACTTTAGAGCTGTTGTTGAGACTTGAAGAAGTGATTTATTACCCTTAGCTCATCTGCAGCCAATCAGCACCCACACAACCTGAACTACTGAAGGTATAGTGTCTTGTGATTTTGCCCTACAGAATCAGTAACCCACATGCCATCCAGGAGCTGGGTGATTAGAGCTTGAACTTGCCCACACTTTGAATTCACCCGTTCCCTAATAAATATCCATTTAAAAAATGCTTTTTATTGTTATTTTATTACTGGTGTCCCAATATTTTCCACTTTACCCTCCCATCCCACCCCCGACTCACACAGTTAATCCCCACACTACTGCCCATGTCTGTGGGTCATTTAGGGCTAAAAAGCCCCTTCCCCTTCTTTCCACCATTATCCTTCTCCCATCTCCTCTCTGGTCACTGTCTATCTGTTCCATGTTTCCATGCCTGTGGTTCTATTTTGTTCATTTATCATATGGTATTTTTCTTTCCCCAACTGGCTTCTTTTGCTTAGCGTAACATTCTATACTGTGAACTCCTGCTCATGTATTTCTTTCAGCTAGTGCACATAGACAGGCAGATTCATATACTGGAGTTTAGTAACAAGACTGCAGGCCCTAAGGCCTGCTTTTATTTCTTGATAGCAATGGCCTACTAAACCATTTCTTTAAAAAATAATTTGTCTGTAAAAGGCTTTTTGTTTTATTTTGTTTAGCACAGTAATTTCCCATTTAAATTAAAAACACATTATTTTTTAAATTCTTACAGGTGACAGTTAAGTTAAAAATGAAATCTTTTCATATTGGTCTCTTGTTTTAAAAGACTTCTAGATATTACAATGTCCATGATTTTCAAGGTTGTTTTCTTAAGGTTCAGTAACAACAGAATTCATTACATAAACTGTTTCATATAAGTTTTTTCTTAATATTGCTTAGTTTCACTAATGTTTTCCTATAACATACCCTTAGTTTAGCATCCTATAATAGGAAATAAAGACATGGATATAAAGGGGACAACATATCATACAAAGGTTATAGAAAAATATTGCCCCCAATACAGGGGAAATCACCTTGTTTTTATTGTGTGACTTATTGGTACTTTTGGGAGTGATAAATCTAATACATGTAAATTTCAAACACATCATGTTACTAAGATGAATGATACTTTTCTCCACAGGGATGAGAATACTATACACTTTCTAGAATACTTTTTCTAACCCTCTTAACTTATGTCTGGCTAATGCATATGAATGTCCCCTAACCTTGTGAGAAAGCATACTTTGAGGTAGCATCAACTGCTACCAAAACAAGTTTTTTTAAAAAAAATTCAAGTGATGGCCTTAAATCATCATCAAAGTCTATGATTATGCTAAATGTGTGAAAAGGTCTCCCATCTTCTTCACAGAAATCATTCTAACAGAGTCAAGGAAAATAATTTTAGCAGATAGTAAGGAATTTATTCAATATACTCATCTAATGCAATCTGAGATAAGATAAATCCCATGCAAACATGTACCCAAATATGTGTTCATATTCCAAAACTCATCATGGCTTTCCAATCACCATGTTCTACATGAAAGGATTAATGCATCAGCATGAGGAATGGTTTTGTTCTTTATGGTACACTGACATTCCTTTTGCTGCCAACTCTACTCATCACCATGTTCCTGCTCAGTCTTTTTGGATGCACAAATGTGAGATTTTCTCATTCTTTTTTTAAAATTCTTTATTTGTAAGATATTATTCTCAAAATGAAAGAAATCATTTCTTGCATTGTTGAATCATTTAAAAATTATCCAAGACAATAAACAGATTTTAATGTTGGCTTTATATGCTACATTTTATATTATACAACTTTACAAAACATACATTTTATTTCAAATGTTACTTAAATATCCTGCTGCTCTTGTGCGTGTGTGTGTGTGTGTGTGTGTGTATGTGTGAGAGAGAGAGAGAAAGAGAGAGAATTCATGTAAGTATCATAGGCTACCTGCAGTTTAAGAAACTAAAGTTTGTTGAACCTGAAGTTTAAGAAGAATCATTGTATTATGGTGTTCAAGTAGATATTTTTAACAAAACTGCAATTATAATTAAAGCCTCATTTCATCAATTCAGCATTCCCTCCTAATTAATGAGGTATATTAATATTGTATGGTAAGATCTGCTCAAAAAAAGAGAGAACATAAGCATTTTACATAAAAACTACCAAAGGGCTTTAAAAAGCATTTGCTTAATGTTCCTTAGACATTTTAAATAAACAGCCAAATACTTGCATGGAAAATGCTATATGTAACATAAAATACATCTAACAATTATCTACCTTCCCCATGAAATTAATAAAACAAATAAAAATGAGCACAAAACAGCCCCAAACCTATGGTATACAGCAAAGGCAGTCCTTAGAGGGAAGTTCATAGCAATACAGGCCTACCTGAAAAGATTAGAAGCTCATACAAACAACCTAATCATAAGCTACAAGAACTAGAGGAGCAACAAAAAACAAAGATCAGAGTAAGTAGAAGAAGAAAATTATCAAGATCAGAGCAGAAGTAAACTACATAGAGACTAAAAATACAATTCAAAGGATCAAAAACCAGGAGCTGGTTCTTTGAAACAATAAACAAAATTGGCAAGCCTTTAATGAGAGTCATTGAGAAAAAAAGAGTGAGGACCCAAATAAACAAAATCAGAAATGAAAAAGGAGATGTCACAACCGATACCACAGAAATACAAAGGGTTGTAAGAAATTACTACAAACAACTATATGACAAGAAATTTTACAACATGGGTGAAATGGATAAGTTTCTAGAAACATATAATCTACCAAAACTGAATCCAGAAGAAGCACAAAACCTGAACAGACCAATAACTAGGGAAATTGTAATAGAAAAACTCCCAGCAGACAAGAGCCCTGGCTACACAGGTGAATTTTACCAAACATTTAGGGAAGAGCTAATTCCTATCCTTCTCAACCTTTTCCAAAAAATTCAAGAAGAGGGAAGACTCCCAAACTCTTTCTATGAGGCCAGTATTATTCTAATCCCAAAACCGGGTCAAGACGCAACAAAGAAAGAGAACTACAGGCCAATATCTCTGATGAAGTTAGATGCAAAAATTCTCAACAAAATACTGGCAAACCAAATCCAGTGATATATTAAAAATATTGTACACCGTGATCAAGTGGGATTCATCCCAGGGATGCAAACATGTTACAATATTTGTAAATCAATAAATATAATACACAACATAAAATGAAAGAGAAAAACCATACAATTATATCAACAGATGCCAAAAATAATTTGATAAAGTACAGCATCCATTTATAATAAAAACGCTCAGCAAGATGGGAATAGAGGGAACATACCTCAACAAAATAAAGGCCATATACAAGAAACCTGCAGCCAACATCATACTCAATGGACAAAAACTGAAAGCCTTACCCTTAAAATCAGAAACAAGTCAAGGATGTCCACTCTCTCCACTTCCATTCAACATTGTCTTAGAAGTTCTAGCCATATCAATCAGATAAGAAAAAGGAATCAAAGGTATCCAAATTGGAAAGGAGGAAGTAAAACTGTCTTTATTGTCATGATGACATGATAGTGTACATAGAAAATCCTATAGACTCTACCAAAAAATTAATCTAATAAGTGAATTTGGCAAAATAGCTGAATACAAAGTCAACATCTAGAAATTGAAGGCATTTTTTAATACATCAACAATGAAACATCAGAGGAAGAAACAGAAAAAAAATCCAATTTACTATAGCAACAGGAAAAATAAAGTACCTAGGAATAAATTTAATCAAGGAGATGAATGACCTGTACTTGGAAAACTACAGAACACTGGAGAAAGAAATTAAGGAAGACACAAATAAATGGAAGCATATACCATCTTCATAAATGGGAAGAATTAACATAAAAAAAAAAATGTTCACACTGCCCAAAGCCATCTATAGATTCAACATAATCTCTATTAAAATACCAATGTCATATTTCAAAGACTTAAAATAAATGCTTAAAAATTTTGTATGGAGTCAAAAATTACCCTGAAAAAGTACAGCAATCTTGAGAAAGAAGAATGAAGTAGGGGGAATCATAATACCAGACTTCAAACTGTATTACAAAGGCATAGTTATCAAAACAGTCTAGTACTGGCATAAGAACAGTCATACAGATCAATGGAAAAGAATAGAGAGCCTAGAAATAAACTCAGGACTCTATGGGCAACTAATATTCAACAAAGGGGGAATGAACATAAAATGGAATGCAAATAGCCTCTTCAACAAGTGGTACTGGGAGAATTGGACAGACACATGGTAAAAAATGTACTAGACCACCAACTGACACCATACACCAGAATAAACTCAAGATGAATAAAAGACTTAAACAAGCCATGTCGCCATAAAAGTCCTAGAGGGAAAACATAGGCAAAAAAAAACTGCAGATATCTTATGCAGCAATATTTTCATTGATATCTCTACCGGGGCAAGCAAAATAAAGGAACAAATAAAGAAATGGGACTACATCAAACCAGAAGTTTCTACTTAGCTAAAGAAAACATCAACAAAGTGAAAAGGG
Organism: Noctilio leporinus; assembly: GCA_004026585.1. Classification (NCBI taxonomy): domain Eukaryota; kingdom Metazoa; phylum Chordata; class Mammalia; order Chiroptera; family Noctilionidae; genus Noctilio; species Noctilio leporinus. Next base: position 511,230 of record PVIW01000003.1, on the reverse strand, counting down.
AACCAACCATGTGGGATTATACCTGCCAATTATACCTGAGACAAGGGTTTGATCTCCAAAATATACAAATAACTAATATGACTCAACATGAGGGAGACATGAGGGAGATGATCAACCCAATTAAAAAATGGGCAAAGGATCTGAACAAATACTTCTCCAAGGAGAACATACAAAGGGCCCAAAGGCATCTGAAAAAATGGTCAACATCACTAGCCATTAGAGAGATGCAAATTAAAATCACAAAGAGATACCATCTCAAATCTGTCAGAATGATCATCTACAACAAATCAACAAATAAGTGCTTGTGAGGATGTGGAGAAAAGGGGACCCTTATGCACTGTTGGTGGGAATGCTGACTGGTGCAGTCATTATGGAAGACAGTATGGAATTTCCTCAAAAAACTAAGACTAGAACTGCCTTATGAACCAATTATTCCAATGCTAGGATCATACCTGAAGAATCCTGAAATGCCAATTCAGAAGAACCTATGCACCCTTATGTTCATAGCAGCACTATTTACAATAGACAAGTGCTGGAAATAGCCTAAGTGCCTATCAGTGGATAAATGGATCATAAAACTGTGTTACATTTACATAATGGAATACTATGCAGCAGAAAGAAAGAGAAATCCTACCATTTGTGATAGCATGGATGGAACTGGAGAGTATCATGCTTAATGAAATAAATAAACCAAGCAGCAAAAATCAAATAACATATGTTCTCACTTAATACAGGAAACTAATGAATAAAACAAACAGATGAGGAAAATAGAATATGAGACATGAAAAAAAAAAAGGAGCAGAATGATGGTTCCTATAGGGGAGGAGAAGAAGGGGGAAAGTAGGGGAAGGGTTCAGTTGAGGACCTAGTGTGAAGGACCCATGGACATGGATAACAAGGTAGATTGTGGGAGAGAGGGCAGGGAGGGTGGCAGGGGAAAGCAATGGGGGAAAAATGAAACAACTGTAATACAACAAAAATAAACAAAATTTAAAAAACAAAGATTAAAAATACTGGTTCTTAAAAGCTTCAAACAACCCAAAAAAAATCATACTTGATTCAGACTTTGTAGACTTCTTTGAACAGTCTATGCAATTTTTCTTTCATATATGCTATGGGCTATAACAGAAAAGACAAAAAAACCTTACTTTCAATGCTTATAAATCTTCAACTTGTCTAGCATACTATATAACCCTGCTCTATTCCTACTACCAAAGTATATTAGTATTATCTCTTCATTGTTCTCAGACAGCTAAGGAATGTCTTACATATTCTGTGTTAATGCCTGTGGAAGATTTTCCACAGAAGTGCCATCATAAAACTCTCCAAGTATTCATTTTCTTTCTTTTTCTTTTAGTTCTTTCAGTCATGTATAAATTATCACTTGTTTATGGATCCCAAAGTGCTGCTGCAGGATTTAAATGTCTATTAATGTACGTATCATAGTCTACTATGGCAGAGATTGTTAAATTGTAATTAATATGAAACAAACAAAAAACAGAAGCAAGAGTCTATGTTTGATCAACGTTACTATCTTTCTTCAACGCCCAACAGAAAAGAAAAGAGGAAAAAAAAATGGCAACAACCGAGATAAAGATGGCAGGCAGTTAGGGCCTCGATGGAGCTTTTTCCACCCCGTTACCTTCCAGAAAAAGCAAGAATTATCTGGCCTCACAAGTGCGCCAGAAGCACTCTCCTGTGATCTCTGGTCTAAAGAACAAGTCCCCAAACACCTCCACTACTTATTATGATGTATGCCAACTGATAATTCTTAGGATAGAAAGAAATGGAAAGAGAAGGTACAGAAGGCAAGATGGTAACTGCAGTTTTACTTTACTTGCTGGACCTTGTGTCTATGACTGAGCATGCTTGAGCAGCTCAGATATGCTCTAATTTGTCTCCATGGAAAAGAAACAAAAACAGAGCTTCCTTTAACTGAAAATCTCATAGAAAATACACAGGGAGAAAATATATGGGTGAAAATACTATCACCAGTTTTTCCCCCCTCAAAACATGAAAATGTTTTGTTTAGAAAAATGTCCTCAGGTTTGATTCCCCAGCCAGGGCACATAACAAGGTTGCAAACCAGGTCTCCAGTCAGGTTTGTGGCTGGAGACAGGTGAAAAACAACCATAAATTGATGTCTCTCTTCCTCTCTGCCTCTCTCCCTTCCCCTTTCTAAAAATAATGAAATAAAATATTTTTAAAAAATTTTAAAAAAGAAAAATGTCCTATTTATGCAACTGAAATGCTCTTTGTATGGGAAATCATAACTGAAACCATCTTGGCTAATTATCAAATATTATTTAATATGATTTTTTGTGCTATAAATAAAATTAATCAGATATTATAGATATGTTACATAGTGTACTAAACACTTAAAACGTCAGGAAGCACTATATTCTTTATAACATGTTCAGTAAATATAGAGCCTATTATTATAACCTCTTATCTTGAGTGATTTCTTGCATATACATGTCCATACTGACATCAGTTTTAAAGTTTTCAGTGAACACTCAGCGCTTTCCATTAAAAATCAACTTCCATGACAGAGCACTCCTCTCCAGTAATACATTTCTTCATGCCTTAATAGAGTTAGTAATTCTTTCCCTATATCCTACTCTAGTATTTAAAATATATACCCCTTCATGGTAAAGACCTTGTCTTTTTTATTTTGCATTATAGGAACCTAGCTTAAGTTATTTATTATAAAATCTATTATTGTTTATTGACCAAATAAGCTAAACAGTCTGTAGATCTGATATCTGAAACCTTTCAAGCACCCTTAGATTGCCTTGTGGAAATTCTTCCTTACGTAACTAGTTGAATAAAGGTATGGCTAATCACATCAAAGTTAATTATATTCGATATATATTTAAAGTAGTAGATATGTGAGTGGAATATAAAATGGCAAGACAGGACAGAAAGAAAAAAAGTTGAAATGATATTAAGCCACCCAAAATAAATCATTTGTGAATCTTTTGAAGCAGTATGCAAAATCATGGACACATATATGAAATATGGAAAAAAGATATTTATAAAATCAATTTTGGTTTACATTTAAAAACAACATGGCAATGTTTGGATAAAAACTTAGTAAGCAATAGCCATCATTTTTTATTGTATCTTACAAATAGTCTATAAGATTTTAAAATAAGTTTTAATATATATATTTTAAAATATATATAAAATATAATTTTTCAAAATATATATTAAATTTTATATTAAAATTTAAGAGGGAGGCATTAAAATATTCTCACTTTCCCCATTGGGTAAATCATAAAATTTAGGCTTATCTTTATCAGGGAAAGCAGATACAAAGTAAGTACATGACTGCCCTTCCTTCTGTAGAAGGTATAATGCCAGCATTCCTTTTTACTGAACTTCGATGCAGACTCAGAATTTGGATATAACTCTCTATACAAACAGAAGGAGTCAATGGAACTTGTCTTCTGAGATGAAAACTATTTGGTTGTCCTCTTGAAAACATGCTGAGAAGACTCTGGTTGGATTTGTACAAATGCCAGGAGCCAGGTTCCAAGTGCACATATGGGAATACATGTGTTGTAGGGAATGGATGCCAGGAAATGACTTATGATAGTAGCAGATGGCCAGATAGCCAGTTCACCTCTGGATGACAGTGGCTTCTCTAATAGGAGAGTGACATCTACATTAGCAATGTTATTGACATGGCCCAAGCACTCTCTAAAAGACAGCTACTAGCTACTCAATATGGAAATGCTACTGTCTCATTTAAGTCCACAGGCCAGAACACAAATCTTTATAATGATTTTCAAATATGTACTTAAAAAACACTAGACTGAATGTTTTGTTTCATTTTGTTTTGTTTTGCCACAAACTGTCAAACAAACAACATAGGGTAACATCCAATGATCCTAAACTGGGCAATATTTGATCCAGTTTAATGAAAATATTTTTTAATTTACATCTTGAGTCTTGATCTTAAAAGTGTCTGTTCTAGCCTTGGCTGGTAGCACAGTGGATAAGGTGCCGGCCTGCGAACTCAAAGGTCCCAGGTTCGATTCCCCAGCCAGGGCACATAACAAGGTTGCAAACCAGGTCTCCAGTCAGGTCTGTGGCTGGAGGCAGGTGAAAAGCAACCATACATTGACGTCTCTCTTCCTCTCTGCCTCTCTCCCTTCCCCTCTTTCTAAAAATAATGAAATAAAATTAAAAAAAAAAAGTGTCTGTTCTACTGAATTTTAATATTATGCTTTTCAATTTTAATTATTTTTTCCTAAAGTCTGCAAGAGAGACAGTGAGAGGAGAAGCAAATTTTAGTAGAGAGTCATTCAAATCAACTACATTTCATTCCTTTCCTCTCTATTAGGGTCTAACTCCTGATTTCCAACACAAAAGACTTGATGGAAACCAATTGTACCTTATTAAAATTGCTGTTAGGTTTATTCAAGCCTCTAACATTATTATGAGCTAATTATTATGTTCAGTTAGTTGGCGAAGACAAGAACTACCTATTGCATCGACCATGTTCCAAGTTCTCTGAATGTGATGTTCCATCAAGTATGAAAAAGTGGATTTTCAAAACGGGTGACTTGGGATAGAGTCTAAACAACTCTGCTGCACGTGATGGAAAAAGCTTTCATATGGATCACTTATACACCTCCCAGTAAACTACCTTTTCTAGAGTATTGGGAAAACTTCTGCTACTAGAGACAAACAATAAACAGACGTATTATTGGATCATGTGGCACATGTCACTGTAATAAAAAGGAAGGAAGTGCAGGAGGGAAGGAGAAAGAAGAAAAGGAGAAAAAGGAATAGAAGAGCCAGAAGGGACTCATGGAAGTCTTTTCTCAGATGGCAAGTAAATCAGGGACCTCCAAGTAGTGACTAGTTTGGGAATCTGATGAAGAGTCTGTCTGAGAAAACTTTAAGTGCATAGGTCATGAAGGTCTGTGACTATAACATGTTTTTTAAAGAAACACTAAGATGGGGTATTATGTGCAAATTTGAACAATGGAAAGAGAAGGAAAATAGATTTCCAGAACTATTTTTATACACAGGTTGTAGGTAAATACTTGATTTTACTTCAGGTATGATGAATAGGCACTGAAAGGTTTTAAAAGATTTACCCTGGCTCTTTTGAAGTGAAGAGAAAGTCCTACAGAGTAATAGTGAAACAGTGATAGTGGCAATTTCAAATGATTTATTCTGGAATTTCTGTAACCAATAATAACATCCACAAAAAAGTATTCTGATGAAGGTAACTATCGTTGATTGAATAGTCAACACTTTGCATTGTTCTAAGTGCTTTATATATACATTCTTATTAGTAAAACACCCTATAATACCAAGAGATGGGTACTATCCTTATCCCATAATTTGCTGATAAGTTTGACATAGAAGATGTTGAATAACTTGCCCAAAGTTGAACATCTAGGAAGTGGTGAAGCCAGTAATTAAATTTAGTTAACCCAAATTAAATTTCTGTGCTTAAAGACATATATTGAGTGCCTACTCTATGACATAAAATGGCATCTGTGCATCTCATTGCCAGGGTTCCAAATGCCATCAGTCTCCTCGCTGCCTAAAGCAAAGAAGACAATATGGATCAGCTATCAGTCCTAGCTTATTTTGAGGCCCTCCTTCCTTTTCAAAAGTATCTAGCTTAAGCTAAAATTATATGGCCACTGTATGTAAAACTACCAGAAGCTTTTTTTTTTTTTTTTTTTTTTTGGTTATCATTGTCCCATCAAAAAATGCAGTACACTTATCAATATGTCTTTTTGGTTATTTAAGTATATTTTATTGATTATGTTATTATAATTACCCCAATTTTCCCTTTGTCTGCCTCTGTCCAGCACCCCCTTCCCTTTAGTAACCCCTTTCCCCTTTGTTCATGTCCATGGGTTATGCATGTAAGCTCTCTGGTTTTACCCTTTATAGGACTGGACCTGAAGAACCCTAAAGCACCAATTCAGAAGAACCTATGCACCCCTACGTTCATAGGATCACTATTCACTATAGCCAAGTTCTGGAAACAGCCTAAGTGCCAAACAGTGCATGAATGGATCAAAAAAAACCCATGGTACATTTACATAATGGAATACTATGCAGCAGAAAGAAAGAAGGAACTTTTACCTTTGGCAATAGCATGGTTGGAACTGGAGAATATTATGCTTAATGAAATAAGACAGTCAGTGTAAGACAAATAGCCTATGATCTCACCCAATTCAGGAGACTAATGAACAAAACAAACAGATGAGCAGAATGGAACCAGAGACATGGAAAAAGGAGTAGAATGAAGGTGACCAGAGGGGTGGCAGAAGGGGAAGAGTGGGGAAAGAAGGGGATGGGTTTAGTCAAGGGGCTAGCATGAATGACCCATGGACATGGACAATAAGGGATGTTGACTGCAGGAGAGGGGATGAGGTGGGTGTGGCAGGGGAGAACAATGGGGGGAAATGAAACAACTGTAATACAATGAGAAATTAATAAAACATTTTAAAAAGAATAGTCAAAAACCTCCTGCAAGTGGAGAAACTATCCCATTCATCTGCAGACACTTTGTTCCCTTGCTCCAATATCTAGTGCCTCATAGAAGGAGGCTTTCGAGAAGAGAACTTCATCAGTTAAGTTCAGGGCACCCAGTTCTGTTATCTCAGCACTGAAACACTGAAATCTATTTTGCTTTTAAATTATAGTAATACTTTTACCCCAGAAAAATTGTTGAAATAAAACAGCAAACTCTGCCATACATAGCAACACACACATAAAAATATTGCCTAATAATGGGGAAAACTTCAGCAAATAAATTGTCTGCTTTTCTTCAACTTCTACTACCTCACAAAATGAATAGGCAGGGACTGAGTAATGGAGCAGTTACTAACAAAATCAATACAATTATGCACAAATATGAAATAATCTGTATTCCTTAACAGAGGGTGACTGTCCTTATGGAAAGTTAATTTATTTTTGAAAGAAGTAGGTTATCACTATGCATATGTAGCCAGTACTTAATTCAATAAATTTTAATAAATATAATCGCTCACAGAGCAATTCTATTTAAATTCCTAAAATTACAGAGTTGAGATAAAAGATAACTGTAATGTATTTTTTTTCATTCCTGAGCTAACAAAAGATTATTTGTGTTGATGCTTTTTATGCTCCTAAGATGTTATTTTTTTACAGGAATTATGGGAACATAAAAGAGCAAATTATTGAAGTAGAAATTAGAAAAAGTATTTTAATACAAAATAATTCATGCAGCTCAAATATCAAATACATTTCAAAAAATACCAACAACCTGCTAATTTCAATAAACAATCACATGGGATTACTTTTACACAGTCACATTTCCCCCCCTTTTGCCAGTTCTCCACAATGTGACATATGCTAACTTGTGGAAGTACATTTTAAAATTTTTTTCTTAGTAGAGATTTGGTTCCCTCACAACTCAAAATTTCAATACTTGTGTGAACCAAATACTGAAGCTATAGCAACAGAATTGCTGGTTAAGGAATAAATTGGCATTCTTTGAACCCACCATCATAACCAAAAGCTAAATCACATAAGAAAGAAATAGTCTTGAACTCCACATGTTAATAGATATGCACTCACTTCTGGGCACAAATATTCTTTGAAAAATGTATAGCTAAATGCACCTTAGTTGGAAGAATTTAGGGGTTCTATCATCACAAAACATTTATTAAGTGGTCAATTTGGTATGATACTTCACTAGACCCCATTAAAATAGAAAAGGGATAAGAACTTTTCTAGAGTGTTCCAAACCTAGGATATATACATACATTCACTTACACTGGCTTGGAAAAATACCCAGCTAACTAATGCACAAAGTGATACATGTATGTTTGTATGTTCATTTAGGTGTATTTTTCTCAGGATTACTTTAAAAATATAAATGAGTTGATATATATTTTTAATGCTGTTAGAGTATCTAAAGCTTCTTTTATGTTGGCATTCTCTGACTTGGTGCCAACATGAGCTCGTGAACAAACCTGTCCATACAGCTGACATCACTGTTGGCTATTAACATAGAAAGACTGATTTGGAACAAGATGAGGAATCCAAGGAGATGCTTTGGCAATGATATTCTAGTACTACTGCCCATCTAAATCAGTCACAGTAGTCTAGTCAGACCTAAATTAACTCTGAGCAAATACACACACACACACACACACACACATATACACACACTCACACACAATGGAATATGTAAATTTGGCACCAGTTGACATTTTTTGGTAACATGCCTATTTTAACTGCCAAATTTATTTAAATGAATGTATATGGAGCAATTATATGGGTAAGTTATAACTAGAAAAATGAAAACATTAGAAGTGATAAATAACTGCCTTTGCAGTACAACCCTTTTATGAAAGGCTTGGATTCATTTCCTATTATACACCCATCCCCACATCCATCCTGAAGAGCTAATATGCCACTCAGTCCCAATTGTGGCCAATATATTTGCAATGAAATAGAAAAAAATATGTCCTCTGGCTACTGGACTTATTTCTCACAAATGTATGACTTGTCACTAAAGTAACCAGACAAGAAAATGTGGATGATCGGGCTTAAAATTATTCTAACAGAAAAATGAGGACCTTCTTTTGCCTCATCATAATAGCAACATTCCTTGTGTCAACAGGTAGATATAGAGATTAGTTAGGAGTTTCATGAGTGATGAGGTAAACAAATGCCACTGAACAGGTGACACCATAGGCTTATTGAGCATTAGAGCTGGAACAGAACTCAAGGACTTCTAATCCAATATGCTACATTTTACAGGTAAGAAAACTGAAGATTAATAAGAAAAAATAGCTAGGATTGCATAGCTAATGAGCAGTGGTGCTATATTCATGCAAGAAAAAGGTACTAAGAAACAAACTATATATACTGCATATATAAATGACATGCATATAGTAGATATATGCACTGTACATTAATATATATATTTCATATTTAATAATGTGATAAGTATGTCTTTAGCTACATTAAACTGATAAGAGTCAGAAAAGATAATTGACTCAAGATTGAACCATTATTAAAATTCAGATATTACAAAATATTCCTGTTCATTTTATGTGTCAATTTAACAAGGCAATGCTGCCTTTTTTGGTCAGAGGTCACTCTAGATATTGCTGTGAAGGTAATTCTTAAATATGAGTGACATTTATAATCAGTAGAATTTGAGTAGATTACCTTCTGCAAAGTGAGTGGCCTTATTCAATCATTTGAGGGTCTTAAGAGCAGACAGGTTTCCTGAAGAAGAAATTCTGCCCAAGACTAAAACAGGACATCATGATAGTTTCTACTCACTGTGCTACACCGTGATTTTCAGATCCAAGACTACAACATCAACTCTTACCTGGCTTTCCAACCAATTGACCTGACCTACAATTTTGGTACTTGTCAGCCCCCACAATCATGTAAAGTCAGTCTCTCTCTCTTTCTCTTTCCTGCCCTTTCTTTCTCCTAACCCAGGACCTTTATTTAATGCAGCATATAAACTTAATAGTTAAAGGTCCATAAATTCCATTGTGAATAACTATCCTGGTGAAGTTCAGTGCTATTAAAGTCTAAAGAGCAAAAAGTCTGCATCTAAGTTGGCAACTTAATTATCATATTATGCTATGGTATAATGTTATGAATCAATAACAATAGCACAATTAAGAATTTCAAAGGACACTGTTAGTAGACCTATACTGCAGAAGGAATACAAGCAAAGCTTTAGGGTCATAATTAATTACCTCTGGAGTTAATACTATCTTTGATACAAGTGTCAACATGTATCTCCAAACATAAGTGGAACTTATAACCTGAAATTTACATGTCAACTTCCTGTTGGTTTTGCCAATATTATAAGCTTCCATTTACAGAGAAATTCTCTCTTTCACACACACACATTTTCATGTGCGTATATGCACACATAGCTCCCATACAATTATGCATATCCTTCCATACACATAGATACTGCCCCTTTCATACATATATCCCCACATAATAATACATACAACCCAAGAATACACACATCTTTTCCAACGTGCATACCCCCAATGCTTCCATAGACCTTACTCACTATAAAGCAGAAATACTTATAAAGGAATCAGAATATTTTGGCATTTACATTATGCTCATCTAGTTTCAAAGACATTGATAGCATAGAATTCTACATAAGATCCCATTTATGTTTTCAAATTGCCTGGAAGGAAATTACAAATAAAGATGTTTGAACGTAGATAGTTCATAGACTCTTCTTCCTGTATACATGATGAAATAATTTGTCACATGTAAGAGAATAAAGTACAGTAAAAAATAAAAAGAATTAAATAAACCAAAACCTCTTTAAAAACCATAGCAAGCAGCCCACAAGAAAGTAAAATACAAAATAATATTCTCTTCAATGAAACAGAGAAAATTGATGTATTGGAGCACAAGAAGTTTACAATTCCATTCCCAATGTCTCAGAAATAATCTTGAGAAGTTCAAAGATTTCTGAGATTTATCATCAATGTCCTTGAATTTGGAGAGAAAAAATTTAGAGTTGTGTGAAAGGATGAATAACAAGTAAGAATTAAAGAACAGAAATTGACTCAATCTGGCAGAAGTTAAAAATTCCATGACTTTAATCTCAATTGATTGAATCATCAGAAATTGAGAGTATTCCCAACTGGGATAGAATAAATATCAAAGCTGAGTGAAACTTTTTGTAGTACATTTAATAAAATTTCAAAAGAAAGAACAGAATCATGGTCTTATCTCTCACACACATACAACACAGCACATACACATAGATATGCAAAGTGTGGTCACAGCTTAACTTAATCTAAAAGCTGAGGGAAACATATTTCATATTTATTAAATAAGAAAAGTACTACACCTAATATCAGTGCAGTTTGACAGTTTTCATAACTAATAAAATAAATACAAGTCTTGGAAATGATTTACATATCTCAAGAGACATGTAAGGAATCTAGCACAGAATAAAACATTACCCTGGGAACAAAATAATTTATCTATTATTTTTCATATTACTACTACTTCAAAAGTATCAAATTAAACATATCAACTCAAAAAAGAAATAATAAGATCACAATAAAGAGGAAATAGCAAATCTAATAAATTAATATAAAATCACACCATTGCAAAACTAATAATTACCAAATAGTATGACAAACTGAAAACTTATTAATAACACAGAAAAGTTTGAGATAATCAAAGTGAATGTAAAACTGAAAACATCAAACCATTAGAAGATAACAAATATCAGGCCAACATAAGAATAATTGTTATCACTAAGGTTAAAAAATCTTAAAATGGATCAAAAAGATGCTCCAAATATTTCAGGGAAAATTTTCTGAAAAGAATGAAGAGCAGCCCCGGCTGATGTGGCTCAGATGGTTGGAGCATCCTCTGGTGAATGCAAAGATCAAGGGTTTGATTCCCAGTCAGGGTACATGACTAGGTTGGAGGTTCAGTCCCTGGTTGGACTGAGGGAAGTGCAGGGAACAACCAATCAATGTTTCTCTCCCACATCAATGTTTATCTCCCTGTCTTCCTCCCTTTCCATCTCTCTAAAATCCATGACTTTAGAACGTGTCCTCTGGTAAGGATTAAAAAAATAAATAAAAAATATAAGGTTTAAAAGGAAAAATCATTCTAAAAAAAGTAAATATAAAGGACCAATACAATAACATATCCATATTAAGATATTAAAATCAAGAATAAAGAATAGTTTTTCTTGTTATATAGGCCAAAACATTAAGCCCCCCCCCAAAGAAATCTAACTATCATAAGAGCTTTCCTAAGTGACAATAAGAACTAGAAGTTACCAGACTATATCTACAAATATTTAAAGAAAAGTATGCCCTAAAGGTATATTCATCCAAGATACTGTTTATGTATACACAAAACAAAAACAATGAAAGCATTCTTAAATGTGAAAAAACAAGCTAATACAATTATCACGAGTCTTTTACATACACACACCCATAAATTGATCAAATTAAAAATTAAGAATAATAATAAACAGACAATATTGGGAGGAATGTATTTAAAAGACAAAAATTGAGAATTGAATGCTATTAAATAAGAATAAAAACCATTGAAATATGATTAACAAGCAGAATAAAATGATTACATACTGTTAAAGATTTTTAACAATAACATCATCATCAAATTTGGAGGAAATGATAATTGACTATTTCCTCAAGTTTTCATATCAAGGAGTCAGTCTATACCACATAACACTAAAACAGTTTGAAACACTATGCCGTAACTTAGTAACACTTTTGAAATCATTTCATTAATCTTAAGTAAATGTTTAAATATTATCTGAAGTTCAACAATTTTTTTAATTTCTATTTTTCTTTTTTAAAAACATATTTTAATTAACTAGCATGCATATTATAATCCATTTTCATAAATACATTTGTTATATTAAACAACTAAATTTGTAACTATTTCTTTTTCTATTTACGTATAAACTTATAGGTAGCATATAGATGTCTAGGTAGGTAATTATCAGATGTAAGCCATGTTTATTTTGATATGACAGTGTATTAGTTCTGCATTGTTTCACCTTCTTTTAATAAACATATATAATTTTTACCAAAGAGGAAGTTCTGAATTAAGAGACTAAATCATGTTACAGATGAAGAGCTTTAAGTATACCAAAGAGCTTGGGCTTAGCCTCCTTTGTCACGACAAAATTTATAAATTTTCTTGATAATTTCCAATTTTCAAGGCAGCAGATAAGGGAAAGGGAATGAGTGTGCGTGTGCGCATTGTGTTGTGTGTGAAAGAGAAAGACAGAGAAGGAAACAGACCCAGCCAGACAGAAACAGAGAGACACACAAAGAGGTAGAGAAAAGAAATTGATCAAATGAGAATAATTAGTAAGACCTTGTAAACTTTAGTATCCACCATCCAGGCTTATTCTTAAAGCTATTAGTATACTTTCCTTCTATAAAGTATCTTTCCTTCAAATGTTCTTCTGAGCATTGATTTTTTCTTTATTTTTTTAATGGTGGAACTTAATCTTTATTTACAGGACACTGTAAGATATGAAATTCCACACAGAAATAAGAAATCTGTTGAGAGGAGAAGTTTTATACAGTATGTACAGTTTGGAACTGTTCAAGGATAGTTTCATTGTAAAAAGCTCTACAATAACAATCCACATTTAAAAAGAGTTCTTAGTAGAAAAAGACTAAGACAAACTTACATCATATACACAACAAACAACATTTAATGCTTCAGCTGTATGATCTGAAAGTTGAAGGTCCCAGGGGTGCCAACCTGAACTTCGAACGTATAGCTATCAGAGGTAGTTTCTGGCACATTTTGATCTTCCTCTTCTATAGAGAAAAACTTCTCAATTTTAATGAAGCTTTGTATACAGATTCATTTTCATGGTTTTGTAGAGCTTCAATTTTGTCTAAACCTCCACATTCTTCAATCATTATACTAAGTTTCTTAGTTTCACCTAGTTTCTCAGCAGCCTGGAAGATATCTGAAATGGCATCCAAACTAACCGGAATGATTACGGTATCTTTCACGGTTAAGAGGTTCACTGATGCCACAACGAACAAGGTACACAATCTGTTCAACTGTTGCACCTCTTGTAGAGTTGGTCACAGCCCATACAGCTTGTTTTGTGTCCTGAAGTCTGCCTTCAAGAGAACAACAATGAGGAAAGGGACTAATCCATAATTCACAACTTGCTGTATCTGGTCCTAGCAGCCAGCCGTGATGTTTGACATTGTCCATGTAGCTTCCTTCTGCAAGTTAGTCTTTGAGTTCATTAACAGGCTGAGAAAGATAGAAGTGCTCCCACGTCTGTCACAACCTGAGTCCGTTCATCTGTCCCAGTGACAACATTTCCTATGGCTCTTAGTGCAGGAGTCTCGATTGGCAATTTGGTAGCTCCCAGAAGCTTCACAAGTCGGGTCACAACTCCGGTTTTCACCACCATTTCAATCTGTTCATTGGGACCGTCAATAAGGTAGGAAATGGCCCAGCAGCTATCTGCCAATACTTGCAGGTCATCATGATTCAGGAGACGAACTAAAGTAGGAAGAATCTGCTCAACAACTTCTCATGGGGGTGAGGCGTCTTGTTGCGACAAAGGTGTGAAAGTGTCCAGGTAAGATTACGCAAGTAACTACATGCTAAAGATAACATATCAGGAACTGCAAGAAGGGCCAGCAGTGGATCAGCTGCACCATACTTGATAACCAAGTCTCGTAAAACTGAACCATCACCTGTGATGCTTCCTAGAGCCCACACAGCTTTTTCACTGAGGAGATGCCAGCAGAGAAATGAATGCCGGGATAGCACCTCCATCTACTGTAGCCTTGGTCTGTACCAATGTCCGAGAAGCAGTGTTAGTGAGGACTCAGGCTGATTCAAACTGAATGGGACTAGTCAGTTCTGCCCAAGAAGGACACACATTTTGGAATCAAACCAGCCCGGATTATGTTGTCTATGGGTGGCTGTTTTTCCCCAGACAGCAGTTTCCTTGCGGCCTGAGTAGCTTGGAGCTGTCTTTCCAAGTTGTTGCTCTCCATGCCTTTGACAATGTCCTCAACAGACCAATTTATAGTGCCCTGGTTGTTTTGGTTTTCCTGTAGCCGAGAAGTAGCATCCTCAGGGAACGAGCTCACATGTCTCCTTTTCAGCATCTGCTCATCCTTCTTAGGTTTTCTCAGCTCCATGTTAACTTCTATTCTGCAACGCCTCATTTCTGTGCTGTCTTTCCCCTTGTTCTTAAATCTGGTAAGGAGGGCAGCTGGTGAATTAGCATTGTCATTGGTGGGCATAGTTATGAGACAAAGGGAGATGCTGCAGGGCGGATTGGCCATGGTTCTGGTCTGTCCACCGTCCACCACAGATCAGCATGAAGACTGTGCACCTCAATTTCTTCTGATTCTAGTAACGCATGCTTAGTAATTTGTGACCTGCTCTTTATTTCCATTTGTTATTGCATTTTTTGCTAATGTATTAATGTCCAAACCTCAGGAGCAAATGTGTCATTAAATCATGCAAGGACTCATCTAAGGTTCTAGTTTTAAAATATATGTTATGGAATTTTACTCAGATATTTCTTTTAAGACTTGCAAGATAAAGACAAGTATAGATGAAGAATAATGTAAAGAGCTATAAATATATACAGTGTCAAACAGGTTTTAGTATATGTGTGAACTTCGCAATTGTAAGCTTGCTTACAATCCTTCACCCCATTTCTGTAACTACACCAAAGAATCTCTTATTTATGTTTGTATAAAATTAGTAAGTTTAAACTTTATATGATGTTATCTCAGCTAAATAAATCTCTTTGAAACAGACTGAAGCATCTTTTGGATAAACTAAACTCTTACTTTCCATAGTACAGAATGATCGCAAAGAATACAAACTATTTTAACTATTTTACAGCATGCAGTTGTCATCCAGAAATTCCAGAGTAAATAAATTACCAAAGAAAAAGGGAGGCAGTCAGAAGCTATTGTTGGAGTTGCAGGGGAGGGCAAAGTGTCATGACATGTAAAAGTAATAAAACTTCATGTTTGGAAAGAAGAACACAGATAACATAGTGGAAAGAGCTCATCACCAGTTTTTACAATCCTAACAAAGTCAGGGAAATTTAAAACATAGGCTTTGAAATGCAGTACTGAAGCCTATCTCCTCAGCAATATCCAAACATTCCATACAAGCAAAAGACTAAATAAAGCATTCCTTTCCTTGTGTTTTGCATCATTTGGCTTCCTGTACTTCAGAGACAACTGAACAAGGAGAGTTGTTCCCTGTCAGGTTGAAACACTGGCAAGGAAAATAATTGCCTGGAGCTTCAAGGGAGACTGATTTGAGCCACAAAAGTACGTATATCCTATATTAATACGTAAGCTTAACAATCAGGCAGGTCTAATGCTGCCAGACCTCTGGGTCAGAATAGGAACATATTTTTTCCTGACATGCTAAAGCTGGAGCTGAATGCCAAGAAAGGCACTTATAATGAGAAAACAACTTAATTGTGATTCATAGCTGCCTAACAGGTTGACACTTGATCCTTAGTTACTTGTTTACCTGCTGAACTTTCTTTTTATGTCCTGAGAGATACAGTTCAAATGGAAGGCTTTGCCTATCAATTGTACTCCACTTTTATATTTACTAAGATTTTCTCTATATGCATATCTTACTTTGATTGAATCCTTATATTTTAGCATTCATGTAACACAGAGTACATTCCATTAAAACATTTTGAGGGTTGTTGAAATGATAAAGCTTATTAAATAAGCTTGCTTTAACAAATGTTGTAAAACTTCTAGATGAGCTTTCAGAAATAGTCCCTAATGCATCTGTCAGGATTGGGGAGCTGGACCCCATTCCTCCCTGTATATGGCTGGCCTTTCTGTTGCAGTCTGCCAAATAGCTAGCCTTGAAGCTAATCTTATCCCAGACTCTGGAACACTGAGCCCAGGGGCAACCAACACAGTAGGCTCTGAATAGGCAAGTGTTGCCTTTGGGTATGCTGTCTTCTTTGTTCTAAGGTACCTACAGCCTCCTTTGTTCTGATGGGTATATAAGCCTGCCCCTGCTGTAAACTAGCTCACGCTGCTGTTGTGCAGGGTAGACAAACCATGCTTGGAACACTGACACCCTCTCAAGCCTCCTGGCCTTCTGGTCATTAGACAGCTGTCACTTGTAATAAAGCATGCCGCATCTCCTGAGAGCTCCAAATAAGTCCATGTTTACCACTAGACCAGAGGCCTGCCCACCCTCAGAATCTACTGGTCTAAGCTCTCAAGGCTCCAGGACCTGACAGCATCAGAGACTCAAAATATGGGGATTTGGCTTACAAATCCCCAATTTAAAAATGCCTGTAGAGTGAAGATGAGTTGAAAATTAATCTGTTTTATTATTGTTTGTGAAAATAAGAAAATAGGTTTAGCACAGACTCAAGCATATTTGTTTTATAACATAATACAGAGTATGGCTGGGGTAACCTTTCCCACATACTTAGTGTTACTCTACTGAGATAAGAAATACACAACCTGAAAAAAGTAAAAATAAGTCTATACGAAGTTTGGGGAGCTAATGGAACTCAAGAACATTATCTGTCATTTGTGAACTGGAGCCCTTTTACTTACATACAACTCTTCTTCTTTTAACATTAATTTAGATCTGTGCCTTCCTAATGCCCCCCACACATTCGCTTTCCCTGTCCCACTCTCTGATGGAAGATAAACAGGTTTTCTTATTATTTTTTGAGGAATATTTATAACATTTGTAGAAATACAGACACCCATTCAATAATCACTGATAGGAAGTTTAGAAATGAAGTTCAATCTTATTGCATCAGTGTTTAGAATTAAAATGCCCAATAAGTTTATAAATTTTGTGAGACCTTTTTATTTTATGCACTTGTTCCAGAAAATTGTGTTAAAATAATTATTTTTAAAACTTTGCCAAATTCAAATGTCAGAGCAATTATTTTAGTTTTAGCCTGAAAGAGCAAGAATAAAAGTAGACTTTAAACTACTGTTGTTCTCTTATACTGTTTTTCTGTTTGTATGTATTATTTTTTAATTAAAAATGCTTGGGAAATTTTTATATTTTTAATTTGAAGTCACATTGAATGAGGAGTTTTAAAAAGATGTTTTGAACATTTTTGGTAAAGGTTTTCTTTTCAACGTGCTCAATTCCCTCCTGAAATTTATTTTTTGTTGTTTATACTTTTAATAGATGTTTAAGTTATGGTGGCAAGAAAATAGCTGATAAATTGGAGTTGCTATTTCCAAATTTACACATAACACCTGTGAGGAAACCAAAGGTTTGTGCACCACACAAGAGACTGGCTGACATGGCAAGAAGGCATTAAAGTTTATGTGGAGATTCACTCCTTAGGGTTTGCTCCCTAAATCAAGGCTGAGTCAAATTGGGGGGGGTGGGGGGGCGAGTGAGCCAGGTCTCCAGCCAGCTCTGTAGCTGGAGGCAGATGAAAAGCAACTATACATTGGTGTTTCTCTCTCTCTCCACCTCTCTCCCTTCCCATCTCTCTAGAAAATAAATAAATAAATAAATAAATAAATAAATAAATAAAAGACCATAAAGAATACCCAAGTCTTTGAAAAAATTTATTATCTATTATGTTAATATTTTCTTCTTCTTCAAAATTCAAACTTTTCTATTTCTTTCCTTAAATTGAAATCATTGGGGTGACATTTGTTAATAAAACCATACAGGTTTCAAGTGTACAACTCAATAAAACATCATCTGCACACTGAATTGTGTACTCACTCCCCAAATTCTGGTCTCTTTTAGACCCCATTTATTCCAGTTGGCCAACTTTCACCTCATCCAGCTCCCTTTTCCTCTGGCTATCACCTAATATTCTTAATGATGTCTGAAAAGAATTCCACTGTGACTGCCCAGAATGAAATGTTAGAGGGAAGTAGTACTCTTAGTCTGTTGGACTTTACATTCAGGTGGACATAGCTAAGTGTAATACAAAAGGTCAAAGGGGTATAATGGAAGTCACGAGAAAAATGAGGAAAATGGAATAGAGTGTAAGAATAAAGGGTATGTGTTACTTGTTTTATACGTAATCTTTTGAAAGTCAAAATAAGTGGAAATTGACCTCAAATAATGAACCTCCTCAACATTATATTTTACCTCTTCCAATGCCCAAGTACCAGGTAAGCAACTTGAGATACCAGAATTTTCCTGGACTGCAAAAATCTTACTAAGAATATATTTGGAAGCTAGTGACAATAATATTTATATGAATAATCAAGCACAACATTTAAAACATTTCATACAGTTTTGTATTCTTATATTAATGATTTACTTTTACTGCATATTATTAATACCAGAGAAAATATACTAGTGGCTTGAAAATACACTTTCTTCTATCTTGACTGATGTTCTCAAAATAAACCACATCACTAATATCATGACCTCAACTAGACATTCTGTAACATTAAGCTTCAATATAATTAAACCCAGAATATAATATGTTATGAACATTTCTCTTTCATTAACCAAAACAATGGATGATAGTTAAATAGAAAAATGCTGTAAGGTCATCTATTTTAAATATGCAAACATGCGCTTGTGGCCTGTTCAATGATCCCTCAGGATTTGCTAAATCTTTGATGAATGAATGAATATGAATGAAAGAACCTTTCAGTTCCAAATTGAAGATAATTGTGTACCTCACTTATATCAGAACCCAATTCTTCCACATTTTGAATGTTTTTGAGGGGGTGGAGTGTCATTGAGGTGAGAAAGAAAAAAAAACATGATCAACACAGTAATCTTTGCAATCTAAAACAAGGTCATGCCAAACTCAAGTTCCTCTTCAAAATATAAAAACTTTTCTTGCTTATCATTTGGTTTCTAAGAGTATAGATATTTTTTTAATGGGTATTTCAAGGAAATAGGAACAGTGGGCTGTGTGGGGACATATTATCCCTGTTGATGAATCAAACTTGACATTACTTTTGTCATCTGTATCCAATTATTAAGACAGAGTTCCTCCCTGTCAATACACTCATTGCTTTAGGTGACAGGTCTGTGAAGTATTCCCTACCAACTTTGACTATCTTTTCAGAAAAGAGAAAAGACCTAAAATAAAGTTAAAAGTTACCAGAATAGGTGTGGGTGTTATACAGCATTCAGGTGTGGTACAATACTAATGGCAATGCTACCCAATTATTATATATAATATCATTTAAGTGATCACCTATATCATTTATCCTAGTTCACATCCAGTTTCATTGTTTAAAAGACAATTTGTACAAAGTTGATTGCTAAAAATTGATGGTATCAGCTTCAAATTTGTAAATATCCCTAAATAGTTTTGTCAATCATCTACCTTTTCAGGATATTCTTAACTGCTCTCTACCTTTGATTCTTCTTGACTCTGTTAAAAATGCAAAGACCCTGTATGATCTTCATGATTCATAATCATGAAAACTAAATCAAATGATTGCCTTCTGCTCTACCATTTAATTTACATAATTGTGCTGAAATGAACCAAAATTCAAACTCCCTAAATGTAGTCTTACAAAGAGTCTTGCAATCATGCATTACTTTGATGTGTTATTGCACATGTACATTACAGCTTTAATTTGTATTTTAATGGTCTTATAGTTTCATTTGTTTTCTAGAATTATATTGGCTCTTTTATGGATATTTTATCTTCTCTTTCTCATTAAGAGTGATCTTCATTTTGTAGTTTAGTTTTACTCTTTAACTACAGAATCACCTTGTTCTTTAAGTTCATAGTCTACTGAGAATCTAAAGAAATTATAATTTACCTGGAGTTAAGTTGAGTACTCAAGGTGTTCATAACATTGAAATCATAAAGTATATTCAAGGACCTACTTAGTTCTACTCTTCAGTAAGTAGCACACTGAAATTGTACTAATTTTTACTTTCCTGCATCAAATTAAACCATTTAAGCAAATGGGAGGGCTAGCAGAAGAGTGTGTAAGAATATTTATTGAGCATCTACATAAATATCCTCCAATTTAAGCCTTGCAGGATAATTAGGTAATTTTTTCCTGACTCCTTTATTGATGAGAAAGTAATATTCAGAAATTTCAAGGGGCAGACTGCTAATCTATTGCAGTCAAGCTTTGAATATGCTGCTGTCTGATCTCTAAACCATGTATTTTGCATGACACAATACTAATCCTGGTTAACACTATTACTAACAAAATGCTACTATTGCTCATTGCATTTCTCTCATTGCCTTAAGAAATCTACTTTAAACTGAAGCATGTTACTAATTTACAGAGGGAGGTTAGAGAATATCTTGTTGAAAGGTATTATGTAAGGTGGGTCCTAAAATATTATTAGGATTTAGCCAAGTGAAGACTGCAGACAATGGAGAGAAATATATTTCAGGGAGAAAATGCTATATAAAACTATTTAACAACCCATATGACATGGATATAGCCAGAGCATAAACTCTTTATTGTCCTACATACCTTTATTTGCTGTAATCTGCAAAAGTTTAGTAAAGACAAATTATGTTAGAGACTCGATTTTTGAGTCTAAATTACATATTTTTCTTTGCTTATTAATATGTATGTTAAAATCATTATTTAATGCTTTCAATATGCTGTTTAGTAAAATGTAGTTTAGTGAATTTTACCTTTTTAATGGAAAAAAAAGCTGTACTTGTAGAATATCTGTACATCTTGGTTTTTAGCAAGTTGTAAAATCCTTCCAAATTCCTTTCTATGTCTGCTGCTTACTCTTAAGCTCTGAGATCTGAAATGTTTGAGTCAAGACTTTGTAAGAAATGATGGCTCAGCTATGTGTGTCTCTTTTATCTTCCCAGCCTCTCTCCAAATCTTTTGGCTGTTATTCTCTGTTCCTTCTGTGATTAAAAGCAAAGGTATAATTTAAGCCACTGATAAGACCCAATGCACCTACCCTAAGAAGTCATGTATATCTCCAGGTTGTTCTGGACTTTCTCCAGTTGCTTAATTTCCAAAAATAATTGTCCTGTCCCAGCTAAATATTTTGATTCATTGTTTATTCCAATAATATTAAAAGTAAAAATAGTCCTGGCTGGTGGCACAGTGGATAAGGTGCCAGCCTGTGAACCCAAAGGTCACTGGTTCGATTCCCCAGCTAGGGCACATAATCAGGTCGCAAGCCAGGTCTCCAGACAGGTCCGTAGCTGGAGGCAGGTGAAAAGCAACCAAACATTGATGTTTCTCTGTTTCTCTCCCTCTTTGCCTTTCTCCCTTCCTCTCTTTCTGGAAATAATAAATAAAATCT
Source organism: Noctilio leporinus (assembly GCA_004026585.1). Classification (NCBI taxonomy): domain Eukaryota; kingdom Metazoa; phylum Chordata; class Mammalia; order Chiroptera; family Noctilionidae; genus Noctilio; species Noctilio leporinus. The sequence goes on along the minus strand of PVIW01000003.1, from coordinate 489,426 downwards.
TAAAAAAAAAAAAGTAAAACTAACTTTCTAATTATTGTTTTTGATATGGGTGTATAGATTTTCATTTAAAGTTATCAGTCATGTTAGATTGGGGTAAAATGTAGGTGACTATGGATTCCTCAAAAGTCGGAGTCTTGATTCACATATCTTTGAATCTTTATTATGTATCAAACATTTAGAATATGGTTGGGCTGCTATGTATTTTTTATCTTAGTTATTATTATTTGATACCCATAATTATTAAATTATTCTATGATTATTTTGAGAACATTAAAACATGGTTTGTATTAAACAAGCAAAATAGAACCAGAGGCATGGAAACAAGTAACAGACTTCCAGTGTGCAGAGGGGAGGGGGAGGGGGAGAAAGACACAAAGAAGGGGAACAGTTTAGTCAAGGAACTAGTATGGACATGGACAACATGTGGGGACTGACTGTGGGAGAGGGGATGGGGAGGGTGGGCCAGGGGAGAGCAATGGGGGACAAATAGCATAAATGTAATACAACAATAATAAATTAATTTTTAAAAATATGGTTTGCATTAGAGTAAAATAAGTAAATGGTAGTTTAAGGAAAAGTATCAAATAGTAAAACAGAATAGATAATGTTCCTAAAGATTCTGGGCCAATTAGATAAAAAATGTATAGATAATAAATTACATAAAATTATAAAGTTTACCTAGTTTCCAGTATATATTTTGTGCTTAAATTTTTAAATCAGTTCATGTAGCATAATAGTTTTAACAGCTTTTAATAATATCTATCAATTTATTGTGATAATATTTTATTGGATTATCTTAGCAGCATTTACATGACTATTCTATTTGTGGAACAATGAAAATTATAAGGTGATTTAGACTTCTTATGAAAAAGTTTAATATTTTATAATGTTCCATAGTACATGTATAACCCAAAATTTGGCATACTGTTGACATCCAAAATCTTATGTACTTGTTATAAATGTAAAACGACAGCACAGGAGGTTCCTGAACGCATTTCTTTCCATGGACACATCAAATCTACAGCTATATATGGAAAAGTTTCTCTGAAATAAATCCATAAGCTAGCTGAGCAAACCTTCCATACTTGGTGAATGAGAAAATTCCCATATCCAAATGGGTAGCAACATACAATTGGGAGTGAACTCACAATTCCAGCTCCTCTCTGTGGAGGGAAATGTCTGGACTCAATAGCTAGCACCCCAACATTAAAGACCTCCACATTCTGAATAGACACCTCTGTACACCAAAGGATTTGCATCTAGGAGACCCAAAGGACTATAAAGAAAAGAAATAGCTCTTGGCTGGATATTGAGGACCCACTTTCCTACCTTCCCGGGGCTTAGCACAAATGGAATAGATGCACATGCTGCCTCCTCACCTTTTCTGAAAGGAAAATCTGTTATCCTGCATTTCTAAAAAGTTGCAGCTCAAGGGTCAGGCTTCTAAATTAGCACTCATTTAGGAACAAATTAGGATCCTTCTAGCAGATATTATCTGCATATTCTTCCTGTAGCCAACATCAAATCACCAATATCTCCTGAGAAGGAGCTTATACACCCACCCATCTGTCACTTGAACTTTTAAGGCTGTCACCCAAAGGAGTCACCTTTTGATGAACTTATTCTGGTGACCAGTGGGGATGGTGCCCATGGCCCTGCAGGAGTGTAGCAAATAAAAGACAGTTCCTAATTGGCCACCTTCCCAGGACTCAACAAAGAAGGAGCAGAGAGAAACACCCAGCTCCCAGTCTTTCCCAGTATGGGGTCTACATGCATTCTTGAAAAGTTGCTGCCTGAGGGCCTGGCTTCCAATCAGCTTGCAGCTTGGTGTGTAACCTAGAGGGTCTTTCTGACTCCCTCTTGTTCAAGCCTGCTTTGTTCCCTTGGCCTTGCATATATACACAGGCTGATCATTAGAGGAATTCTTTTTAAGGCTTGAGTTGTACAAAAATGACCCCTAGCCCTTAGGTGCTTCTCTTGTGGAGATGGAGGAAATATATACTAAAATAATTTTTATCAAAAACTGTAGGAGCCCTTGTGACTGAACTCAATTTGACCAGAGTAAACAAGTTGAGAACAAAGAGGTTTCAGGTTTCATGGTCTTCCTAGAACTCCTGCTGCCTCTCAGATGTCTGGTTGTAAATCACTCCATCCCTCCTCCCCCTTTTCCCTTCCCTTGATATAAAAGAAGCTATAATTCTGTGCTTTGGTAAGGTGGATTTGAGTTACCACCAGGGTGCCCATCTTCTCTGTTGGCATTTCCTCAATCAACAAATATTTCCTTATTTCCAACTCTGCTGTTTTGAGTTTTGGCCTTTAGAATAGCCAAATACATGGACTTAGGATCAATAGCTGACTGAAAGTCTTCCCTTCAGGACTTTGATAGGTCTTGGCATACCCTCAACTACTGGGAGTCACTTAGAAGAAAGAAGGCAGCATGGACAATGCCAAAAGTTTGATAAACACCAAAGAGTTAGTGCCAGGCTGAATGATAAGCTTCACCTTCTACCTGAGATCACTTCATGAAGATTGAATGAAGTGGCTTTTCATTATTATTTTTACTGCAGAGGAACCAACACAAAGTCAAGAAAAAATTTTAAAATAGAGGGAAAAGTTTCAAATAAAACAAGAGAAAGACAAAACTTTAGAAACAGACATTAATAAAATGGGCATAAGAGATTTCCCTGGTAAAATGTTCAAAATAATGGTTGTAAAAGATGCTTATCCAGGTCAGGGGAACAAATGAATAAACAAAGAGAGAATTTCAACAAAGACAAAGAATATATAAGAAAGCATGAATATAAAATCAAACAATAAGCCTTCAACCACACCCCATCAAATTAAAATGCCAAAATTTTGCTTACTCACCACTAGAGGATAAAATTAAATCAGATATGCTACTGAGGTTTCAGCAAATTACATTCTATGTGTTTATATTTAGATTCCCTCTGAAAAAAGATATTAAAAAACATTTGTAAAAAAGAAGTGACTGAAACAACCTTATGTCAGGTAAAATGTTAAAATATTAGAATATATTGCCTTGGTGGTTGATCATAGAAAATTTTAGCATGAAGGGGTAAGATGATAATGCAGAAGAAAGGCAGTATTGTATACTGAATATTGATTAATAACTTATATACCATCCATAAATATCCTATATTAAAGTGATCAAAAGTTAAATAGGATTAAAATGTTGAAAAACAAATAGACAAGTGACATAAATTAGAAAATGACAAAATACTGTCATAGTAAATTTGGACAACTAGTTAATAAAATAATAATTTAAAGTTGACTTGGTGTTTGACAAATATTCAAAAAATTTGGGGGGATAATTAATAAAACATAAAAATAAATTATGAAACATGTATCTGTAGAGATTAATAATAATTAATGTAAACTAATATGTTCCCTTAAGATATTCTGAATTTCTCATTAGATTACAAAATATATATTTTAATATTATGCATATTTAACATAAATTATGATAATCAAATGAATATTTTAAAGTAACACCTTTCTTTTTTAAAACTAGTATATTGGGCATTTCTTAAACTGGTCTACCCTCATACTGATCTATAACAAGAGTTTAAATGAAACACACACATTGCTGTTAATCTAGGTGCTAACAGGTTTTACTCCTTAGCAAGTCTCTTAAATTGCTTATATTAGAGAACTAAGCACTGCAGGTCAGCAGTCACAAATGTCAAAATGAAATGTTCATTAAATTATTTTTGGTTTCTAGTGAAGCTACAAGTTATGAATAAAATGTATAACATTTTTAAATTAAGTAAAGTGTTTTTAATGGTTCTGTTCATACTGAATAGTTCTCATAAAGAAACTTCTATGAACTGATTGGCATGGTGGTGGCCCATCCCCTCCCTGGGCAGCAACCCTTCAAAACCACACAGTATGGAGACATACAAACCTAAAGATCCTGCTGTGATATGTAGTGAAAAATGCCCCAGAGAGGACATGAGAATATGGAGGTGGTCAAATTGCCCAGACTACACATTAATGTTACAGGAAGAGCTTCCCAGGGAAAAAGATGCCTGACTTTCTATTTTAATTCCTAAAGATGTATGAAAAAATATTATGATAAAGGATTCAAAATTAGTTCTTTTTAGTTTTCTGAGTTTTAGGTAACTTAGGATGGAGATAAACAAAACTCCTAAGATGCTACTGTCACAATAATACCCTTTTTAAATTACTGAATCTAAAATACTCTAAAAACAATGCAAAAGTTGCTTTGTTTTCCTCTTAGCTTGGTTTCAAGGCATTTGGCAACATACCGTGAACTAAGACACGTTCATTGGAAACATATTAATGTGTGTGATAATGGAATACTTGTGTAGAACCCACCAGGGGTATCAAATTATTTATTGGATATGCATCATATTTCCTTTATTAATTTTTGTAAAATCTGAGTTTGGGGAGCATATGTTGAAGAAAACATTGGGGACTTGGTTGATTCCACAGAATCTCTTCTAAACACTCCTTGTCATTTTTATCTCCTACTCAAACATTTTCTCAAATGTGCATGATGGGCTTAATGAAGTTACAAACCCACAGAATTCCTAAATCACTCTGAGAACAATCCCAATGGTATATCACAAATATTACCTGAGGATCTTTTCATTGAAAATCATTAGCCCTGAGATGTGACTACTGCAATAAAAGACACAAATAAGAATGTAAAACTTTATTCTAAGAATGACTCTTTCACTCTAAGAAATATGCTTAATGGAAGAAGGTCCAGGGCATTATTATGAAAATTTAATCAAATGTTTTGGTCTTTTTACCCTTTGTTTACTGCATGACCTAGCATAGGTTACATTTTTTTATATGCTTTTCAGTATCTGAATAAATATGTGAACCATTAAAAGCAGATATGAACCCTAGATATACTGAATATAATTACATTTAAATTAACTATTGACTATTTTTTGGAGAGAAAAAATTGTTCCCCTGTGAGAATGGCATGTTTTCTAGGCAAATAAACCACTTCATGAATTGAAACATTAATATCTGGAAATCTTCTCTCTCTCTCTCTCTCTCTCTCTCTCTCTCTCTCTCTCTCTCTCTCTCTCTTTTAGTATGGGGTAATTGAGATTCATACACAATGATTTGGGAACTTTGTTATATTAAAATTGAGTGCAGAGAGATCTTTTGATATCAACACTTTCAGTAGAAAAGGAACAAATCAATCACATTACCTGTAACTCAGAAAGTACAGGTCAGGCATCTACATAGAATACTATATAAGATAATTTGCTTAACACTTAATGAAAATACTTTATCACTGTAAAACAGATAGAAAATGTGCCAAAGATATAGACCCAAAAGGGTTTCACACAGCTTCAAACTATATTTAAAAAAGAATAGTCGCAAAAGGCAATTATAGAAAATAATTGCCCTTCATCCTTAGTTGTTAACTTCTTAATCTTCAACCCTGTAGCAACTGAAACTTTATGCACAGAAGATCTTGTTTTCTCTGGAGATAGAAAACAAAAACAAACAAAAATAAAAAGTTTCTTGCAATTCAGACTTGACAACATGTTTTGTCTCACAGTTTAAGCCATGATCCTAATTGATTCCTATCCATTGATCCTTGACCAACTGTCCCAGCTTGTACTTCACGTTTATCCCTAAAAAATCCATAGGATTCTGATCCCAAAATTCCAATTCTTAGCTCTAAGCCTGATGCCAGCTTAATCAAATGTCCTTCTGTTGATCCTACGTGGACTTTCATAAATGCTGCAGTGCCTAAAGTTGCTGTTTTGGGGCCTCTGTGATGTATCACAACTGCTAGGTGTCTCCATCATGTAAGCAATGCTATCACAAGAAATCCTGTTATTAAAAACTGCTATGGCAGATCCTGAACTTCATCCTAATAAGTTTGAATGACATCTCTTAGAGTGTCTTTTCCTACTGCTGAATGTTGCATTCCCATCCTTGAAACTGAAAAAAAGTGCAGCGTAACCCTCAGTGGACGTAACCAGGGGAGGGGTGTCAGAACTAACTGGCAGATTTGAAGTGTGCATGTTCTGTACAGAGACTGTTACTCACTTGTAGCCTTTGCATGGGAGCTTTTGTGGGCAATGAGTTTCCCTCTGCATCCTCATCATAGTAACAACTGTCAAATAAGCATGTGATATTTGCCAGATAAAGAAAAAAGTCATGCAATATTTTTTTAAATACCATACTATTAGAATCAAATAAAATCAGATATAAACTAATAGAAATCTTACATTCCACAGGAAATAAAAAATTATGACATTTTAAAGTGTTTACACTAGGTGTCCCATTTATTAGCAGCCAAATCGGAGTTAAAATTCCTAAATCTTAAATCTAGTGATTCCTCATAAGATGTTTATTTTGATTTAACTATTTTTAAAGTTCTATTTTACAAATAATTCTTCACTCTTAGTCTGCCTTTGCTTTTCCTTACTTTTATAGCTATCATGAAACCCTTTTTCCATTTTTTCTGTCTCTTCCTTTACTGCTCTAGTTTTTCAGATTTGGGTTTGGGAACTTGGCAATGGGGATGTTCATCAAACTGGAATCATTTTTCAAAGCTCCAGTCTATTTTTAGAGCTTAGTTTTTGATGTTCTATAGGATTAAATCTCCCATGATTCGATGGGAGTCCTCTGAACATTAGAACTACCGAATGTATTTGTAGTGTTAACATTATTCTTTTATAAACTATACAAATAGCTGTAGTGAATTAATAACAATTTTATTACACTTAGTTTAGCTTTTTAATTTTGATGAAATAATTATATATAGATAAGTGTGTATTTAAATGTACAACTTACAATAAATAGCATCTTTTATGGTATCATGACATTATTCCATGTATTTTCACTTCAAAACAGAATAGCTCACTTGAAAATAATAACTATTTGATAATTTCACATACACTGAATAAGAAAATAAAATTTTAAGATCATAATGAAATGATTGCTCTTTTAGGGTGCTCCTCTTATTTTTAAAAGAGCTATAGCCATACATATTATGTGATACTAATATGGTAATTAAATCAGCATGGCCACAGATTGGGAGGGTATCATTCATTGTTCCCAAGGGTAAATATTTATTTTCATTATCTTCTAGCTATGTCTCAACTGAATTTATCACAGCATATTTTCTCTTTATGGGTCTCTCTTATCTTGTTTTTTTTTTTAACCTGGGAAGAAATATGAAGCTGCTTCTATTTGCATTTTAATATAGCTCTTCTATTTATCTTACTTTCATCCAAATTAATATTCTAACTAGTGCGAGTTCATTTCCATTAAAATGAATATAATCCTTTTATACTTGTTCTTCTCAACCACACTTTTTCTATCTTGTTTCTCCTTCCCATTTTCTTTGTATAGTTATCCTGAGAAACAATTTAAATTTCTTCTAAGATTTCCATTTTCTTTCTAAAATAAAAATGTAAACCCCTTTCTGTAAAGTTTGTCTTTTTCCCCTAAAACTTTCCAGTTAAAATTCATTATTTTCTATGTGCATTTAACTGAGAAATGACTTGTCAAGTTCTAGAGTACTTGTTTGCAGCTGATGTCCTAACTCTATCTTTTCATGTTCTCAATCCTATAGTTTTCAGTCAAATATAGGAAATATAACATTTCTTGGATGACCACTGTGTCTCTCATGTGCTTGTATTATAGACAAAATTTTACAAAGTAAGATTAAGGAATTTGAAAACTCAGAATGATTATGTAATCTGTTCAAGTCACAAGATCAACAAGTACCTACTGTTGAATATAGTAATATGAATCTATAATTCATACTTATCTCTTTTCATGTAAAAGTCTTAGATTTTTAAATTCCAATTAATGTGATTTTCTGGACTTTTACATTGATCATAATTTTCAGCATGTATTCTCATTAGTCAATGCATTTTATAAACTATAACACCTCAGACATAGCACATGACTCCTGCTATGATCTGATCAGAATAAGGCAGAAATAATTTATTTCTTCAAGAATTTTGGGTAATATACATTTATTTATATTTACCATTGTTTTCCTTTCTCCAATATCAATTTATTGTTGTTAATTATCTAACATGTTAATTATTTTCAGGCTCAGAACATTATTTTCTTAAAACTCATAGAATTGAAGCAACTACTGATTGCAAATTTAAACATCATTTATAGTTACTCTTTTCAGAAAATAAGATTTTAGTGTGGTATTTTAGGACATTACATGAAGTTTCTAGTTAAATATACTTTAGGCATAACCCTGATGGGATTGCCTATATTAACATGAAGTTACATAAATGACAAGTAGCTTTTGCTCAAGAACTACATATGCAGCTACTTTTAAAGGACCTTCAGAGACAGAAAATGTATAAAATTCTGTACTAGTTTACATATACCTTTATACAATACATTAACTTTTGTGTGAAAATGAGATTTAGACAGTAAATGTACAGATAATTACAAACAGATCATTGAAAATCCAAGTATTGGGATCAGCATTCATTACTGTTTCTAGAAATAGTTTGATGCAGTTTTCCTTTTCTTGAATAAGTGGAATTGCAAGATTTAAAAGAATTTGAAAGTTTATAGCATATGTTGGTAAAGGCTTAAAATAACATACACAGTACAACAATAGAACTTTCAGGCTCAGTGTAATTACTTGTCTATAGAAGAGGGGGACTTTAGAGGGGGAAAAAACATTTATTTTAGGTTAGGCTGTGTAATTTTTTTTTTTTAAGATTTTATTTCATTATTTTTTAGAAAGAGAGGAAGGGAGAGAGGCAGAGAGGGAGAGAGACATAAATGTATGGTTGCTTTTCACCTGCCTCCAGCCACAGATCTGACTGGAGACCTGGTTTGCAACCTGGTTATGTGCCCTGGCTGGGGAATCGAACCTGCGACTTTTGGGTTCGCAGGCTGGCGCCTTAACCACTGTGCTACCAGCCAGGGTTAGGTTGTGTAATTTTTATGCCCATTTTAACTGTAAGCTGCCACTTTTTATAAGGGCAAAAATAAATTTTTAACTGCAGTATGCACATATTATAATAACAATACCTAATACATTTCACTTACTTTTTTATTTTATAATTTTCCATAGTTATTAATGTTGTGAAGGCATGTTTAAGCCACATAGTTCATAAAATTTTTATCCTGTTTTTATATTTTCTAGATAAAGTTAAAATGACATTTCTCTCAATTATGATATTTTAATAAATGATCAATAGCTGGCTTTGAAAAGGGATCCCTATTTTTAATATTTATTTTTAAAACAGTTTATCTATTTACTTTTAGAGAGAGAGGAAGGGAATGAGAAAGAGAAGAGAAACATCAATGGGCTGCCTCTAGCAAGCCACCAATGTCCAGGGACCTGACCCGCAACCCAAGCACGTCCCCACACCTGCAACCACCCTGCCCATAGGACAATGTCAAACCCACTAAGCCACATTAGCCAAGGCTTTAATATTTATTTTTAATAAAAATATCATATTTCATTGAATGTTATTATATAAGATATGTAAGTGAGCCATCCTTTTTCCTCATCAGAAAATCAGAGCCAGAATAAAGAATAGTTGCATGTATGTACAAAGGGGAGTAAAGCTTGGGAAGGGCAAATGCTGTAGGAGAAGAAGAGAGAGATGTAGAGTTGTATTTGTGGAGCGTTGTTTTTGATGGACTATGTTAAAGTCAGAGGTAGAATTGGCACTGACCCTCATGTCAAACCTCCAGACAGCAGAAAGCCATAGAGTTCTTAGGAGGCTGTATGCAGGATATAACTAAATTTTGAGTGATAGTTCCTCACCTGTAATAATTTCTAACAATGTCAAAAGCATGGCAGTTATGTTTGAATCATTGCCTAATTGGACTTAATCAGTTAAATAAGATATCATATTTAAAGCTCTTCTTAATGAAGTCTAAAAATTCATCAAGCTATCCATAGATTAGTACAAATCCAGAAAAGAATTTTCATAGGATGGGCAACTCCAATAAAGTGCAACAATAAAAGATTTTATACAGTTGCTAATACACATGAGGCTATATAGAAATGGAAAGAAATGGCTTGTCATGATACATTCAGTTTTGTCATGATACACATATCACATTGTACATAAGAGGGGTGAACACATCAGGAAAAAAACCTAATAGCCCACAAAATTAGCAGTCTTGAAAACAGAAGATATTGGTGGTCACAGAATGTGGACTAGAAGTTAGGAGAAGGTAGATCCAAGAACAATAAGGAGAAATAGCCTAAATCATGTGTTCCTAATAGAAAGACATTATATAGAAACTTTCATATAGAAATATCGTATGTAAAATTGCTGAAGGAAACTACAATGCACTATTAAATTTTAAGACTTCCATAGTTAGAAATGAAAGAAATAAGTTAAAACATGGAGATGTCACAAAAAAATACAGGGAAACTTTATGTAAGGGATAGATCCTAATTGTCTATTGCTATGTAACAAATTGTGACCAAATTTAATTAATGACAAGCTTCTATTATATCTAAATTTTTATAGGTCAGAAATGCTTAGCTGGGTAAATTTAGATTATGGGTTCTCAAGAGGTTATAGGCACGCTGTTAACTACAGATGCCACATACTCCAAAGTTTTGACTTGGTGGAGCAGTGGAGAGGACATTTCTAAACATACACGAAAAGTCTCTATCTCTTGACATCTGTGATTTTCCACTGTGCTGTTTCACGTCAGCTGGCTTCTCCCAGAGTGCGCATTTTGAGAAAGAATGAGAGGAGGGGAAAGAGAAAGAGGAGAAAAAAACAGAAAGAGAGAGAGAAAGAGACAGAGACAGAGACACAGAGAGACAGAGAGACAGAGAGAGAGAATGAGAATGAATATGAATAAGCAAGCACCCAAGATAGAATGCTAGATGTCATGCTCTTTTTATAATCTAACTAATCTCAGAAGAGATGAGCCAGGATGTTAGTAACATTGTGCTCCTTAAAATCAACTCAATATGTCTGGTGGCCTACAACCAAGAGGAGGGAATTAAACATGGTGTAAATACTAGGAGGCAAGAATCATAGAGGGTTATCACAGAGGTTATCTTTCAAGACAGACATTACTGAGTATTTCTGTATTGTGATTTAGGCAATCTAATCACTTAAAGAGGAAAAACAAAGCTAGAGGAAGGGAATATTAATGTGTGTAGCTCACAAGAAAATAATTAATGTTAAATTTGAAAAATAAACAGAAAACTAAAGAGGTTCAATCCAATAATATAATGATTTGGGTACCTAGGATACAGAGAGATGAAAATTTAGAGCTATTCTGAAGCAACCAGTTAAGGGTAATATATCTGTATACTCCAGAGAGGCAAGAAAAAAACTGGCAGAAAGATAGTGTCTATTTAATGAAAAAAGGCTTGAAACTGGATGCAAGAAGACATATAATAAAAAAGTATAGTAGTACCAACTGGATAAGATTGAGATGTTTATGATGCTGAAAATAAGAAAATCCTCTTCAAAATGTGGGTCAATGAAACAGAATCTGGAAGTAAGTTAGATATGATTTTGACAATTACAGAGCACTTTTAAGAACACCAACCATGCATTGATCCCTGTTAATGTTACATAGTTTTGAATATTTTAGTTTCCTTATTTGAATTACATAGAACATTAGTTCAAAAAGTGCTATTATTCCATGGACATGGATAACATGTGGAATTGACTTTTCAGGTGGGGGGGTGGTGATAAGAAGGGTGGGGAAGGAGAGAGCAGAGGGGGGGGGAAATGAGATGAATGAAATATAACAATAAAAAGTAAATTTTAAAAAAGTTCTATTATTGAAGGCACTGTGTTCAACTAATACCTATTATTGCCCCAGTAGATTAATTTAAGCCTTTTATCATAATTCCAGCATATTCGATGCCATTTGGTTCAGGGCTGGGTTATGATCAATTTTAGAAGAATGATTAGTGAGAAATCTACTTTAGTCATCTGGAGAATACTTTTTCTTGCAAAAGAGAAGATGTGAAAAACAAGATGTCTGTTCTTTAGTCATATTCAAATATACTGCTTTAGTAAAGCTATATCTCATATATTAGCCAAAGGATAAACTCATCACCAAATATGGCAAATCTTTTCTAATTATAGATGTTCTAGTAATACTTTCAGATTATTCTAAGATTTTTTAAAAATCTCATGAATTTCAATTTTTCAACTCAGAATTTTTATTTAAAGTTACTTTCCTTTCTTCACTAATTATAGAAAGAATATTAAATACAGCCATATATATATATATATATATATATATATATATATATATAATTACATGTTTTTTTTTTCTTTTCTTGTAAGACAGAAAATATATCATATCACCTTAACCTCATGCAAAAATGGAAATACAGTAGGTCGGTGGTATAAAGTTAACAACTTGGCATCTGTAACAGATATTTATACTTACTGCCAAATATTTACTGAAAGAAAAGCATCCTTTGCTTTCAAATTTTATTATAGCTTATACTGAACCAAAAATAAAGGGATCTCCTAGGAATATTTTTTGCTTGAAAAGAAATGAACACAGTGCCATTTTGTTTTCTGTTTGTGGAAAGACAAAAATAAACACTTATTTCAGTAATTGCTTTAGTTTCAGAGCTCAGACATACTTTCTATCAAAAGTAAATTCTGAGATATGATACAGCAACAACTAACAACTGCAGTGACCCACCACTAACTCTTTTGCATTGCTGAGCTTGGAAGATATTGGAAAGCCAAGTTTGATGATAATGTGGGTATGAAAATTAAGTGTGCTTTCTGTAGTGCTTTTCAGAACTTTCATGATATGGTGCTCTTCATTGGGGTTCCATCTCTGGAGAATATGAATTGTCATTTTTCCAAACATGATTACTATGGCCCTCTTATTTTCTGCTCTGATGGTGACTGTGTAACTTCAGATTACTCTCAGTCATTTGGAATATAGTTATTGGATGTCTCATGTGTTAATTATTGCAATACACATATCCCAATTATAAGCATTTCACATTTTGCTGTTCTATTTTTCATCCTCACCATATCTGATGTTATCTAATAGACAAACTTATTTTTGACAATGGTCTAGACGAAGTAAGGCAAAGAGAGTTAGAATTTAATTTTAAATCCTTTATTTCAAGGATACATGAACTTTGAAGAACATAGTCCATAATAGGGATAAATGTAACGGTTACTGATAAAATTACACCAGATTAATATATAACATAATAATATGTTAATATGTTACAACTAATTTTCTTTTCCTACTTATTCCTGACCAAACATAATAGACTGGGGAAGAATTAAGTTACAAAATAAAATCTAAGTTATTTTTTGTTTATTTTGCATTCTAACAGCTATGTTACTGGCTAGACCAATACACTCATCCTCTAGCTTAAGAGTGTGATATACATTGCAAATGGTTATCTTTATCTGTGTTCCCCAAAGTTCATTTTTCCCAATTTACCAATGAAGGTTATTCTAACATTTTCCAATGTACTTGTCAGTCTTGTACCATTGCATTCCCCGGTTGTTGAGAACTAAGCATGGACACTTTTTTCTCTAATGCACCTAGGCTACTTTCTTCTGGATAACTAACATTTTTTAATAAATTATTAATTCCCTCTTCCTTGAATTCCCTTCTCTTCCCTCTGTCCCCTGGTCCACAGATGAGTGGTAAACTTTCTACTTCTTTCCATCTTGGGTTGTTAAAACTCTAGAATTTTCATCAGATTACATTTGATGTTCTAGACCAACTTTGAATCATTTTGATTCCTTTCCCTCACCACTTCTGTATTGTCCATCTGAAATTGTAAATCAGACCTTCTCTTCCTTTATACCATAAACCAGGCTACCCTTTTCTCCAAATCTCTTACTCAACAAAATTGTTTGCAGATTTTTACCACCATCAGTGCCTCACAGAGGCAGCACAGCTTAGTGAAAAGAACTTGAACATAAACTTAGGAAACTGCTATGATGCACTCAATGTTAAGTTATTGTCTATACTATTAATCAGAACTGTTAGCAAAAGTCTGCCATACAGAGCTGCTTGTATCAGTAGATCAGTAAGATATTTTAAAAATGAGACAAAATATAACCTGAGTACTCCTCACTTTCTTTCCCTAAAATGCTGCAGAAATCACAAGAGGCATGGCATGAAAGCAAGACTAAGGTTTCAGTGAAAATGTGAAACAGCAGCTAAAGGTAGGTGGGAGAAATATATGGCCATTTATCATGATAATTCCAAAATGTGTTGTCAGATGGCTCAGAGTTTCAACCTGGCATTGACAAATGCTCTATAGGGTTGAGCAGTATTACTCCTGCTCTTCTTCCCCATTAAAGTAGAAAAAAAAAAAAAAAAAAAAAAATTTACCCAGAAAGTATAAATGCGATCTTGTTCGGAAATAGGTTCTTTGCAGATGTAACCAATTTATGATGTACTCATACTGTATTAAAATGGGCCCTAATTCAATGACTAGTTCTTACAAAAAAGAGGGGAAATTTGACACTGATAGAGGTGCCGAAAGCCTTGGCCTGGTAGCTCAGTGGGTTAGGGTGTCCCCCCAACATGCCAAGATTGCAAGTTCAATCCCCAGTCAGGGCACAAAGGAAAAAAAAAAAAAAAAAAAGGTATAACTAAATGAAACAAGCCAGCATTTCTCTCTGGTTGTCTCTCTCTCTCCTTTATTCTCTCTCTCTTTTTTTTTTTAAATTAATCAATGGAAATATTTAAAAAGAAACAGTGAACGTGCTTTGTGATGATGAAGGCAGAGATTGGAGTTGTGCAGCCACAGAGTAATGCCAGATTGCCAGTAAATTACCCAAACCTGGTATAATCAAAGCCTCTCCTACAGGCTTCAAAGAGAACATGAGCTTAAAAACATCTTGATTACAAACTTTTTGTATATACGGACATATGAGAGAACAGATTTCTGTGGTTTAAAGTGACCAAGTTTGTTACAGTAGCCCTAGGAAACTCATCCAAGTGTAGATGTCCTGCTACACTGATGAGTATAGATTACATTTAAAAGATGGGGATTCATATTCAAAATCAAAAGATAAGCTTATATCTCAGTTCTACCACTAAATACTGTGGCTTTGGACAAGTTATTAATCCTCTTGGAATCTCAATTTCCTCATATGGAAGGTGGAAATAAAAATGTCCTCATTTGTAGCATGAAAAGAAATCATAGCATGCCTAAAGCACTCATCACGTTGCCTGGCATAGTAAGAACTCTCTATAACTTATTTACATACTTATTCAAATGTAATGACCTCACAAGAGTGACCCAAAAGATTAGATGCACATCTGGTGGCATTGTACTTAGAATATAAAATATTAACAATAAATCTCTTTGTTCTCCCATGGAACAGCCAGCAGTTCTCTAAGTACATGCTATTCCACACACTGATATATTTTCACATCAAGTCACCCCAACAGCCACAGTTTCAGTAAGGCCTAGATGCACATACTCTTCTCTAGAAATGCTCCATCCCTTTGGAAAGGAGGAATTAAGTGATACTCCTGGATGGGCTTGATGGGAAATTAACATTTATCACACTTTTGTTCTCCTTTGCAGTAACACCGCTATTAAATTCATATCATCTGTGTATTTTCTTACCTTGTTTCTCTCCCAATGAGCATTGGGAGAGCAAGCAATACCTTGCTCTCCCAATGAACATACTGTATTGTAGATTGTTGACTGTCAATAATTTGTCCAACTGGTAAGAAAATCTATGTAAAATTAGGTTCTAGGGGCTAGCTTTATACAGAGATGTTGTAACATGAGGAGCGGCCTTCAGAGCTTAAGCAGACGCCAGTGGTTCCTAAGCTAAGTGTGTCTAGTAGTCATCTAGGGAGCCATTTATCATCTCCAGGAGATCATGACTGATAAGGTCAGAGCTGGAGCCCAGAGATTTAAGATTCCAAAAGTTCACTTAGATTACACTGTTGAGGAGCTCTGAGAGTCACATTTTCAAAATGATTGTCATTTATAAAACAGTGATTTACTAAAGCCTACCAGTTATGGTTTAAGATATTTTTGAAACAGGCACTGGCTGGTGACACAGTGGATAAGTCACTGGCCTGGGAACCCAAAGGTCGCTGGTTTGATTCCCAGCCAGGGCACATAACGAGGTTGCAAGCCAGGTCGCCAGCTGGAGGCAGGTGAAAGGCAACCATACATTGATGTTTCTCTCCCTCTCTCCCTCTCTCCCTTTCCCTCTCTCTGAAAAATAATAAACTATTTTAAAAATATGTATTTTTGAAACATATCTGAAGTTACTAACATCTAAAATCACCTAATTTAGTTTCAAGTTCTTAGATCAAAATTCCATGGAAGTATATCAATATATCTCACAATTTCACATGTCACTCTATCATTTCTAGTCAGCTAAAGTAGATTCAAAGATTAAAAAAAAAAAACAGAAAAAAAAAAGAAAAAAATGTCCTTGAAGTCCTCAAGCTGCTATCTACATGATTACTCTGCAAAAAAAAAGTTTTGGAAATAAGCCTCTGAACTCAGAGTTTCAGTTATTGCTCCTTGATAGATTTAGCATCTGCACTAACTTCAGCAGCCCTATTTTAATGGTGGATCTAAGCCATCACTGCATTACAATTATGCATGAAGCTTTAAAATATCCACACACCTCAAACCAATTAAAGGGGAAAAAATCTGGTTCAGTCCCATGGCATAGGGATCCCTAAATTAATTCTAATGTGCAAGCAGAGTTGAAAACCAGTGTTTGAACTACATAGACTTGTCATAAATGATATTAACAGGGTTTCTGCCTGACAATAAGAAGAAAACTCCTCAGATCCTGAACCCTCTGGTTCTCTGGAACTCACATAGGCTCAGATTTCCCAGATTAGTGGATAGACATGAGACTGTACACAATGAGATTGACAACTTCTGTGTGCTCCAAATTTCAGTGATAAAGGATTAGAAAAAATTGGCCTATTACAGAATGTAAGAGGAAGAAAATTTATAACTAACATATGATTAGTTTATTGTACCAAGAATAGATCATAGTCTTTAAAAAACAAAAAACAAAAAAACAAAAAACAAACCAACAACCTCCAATAGACCTCTAGTCTGCTTGAGACCTCTCCCCTCAAAGAATAGTCAACAAACAGAACATTCTTTAAATACTCTCATATTCTGTAAATTTAGGTTTAGAAACAGAATATGGTTTGACTTAGGATAAATTGTTATTATAAATGAATCAATATTAGTCTATACTATTAAGTGAGACCCAGATTTATAATTTTTGATTCCTAATTTAAACTACATATTTTCATCCTCAGAGAGATTAAAGAGTTAATTTTATCATGATTAATATGTTACCCCCTCAGCATATACATACATCCTTGTATATCTTCCCATGAGATTATCTGAGTAGAAAATGAGCCAATAAATAAAATACTCTAACTATAACATTTTCAAAGTAAGATGGTTAAGAAGAGAATTGATTCTGCTCTAACAAATTGTAGGCACAAATATTTCCAAATATTAGGAAAAACTATTCGAGTCTCAATCTGTTCTACTTAATCTAATAAAATCTAATAAAAATAGTGATAATGTTAAAGAAGGTTTAAAATAAAGTATCTTAAACTCTTTATTTATTTTAGAACTGTTATTATCACATAATTCTACTTTTAACCCAAAACAAGAAAATATTCACTACTTTTAATAAATAAGCAGAGAAGGAGAAATTGTAAATGTTTGTTGTATATGATAAGAAAGCAATTGCTTGATGTTCTCTTAGTTTCTTCTAGTTACAAGGAAAAGGACTCACTTTTTTTTTTTAAAGAAAAACTTGACCAAGATGACTGCCTAAAAAACATTCAGAAAGCAGAGGATATAAGTGAAATTTTTAAAGAAAATCTGTATCTATTCTACGTACTTTGAATTGGTTTATATCTACTTAATCTATTAATTATAATCATATTAGTGAACAAGTCATTTGGCAATATCTATATATTCTTATATGAATTATTCTGACATAATAAAAAGTTTATGTATTTTAATATGACATTAATTTGCTTTAGATTATTTGATCTGATTAAAAGATAGTGATCTTTGTACTTATTAACTGGTATTTTGTGGAGTACTATAAAGAGCTTCTTGGATAGGTCTAATAGTCTCTATCTTCTCCTTATGATGAAATAGTAAAAATTGTGATTCCTTCATCAACAAATATCATCATGGTAGGTGTGGTTAGATTATGAAGTTGTGTAACTGGCAGACTACTTCTTGGAGTCATGGTATCTTGCAGCTATTGGGATTGGAAAACAATAACATGAACAAGTGATCAGTCTCCAATAGGCCAGATATGCCAATAGAAGTAGAGTTTATAAACTTTAATTTTGACATCTCATTTTTAAGAATTCCATAGGAGAGAAACACTTTAGTATTCATTCCTAGCTGAGTTGAGATCACTGTATTGAGGCACCAAACCAAGGTCTCAAAGGACAAAACTGTCATGTTGGAAAGGCTCTAGGGACACTCTACAAATTCTAAAAGCTGCCAATCACTAAAGAAAAATTGCACAAATTCCTAAAGGTGAAGAATTACATAAATTACACCAATATGGGGGCAGCTTTGGTTTCAACAAGTGATGAATTTAACATTTTAGCTATTATAAATGCTACAAAATCTAAGATAGATGAAGACTTCCAGTAAATATGGAGACACAGATAAAGATGTTCCACCTCTTTGTACAACTACAGCAAAAATTACAACTAAACTACAACACGACATTTCACTCAGATTTGTCAGAACACAAAGGGGTGCGTAGAGGCATGGATGAGGAACAGGTAGTTACATACCCATGTGTGGTGAGAAAAATTAGGAGGTATACCTCACATGTGAGGGCTCCCAGCCACAGACCAGACCACCCAGTCCAGGGTTTCAGTGCGAGGGGGATAAATCTCTCTGGCTGTGAAAACCAGTATGGTTTCGGGGAGCAGAAAAAACTGCATGGTTCTCAGGAAGCTCCCTTTAAAAAGCCCACAATGGACTTAGGACTTAAGCAGATGCACCCACTCTGGGATTTGGCACCAAGGCAATAGCTGAAAGGGCAGCAGTGGCATATAGGGAGAGGTTGAGGTAACTCGCAGCAGGGTGAGTACCAGGTGACAGCTTTCTCCCAGGCAAAACTTCAGAAGCCAGACAGAAGCATTGTCCCCTCTCCCAACCTTCTATATATATACAGAGCCCAGATGGGTTTCCCTGCTGGGCGATTACCCAGAGCTTCATGCCATACACCTTACGTTTTTGCAATAGACCACACTACTAAGACAAAGTCAAAACACTACTACTACACAGAAACAAACACAGGGAGGCTGCCAAATTGAGGAGATGAAGAAATATAGCCCTACTGAAAGAACAACAACAACAACAAAAACAAAAAACTTCAGAAAGAGAACTATATGAATTAGAGATAAGCAATCTATCAGACACAGAGTTCAAAACACTGGTTATCAGGATGCTCAAAGAACACATTGGTTACTTCAAGAGCATTAAAAAGACCCAGGCATAAATGGTTACATTAAGTGACATAAAGAAAAATCTACAGGGAACCAACAGTGAAGGGGAAGAAAGCAATAATTAAATCAACAATTTGGAATATAAGGAAGAAAAAAGCATTTAATCAGAACAGCAATAAGAAAAAATGATTTAAAAAAATGAGGATAGACTAAGAAACTTCTGAGACAGCTCCAAATGTACCAACATCTGAATCATAGGGGTGACAGAAGGACAAGAGGAAAAGCAAGAAATTGACAACTTATTTAAAAACCTAATAAAAGCAAACTTCCCTAATTTGGGAAAGGAAATAGACATACAAGTTCAGGAAGCACAGAGAGTCCCAAACAAGCTGGACCCAAAAGGGACCACACCAAGATACATCATAATTAAAATGCCAAAGGTTAAACATACAGAATCTTAAAAGCAGTAAGAGAAAAGCAGATAGTTACCTACAAAGGAATTCCTGTAAGACTATCAGCTGATTTCTCTGAAGAAATCGCAGTTAAGAAAGGACTAACAAGTAGTAGTAGTATTCAAAGTGATGAAAAGCAAGTACCTACAACCCAGATTACTCTATCCAGCAAAACTATCATTTAGAATGGAAGGATAGGTAAAGTGCTTCCCACACAAGCTAAAGCTAAAGGAGTTCATCATTACCAAGCCATTTTATATGAAAAGTCAAAGGGACTTATTTAAGAAAAAGAAAAGATCAAAATTATGAATATTAAAAGGGTAATACATTCACAACGATTAAAAACTGAATCTAAAAAACAAACTAAGCAAACAACAAGAACAGGAACAGACAAACAGATATGGAGAGCATTAGAAGGATTATCAGCTGGGAGGTAGAAGGAGATGAATACCGGAAAAGATGTTGGAGTTAAGTACAAATTGGTAGATACAAAATAAACAGGTAGATGTTAAGAACAGAATGGAACATTGAATAGCCAAAGAAGCTATATGCATGACCCATGAACATGAACTAAGGGGGGTGATTGCTGGAGGGAATCAGGGTGCCAGATCAAGGGGGAAAAAAGGAGAAAATTAGGATAAGTATAATATCATAATAAGTATAATATCATAAAAATTTAAATAATATAATTTTGTGCACTGTTAAATATTGAGAATCTCAGAAATAACTAATGAATTACTACTTAATACAGATATGAGCATATGTGCACATATAAAGCAGTTTGCATAAAATATGTGCTTGTTTAATTCAAACAGGGTTTTAGGGAGATGTATTGGAGAGGGCATCTATATTTTGACCAAGAGACAAAAATCATTCATATCTCTTCCATCAACTCCTTTCTTGAAGGCAATTGTTGTCAATGGTAACTTATGAATTTTACAAATAATTTTGAAGAATTATATAACTGTATGGTATCAGATAGCATTAGACTTATTGGGGTGATCACTTCATAAGTGTTGTACCCTTCAAGCTAACATAATCTTGTCTGTCAACTAATTAAATAATTAAAAATTTTAAAGAATTATGTAGGAACCAAGATAACTTAAGCAATATTTATTTGTTCTATGAGAAATAAAACAATGAAATAAATACAATGTTGAATATTTACCTCAAAGGGCTTATAATCAACAGTTGTAGGGGAAAATTGATTGACAGCATGTTTATCATCTAAACGTACTTCCCTATCACTTGTGTGTTCCTGTGTATTGGTACCAAGATGTGAAGTACAAAGATATGAAGGTCTGTCTGGAAATAAGTCCATTCATTGTTGATATAATGAGAATTGTTTGTACAACATAGATGCAACCAGATAGCCAAGGAGAGTGGATTGGAATGACAACTTCACTATACTAGTCAATGGGGGCAGTAGATGCCATTGCGTGAGTGTGTGTGCTATTTGGCATTCAAAATGATTGAATGAGTAGAGCAGTGAATCTGTATCAAATTTTGTGTTAAGCTTGAACATTCCTCTACAGACACTATTAGATTCAGAAGGCTGCATCTGTGGGCAATTGGTGGTTGACAGCTTCATTATGACAATGCACCCACTTATGAATCATATCTTGTGCAGTTTTTTTGGCAAAACATCAAATCACTGAAGTGAATCAGCCCCACTAAAGCCCAGATTTGGGGCCCTGTGACTTCTGGCCTTTCCCAAAACTAAAATCACCTTTGAAAGGGAAGAGATTTCAGACCATTGATGAGATTCAGGGAAATATGATGGAGTTAAACAAAGAGCTCTTTGGTTCTTAAAAATATGTGTTATTCAATAAAATAAGACAGAAAACTATACTACAATATTTATTAAAATAAATTATAACAAAAATGCTACTGGAATACAGAGTAAGCCATGATTCATATAAGTTGATATTAGAACAAAAATTAATGCTGGTTTCCTAATAGACTATTTAATTAAATATATTACTATTTAACTTATAAAACATAATTTATGAAGTTATATTTTATTATATATAACCAACATTACTAATATGTTGATTTAAAACAATTAATTAATATTAATATATCTATTTAAATTTATAACTATGGAGTTTCAATAGCTCTTTGAGGAAAGTTTTAGGTTAACATTATAACTACCATGACTTTTTAATGTTAATGTTTTCCTTATTTGACCCAGAACTCATTAAAAATATAAGAAACAAAGAAAACATAAGTGGTTCAGCTAAAATTTAGTGTCTTTTCCACATCTTCGGTGGTTACCTGTTTCCTGAAATTAGATGCATGAAGTAGATCTGTGTATGTTGAGAAGTCCCAAATTCTGATTAAAAAGTTTAGAACCAAATTCTATATAAAAATCTCATCTATCACACCTCTTGTTACCATCAACCAACAACAGCTAAAAGAGAATATGTGTTGTGGAGATCCTCAAGCTGCTATTTACATGACTACCTTGAACACACTGGCTCATGTTTTCTTATCTCATACACTAAAATGGGTAAATTAAATTTTGCAATGATGACCTTTAATTAGAAGGAAAAAAACATTAAATTATGTTTTCATATAAGGAATTACAGAGGCACATACTAGCTTACCTATATATGTATGTTAAATTTAAATGACATGTGAAGGAAAATTTTCAGTTTTTAACAGGGTTTGTAACATTTTACAGGATTTAGAAAAACACATTTGTATAACCTATGGTTTACTTCTTGTTGATTCTGTACAAATTAAAATTTCTTGTATAGAATTTAAAGATATAATATTAATAAAAAGAATAAAAAATTCTTGGTTCTCAGCAGGAGTATTTTATATCTGCAATAAGAGTTCCATGGAGATTCTAGATAAAAAAAAATGGAAACACATAGGCAGAACTGAACTGAAACATAGCATTGACATCCAGCATGTTTCGGGAATTTGAAAGGGCTCATTTTTAAAAGGAGTGAGGCAAGCCCTGGCTGGTGGCTCAGTGGATTGATGCTGGCCTACAAACCCAAAGGTTGCTGGTTCGATTCCCAGCCAGGGCACATAACCAGGTTGCAAGCCAGGTCTCCAGCTAGCTCTGTAGTTGGTTGGAGGCAGGTGAAAGGCAACCATACATTGATGTTTCTCTCCCTCTCTGCCTCTCTCCTTTCCCCTCTCTCTGGAAATAATAAATAAAATATATTAAAAACATAAAAAATAAAATAAAAAAATAAAAAGAGTAAGGCAACTCTCTGTGATGTATGGTGATTTTTAAATTTTTTTGATACTTTTGTTTTTTCTCCAGGGTAAAACAGGCCACAGCTTAGTCTCTGTGTGGCCTCAGCAGCTTCATAGCAGGGGCCTGTTGAAGAATCCCTTAGTGAGGTCCAGTAGGAATTAAAGAGGTCTCATACACAGACCTGGGCTGCCCTTTCTGACAGTGTGTGTAAGAATATGGTTTTGCTCAGTCTCTTCCCGAAGGCACATAAATATGGTCTCTATAGAATTTTTCATAAGTGATATTTAATTTGCTTTCTCTTTGAGTTCAGAAATGTGCGTATATTACAACAATAAAATTACATTTGAAATAAATAAATAAATAAAAAGAAATATGGGTATTGAGTTATTGACTTAATGGTTTAAAGGGTATGCTTTAATTTTCTTCATTAATAATTTGGGAGCTTCACACATGTTAGGGTACAGAAATAGCATAAAGTCCTTTAAACACTGTTTAACAACAACATTTTTATTTTTTCTGTCCTTTACCTCCTAGATTTGTAGTCCTAGTACAAAGACTTCAAACTCATTGCAGTAATTGGGCACCATAACATCAGGTTAGTTATAGAGATGGTAATTTCCATCTCAAAAGCCATGGTAACTAGGAGCCTAGTAATCAAAAACAGAAATGAATTAGGGCACATTTCCATTTGTAAAGATTAACTTGAATATCAGAACATAAAATCTCAGTTAATTAAGTAGTGGTGCTTTTCCTCCATACCTTCCTTAAGCTAAAGCTTTAAATATAATGTATAATTTTTACTGTTAAATGTTTTCTCAAGTGTGTGTTGAAATAATAAGAATATTCCCAGTTATTTTTTTAAACTCCTCACCCAAGGATTACATTATTAATTTGAGAAAGAGATATACTGATTTAAAAAAGGAATGTATCATTCAGTTACCTTCCATATGCATTCAGACCAGGGATTAAACTCACAACCCCGTTATGTGCCCTGACTAGGGATCGAACCTACAACTTCTGGGTGTACAGTACTACCCTCCAACTAACTGAAACTCTCAGCCAGGGCATAAATATTTTGACTTAGATTGAGTGCACTAGTAATATAAAGTAGAAAATATCAGGATTATTTAAATGGACGTGATATGAAGGTAGGTGTCTTTCTGTTTTATTTATGACTATATTGTCAAAGTTTAGAATGGTGTCTGGCTTCCAGTTGTGGCCACTTGTTTAATAACTGAATCTGCATTATCTGATACTAAATCTTTAAGATAAATTTTATTTTATTTTATTTATTTTTTAAGCTTTTATTTATTATTTCCAGACAGAGGGAAAGGGAGAGAGGGAGAAAAACATCAACGTATGGTCGCTTTTCTCCTGCCTCCAGCCACAGACCTGGTTGGAGACCTGGCTTGCAACTTGGTTTTTTGCCCTGGCTGGGGAATCAAACCAGAGACCTTTTGGTTCACAGGCTGGTGCCTCTCCACTATGCTACAGCCAGGGTCAAAAATTTTATTTTAGCATTAAAAAATATAAAAATTATTAGAGAAAAATTCCATACCTATATTAGGAATAGATATAAGAAATGGACTTTTAACAATATCACATTTTTAGTGTTATGAATAGATATATTCAATACTAAACAATTATTATCTTTTTAGTTAAAATAATTACAACTTATTTCATATGACTTGTTACAGTAATTCATTTTACCATTAAAAGCAATATCATAGGAGAACCATGTCTTATATATTGAATTTTTCCCATTGTCTCATAAACTCAAATTATCTACTCCTCCAAGTTACATTTTCTTATTGATATTTTAAAGCAAGGGTCCTAAACCCCCCAGCCCCAGGTTGCTACTGGTCAGTGGCCTATTAGGAATTGAGCCATGCAGCAGAAGGTGAGCGGCAGGCAAGCAAGCAAGGGGGACAAACCACAAAATGGAATGACAAAGCCTCTTCAACAAGTGGTGTTGGGAGAATTGGACAGGGACATTCAAAAAGATGAAACTTGACCACCAACTTATAGCATACACCAGAATAAACTCAAGATGGATAAAAGACTTAAGCATAAGCTATGCCACCATAAAAGCCCTAAAGGAAAATATAGGAAGTAAAATATCCCACACAGCAATATTTTCACCAATACTTCTCCAAGGGCAAGGAAAATAAAGGAACAAAAATTAAATGGGACTACATCAAACTGAAAAGTTTTTGCTCAGCTAAAGAAAACATTAGCAAACTAAAAAGGGAAAATATCTATATGGAAAATCATATTTGCTAATCATGCCTCATACAAGTTTGATCTCCAAAATATATGAAGAACTTATATGACTCAACACCAGGAAGACAGACAACCCAATTGAAAAATGGGCAAAGAAACTAAAAAGATACTTCTCCAAGGAAGACATACAAAGGGCCCAGAGGCATATGAAAGAATGCTCAACATCACTAGCCATCAGAAAGATGCAAATTAAAACCACAATGAGATATCACCTCACACCTGTCAGAATGGCCATCATCAACAAATCAACAAGCAACAAGTGTTAAAGAGGATGTAGGGGAAAGGGAACCCTGGTGCTCTGCTGGTAGGAATGCAGACTGGCACAGCCACTATGGAATTATACCCAAAGAACCCTGAAACACCAAATCAGAAGAATCTATGCACCCTATGTTCATAGCAGTGCTATTCACAACAGCCAAGTGCTGGAAACAGCCTAAGTGCTCATCAGTGGATGATTGGATCAAAGAACTTTGGTACACTTACACAATGGAATACTACACAGCAGTAAGAAAGAAGAAACTCCTACCTTTTGCAACAACATGGTTGGAACTGGAGAGTACCATGCTTAGTGCCAGGTATCAAAGCACAAATATTATATGACCTCACCTAACACAGGAGACTAATGAACAAACAAACAAGCAGAAAGAAACCAGAGACATGGAAAAAAAAAAGAGCAGAATGACTGTGACTAGAGTGAATAGGAGGGGGAGGAAGAGAGGTGGAGAGAGAAGGGGTGGTGTTTAGATAAGGAGCTAATGTGAAAGACCCATGGACATGGACAAGGAGGTAGGGATTGACTGTGGGGAGGGGAGACCAATGGTGAAAAATGAAATAATTGTAATATGACAGTAATAAATCAATGAATCAAAAGTAATAATAAAAAAGACTTCAATATTTACAGCCACTCCCCACATATGGCATTACCACCTGAGCCCTGCCTCCTATCAGATCAAGAGCAGCATTAGATTCTCAGAGGAGCAAACTTGTCTCAGTCACAGTTTTGGTAAGTAGAAGAGCCAACCCTAGCCAAAATGTGTAAAAAACAAATGTCACTAGAGCGCATCTTTGAAAAGAGGGAACAACCCAGTGCTGAGACAGCAGAAGTCTCTAAGATTACCAGCAAAAAGAAAACTGCACTCAAAAGACAATACCAAGAGTCTGACTTAAATTACAAGTTCATGGCAACAGGTGACTCACATTCTGTAAGCCTGCTTTGTATACTATGTAGTGACTGGCTATCCAACAAAACCATGAAACCTTCAAACCTGCCTTGCCACATGGAGACCAAGCACTCTGCATTAAAAGTCAAGCCTTTGGAGTTTTTCCAAAAAAATAAAATAAAATATTGAACCTGAAGAACAGATGCAGTTACTGAAGGCCAGCACTTCTTCAAATGTGCCTGCAGTGAGAGCATCATTCTTAGAGGCTAACCACTTGGCTAAAACTAAGAAGCCCATTATCATTGGTGAAGAGCTGATCCCATCTGCCGCTAAGGACATTTGTCAAGAATTTAGGAGAGGCTGCAGTTCAAGAGGTGGCACCTGTTCCTCTTTCAGGTAGCACTATAACTAGATGAATTGGTGAAGTAGCAGAGGACATTGAGGCACAATTATTAGGGAGGATTAATAAGTCACGTGGTACACAATGCAGGCTGACTAGTCTACTGATGTTGACAACAAGGCAACAAAGTTTGTTTTTGTGTAAATATATATTTCAGGAGGACGTGCATCAGAATGTGTTATGTGCACTTTTGTTGCCCAACAACGCCCCAGCTACAGTGCTATTCAAGCCTTCGAATGATTACGTATCAGGAAAACTGAACTGATCATTTTGTGTCAGCATATGCATGGACAAAAACAGTGCCATTGGATGGCTTTCTGGTTTCACTGCTCAGGTCAAAGGCATTGCTTCTGAATGTGAGTCTATGCGTTGTGCCACCCATAGAGAAAGTCTAGGTAGCCAAAATACGTCACCTGAATTTAACAACATTTTGCAGGATGTGATTAAAATTATCAACCACATTAAAGTACATGTTCTTAACTCACATGTTTGCACAGCTCTGTGAGATGGATGCAGAACATAACATGTCTTCTCTTACACACAGAAGTGAGATGGCTTTCTAGAAGTAAATCACTGGCCAGAGTTTTTTGAGTTGTGAGAGTCAATCCAGAAACTTCTTTTATAAAAAGTCACCAGTGGCAACACATTTCGGTGACAAAGAATGGGTAACGAAACTTGCTTTGTGTGACATATTCAGCCTGCTCAAGGAACTCAATCTGTCAGTTCAGGGGAGAATGACAATTGTGTTCAAGTCAGCAGATAAAGTGGCCGCATTCAAAGCCAAACGAATTATTGTAGTGACAAGTAAACATTGGGATTTTTGACATGTTTCAAACATTAGCAGACTTTGAAAGAGACTGATTCAGGACCTTCTCTCTCCCAGCTGGGGCATATTCACCTATCTCAGCTGTAAACAGAGTCTGAGTGTTACTTCCGAAGGATAGAAGACCTCTGAACTGGGAAGGAATAGATTTGTGACCTGTTTGTGAATAAGCTAGGCGAACAACTTTGTCCATGATAGAAGATCAACTGCTTGAGATCACAAATGATGGTGGCCTTAAAAGTATGTTTGTAAAAATGTATCTGTATTTTTACAATATATAGATATGTTCAAATCTCTGTATATTTTGGATTAAAGTCAAGGTGGAATATTTTGAGATTGCCACAAAAGTATTGAAAAGCCAGCTTCCATTTCTAACATGCTCTTTGTGAAGCAAGGTTTTCTGCAATGACAGCAACCAAAACATGATTACAGAGTAGACTGGACACAAGCAACACACTTAGGGTGTCACTGTCTCCCATCACCCCCCCCCCCCGATGGGACCATCTAGTTGCAGGAAAACAAGCTTAGGGCTCCCACTGATTCTGCATTATGGTGAGTTATATATTATTTCATTATATATTACCATGTAATAATAATAGAAGTAAAGTGCACAATAAATGTAATGTGCTTGAATCACCTTAAAACCATTGCTCCTCTTGCCATGTTGGTGGAAAAATTGTCTTCCATGAAACCTGTCTCTGGTGCCAAAACAGTTGGGGACTGCTGTTTTAAAGAGTCAACAAAGGGTCAAAAAACTTATTAAAAAAGAGGTTGGACTCTCGTATAGGCTATCTAGCTTTAGGAATCATATTCTTGCCAAGTATTTAGTATCTATCATATTTCTAATATCTTTAGCAGTATTTTTATGAAAAAGTGGGTGTAACATGGGCTTAAGAATCTGTTCAGTAATTATTCTGTTTTCACTTTACTGCTTTATAGTCAAAATGTGAAGCAAAGCCCTAAAAAGATAACCCTGTTCAGAGAAGTGATATTTTCTTCTAAGTAATTAGAATACAGCAACCTAATAATCTCTCTGCAGTTAGTTCCAAGAGAGGACAATGGAACTGGAAGTGAATTAGTAGGATGTATTGTCACCATAGCCATGAGCAATTAGTTTAAGGGTTTAATCAAAGAATGTGTTCAGGAGAACTGCTGTCCTCAGAGTGAATGTAGTTCATGCCAAAGTGATTTTATTTATAACCCAGTTCAATGAGATGGAAGGAAATCCATAGAAAAGCAGCTGCAAATAATGCCAGCAACAAAACTTTCTCTATGATGTATTTTGGCTTCCCAAATTGGAGTTTAAGGCAACAAAGGAATTGTTTTTTGTTTTTTTTTTTCTGTCTACACACAACATTACCTTCCTGTCAAACAAACATCTAGGGAAGACTGAAGGTAACCAGATACCCTCTTGAATTTTTTCTGGTTTATAATCTAAAACTAAACTATAGCCTTTAAAGTATTTAAGCCTCATTTTATGAATAACTTTAAAACAAAATAAATAAGTATTGTTCAAAACATTACTTCTGACTAGAAGAAGCAAAACCAATCAGAAGTTCTATCGTGCACATTTCATTTCTATTTTATAGAAAAGGAATTTTAGAATAAACTTCTACTGGATACTTTAATAGGATGACTTATTCTTAGATTGTAGTGTGAATACCCTGGAATCTAATTCAGTTAAATTTCAAAAACATTCTCTAAGCAGAATGAAAGGCCTGAAGAATGTTTAACATCAAAACTTTATATTTGGATGACAGCAGGTATCTTGAAGAAAACATAGCTATCTAAGAAGTATTCACCTACATTTTATATGTCACCAGATATATACCTTTAAGTAATTACCTTTGGGTAAATGGAAAGACTAATGTATAAAGTATGGATTTTATTTGTTATCAAACTTCATTATACCATAGAAATTCTCAATCTGGAAAATAAATAGTTTTAAAATAGAATGTAACATATAGTAAGAAATTTATCATTTTTAAATTACATTTTTTAGCGAAGACTTTCTTTAGATATCAATTAATCAATAAAGTTGATTGCCAACTTTTCACATTTCTGAATTCTAAAAGAAAAAATAAGTAGCTTTTCAATATAGTTTCATTTTGAGCATTATAAATTTATAAGTTGAATACAGTTAGAACAGGACCTCAGTAGTAAAAATTTATATGTACAAGCCTAATATGTTACCTGTATATAAATTATTTTATTCATAACTTTTAAAAATGGAATAATCTGAATACATATTATTTGGACTAAAAATGAGACCATATTATGAGTTGTACTATCTTGTGTGTCTAAAGAGTGTGATTACATGCTCACAGCAGTTCTATTTCTATAATATCAACTTAAATTTTGGATCCCTAAGTCTTAGAGTGACAAGAAAACAGTAGAACGGTTGTCCTAAAAGTATTTTTTTTTTTTTTTGTTAATGAGTATTATTCTTCTATCTATGAAATGTTCTATATAAGAATGATAAGCAACTTAGGTAAGAGATCAGTCCAGTGCCTAGTGTGAGGGAGTAAATGCCAATCTGAAATTAGAAGAAAAAATTAAAAAAGATATTGACACTAAACGTAGAGACACATTGAGGCAAATAAATACACACAGCTATTTTCTACCTTATAATAGGGTTTGCAGAAAGAAAGCCAAAACCAATAATAAAGGACCACTGATTTTTTACAACTTTGCTTACAACAGAAAGCAGAATTAAATTAAAAATCAAAGAGCCATGTTGAGCTGAATACTAAAATGGCCATCTATGTGTGTGCATATTTATGATTTTTATCAAATAATTCTTACACATATTTAATCCCTCAAGGTCAGACTCTCAAGAGAATAAGTTCTTTCCATAGCCCTGAGTCAGTGATCAGCCAAGGTTTAAAAGTTCCACGTTTCACAGAGTTTGAAGAGAGAAATGGATTTTAATGAGTTTATTTGACCACAAAAAGATGCACTAATGTGATAAGTCAAATTGTTACTTGATATGTTTTAAAAATAATAGTTTTCTCACTGTAATATGAAATGAAAGTAAGTATGATCTTAGTGCTCTGAAAAAAAAAGCTAATTTCTATTATTTGCATAGCATTAGACTTTTTTTTTTTTTTTTACTATTTTCCATTTTAATGTTCTTAAATGTTCTTGGGAAAATCTCGATTAAACTACACATTTGGTTTAAAATAATGTATTAATAATACCCATTTTTATACAAAGTACCACCCTAAAACTCTATTTTAAATAGTTTATTTCTTAATAGTTCTAGTAATCACACACATTTATTTCATTTATTGATTTACTTTCTTCCCTTGAAAGATGTCAATCCCTTAAGAGCATAGATTGTTTTTAATTTGCATTTCCTTTATAATATTGAACATCTTTTTATGTTCTTATTTTCATTCATATATCTTTTTGAGTGGAATATCAAACTGTTCAGTACTTTAATTTTATTTTATTGGGTTGTTTTCCTATTATTGATTTTTGAGAATTATTTGTATATTCAGAATACTTGTCAGGTGTATTTTTTAGATGTGTGATTTACAAGTAATTTCTTCTAGATTTTGGCTTGACTTGAATTTGTTTAACGGTATTATGAGAATATAATCAGAATATGGTCTATCTTATTAAATGTTCCATGTGGTACTCTTGACACAATGCATTATAATAAGCCATATATACTTTTAAATATTTTATTTATTATTTTTAGAGAGAGACAGAGAGAAAGGGAGACATTAATGTCTGGTTGCCTTTCACCTGCCTCCAGACATGTGGAGGAGACCTGGCTTGCAACCTGGTTATGTGCCCTGGCTGGGGAATCGAACCAGCGACCTGTGGGTTTGCAGGCCAGTGCCTTATCCACTGAGCCACCAGCCAGTGCAAGCTATATATTTTTAAAAATAAGTTAAGTTATGTGTAAGATGCATCAGTGACCTGTCTCATTGAAAAATTGATTATTCAAAATCTAAGAACTCTCATTTTTTTACTACTACTACAATCAGGATTAAAGTAAAATTGGCAAGAAATGGTCCTTGATATAAGACAGAACTTTGTGCAATATGAGTTCTGCTAATCATGTTTAATTTTTTCTACTTTCCTCACATCCATAGAAGGGAAAATAATGCCATTTTTATGAATTCCTATTAGAATTGAATAATGTAATATATGTGAGAATACTTAATACATACTGGGTGGGTACTTCCCTATTATAAATAATATATTATTGATGCTATTAATCATTCAGTCTTGCCATAAACAAGTACACACAAAGAAATAATTCACACAAGAAAATAAAGGTCAGACAAATGGAAATTGTAGTGTCTGGAATGACTCACCGCTGCAATCAGCCATGATCCGACTATACTGCATTAGGACAGCACAAAGACATTCTCTGTCTTCCTCTACATGAAAGAGGAGCCAGATAAAACCACGTATGAAAGAGTTGCCTTGGCCTACGACATGACAACTTGGGGTCCTCAAGGACACTAAAAATTCTGTGACATATTATCTGTAATGATATATATCAATGAAAGTAATCCTGGTAAACTTGAGAGGCAAATAAAAAAGATTATAAAATAAGATTTTAATGTATTAAATGTATTCAATTAATAATTCTTACAATTTTTAAAGAGAATATAGTATAAACAACGAATATAGGTTGCATCATTTTTAACTCTACCTACTGAACAATGATTAATGTGGAAGACACTCACTTGGTAAGACTTTAGGCTGAGATGCATGCACTCAAGTAAACGTGCCATATGCTCAGATATTGCACAAACACAGCTCAAGGCAATCTCTAGTCTTTGATATGGGAAGATCAGTTTGATAAACTCAGATGATATGCACTAAATGTAATAAAGAACCTTTAATAAAAAAGTTCAAAATAAAAATAATATTACCCATCATTAAGTAGACCTGAAAAAAGATAAAACAGCTTTACATATAAATAGAGGTCAAAAGAAGGGAAGCTGATAGATCTTTAAAGGTAATTATTTAAGAGATATGACAAAGGCCATTGGGCTCCAAAACTATTAACTGGAGGCTATTTTATGAGTTTAATATATAATTTGGGAAGTTAAACAAAAATTTTAAATGTGAATAATATACCTGAAATTCAATAAAAATAAAACTATATAATAGTGCTTAACTTTATGAGTGGCAATATCCACTTAACAGATACTACAGAGAATTTTTGCTGGTTATTACCAGGATGGAAAAAACATTAGGTAAAGGTTCAGAAGCTCTATACCCTTCAGCTTATTGAGAATAACATTTATCTCACTTTACATGGCTGATCAGAACAGATGTTTTTGATGCTAATGATTGAAGAACAGAACACCTCAAGAGGCCATGAGATGGAAGGGAGGTAGCATCCTATTTTAGATACCATTTTTCTTTATCCATCAAAAATAGTCATAATCTCTCAGCATTATATGAAATACAGCACAGTGGTTGGGCTGTCACAGGTAATCATCTAAACTAACTGTATTTTTGCCTTTGGTGTTTGCAGCTACCTCAGATAGATTTTCTTGCATCTCATTGGAGCCTAAAATTCTCTTGCTCTCTTTCTGAAAGATTTTAGTGCAAAAAACTCAACATTAGATAAAACACACCTTCACTCTTTTTAATCATCAACAGATAATATAAAAATATTTTCTTATAATCAAAAGGATAAACAAGTCAAGAGAAGAAAGAAAATTTATTAGAAAAATGCTATCAGAACATACAGTATCTAATACTAGAAGTGAATAGTCCTTCTGACATAGATTCACTATTAAGCATAGAGGAGGTACTAAAAAATAAGTTAACACTTAACAAAATTCAAGAGTCAATTTAAAAATACTTATGAGCTTCTCTCGCACCTTCCATATACTAGGCTATCACCTTTAGTCTACCCAGGATATTTGCATATCTAAGAAAATTTAGGACACATTTTATCTTTTAAATTTTAATTTATTGATGAGAGAAAGAGAAAGGGAAAAAGTGAGAGAGATATTTGTTGTTCCACTTATTTATTCATTCATTGGTTGCTTTTTGTATGTGCCTTGACTAGCCATCACAACCTTGGCTTTTCAGGGTGATGCTCTAACGAATGAGCTACCCAGCCACAGCTAGGACATATTATTGAGGGAATGCTGAGAAAAGGAACAAAGAAAATTTTAACTTCTAATAAACCAATCCATTTGACAGGGTAAGTCAGTTTCCTTTGAGCTAGATTACTGTATTGGGGGAAGAGTTTTCTGGTCTTCACACTCAGTTTGGCATAAGAGCAAATGGAACTATAGGATTCAGATTTATTCACCTCCTATGTGACCGATAGAGAGAAGATGAGAAATAAAAGGTTGGCCTTTCTTTTCTCCATTCTAGGATATCTGTGAGATGAAAATTCAGGATGACAGGAGAGTGACAAATACGGACGAACTCAGAGAGCAGGGTTGTGACATAAGGGAGGGTAACACCAGGACAGAGCAGTTCCTCTTGCTGTCAAGACACTGTTGTGAACTCTGGAAGCCCCCACCAAAGAAAACTCAGAAGTTTGTAGGTGTCAGGGAAAGGAAAGCTCTGAATTTTAGTGTTTTCAGTGTCAGAACAATAAGCTCGCCTGACAGTCTAGCAAAGGGATACACCTGATGGAACTTTGCATCAGGGCATGTG
The DNA here is from genome assembly GCA_004026585.1 of Noctilio leporinus. Taxonomy (NCBI): domain Eukaryota; kingdom Metazoa; phylum Chordata; class Mammalia; order Chiroptera; family Noctilionidae; genus Noctilio; species Noctilio leporinus. The sequence continues at coordinate 454,973 of PVIW01000003.1, read as the reverse complement.
GCTTTGCAGAAGCCTATGAAGTGCACCTCACTCACTACAGCCAGTGAAACTCAGAGTAAGACCTGGTCACAGGGCGAGGCATAAGACCACAAACCATCCAGGGCCTCAGACTTTAGGTGAAAAGACCCATGGAGACCAAGAGTGTCATATCAAAGACTAGAAGAAGCAAAAATACCTAAAGCTACATTTTTAAAAATATCCTCATGAGGTCTTCTCAGTTACACCATACTCCATATTTCTCTTTCCACCTACTACTACACACACACATCCAGACATTTTTGGAGAAAAGTAGGGGAAGGAATTGGCATCACCAAAACACTGATAAATTTTTATACAAGAGAGAATGAATAGTTGGGTTTGTTTATTTATTAAGTTAATTGGTTTGTTTATTTATTAATTTATTCCCTCTTATTAAGAGAAACATGGAGGCTTAGGTCAGATTAGTTACAGTGTAAAGGAAATTCCATTTTCTTGAAAAATTCAAAATGTAATTTTGTCAATAAAACTGCTGGATCTAGTTAGAAGAATAATGTGAACTCATGAGAAGTAGTGGGGCAAAGGAAAAGAAGACTGTCAAAAATCTTGTCAAGGCCCTGGCTGGTAGCTCAGTGGATGGGTGCTGGTCTGTAAACCCAAAGGTCGCTGGTTCAATTCCCAGCCAGGGCACATAACCAGGTTGCAAGCCAGGCCTCCAGCCAAATCCTTAGCTGGAGGCATGTGAAAAGACAACCACACATTGATGTTTCCCTCCCTCTCTGCTCTTCTCCTTCCCCTCTCTCTGGAAATAATAAATAAAATATTTTTAAATAACATGACACAAGCAATGACAAGCAGTTTGAAGAAGGGGCATAATAATCATTTACTAAACAGATGATAATGCATTAAAATTTCTCAAAAAATCAAAGAAAAAGAATAAATCAGTAAATGATGAAAAAATAATGAGATGAAAGACTGATATGGAAGATTTAACCCATGATTTTTAAAAATATTTTATTTATTATTTTCAGAGAGAGAGAGAAGGGAGAGAGGCAGAGAGAGAGAGAGAGACATCAATGTATGGTTGCCTTTCACCTGCCTCCAGCTATGGACCTGGCTGGAGACCTGGCTTGCAGGCTGATTATGTGCCCTGGTTGGGGAATTGAACCAGCGATGTTTGGGTTCACAGGCTGGCACCTTATCCATTGAGCCACCAGCCAGGGCTAATCCATGATTTTATGACAGGAAAGGAAAAGAGCAGGGCAGAAAGAACATGGAAAAATAATGAAAAGACCACATTTAAATATCACTTTTTTTTTTTTTTTTTTAAACAAGAGCATTCAGACAACTTAAGTGTTACACAAGATACATCCTCCTGGAATTTTCAAATGTAAATGACAAAGAAAGACAGAAATTTGACAGTAAAAACAGCCAAAGCTGTGAATTAGATTGGCTCCTAAACTGTCTACATCATTAACACTGGAATATAAACATCTACAGAACTCATGTAGCTGTTGTTATGCTCACAGAAGACAGACATTTTGAGATATACAAAACCAGATTAAAGAACAAGATATTCTCTCCATATAATCCACAGGAAGACCAAGAAAGATAATTAACAATCAAGTTAACAATTAATGTTTCTGTGATTGCTATTAATTGACTATACTACTTATTAAGCATGTACTAAGTGCCAGGGATTTTGTTAAACTCTTTAACACATCTAACCTGTAAATCATGTGTGACAAAACCCACAACACTTTTAACTGTCAAAACATGGATAATTCTGAATATGGATACAACTTTAAACAGGCCATCAAATTAAATCAGTCTTGACAAATGCTTAGAACGTAACTATGTGGAGAAGAAAATACTTTTTTAAAAACTTCTAGAACATTACTTTGTTTTGATAGGTCAAACATTTCTCCTCTCACAGTGGCATTACATGTCTAATCATTGCAAAGGCAACATTTATAAGAACCTTTTTGTATACTTCTCATAAGTAGACAATCCTTTAGACATAATTAAGTTCTTAACTATCTTATAAAACATGGCCATTTTGATTAATTGAATTCTGAAGCATTTTTGTTTCCTTTATATCTTCTAATGGAAACATGGCCTAATCCCACCAGATATTTGCCATCTAAGTTGGGAGACAACATTAATTCAATGCAAAATTAATGGATAATGTGCTTATTTATAGAGTAAGCATAATAATGATAATAATTACTCTGGATTAGCAGGTTATAAAGTGTTAGAAAGAATTAGTTAGAGGCACACTAAATAAGTCCTTAAGTGATGATCAGGGTAGGTATAGCAGAATCTAGAAGTCATTTTATAAACAACATAAGCCAAAAAAGTAAAGGCAATTTGAGCTCCCCAGACTTAGGGATGAAGGATATAACACAAGAAAAGAAAAAAAATAAGACACAGAGTCAAAAGGTAATCCAGATGCACCTGAAAGTTCATCATCAAAGTTGAAATATGCTGGAGTTCAAATATCTAGTATTTGATTATCTGTATTGCAAGTTATAACTAGCATGAGATGAAGATTTTTATTTCATTGTTAAAAATCCAGTTATCCCAATGGCCAACTAGAAACAAAGTTCCATAAAGAAATAAGACATGACACCTGAATAAAGGAAGCCTGTTTATGACAAAGCACTACAAAAATGGAATAGATGGAACTGGCCAAAGCAGTCGTATTCTGCTTGGCTCATGACCTTTGGGCTTTCATGTAAGAAGTGGTAAATGTCACATATTCCAAAAAGCTCTGTAAGCCTGCTGTAAGTGCCAGCACTGGCTAAAAGAACTGAATACTAAATTTAACCAACAGATTCCCTTTTCATTTATCTGCTTCTCAGAATACTAAGTACTTTCTTATCTCCATCACTTTCAGAAGTTCGCTTGCTATGTTCCTATTTCTATGTATTCATCACTTTGACAGGAGAGTCAAGTATAAAAATTCAGTAAGAAAACATGCCATGCATTGCTTTGTCTTTTAAAATATTGGGACATACATAAATGTAGACATACAAATACAGCTTCTTAAAAATAACAATAAAAATAAGTGCACAGTCTTGCGTATCTTTATTATTATTCTGATAAGCATAAAGAAATGGCAAGAAATGGCACACCTTGATCATTTGAAATGTGGATATCACTTATTCCTCTTTCTTCTCCTAAAAGTAACAAAAGTGCCCATTCATAAGAGTTTCTAGGTTTACTATCTAGGTAATGCTACTGCTTCAGATTATGCCTACCTCAATGCCAGTGGTAATTTGGAGTGGGAAGATTGGTCCCAACACACAGATAAACTTTTCAAGTCATACCAGTTCTTACACTGTCTGCCTGAGCCTTCATTGTATATTCAAATACCTCAAAGATAGGAAGATAGGCCTGTATCTGACTTATTTTACCACTACTGAACCTTTACAACTACTGTTCTCTGAATACCTTCTAATAGAAGAGGGTTTGGGAACTTGGTATTACTTGATAAACTTAATTTGTTGCAGACTAGTAAAATTCCTTTAAAAGTGAAAATACAGAGGCAGGTGAAAGGCATCTGCTGGTTCAATTCCTAGCCAGGGCACAAAACCAGGTTGCAAGCTTGGTCTTCAGCCAGGTCCGTGGCTGGAGGTAGGAGAAAGGCAACCATACATTGATGTCTCTCTCCTTCTCTGCCTCTCTCCCTTCCCCTTTCTTGCAAAATAATAAATAAAAAAAATTTTAAATGGAAATAGAAATAATTGACCATAAATGCAAATCAGTTATATGTCATTTAGCCTTTATGTTACTATATTCATTAGAAATACATATGTATGTACATCTATACTCATAAAGCATTCACATATAATTTTGCCTCTTTCTAAAACCAGAAGAAAAACAGATGAAAAATATGAAAATTGAAAATATTTCCAAATTCTTCTCCCTAGCTGTTGACTTTTATGAAGGTTCCAATGAGAATCTATAAGAAGAAAACCTGACTAACGTAATGAATCTCAATACTTGTTCCTAGATTAATTTCCTACACTAAGAAGTAATTAGGTTTCCTAGCAAAAAAAAAAAAAAACCTCACTTCCTTGATCTAGATTTTTATTTGTAATTCAAACCCAAATCACTCCAATAAAAACCTTAAAAAAATGCATCTTGTCATTCAACTTTCTTCAAAGCCAGGGTCTTCAGGAATGGCAAGTACTTTTCAAATTTCAACATTTCTATCTTTCTTTCCCTCCTTCCTTCCTTTGGAAGGAAGGAAGCACTCCTGCAGAAGCACACTTATAACAAAAGAGAAACAGCTGCAAATTTGCATGCCAAAATGCTTTTGTTAAATACAAAATATTCTCCTAAAATATATCAATATTCCTAGCATTAATTTTTATTCTTAGATAATACATAAATTCTGTTTAGCATTGTTCCCTTTTTAATGACTCAACTAAATCACTATATGTTAAAAATGAAGAGGTAAGCTATGTATTAAAATGATGGACTCTTTTAATCTCTTTACATCAATCCATACTCAGGTAAGAGATTTTATGTTTTTCTTGATAGTGATAAATTCAAGCACCCCATGGTATTATCCTTGTGGGTACTGGATTTGAATAAATGTTTCTACATGAGGTCAGTTGCTTCATCAGAGTTGACTTTTGATGTTTAACAAGAATGTCTTTGTAGGATGGCAGAGAACTAACTCAATCATTTTTTTTTCTCTTTTTGCCACAATCTGATACTTAAGAAAGGCACCAAGTGGTAGACATGTCAATACAAATGGGTTTCAATAAAAAAATAATTATTATAAAGTAATTGTCAACAAATACATGATAGTTGTAACTAGGATCCCAAAACTAGTAATTTACTTTGGATTTTCTTTATGAGATGCAACTTTTAGTCACCAAACTATTCACATGATGTTGGAAATGTGAAATTCAATATAAAATAAAGTGAAATGACTTTATACGACAAAAAACTAATTAAAAATATATATTGTACCTTATTTGTGGGCCTCGTGCACAGTGTTCAGAAACATTGGAAATTTCTGTAAATAGAAAGAACTAATGAGTCAAATGCATTTTCAAATTTGAATCTGAGCAAAGTTATGCAATTAAGGAAATTTATTGTTACATTTCCTTATAACATCTGGTACTGATGTGATTTTTATAATTGCTTTATATGTTTTTACAGACAGAAACAAATACAGTGTACATCTATACCATTAAAGTTATTTCTGATTAAATTTTGTATTAACAAACTTTGAGGTCCAGACACTGGACCATTTTGGAAGCTAATCATTCAAGTTTCACAATGAATATGGATATAATGCATAAGGCATATTATTGTTAGATTTAATAAACAAGATGACTAAAGTGGGTAATAAATATACTTAAGTGTGCATAATAATATACATATTTAGAGCTTACACTTGAGGAATAAAATAGTTTTTAGAAAAATTTCTTCCTTTCTATACATATATTCAATATTTATTCATTAAGGGTACTACATTTCACATTGCAATAGTTTGGCTTTTTGGAAAAGATTAAAGTTTGGGGCAAAATGATTAAAACTTTAACAATGTATTTAGTATTATATTTAATATGTTGAAACAAGTAAAATTTATTGTGCTGGCTCTGGGGCAAGATATCTAAGTTAATACAAGATCACATTAACAATAGATTATCTTTAAATTTGTCAGGTTGGTTTTTTTGGGTTTATCTACTTCTCTCAGTAAATAAGATAGTGGAAATTGAAATGCCTAATTCAGGACTTAGAACAAGGCAAGCTCTTGATAAATATGACAGCATATTCCTTTTTTAATTATAATTCCAAGGCAAGCATCACACATCACAGAAATATTTTTCATTGTTAATATATAAAATATATTTATAAACATAAAATATATTTTATAAAAATGTATTTATAATATAATATACTATATATCTTTAATACATAGATAATATATAAGATAGTGTCTAATTCTACAACCATTGCTTCAGCATGACAAGTGAAATTTTTTAAAGTATAGAAATAGTAAATTACTGTGTTTTAACATATAAACAACATAACATAGTGAAGTAAGAAGTGATACACAATTATAGAATTGAAGACACATATGCACATAATCTCAGAAGTCATAGAAAATGAATACCACATTTTAGGGAATATAAAATGATGCTTTGAAAGACAGTATACTGTTTGAGGCCATGGCACATTTGTAATAGGACTGGAATTAGTAGACATAATAAAAATAAATACTGTCACTTAAAAATTACATGAAAAGATATTCAATTGTATTACATTACTATAAATAATTCACTTGCTTTAATTTGATTTAAGATTACTTATATGTGGATATCAAATGTATATCAAGTGAATTAAATATGTTCTAAATAAGATAATACAAAGATCTGATGCTAAAATTGTCAGTTTCCCATTATGATTCTGTGAAAACCTTTAATACTTTAGCTTAATATTTTCTGATTATACATCACAAAGATACAAAATAAAATTTTATCCATGACCCAATGGTTCTATATTTATTTTCCAGTGGAAACTAAGAGTGAGCTAAACAGATTTAAACATTTTTAAATTTATCACTAAAATTGTTTTACTTTCAGTTCATGGTTAAAGATAAATTAATATCTGTTTGTATTCTTGTAACTTTTCATCAAACAAGTGACATTTCTCAAATATACATTCCCATTGAAAACAAAAAATTCAGTTTCTTAAAACTTTCTGTTTTTGCTCCTGTTTAAATATTTTATTTGTTCATTTATTACAAAATATATTGATTACTATTTCTTTTAACCATCATTTTTCTAAGCACCAGGACTATATCAGTAAACAAACTTTAAAAATCTTGTAATCTGGCAATTACAATATAACAGTAGCCCTGGCTGGTGGCTCAGTGGATGGGCACTGGCCTCTGAACCCAAAGATTGCTGGCTATATTCCTAGTCAGGGTACAAAACCTGGTCTCCAGCTGTGTCTGTAGCTGGAGGCCAGTGAAAGGCAAGCATACATTGATGCTTCTCTCCCTTTCTTCTTCCCTCCCTGCCCTTCTCTCTCTAAAAGTAATGAATAAAATCTTAAAATATACATATAGCAGTATAGCAGTAGACAGAAAATAAACAACAGACAAGCATAAAACAAATAAATGATATAAAATGTTAGAGGTAAGAGGTTTAAGGATGAAACACAATTGGGGTAGGAAGAGGGGATGGTGAGTGAGGTAGCAGCAGTTTGCACTATTGAATAGGGTAAAAGAGGAGGAGAGTTGAACAGGCTCTGAAATGATGTTTGTCTGATCGATATAAAATCTATGATAAAGTCTGTTAGCTTTTGGTAAAGGAACTACGTAAGCTAGGAAAAATAAATAAAAATTGTTTGAATTTTGAAAGGGCAGGTTAATTTTATTTTAGTTCTTCTACAAAGAAAAAAATATCTGGGTACTTCACATTCTATAGCCTTCTTCAGGATTGCCTTTGACATTAAAAACATTTCCGGGGAGGGGGACAGAGGGGAGCAAAAAGGGGATGGATGTAATACAACAACAATAAAATTAAAAAAAAAACAAAAACATTTCTGTCACTTCTATTTTTGCTACCACATACTTTTTTATTGATTTAGTATTGTTGTATTAAAACAGTTTCATTTCTCCATTGCCCTTCCCTGTCCCCCCTCCCCTCTCCAATAGTCAATCCCCACCTCCTTGTCCATGGGTCTTTCACATTAGCTCCTCATCTAAACCTCACCCCTTCTCTCCCCCACCTCTTCCTCCCTTTTCCCCCCTCCCCTTTGGTCTGTCATTTTATTTTAAAACACAAGTATATCTCCAACATACATCCCCATCTACTTTAATAAAAAGGACGCATGGAAATGGGAAGAATGGCAACAATAAGCTGCTCTAGGTGTTAGGTTCACTGCTATTGCAACAGGAAGTAGAAGCTAACTTGAAGTGGTTCAGTTCAGGTCCCAGTCCTAATATAGGACAATCTTCTCACAAAACATTTCACTAAACTCCTTACAAGCACGTCCCTCTAGCTTGTAATCAGGAATTAGAATGGCATCTGTCACCATGTAACATTCTACTTGCCTTAGGAAGTAATTATTAAAAGATGAAGCACTAGATGCTGGCATCCACTAAGATAGATATCTTTTTTGTTCTAAGCCTTGTGATTACAACCATCAAGATATTAAAACTGAACAAAGCAAGTGCATCAAGGTTGAAGTCTTTTTACATTATTTGGTAAAATTTTTATTGCAGAGCCTCATCAATCAAGCCTATATGAAATATCACTGCTTTCAAACCTAGATGTTGATAATTACAAGAGAGTTTCATCATCTAATGATAATACAAGGTCTGTCCTGGATTATCGGATGTGCAAACTGCTTTAATTATATTGACATTGGCTCGATACTTTCGGGACAGATCTTGTACACATGCCAACAATCTGATTTATTCAAGAATACAGGCCCTGGCTGGTAGCACAGTGGGTAAGGTGCCGGCCTGCGAACCCAAAGGTCGCAGGTTCAATTCCCCAGCCAGGGCACATAACCAGGTTGCAAGCCAGGTCTCCAGTCAGATCTGTGGCTGGAGGCAGGTGAAAAGCAACCATACATTGATGTCTCTCTCCCTCTCTGCCTCTCTCCCTTCCCCTCTTTCTAAAAATAATGAAATAAAATCTTAAAAAAAAAAAAAAGAATATGTAACACTTTATTATTGCTTAACTTTTTAGCACTTCACACAAATAATACATGGTATTATTTTGTAAGCACATATTACAGAGATTTTGTTCTACCTTGGATGTCATATTTTCAATATCTAGTCATTGCAATTTGCCTACAGCTTCTTTGAAGCACCTATTAAATTCTTATTTGATTTATATATTCCATTACTTCTGCAGGAAAATGTCATTAAAATGATTTGATAATGCTTATCATATACATAATAAAGATCCTGATCACCCCTTCTAATGAATTGGTTTGAGCAAGTAAGTAAAATAAAAATAGCCATTCCTTTTATATTCAACACATGTTCTAATACATCTAATTACATCTAATATCAAAGTCTAGAAATAAGTTATATAAATTTTACTTTATTTATAAATAATAAACATATTTAGAAAATATTTAATTTCTATGAAAAGCAATTAAGATTAATTTCTACACAACAACTTACAGCTTTATAATTATGTATCTAAAGATCTTCAAGATAATTGTTATTCAAATTTACCAGTTATCTATATTGACAAAATTGAGACAAATCTTTCTAACAGTAAAATACTAAACATTCTTCATGAAGCTGATAAAATTCCAGATGAAAAGTTAGTAATAATAATGTAATATGATAAACAAACAAAATTATGCCAGTATCATTTTTATCTCAATTATTTATTTTATATCTTAATATTAAGTCAGTGAGCATAATCAATAAATTCCAAACATTTCTTCATATATCATCATGTAGGGTAAGAAAATCAAAATTAGATGCAGATCTTGTTATCCTATCTTAAACCATTATGACAATGACATCACTTACCAGGAGATGCAGCATTTCTCTAATGAAATAGCAAATGCCATTGTTCCCATCCCCCAACATGGCTAAAATTTGCTCTTGATATACTATGTTATATGTATATATGTTATATGTGGTTTCACATTATCATTAAGCATTGATTTCCCTAAATGGAGGAGAGCAAGGGAGAGAACTTGGGTTTTAGAGACGGCCGTATGTGTACTTCCTTAGGCTGCACTTGGTGCACTCACTGGACTTTGTATACTTGGATGAGCTGCTTCCCCTCCTTCAGTGGCAGGTTCCCACTAACATATCGGGGATTATCTTTGTACATCTATAACATGGAGCCCAGGCCATTCAATAGATAGTTTGTAACTTGTCTTGTTGGCCAAATGTTTACAAGCATTTTCATTGCCCTTCCTTTGCTCAAGTACAAAAAAAAAAAAGTGTCCATCCTAAAGATTATGGTGGGTGGAGCAAAGGAAAGTGGTGTAGGTATAAAAGAAGTAGTATCGTGGCAATAAAAGGCCTACTGTGTATCTTGGGAGAGAAGTAGCTAACATTATTAAACAACTGGATAGGTAGCTCTTCTGAAAGTAAAATATCAAATTTCAGTCTTTTACCTGTTTAAGTTGGTTTTTGCCAAGCCTTACTCATTACCTCTATGTAAGTTGAAATTAATTTTTGTTTTTTGGTTAAGAATAATGTATCCAATCCATGACCATTCAGACTTCCAAATGTAATAGCTGCAAATATAATGGTCACTTTCTTTCTCCATTAGAGTATATGTCATACCGTTACGATAAAGTAGTCCCCCTTTATCATCAGGGAGGTGGGTCCAAGACTCCCCAATAATGCATGAAACCATGGACAGTACTGAGCCTAGTATGTGCTATGTTTTCTCCTAGACATGCATATCCCTATGATAAATTTAATTTATAAATTAGATAATTTCATGGTTAGAAGATTTATTCTTGCTGTGGATCTTAGCAACTTACACTTACTTTTTTTTTATTTCCTTATTAAGTTTAGAATATTTACTTTTTCTTTTTTTTTAAAGATTTTATTATTTTTTTAGAGAGAGGGGAAGGGAAAGAGGCAGAGAGGGAGAGAGGCATCAATGTATGGCTGCTTTTCACCTGCCTCCAGCTACAGACCTGGCTGGAGACCTGGCTTGCAACCTGGTTATGTGCCCTGGCTGGGAATCAAACCAATGACCTTTGGGTTCACAAACCAGTACTTAATCCACTGTGGCCCCAGCCAGGGCAATACTTACCTTTTCACTTAAAGAAAGCACTTTATGGCTTCTTTTTGGTATATCCAAGTTACCAGTATCACTACTCTCGTACTTTGGAGCAATTATTAAGTGAAATAAGGGTCACTTGAACCCAAGCAATGCAGTATCTGGAAAGTCAATCTGATAACCAACATGGCTACTAAGTGACTAACGGGTTAGTGGCATACAGTGTGGATATGCTGGATAGAGGGATGATTCACATCCTGGATGGGAGCAATGCAGTGTGAGACTATCATTTTGTTCAGCATGCAATTTAAAACTTATGAATGGCTTATTTATGAAGTTTTCAATTTAATATTTTGGGACAGTGGTTGACTGTAACTGTAATCTCTGAAAGCAAAAACACAAATAAGGATGACTACTGTACTTCAAAAAAGAAGAAGAAGAAGAAGAAAGACCAGTCAGGACACATAACCAAGTTGCAAAACAGGTCACCAGCCAGGTCCATAGCTGGAGGCAGGTGAAAGGCAATCATACATTGATACCTTTCTCCCTACCCTGTCTATAAAAATAATAAATAAAATCTTTTAAAAAATGAAGAAGGAAATTTAAACTAAAAAACAAATTTTATGCAGTCATTTTTTGCATAAATACAACATTCAGCACCTCGTCATTCTATACAGTGTATTGGCAGTTATGTGAATGACAGGGCTTATTTGTCAGGACAATATGTACCAAAGTTTTTTGATCCAATCATCCATTGATGGGCACTTAGGCTGTTTCCAGTACTTGGCTATTGTAGTCAGGACAATATGAATTGCACAGTCCCTCCCAGTAAAACAACAAGCTGCCAAGCTAAGATGTATAAATGTACATACAACTGGCAACCAATTAGCCAATCAACCAGTATTAATAATATGGCACAAATAATAACTGCCTTTTATGGAACATATGTTTAGCCTGCTTTTAACTATGGTGTTATTCTATTGTTTTCAACAAAGTATTAATGCCTCGGTTATCATTTTTATTGAATTTGATATATGCCAAGGAAATAATTTATGATCTGAAATTAAAAAGAAAAAAGAAAAAAATCAGAAATTCTTGCTCTATGTGTCTTATATTCTTCTTTTTCACTTGAACTTTGTAAAACTATGTACATGATCTGCAGTGGAAGTATATTTAATGTTATTTTCTTAGTATTTTTCTGTTTAAGTTTAAAACCTTAAGGTGGAAACTCTAAAGTAATGAATTTCTGTTTATTTATGTAAGGTTGTGGTTTAGATAATGCATCCAATATAATTTTATATTCTATCTAGATATAACCAGAGAAGAGGATGCTTAATTATAACTTGTATCTTTGAATGTAGCAACTAGAAATATCTTTTACACATATTTAAATATTTCCCCTTCCTATGTAAACTTGATTTAGGTTTAAGGATACAATAAAAATGTTAAAACTTGAGGTTGAAATAAAATCTACATAAAGCAGAAAAATAGTTTCATAACCACTCCAACGATAGCTTCTATTAAGCAATGTTTACAATGACATATCTACATAACAGCATAATGGATAAGTCATAAAGACAGTTTCATCTCACCTTGTCATCAAAGTGGATGATAGCACTCAGGGGCATCAAAATTTAAAAAAAAAAAACTAAAATAAACAACCATTTAGTCAAGTGGACAAATAAAAACTAAATGAGTTTCTAGCAATCTTGAAATTATGTTGCATCATTATAGCTACACTTAACATTCTAGGCTCTGATATGGTACTTCTATGTAAAATTTTGGGTATCATGGCTTATTAGAAGGAAAGACTTAGAGTATGAAGACAGGACAAGAGGATGGATATAAATTTTCAAAATCAAAAGGATTATGGTAAAATAAAGAAATGATTTTTTAAAATTAGCTTTTGCTTATTGAAACTCTATAACATCCTGGGCACTTAGTAATTATCTATTTTAGTTAAGCCCCACAAGTATGTGAAGAAACAGAGATTTATCACCTTTCCAAACTCACCTGAGGAAAACAATGCCCAGAGAAATCTCTCTGGCTCCCAGAGTTAATAAATAAATGGCTGAGCCAAGATTGGGTTTCAGAGTCCAGGTTCTTTTATCAGCTCTACGTTGCCACATTATAAAGCTATTGACAGACTGAAATAGAACAATATCAACAACATTTTGTCCTTTCCCTCAAACAAGGAATGAACAAACTTACTGTCAAAAGTTGAACCCAGCTTTAATTCTTTTAATTCTTTGAGCTATTCTTTTTTCATCATAAACATATATAAACAATGCTATACTCCTTTCATGAAAACACATGGAATCCTATAGCATAACAAGGGAATTCAATAGAAAAATTATGAGATGAACACAGCCCGTGCAGTTTGCAATCATGCTATCAAAAAAATAAAACCACTCATTTATAAATTCTTCATATCATCCTTTCTGTCTAAAGAAACAATCCATTGCATTGGATCCATTTCTGAAGCATTGCATCCATTTAGACAATGTCCAATAACTTGCAAATGCAACAAGTGCTAGGTCCTAGAACAGCTACAGGAAGTCTGAGAAGGCAAGGCTTTTTCAAAGTAAGTAGGTCATGAAAGAGAGAATTGCTATAATCCTTAGGAAGCTGGGTGACTTTAGTTTTCTACATGAATCTGAGGAAATTCTCTCCTGTGGGAATAAACAGAAGTGAAGATACTTGGCTCATGTCAAGATGTTCTGTCAAAGCTATGTTTCATGCATATCAGGAATATAAAATTTTCTCCCTTTCTAACATTTCAGTTTGAATCCGATAAGCTATATTTAATTCAGCAGATTAACAGCTTTCCTTTCTAAATATTATCTTATTTACTTTCTAAATATATTCTGATTAAGTTAAATTGGTTAATCCCATTTCAGCCTCACACGTAGTAACAAAGGTTCACATCTTCTCCAAAGGTTTGTACAGGGAAATCTCAACAAAGGCAAAGGAACAAGAGGCAAAATCCTTTCCTTCACCCTTAAATCAAAGTAAGCTTTCTACCAACATTAAACCTTCAAACAATCAAACCTGATATTCCCTAAACAACAGGAAAGACAAATCAGAAGCTGATGGCTCAGGAATTTCCCATGTAGTAGATAGAATCCAGTGCCCAATTGGTAATTAAATAGTAATAGAATGTAATTCGCATCCTTGAATATCTGCACCCAGGCTATCAGCAGTGGAGGGCCTACATCTCTACTCTCTGCAAATGCCTAGAGGAAACAGAAACTAAGTAGATCATGTTAATTACCTGTTCATTTTAACTTTAATTGCAATATTAAAATATACTTCAGTTCCAAAACAGCTACTTATTTTACTAAGCTCAAGTTAAAGACATGAATACATAAATGCATATATGAGTATATATGACAGAGATCAAATATTCCAAGTTTTATTTCATTATTCCAAAAAAATGTATTATTCCTTGTTTAATTTCAGAACTAAGACTACTGGATTTGTGTGAGTATTGAAAAGGTAACGTGTGTAAAATACTTATTACAGTGCTAGCACTTAACTAATTCCCAACAATGGTCTTCCTCCATCATCTTGTTGTTCATCTACTTGGAAAACATCCTTGGGGAGAATTATAGGGAGAGAAAAACATTTTTGGAAATACAAAAGATAAGGGGCATTGATTTATGAAACTACACTTTGGTAAAATAAACAACCAGATGGTAAGTATGTAGTTAATGAGTTACACACAGAATATTATATCAGTAGATATTTTTCTTCCTTCTTAAGAACATTACCCTTCTGTTACATGCATAGGAACAATTCAAATACTTTTCTTTTTTTCCTTAAGTGTTCAAAATGACACCCATAATCTCTCCATCTCTGAAGCACCACATATTCTAGTTTATACTACCAGTAGAGCAGGAAGTAAGTTGCAGAAATATCTGTTTCCTCAGAAAATTCTTAGGTCCTGAGGTGCAGAGAGCATGCCCTGATAATCATTGTCTTCTCACAACCTCGCATATTACCTGGAAAGTAACAGGTCTCCAATAAATGTAGGTTCAAATGCAATACATGTAGGTCACAGACCTAATGAATCCACAGGGCAATCACACAGCCTTTCATGTTCTGCTTTTGTAGCTAAACCATCACTCTGCATTCCCTCCTAATAGCAAATGTCACAAAACAAAGAGAAGAGATGATTCCTTCCTGTGAGTGTGCATTGGTCTATCATGGGCTGCCCAACTATAATTCAAATGTGTGTTTTTCTCCATGGAAAATAAGGTACAATTACCAAAGAAAAAAAGCCAAAATTGATTAGAATAATAATTATTATTATGCTAAATATATTCCAAATATATACCAGCTATATACCTGGGAATATTTTGGGAATATTCTGGGAATCTCTGATTTTCACTAAGTATTGTTATATGTCTGCCTTCCTTTGGAGACACTCAGTGTCCAAAGTGTACTGAGAAGAAAATAAATGAGAAAGTACCCTTCCCTCCCCAACACACTAAACACTTGGTCCAAACACTTCTTAGCATTTTTTAAAAGATTTTATTTATTATTTTCCTGAGAGAGGGGAAGGCACAGAGGCAGAGAGGGAGGGAGACATCAATGTATGGTTGCCTTTCAACTGCCTCCACCCACTGATCTGTCGGAGACCTGGCTGGCAACCTGGATATGTGCCCTGGCTGGGAATCAAACCACTGACCTTTGTGTTTGCAGGCCGGAGCCTATCCATTGAGCCACCAGCTAGGGCCTTTTCAGTATTTTGATTTAAAATTACTTCCACAATACATTGTTATGTGAGAAAGACCTCAAATATTGAGTAGCCTTATTCAGAAATTTTACTTGTGATTTCACTGTCTGTTCTATTGGTCTCTTGCCTTTTGAGCCACATAAACCCTCACCATTGTTTTGGTTGTTACTATTTTTGTCAAGTTCCTACAGAGACACTTACATCTGTGAAGTTTGTGCTTATAAAGAAAATATGAAATTTATTCTCTTTGCTCCATAGAATTTTATTAATTAGTTTATGTGTGCCATGAGATTAGAGGAAATTGAAAATCATTGGTGTAGGATGTAGATATAGCACATGATTTGTCAACCCTAAGTTTTAATAACATTAATCTCTTTTCATTTTTGTCCAGGACTGTTGATTTCCATTTTGTCTGTCACAATATAGTGAGTGCATAATACAAAATTACAGGGTTTCATCATAATGTTTAAACATTATAACAGAAGTGTTATATTAACACACACACACACACACACACACATATATATATATATATATATATATATATATAGAACATATATATGTTAAAATGTGTAGTTACCAATTATATGAAAAGTTGAGTTATGTTGTATATATTAAACTTATAGAATGGTATATGTTAATTGTATTTCAATAAAGCTAGGGAAAAGGTAAAAAGGAAAATTTTAATAAGCTTTCAAAAACAAGAAAATAAAAATAGTGTTATGTCAAGATTGGAGATTGAAACTAAAGAAAATTAGGTAATATGGTTCTGTCTTTATTGAAGTTTTAAAATTTTTCTCATGTGCATATTTTGCATTAATCTTGATTTTTTTAATTGCATTAAAATGCTATTTTGAAAAACATTGAGTATATATATTTTTTATTAAAATGTTTTCTATATTATCAATAAAAAGAAAATTGCAGATTGCAAAAGCCACCAAACATGATTCAGTCACTTTAGAGATACAGAAAATGTTTTTCCATTTTTATAATAAAACAAATGTTACCCTTGGAGGAGATTAAGGCATTTAGATAGTTCTCTGATACATGAAGAATTAAGCATAAGGTTAAAAATCTAATCCTACCTAGCATCTTAGCTTAGCAGTTTCCACACTATTTCCTGCCCCATTATTTAATAAATTGAGCTCTTAATTCCTGAACTGATATTATGCAGTATTTAAAATTTGACTCAGCTAGGTGTTACGAGTTTCATTTTATTTTGTTTGGGCATTGTGGGGTGTGTGTATGTATGTGTGTGAGAGAGGAAAAGAGTGCAGGTCAGCTGAGTAAAAACATAGATAAGACAGATCATAGTATCTTTGACAATCTTCCTAATCTACATGTTTATCAGCTTACTTTTGATAATCATAGTTGTAACCATCACTTGAAAGTACTATTATCAAGTAATCATTTCAAGGAAAATATATGGCCATTAAAGATCCATATAAGTAATCTAGAAAGTCAAATGCTATGCAAGTGATAAGATTTATTATAATAAGGCCCTGACTAATTTTGTCTGGTGAATCCTTCTTTTAATTATTCTCTGCATGTCATCATCCTTAAACAGATTGTTTCAATAATCACTTTGTGATGAGCTAGAATTTGGGTAGGGGAACTACAAGTCATGGGAAACAGAGGTTGTATATTCCCATCATTTGCAGTAGTTTTATATTCAACTACCAGAAATTAATGGAGAAAAGTGATGAGGCAAGAGCCCCTTCTGTTCATAGTATTCCTAAATTAGACAGTGAAAATAGTATATTAAACAGCATATGATCAATGTTCTTCTCTCTCTAGAGCACTTTTATCATCTTCCTTCCACTAATCACAATTAAGAGTATAACATTTTGGAGATTTCCACCTAAGAAGCCTTCCAAAATGCTGAGTATAACATTTGATTTACATAAAAATATGCTCAAATTTGAATGCACTCTACAGTATAGACCATTTCAAAAGCATATTTGAAATAGCCAACAATATAAGTAATCACAAAAAATTAAATTAAGACAGTGTAGTTCATTTTTGATATTAAACCTATTCTTGAAGGATATGACCTGGTTTCTAATCTCAATTTGTATACTACTTAGGTGTATAAATATTAAATAATTATTGTTTATCATCTCTGAGACTAGTCACATATAAGACTAGACAGTCTTTAGGCCTTTTGATTTGTTAATATAACTGATGATTTAAGTATTAGAATTACTTGGGTTTCTGAAGAGAATAATGTAAAAACTCATGACAATGTTTCCAAATATCTGCAATATTGTCAAGAATAAAGAATTATCTTGTATCCCTCTGGAGAAAAAAAATAGTTATTATGCAGTAAATTTAAGCTAACCGTAAGAAAGAAAAATAAATTAAGTATGTTCTACAATGGAAATATGCGGCCTCATAAAGTTGTAAGGCACCTATCCAAACTCTTTCAGATATTAATGATATTAATATGTGAGAAAAAAAACCTCCAAAATTCTACAAAATAAAGGAGTACGTGAGATAGAAGAGGGCTTTCACAGATAGAGATTTATGTGAATCCTTAAAACTTTCCTTATGAAAAAGGTGGAAGCATCGTACACTAATATATTCATAGTGAATATATTCACTTAAATGAGAATTCATAGTGTGTGTAGCAGAGGACTGGAAAAAAGCTATCTTAATTTGGACATTGGTAGGTGCTCTTATGAAAACGATCAGAAAGTGTCATTATGAGAAACACTGGCCTGTGTAAAATAGTGATCTATTGGAGTCTATCTTGTTAGACTCTAGCATTATATAAAGTATAAATACTGTTAGAAAAATTTATGTAGAAAATGTGTAATTTGAATACTTTTTAAAAGTCATGTATACTCCAAGGATAAGCTGATTAAAAACTGAGGAGACTTTCTTCTTTAAACTGAAATTATCTGTATTATCAATATTCTTATACCATCCTGAAACACTCTAAATCATTCTTCAAGGTGCTAGAATTTGTATATATTCAATAATCTCAATTTTTCATTAATTTTAATTTATAGAAAATATTTATCCTTTCCCCAAAAGTGCACTTACACAATCACTAAATAGTTTTGCTTCTATGAGCTTCCTCTTTTAATTTTTGGTACAGAGGTGACCACAGCAAAAATGGAATTCTGGCTCAACTATGGATAGAGTATTATATCATTCCCCAGTTGATATGTCAGTAAATATTCATACCTAACAAACCTATTGTTTACCTCAGGTGAATAACAAATTTAATAGGGTGACTTATTAAAAAGGACAGTTGAAAATAAATGTGTCTGTTTTTTGAAGCTGAGGCACTGATTTATGGGGAAGAATAAATCATTTATTTTCTCATTGTCTTCCATTCTGAAGAGTAGAAACCATTATTATATATCTTAAAGCTGATACACCTTTCATAGTACTTATATGTCACTACTCCTCAAAATGCATAACTGATTTTTTGAAGTTTATTGACAAAGATCAAACTGTTGTTTTCCAAGTATAAAGAAGATTAAAATTGGGCATTTGAGTTGAATAGAGGGTATCACAACCCCTGATTTATGCTGTTCCCTGAAGAGGGTGGGAGGTATTCCTGAATTTTTTTCAAGTGAAATTGAACATGCATGGCAGGAAATATTTTCTGTGTTTGGCACAAACAGAATACATCATTTTAGAGGATGCATGTAGCTAGCAATTTCTCTGTCAGAAAGATATGAAGATAAGATAGAAGAGAGTCTATATTCCTGAAGCTGTGAGAATTAATTGTGCAAAGAGCATGGCTGAAGTCTGAACAAGTAAACAAACATTTTTAATAAGAACAGAACGGCAAAGACATTTTATTCCTAGATTGCTTCATTAAGAGATTACCTTCTCACACCAGCAACATAATGAAGAGTAAAACAAACCACATGCAAATACAGCATGTCATAATCTGAAACTGAGTGCATTGGTTTGTTGTACCAGAATTACAGAAGCTCTTCAACTTGAAATGGGGTTACATCTTGATGTACCCACCAGAAGTTGAAAATCATGTATGTTGAAAATGCATTGAATCTATGTAACCTACCAATAACTTGGCCTCTCCTTCCTTAAATGTGTGCAGAACACTAACATTAGCCTACATTTGGGCAAAACCATCTCATTACCACAGCCTGGCTTCATGAGAGAGTATCACACTGCATATACCAGTCCAGGAAAACACCAAAATTTAAAACTGTAAGTATGGTTTTTTGTGAATGCGTATTGCTTTAGCACCATCATAAAGCTGAACCATCCTAAGTCAGAGACTGCCTTGGTACACTTATATTGCACTGTTGGGTCAAGCACATATAGAGAATGCCAATCAAATAAGATGACTTTCAGGAAGGCTCAAATAGTACTTGGTGACTTGATATCAATGCATCCAAGCTTGCTTCTAAAAAACAAGGGCACCAGAACCTGACAGGAGGAAAAACTTAACACTAGAGGTTGTTTCACAGATTTCTGGATAATTTAATTCAGGGTTTTTATAGGATATCATAGAAATGGGGAGGGTTCTCTTTGAATGTGACCGAGACTATTTAGTTGACAAATTGGTAAGCTAAGACATTAATAAGTGGTTTCAAGTTTTTTGATGTGGTGCATTTTTACTCCTATATGTTGGTAGAAGATATCAATAATAATTACCTTGGTACACACCTCTATGTGGTCATTGCATGTCTGTGGCTTTTTGGAAAAAATCAATATTTAAATTCTCTACCTGTGATGATGTTCTCCCAGTTTTACTCAAAACTTTTATCTTCCTCCAAATTTTAAGTTTCTGCCTGTTCATTATTTAAAGACCACAAACTCATTTTTTTTTTTTTTTTTTTTTTAGTTTTGTAGCTTACTACACCACTTATTTTGAGGAGGTACTTGAGGAAGTACCAGAGGAAGTACCACCATATACATTTACTAATTCTACTTCAACTCTTCAGGCCCTTGACCCATTGCTGATGGAGAATGGTGACTTTTCACAATCTGAAATTAAACAGATAATCAGATACACTATATCCCTTCAGAGGACGTAAGGTATGAAGAATGAGGAGAGGCTATATAAACAGGAACATAGTCCAAATTGCAGAGTTTTTAAGCTTCCCTGCATATCTTAAAATGGAGATCTATTCTCATAGAGGGTAATGCTCTAAAGAATAATAGAATGTCCATGGACATGGACAACAGGTGGGATTTACTTTGGGGGGAATAGGTGGGTGGGGAGGGGGACAGAGGGGAGCAAAAAGGGGATGGATGTAATACAACAACAATAAAATTTTAAAAAAAGAATAACAGAATGTAAATTTGTCAAATAAGTTAGAGTATCAGGACCAACCCTTTAATTAAACAAATGAGATATCTGAACTTCAGTATTATTGGTGGTGAGTGTTACATTCTGTTATTAACATGGCATTGCACTAATTCTGGCAGGAGTCATATTAAGCATTTGCTTCTAAAAATGTTATTTGCTGTTTTCTTGTATATCAATATTCACCTCTTTTATAAAAAGCAAAATAAGTAAATATATTTGAATGATGAAAATGAATAAGTTTTCTAATAAAGTATATTTAACAGGATAGATGTAATCAATAATATATGGATTCCTTAATTGAGTAATAGAAGGTTTTGGCAACTTTTGTCCATTATGAATAATTTGCAATGTGTTGCTATCCAAATTATGAATTAGTAGTACTACTGGCAAGACTGATAGTTTATATAGTTACTCAATTCCCTTTGAAACTGCATTTTGTTTTTCAGTAGTATTTTGTTTTCAAACCATAGGCCCAGTTTATGATGCTAGTTTAATGTTAATTTTAGAAGGAAATAATTTTTAGATCACATTTATGATCATTTTAGGAGAGTTACGATGTTACAGTGATGAGCTATATTATCCTCTAACTTCAGTCTTCATGATAGATTTCTGCTTGTCATTTTGCAAATGTTTTCTGAATGATATTCTATTGAGCAGAAACAAGCCATTTATTTCAAATGAATCATTGTGTGACTTTGCAGTTACTTTAAAAATAATCACTATAGGCCCTGGTTGGAGGCACAGTGGATAAGGCACCAGCCTGCAAACCCCAAGATCACTGATTTGATTCCCAGCCAGGACACATACCAGGTTGCCAGCCAGGTCTCCAGTCAGGTCCATAGCTGGAGGCAGGTGAAAGGCAACCATAAAATGATGTTTCTTTACCTTTCTTCCTCCCTCCCTTTCCCTCTCTCCAAAATATATAAAATCTTTAAAAAATAGTAATAATCATTATAATTCAACTAAGAAGTTAACTGCCACATTCCCAAGCAAATGTAGTAATAATATTAATAATAATAATAATGCAATTTCTTATAATTATAAACCATTGGTTGGCTTATATGTTTGAACAAATATTTTCTCTCTTTTGATCTTCACCAAGATCCTTTGAAGACTTTGAATTCTCCCCAAGGAAACTGAGGCAAAGACAGAAACTGAATTTAATTGCATCATAGTAATTTATAACTGAGAAGTAAGTTGGGTTTTTAACTTTAAATTTGGCATTTGTTTTGCCAAAAACAATAACTCGATATTGGAAAATTACTGTGCTTTACCATGATTAATCTGGAACTATATATTTTCTCTTTCAGGCTCTACAAAGAACTTTGTCACATATCCTTCAGTTGAGTAGCAATGACTACTCGGACATATTTCTTTTAAAAAAGGTGTGGTGTTTAGCTCCATGATAGCATTTGGATGTGCAGATTTCTGGGTCCTATACCAGACCTCTGAGATCAGAATCCCCAGAATATTCTTCTACAACAGGAAGCATTTTCTGCCTGATACTAATTGGCCACAAATGGATTCTGACTGTGCTAAATTATTGATAAAGAATTCCCTAGAGCAGATTGTCAACTTAAATGGAAACAACCTTGCCCATTTCCTTCAATGTGCCTTACAGATAGCATCATTTCTATGTAATCACAATCTATAAGTGGGTGAAAATCACTGTTACTTATCAATTCAGAGAGACACTGACACTTAAGAGTGAGAAATAAATATGTGATTAATAGAATAGTCCCTGTTTCTTATGATTATACAGTGTTTTATGTTTTTTTGCAAGTAACATAACCCAATCATGTAATGCAATTAGCAGTTTCAGGACTTTTAATTTTATCTTGTTTTCCCTAGTTCAAAGATGCTTAGGACTCTGCTCAGACTCATAAGTAAAGAAGAAATCAGGAACTGCAATCCAAGTTTCGGGGCAGGGAATACAGCACCTCAAGACCTTTTTGACTTCAAATTCAGCTTAAACTGTATACAATTCATTACCCACAAAATGTTGGCTAGTTTCAAATAGTTATGAATTGAAGGGTTGTATGAATTTAGTGACAGTGGCAATTTTTATATAAAGAAGTGTTTTATGGTCCTGACCTCTCTCCTTTTCTTTTCCCCACCAATTCTGAAAAGCAGCAGGTAAGGCCACACACACACACACACACACGCCAAAAACACTTAATTATTCTTCAGGGGCAGATTAGTATGATTCAAGTTCACTTTCAATACCTGATACATACACACAGAAACAGAAAACTAAAAGAGAAGGGAAGATATCCCATTGTTCTGTGGTTGAAGATTTTCTGATATAGGAATGCCAAATCAAGCCAGTTGCCAGCTTAAGACTTAACAAATCCACTTGCTTTTCCTTAATTAATACCTTCTTCCCACTAAGGAAATCCTGATAAAATCTCTTAAGAAGTCAATCTCTTTTTAAAGTCATGTACCCTAGGTGAGCAATATTAATTGGATATTTTAATTATGGATTCTATGTATAAGCTTCATTAGTAACCAACTTCTATATTTATTATAGCTTATTTTTAAATTGACTCCGTAATAGCTCTGAAATCTGTGTAAAGTAAAATTAAATCCTTAACTATAGAGTATTGTTTTAGTTAGCACTTGTTCCTGTGTACAGGAATTACCAATATTAGGTTGATTTTACTATTATGAATATAAACTAAAAGGTTTATATTAAATAAATGTATTTGCATTATTTCAATGTATCTTGAACGCAGCATTAAGATGTAGAAAGAAAATCAAAATATGGTTATAGTAGCAAATATTTAAAATTGATTTCCTAAATAATATTTTTTACATAAACTGCAAATCAGATTTTTTAGGTAATCAATTTTCCATTAGTAAATAAACATAAAACTTTATATTATAGTATTTAACAACTTGCAAGATACTTTCTATGCCATTATCTGTTCCTTATAGTTTCCTTGTATGTCTAAGGACACAGACTTAATCTTCCTATTAACTTAAACTCATCGGCATAATACATAGCATAAGAGAGGATCAAACCGCAGAAGAAACAACATCCAAGAGTTCTAGCAAGATGGTGGAGGAGTAATGGAGCTACACCAATCTCCTCCCAGGTCACATCTGGAATGACCAACAGAACACCAGCTGGAAAGAAGTCCTATTAACTACCGACAGAATAGAAGAGGCTGCTTCATCAAACGTGACTGATAGGAATCGCAGAAACGTGAGAGGGCTGGCTGGGCCCCCACTGGAGGCAGCAGCTGAAGGGACGGAGCTGGGGGCTCCACCTGAGACGGGGGGTGGTCCTGGTCCACTAGCTGGATGTCCCAGCTACGCAACACGGCTGAGAGCAGAGCAGCATCCAGCTGCGAAGGGCAGAAAGCTGTGGAGTTTACTAACCTGAGAGAGCACTTGAGACACATAACTACTAGTGTGGTCACAGCAAAAATACATTGGCTCCCACCTACCCTGGGCTCCAGCGGAGGGAGGGCAGAGAGGACTGGAAACATGTGGGGAGTTTGCAGCGGTGGCTTGGAGGAGAGAAGAGGGGAGGAGGCTGTGGGTATCTCGGTGCTGACTCATCCCCACACCTCAGGGGATTGCGCTGCAATCCAGCGTCTTCTGTATGAGGGTCCTTGTAGCCCTGCCCACTGGGAGCAATCTGCCCGCCCAGCGGCGCCTGAGTCTAGCGCCTGATCACAATTCTTTAATTTACATCTAAATAAACCTCTCGGCCCTGCCCTGTCTGAGCACAGATACAATAGTCGGCACCTGAAGAAGTAACTTGCCCAGCAGTGCCTGGGCCTGGCAGCTGATTACAAACTCTCTGCCTTACAGCTGGGTCAGTCAGTCAGCCCCGCACAGTGGCATGTGAGCCTGGTGGCTGATTGTGTATTTATTGGTTCACAACTGATTTGGTCTGTCCAACCCAGTGGCACCTGGGCCTGGTGGCTGATCACAAACTCACTGGATTAAAATTGAATCTTTCAGTCTAGCCCAGTGGCACTTTAGCCTGGCAGCTGATCACAGAGTCATTAGATTACAATTGGATATTGCTGCGTAGCCCAGTGGTGCCTGAGACTGGTGGCTGATCACAGATTTATTGATATACGTCAAAATCTGTCCCACCAGGCTGCACCTGAGCTGGTGGCTGACCCATTGGATTACAATTGAACCTCTCTGTCTAGCCCAGCATGCTCTGAGTTTGGTAGTTGATTCATTGATTTACAACTGAATTAGTCTGTCCCCCTAAGCTGCATCTGAGCCTGGTGGTGGATCACAGATTGATAGGATTACAACTGAATCAATTCTTCCAGCCTAGCAGTTCCTTAGTCTGGCAGCTGGTCACAGGCCAATTGGATTACAATGAAACCTAAAAATGGGGAGAAAAAGAAACAGTCTATCATCAAAAGGAAAGGAGGACTCCCCAGAAAGATCACTAAATGAAACAGAGGCAAGCATACTATTAGATATGGAATTAAAAAAAAAAAAAATGGTGATAGAGAAGCTCAATGAGCTCAGGGAGCTCAAGAAAACTATAAACAATTCCAAGGGAACTACAAACAAATCCAGGGGAATGATGAAGAACTCCAGGGAAGCTACAAGGAACTTACTGAGAGCTACACCAGCATCAAAAAGGACTTAGAAACTACTAGTAAGCCAGGAGCACATGAAGAATACAATTTCTGAATTAAAGAATACAGTAGAAGGAATCAACAGCAGGCCAGAGGAAGCAGAGGGTCAGATCAGCAAACTGGAGGAAAACATAGAAAAAATATTCCAAGATGGCACCTGAGCTGGCGCCTGATCACAATTCTTTAATTTACATCTAAATAAACCTCTCCTGCCCTGCCCTGTCTGAGCACAGATACAATAGTTGGCAACTGAAGAAGTAACTTCCCCAGCAGTGCCTGGGCCTGGCAGCTTTATTACAAACTCTCTGACTTACAGCTGAGTCAGTCAGTCAGCCCCGCACAGTGGCATGCGAGCCTGGTGGCTGATTGTGGATTTATTGGTTCACAACTGATTTGGTCTGTCCAAAAAAGGACTGAACAAAAATAAAGAGGTTTTAAGAGATCTGCAGGACAACATTAAATGCAATAATATCTGTATCTTAGGGATACCAGAAGGAGAAGAGAAGCAAGGAATGGAAAACCTGTTCAAAAAAGTAATTATAGAAAACTTCTCTAACATGATGAGTGAAAATGTTACTCAAATTCAGGAAGCACAGAGGGTCCCAATGAGGATGAATCTAAGTAGACCCACTCCAAGACACATCATAATTAAAATGGCAAAAATAAAGAGAGAATCTTAAAAGCATCAAGAGAGAAACAGCAAATAACATATAAGGGGCTCTGATAAGATTATAAAATGATTATTCCACAGAAACAATACAAGCCAGAAGGTAATGGAAAACAAAGGCCTGCAGCCAAGAATACTCTACCCAGGAAGGCTTTCAAAATGAAAGGAGAAATAAGAGGTTCACAGACAGAAGAAGACTAAAAGAATACATCTCTACCAAACCAACATCTCAAGAAATGCTAAAAGGTCTTTTTAAAAAAGATGAAGAAACAGAGAGAGATAGAGAGCAACACAGGTACAAAGGGAAAAATGGCAATAAATAAGTATCTATCAATAATAACCTTAATAATAATATAATGGTTAAATTTTTAAAAATAACCTTAAATGTAAACGATTAAATATGCCAATCAAAAAACATAGGGTAACCCCTGGATGGTGGCACAGTGAGTGGATAAGGTGCCGGCCTGCAAACCCAAAGGTTGCTAGTTCAATTCCCCAGCCAGGGCACATACCAGGTTGCAAGCCAGGTCTCCAGCCAGGTCCATGGCTAGAGGCAGGTAAAAGGCAACTATACATTGATGTTTCTCTCCCTCTCTACCTTTCTCCCTTCTCCTCTCTCTGGAAATAATAATAAATTAAAAAATCTTAAAAACAGAACCAAAGACACAGGGTAGCTGAATGGATAAGAAAACATGATCCACATATATGCTGTCTTCAAGAGATCCACCTCAGAACAAATTGCAAGTGAAGAGATGGAAAAGCCCCAGACAAGCTGGCTACGTAGGTGAATTTTACCAAACATTTAGAGAAGAACTAATTCCTATCCTTATTAACCTATTCCAAAAAAATCCAAGAAGAAAGAAAACTTCCAAAGTCTTTCTATAAGGCCAATATTATTCTAATCCTCAAACCAGATCAAGACACAACTAAGAAAGGAAACACATAGCACAGTGGGTAAGATGCTGGCCTGCAAACCCAAAGGTCACTGGTTTGACTCCCAGCCACGGCACATAACCAGGTTGCAAGCCAGGTCTCCAGCCAGGTGGTCTGTAGCTGGAGGCAGATGAAAGGCAACATACATTAATGTCTCTCACCCTCTCTGCCTCCTTCTGAAAAATAATAAAATCTTAAAAAAAAAAAAAAAAGAAAGAAAGAAAAGAAAGAAAGGAAACACAGGCCCCTATCTCTGATGAACATAGATGAGATGCTAAGATTCTCAACAAAATATTGGCCAACCTGATCCAGCAATACATTCCAAAGATCATACACCATGATCAAGTGGGTTTCATCCCAGGGAGGCAAAGATGGTACAACATTCACAAATCAATTAATGTAATATGCCACATAAACTAAATGAAAGACAAAAGCCATATGATCATATCAATAGATGCTGAAAAAGCATTTGATAAAGTACAACCATTTATGATAAAAACACTCAGCAAAATGGGAATAGAGGGAGCATACCTCAACATCATAAAGGCCATCTATGAGAAACCTGAAGCCAACAAACATCATACTCAATGGGCAAAATCTAAAAGCTTTCCCCCTTAGATCTAGAACAAGACAAGGCTGTCCACTTTCTCCACTTCTGTTCAATATTGTTTTGGAAGTTCAAGCCATAGGTATCAGAGAAGAAAAACGAATCAAAGGTATCCAAATTGGAAAGGAGGAAGTCAGACTGTCATTATTTGCAGATGATATGATAGTGTATATATACAAAACCCGATAGACTCCACCAAAAACTTACTCGACCTAATAAGCAAATTTAGCAAAATAGCAGGATATAAAGCCAATATTCAGAAATCTAAAGCATTTTTGTACACCAATAATGAAACATCAGAGACAGAAGCTAGAAAACAAACCTCATTTACCATAGCAAGAAGAAAAATGAAGTTCTTAGGAATAAACTTAACCAAGGAGGTAAAAGACCTGTACTCAGAAAACTACAGAACATTGAAGAAAGAAATTAAGGAAGATACAAATAAATGGAAGCATATACCATGTTCATGGATTGGAATAATTAACATCTTTAAAATGTCGATACTCCCCAAAGTAATCTATAGATTCAATGCAATCCCAATTAAAATACCAATGACATACTTCACAGAGATAGAAAAAATACTTCAAAAGTTTATATGGAGCCAAAAACACCCATGAATAGCCACAGCAATCTTGAGAAAAAAGAACAAGGTAGAAGGGATCACAATACTGGACATCAAACTATACTACAAGGCTACTGTAATCAGAACAGTGTGGTACTGGCATAAGAATAGACATATAGATCAATGGAACAGAATAGAGAGCCTGGAAATAAACCCAGAACCCCATGGTCAACTACTATTTGACAAAGGAGGAAGGAATATCAAATGGAGTAAAAACAGTCTCTTCAACAAGTGGTGTTGGGAGAACTGGACAGTGACATGCAAAAAATAATAACTTACACTATACATCAGAATAAACTCAAGATGGGTAAAGGACTTAAACATAAGCAGTGCCACCATCAAAGTCCTGGAGGAAAAAATAGACAGTAAAATTTAGATATCCTACACAGAAATATGTTTACTGATACTTCTCCAAGGGCAAAGGAATAAAAGAACAAATCAACAAATGGGACTATATCAAACTGAAAATTTTCTGTTCAGCTAAAGGAAACACCAGCAAAATTCAAAGGGAACCAGCTGTATGGGAAAACATATTTGCCAATGATACCTCAGACAAGGGTTTGATATCCAAAATACATAAAGAACTTATGTGACTCAACACCAGGGAGACAGACAGTCCAATTAAAAAATGGGCAAAGGACCTAAACAGACAACTCTCTGAGAGGGACATACAAAGGGCCCAAAGGCATATGAAAGAATGCTCAGCCATCAGAGAGATGCAAATTAAAACCTCAATGAGATACCACCTCACCGTTGTCAGAATGGCCATCATCAACAAATCAACAAACAACAAGTGTTGGTGAGGATTTGGGGAAAAGGGAACCCTGGTGCACTGTTGGTGGGAATGCAGGCTGGTACAGCCACTATGGAAAATAATATGGATTTTCCTTAAAAAACTAAAAATGGAACTGCCTTTTGACCCAGCAATTCCACTACCAGAATTATACTTGAAGAAACCTGAAACACCAATTCTGAAGAATCTATGTACCCCTATGTTCATAGCCACACTATTTACAATACCAAGTGCTGGAAACAGCCTAAGTGCCCATCAGTGAATGATTGGATCAAAAAAATTTGGTACATTTACATAACGGAATACTACACAGCAGAAAGAAAGAAGGAACTGCTACCTCTTGCAATAACATGGATGGAACTGGAAAGAATTATGCCTAATGAAATAAGCCAGTCAGTGAAAGACAAATACCATTTAATCTCACCCATTACAGGACACTGATGAACAAAACAAACAAACAAGCAAAACAAAACCAGATACATGAATACAATGAATAGAGCTTCAGTGGGCAGAGGCGATGGGGGAGGGGGAGGGGCGGCAAAGTTGGGGAGCAGGTTAGTCAAGGAACTAGTATGGAAGAACCACGGACATGGACAAGTGGTATTGACTATGTAGAGGAGTGTGTGGGTGGGGAAGGGGAGATAGGGGAGTGGAAATGGGATGGATGTAATACAACAACAATGAAATTAAATTTAAAATAATAAACTGCACAGTGTGTTACAATGGCAGACTTGTCTCAAAGCCCATCCACCTGGGAAATCCAGTGGTAACCCCTTAGCCACCCTCATCTACACTAAAAACAAAGGCAGAGCCCAGAGTTCCCTTTCCCATTCGTATAATGGGAACTCCTGGCAGCCACTGAGGGGTCACCCAGGCAGCTCAACTTTCCTTCCAGACACAGTCAGCTTCAGGCTGCCTCCTGGGGCCCTCATGTAGGGTTTGCATCACCAGAGGCCACATAGCTTCCAGGGCCAGAAGCTAATACATTTGTAAGATGGGTAAGTTCTAATCTCTTCTTTCCCTGGGGGCTTATATTCAATTCCCATGTGGGATGGCTTCAGGAGGGTCCCCCAACCAATTCCTTTTTCTCCCCAGATAAACTTCTATGTTCATATGCCTGCCTTTCCCTGCTTCCACCCAAATCAAGTATAGGAAGGGGTAGGGGCTTTCCCCCATATCCAAGTGTTTCACTAGCCTTGCACATGTTCAGTGTAATGCTTCCTCTTGTTACCATCTTGCCAGGGCCATGGGATCTGGTGTCAGGCTATCAGTATCAGAATTATTTATTATTATTATTATATTATTATTTTGTTACTATAAAATCTTATTTAAGAGTCCCTTACATATCATATACCTTGAATTTTAACTTCTTATCAGATAAATGATTTGCAAATATTTTCTCCCATTCTGTAGGCTGCCTCTTTACTTTGTTATTTGTTTTGCCAGTTAGACACTTTTTTGGTTAATAAAGCCCCACTTATTTGTTTTTGCTATTGTTCTGTGAGCTTTTGGTGTTATATTAAAAAATTGTTATAAATACAGAATTAAGACACATTTTCCCTATTTTTCTCCTAGGAATTTTACAATTTTGTGTCTTATATTTAAGCCTATAATCAACCTTGAGATAATATTGGTACATGATGTAAAATAGGGAACCAATTTCATTCTTTTGCATGTATAGTATATATATAATTTTCCCAATACCATTTAAAAAAATATTATCCTTTCCCCATTGATTTCTTGATATTTCATTGATATTCTTGGCTCCTCTGTTAAGAGCAGTTAACCATATAAGCATGGGTTTATTTCAAGGCTTTCTATTCTGATCCATTTATCTATGTGGCTTTTTAAAAAATATCAATACCATACTCTTTTTATTCCTATAGCTTTATAATATAGTTTGAAACCAGAAAGTGATGCCTCCACATTTTTTTTTTTTCAAGACTGTTTTGACTATTTGGGGTCTTTTGTGGTTTCATATGAATCTTAGACTTTTTTCTATTTCTGTGAAAAATGTCATTGGAATTTTGATAAGAGTTCTACTCTATATATAAATATATATACATACATATATATATATATATATATATATACACATACATACATACATACATACACTATATGTGTGTGTGTCTGTGTGTGTGTGTGTGTGTATGTGTGTGTGTGTGTCTGTGTATATCTTTGGTTAGTATGGATATTTTAATAATATTGATTTTCTAAAACATGAACACAGAATATCTTTCCATATATTTGTGTCTTCTTTATCTTCTTCATCAATTAGATCAATGTGCAGATTGTTTATCATCTTCTTTATCTTCTTCATCAATTAGAGTTTTCAATGTGCAGATTGTTTATCATCTTGGTTAAATTTATTCTTAAGTATGTTTTAATGTTACTATGAGTGAAATTATTATCCTTTTCTTTTTTAGATGCTTTGCAGTTAGCATATAGAAACACAACTGATTTCTGAATGTTGTATCATCCAACTTTACTGACTCTATTTATTAGTCCTAATAGATTTTGGTGAAGAGTTTAAGGTTTCCTTTAAATAAAATCTTTACATTTGCAAAACAGAAACAAATTTCCTTTTCCAATATTGATATATTTTATTTCTTTTTATTGCTTTGTTGGCTTAAATGGGCTGTCTACTACTTTGCTGAATAAGAGTGGTGAGAGTGAGCACACTTGCTTCTGATCCTAGAGGAAAAAGTTGAAACTTTTCACCATTGGCAATGATGTTAGTCATGGGCTTGTCATATATGACCTTTGTTATGTTGAGGTATGGTCCTTTATACAAAATATCTTAGGTATTAATCATGAAAGGATATTGAATTTTGTCAAATGTTTTTATGTATTTATTAAGATTTTAATTTTTATTCTATTAACAAATGTTATCATGTTTATTGATTTGTCTATATTGAACCATTATTTTACCTCCTAGGCATAAATCTCATTTGATCATAGTGTAGGGTCCTTTTAATGTGTGATGGGATTTGGTTTGGTTGTATTTTGTTGAGAACTGTTGCATCTATATTCATCAGGGGCAGTGATCTGTATTTTTCTTTTCTAGTAGTGTTTATTAGGGCTTTGGTATCAGGGTAATGCTGGTTTCCTAAGATGGTTTTTGGTAGTATTTCTTCATCTTCAATTTTTTGAAAAATATTAAAGAATTAACATGTATTATTTTTATGAATTATTTTAAAATATGTAATAACTTAATCAGTGAAACCACTTGGTCTTGGGAGAATTTCTGTACCTCCATGACTAAGTCTAGAAATTAATTTATTTATTCTTGGCCAATGGGTTGATATATAATTATTCATAGCCATATCTTTATAATATGTTGTATTTGTATTTAGTTATTTGTTTACTTATGTTTAACAACTTATTTTATTCATGTGTCAGGTACTATGCTATGCTTTCACAGCCATTTTCACATTTAGCTTTTATCAAGTTAATTTATTGTTGCATTACAGTTATTTCATTTTCCCACCACTGCTCTCCCTTGCCCCACCTACCTTATCCCCTAACCACAATCAATCCCCACCTTGTGTCCATGTCGACCAGTCATTCATACTAGCTCCTTGACTAAACCCTTTCTCTTCTTCCTCCCTCTCTTCCCCTCCCCTCTACCACTCTGGTCACCATGAGTCTGGTCCTGTCTCTGGTTCCATTCTGCTGGTCTGTTTGTTTTGTTCATTAGTTTCCTGTATTAGGTAAGACCATATGGTATTTGTCTTTTGCTGCCTGCCTTATTTCACTAAGCATGATATGCTCTAGTTCCAACCCTGCTGTTGCAAAACGTAGGAGTTCCATCTTTCTTTCTGCTGTGTATTCCATTGTGTAAATGTACCACAGTTTTCTGATCCACTCATCCACTGATGGGCACTTAGGCTGTTTCTAGCATGTGGCTATTGTAAGTAGTGCTGCTATGAACATAGGGGTACATAGCTTCTGAATTGGTGTTTCAGGGATTCTTTGTATTTCTGTGATACTAGTTATAAAGTTACTTTTTTTACATCTTTGTTTTTGCCTCCTTTTTTCTTTCTAGGTCTTGCTAAAGTTTTACCAATTTTATATATTTTTCAAAAGAAATAAATTGTAGTTTTATTGATATTTCTATTGTTTTCCTGTACATATTTTTAGTCCTTTGAGCATAGAGATGCTTTGAATGTTTTATCAGCTAAATAAAACATTTGAACCTTTTCTGAGAAGTTTCTGTACTTTTGAAAAATTTTAACTGTTGTTTGGTCAAGCTTTATTATTTCTTTGAATATCATGTATATTTTTGTTAAAAACTGGATATTTGAAACCACATAGCATTACCAATATGGATATTAATGTCACTGCTGGTTAACAGGGTTTATTATTGCAGCTTGCATTTTATTTCTTTACTGACTTGAATTGAGTAAGTGATGTCTGTTTCCTCCATAGTACACAACTAGGGATATTGATCTTCAAATAATGCAGCTGTGGGAATTGACCTAATCATTTTGTTAGAATTCCAAGAGGAAAAACAAGACAGCCCACTTCATCTTTGTAATTCAATATTTTCTTGCTTAGATAGTTGTTTGGACAATCTCTTTGATTGTCTCTTTCCCTGATCTCTCTATTAAGTTGCCTGCCACTGTTGGTATACATCAAGTTTTTAACCTTTACTAATTTCTACCTATTAATTTTTTTCAACTATACATTATATACCTTCACAGTTTGATCCAATTAGATTAAAGCCATATTTTAAAAAATATTTTATTTATTACCTTTAGAGAGAAAGGGGAAGGAAGAGAGGCAGAGAGGGAGAGAGACATCAATGTATGGTTGCCTTTCACCTGCCTCCAGCTATGGACCTGGCTGGAGACCTGGTTTGCAACCTGGTTATGTGCCCTGACTGGGGAACCAAACCAGCGACCCTTGGGTTTGCAGGCCAGCGCCTTATCCACTTAGCCACCAGCAAGGGCTAAAGCCACTTTTAAGGGCATTCTTAAAGGCCAGTCTCAATCTTCTTCTGATACTAGGAAGGCTGTTTTTTGTTGTTGTTGTTGTTGCTGTTATTGTTATTTTCCTGTTTCTTTCTGATAAACATCTAGTAGTCTCTAGTTTAACCAGTTGCTCTCATGAAACTACTAGCTCCTTTTAATTGCTATCCACCAAAAACTCCATTATAAAACTTGAGCTTCCATGTATTTTATTCCAAATAAATTCATTTCTCTTGGGGTTATACACAAAGCCGTCTATTTTACTGCTCTTATGCCAAACCTCTATGTCAGTACTCAGAAACTACAGACATGGCCAGTGTTCCTCTATGCTTTACACATGCATCTGTGTGTGGGAAGGGGTATGGTGGAGGAGGTTGAATGAAAAAAACCTAACAGGCTGATAATTTATCTAAACAAGACTGAGCTTACATTTAAAGAATCTTTCCAAACTAGAAAAGACTGAGATAACATTGATGCATAAGTTTACATTTTAAATATTTTGTTTTTAAACTCTTTAGCAGACCTGGGGGCACTAGAAACATATAAGCTCAGTCATGGAAAAAAGAAAAAAAAAAAGAGTTACTTTTTCTCATATCTGAATTCTTATAAAGTTTTACTCCTGCTACATAAAGTACAATCCTTCTAATATATTATACATCAGTGGAATTTTTTTAGTGTACCTTTTCCATTTTATTGCATCACCAAGTTTTACTGCATTTTTGTTAAAAATTATATAGAAAAGAAACACTTTACCATATTTCTCCATGTCCAGAGAACTAGGAAAATAATGATGAAATGGAATCAAAAGGAGAAAAAACCAAACAACTATCTAAGCAAGAAAATATTGAGTTACAAAGATGAAGGGGTCTGTCTTGTTTTTCCTCTTGGAATTCTAACAAATAAATGTTCAGAGAAGACACCATAAGATATGACTTTTTAATAGTGTGCTTTAATTTTCCTCTGCCTAAGAAGTTCCTGAAAAATTCTATTGATCACTATTGGTCAAAGATAGAATTATGTAGTCTTGCTGATGAATAGTTACAAGTTGAGTAGTGCTATGTTGTTCAACAGAATTTTATTATGAATTTATTAAGAATATTTTTTTCACCCTAAGCACCGTACTTTCTAAAAATAGCCATCCAAGCAGGAATTGAAGTTTTTAAGATGTCAAAAGTACCTTTATTCACCCACTGTTTAGGGCTCAACTTTACATCATTCAGTGGCTGCATTTGCATTAGGTTCATATGGTCAAGCCTAAAAATGTAAGCAAGTAATGGTACCTAAAGAATCATGATATTATAACCATAGTTAAGCTCAATTTATATGCTCAGAAGTGACTACTTCATACTCTCAAAAGTGTAACGCTTGACCTCTGCTTCTTAAATAAGTATAACATATATTTCAATTTCTCCAGTTCATGAATTAGTCATACAGACTGAAGTACTAGAGGAATGCCAATTCATTAACTTACCTTGAGAAAAAAATATATATTGGCTAATTCTCCTCTGGTTACTCAATCCTCTCTTAGTAAAAACTATATAAGGAGTCAATATTATTATTAAAATGTTCTTGGTGAGTTCATTGTGGAAGGACAGGGGGCTCTACATAAAGCAATCTCACAGGGTAATCTAATCATAAATTCCTACTTGGGCAGGTCATGTTGGTAATCATGCCCCAGGCACACAACTTCCTTAATGTTTATCTTTCTCTTAAGCAAACACTGTCTGTTTTTTATTTTTGTACATCTATGTTCTTTTAAAATGCCATAGTAATCCTCTTTTTCAGACCCCTTAGAGGCATAACTACCCTTAAGGGACCATATAATCTTATTAACTATCCTGAAATCTAGTCCTCACTTCATTTTCTCCCACCTTCACTTAACCTTCTCATTTCTCTCTTTAATTTCAAATGCATAAAAGAAATAGCAAAGTGTCAATCTGGGGAGCATTTGAGATCTTGCTTCCCTGCAATTGTCACAAGTTTGGCTCAAATAAACTCTCGGTTAGATGTTTCTTACATCAACATTAGAATCATAGTAAGGGGAAATTCAATATATAAATTAAATAACAACCTCATGAACTATGAAAGCTGAACTTGTCTCCAAAAACTGCGATTTATATAAATGAATATAAATGAGAGATACCATAGCCCATCTCTTCCCCTAGATGACACTTGGTATTCCTTTTCAAGTTTTACTTCTTTGTTCTTATACTATAATTTTAATGAATTGCATTCTTACTCTATTTAAAACAGTGATTGGAAAATAGGGACCACCTGAATACTCCATGGGTCCCTTTGGGATAAAGAACAGAGAAAAAAACAATATAAATTTTCATTTGTGATACCAACATATCCAAAACTAAATAATTGATCACTGTGTCATTTTATAAACACAGCCATGACCAACTGCCAGAAAAGCCAATTTGTGTACCCCTTAAATTTAAATCGCTGGTTTACAGCACAATTGCCTAAATACAAAAGTGATTCTTACATTTCAATAATGATTTAATATATGATACCATTAAATAGTGACATTTTTCTAGTAAATTTAAGCACTTTTAATTGGTTTTACTACTTGATGGGCAATAATAGATCCTTAAAGCTTCTGTTGGTAATCAGTATTATTGGTAACCATATATAATGTCAGATTCCTTGAGAGCCTTTAATAGAATGAGAAAAAATACATGATACAATAAAAAAAATTAAAATGCATTTGAGAACTTTATCTGTTGTGTATAATGAGATACATCTGTATTAGCAATGCTCTATGCATAGTTTCAATACAGTAGCCACCCCTATCCATAGTTTCAGTTATCTTTAATCATTGTCTGAAAATATTAAATCAAAAATTCCAAAAATAAACAATTCATGTTCTAAATTATGTGTCATTTTGAGTAGTGTGATGAGTAGTGGTTTTATCTGGAGACCTCAAGGAACAATATCAACAGAATACTCATCAGCATTCCAGGTGTGCCCCTCAGAATCATAGTCTCTATTGAGTTGTTGGAGCCAGGGTAGGGGGCCATTAGTCAGTGCAACTGATCCTGATGTCAGCACGTATGGCTAAGTTTGATATTGCTGCTTCTCTGAGCCTAGAGATTGTGTGTGTGTGTGTGTGTGTGTGTGTGTGTGTGTGTGTGTAGTGAAAAAAGATATAAGACAATGAGGCCTCAGTCCTTTTCTAAGTAGGCACCTTGGGACCTCACACAGTTCTCCTAGTTGTCATCAGCTGCCCCACATCTGAAACTCATCAACGGTCTGAACTCTCTTCCTTTTCAAAGGTAATTTTAGTTTTGGGAAAAGCAAGAAGTCATAGAGCACCTAATTTGAGTTGCAAGGGGAGGGGGCACTGAGTCATCTGGGTAATTTAATGTTTCACCAAAACACTGTGCACGAGACATGATGCATGAGCAGGCATGTTGTTGTGATGAAGCTGCCAATCACCAGTTGCCCAAAACAGCAGTCTTTGAATCATTTGAATAATTTCCAAGGAGTAAGGTTCAAGCATAATGCAAAATTTGACACAAATTTGTTGTTCTACTCACTCAGTTCATTTGAATGTGACAGTCACAGAGTACACATACATGTTCACTCAAGGACATCTACTGCCCCCACTGACTAGTACCTTGAAGTCATCATTGTTCATACATGCACATTTCAGTCTACCCTCCTTAGCTGCCAGTTTACATCAGTGTCAGTCAAACCATTCTCCTTATATTAACAATGGCAGGGTTTTTTCTGGATAGACCTTGGGTATAGATGTATATGGTTTGGTACCATTTGCAGTTTGCAATTTCACGCGTTGACTGGAGGGATACTGTACGTATAAGCAGGCTCTCTTCTAAAACACAAATAAGCAAAATTTAAACTCAATGATTGTATTTCTTTTCCTTTGCAGACTAGATAAGTTAAAATAAATTACTACATGTTTCTTGTTTATTTATTAGTCAACTACTAAATTGAATAGCTCTAATGTATATGGTACTTTTGGGCCACGAGAGTAAAAAGTAACAAGTGATAAAGCATGAATATATCTCTGTGCTGAACTCTCTGCATGGATTAGCTCATTCAATTCTTGAAGAAACCTAGAAAATTTGAAACACACCTTTTCTTCTGTGGTCTTTGTAACTCCAGCATAACCAACTTTAAAAGAACACATCCCTCGATTCCCCAGCTAGGGCACATAACCAGGTTGTAAGCCAAGTCTCCAGCAAGGTCCTTAGCTGGAGGCAGGTGAAAGGCAAACATACACTGATGTCTCTCTCCCTCTCTGCGTCTCTCCTTTTCACTGACTCTAAAAATAATAAGATAAAATAAAATAAAATAAATATATCCTAATGCCTTTTTACATATCACCCCATCCCCACCTTATGAATGTCTGTCAATGTTATCCTGCATGTAGCTTTCTCATAGTCCAGGTTACACTGTTCTTGAACATATTTTCTTCTTCACAATCCTACTGTAGTTACTTATCCCATTAACTTCTCTATGGCAGACTTACCTTTCGCTCTATAGCTTCACAACTTACCTACCATTACATCCAGCCCTTGCCAGTTACTCAATAAAACAGCATTTCTTAAACTCTAGTTTATAGACCAATGCTGTACCCATGGAGTTCTCCAGATTATTTTTAATAGAGTTCCTGTTCCATTTTATGTATTATCTAAAATAAAAATATTTATATTACTTTTAGCCCTTTTAGTATTTTATAATCTTATAATTTATCAAACATATTATTGACTTGTTTCAAAGGCATTATATCGTGTTTCATTTAAGTTCTTTTGGATTATAAAGGAAGAAGTTGGTTAGGATAGATGAGCTCTAAAATAATTTTGTTTCTTGATATAATCTTTGGACAAACTAAAGCATCACTAATTTAGAGGATAGTATACCTAAAATATATATATGTGTCATGTGACTGTTTCATATATAAACACATGGGCCTTCTTGTTTTAATGATATGTATGTTAGATGCTCTCTAAAAATCATGTAGATTCTGGTTTGAAATCATTTTTAAATGTTACAAACTATTAATATTCATTTCTTTATTTATTGTTCAATAAAGCATTCTCTTCATTGATTAGTTTCAGAAACTTTCTTGGCAACAAAAATAACAAATCAAACTCTGGAGGTATAGTTGTTTGAATGAATTAAAATAATACTTAGTCCTGGCTGTTAGCACAGTGGATAAGGAGCCAGGCTACAAACCCAAAGGTAACTGGTTCGATTCCCAGCCAGGGCACATAAACCAGGTTGCAAGCCAGGTATCCAGCCAGGTGCATGGCTGGAGGTAGGTGAAAGGCAACCATACATTGATGCCTATCTCCCTCTCTGCCTCTTTCCCTTCCCCTCTCTATGGAAATAATGAATACAATCTTTAAAAATAATAATAATAATACTTAACAAATTAGTGGGAAGCGTGAATGTTGAAACATAGAGGTATAATAAACATATCAGAGGCAAAGTGAAATTATGCTACTTTAGTTGTGAGGTGTTGAGACATTACAGCTTCCACTTTCAGCTCTAGGAAAGCAACACTGAGGTCATCTGGTGGGGAATCCACTCCAAACTTCTGGAGGATGAGCAGTGTTTTAGAGAAGACTACAGTGGACTGCATCAGCTCTGGATTATGAAATTACCTTGCACTGCATCTCCTAGATGACCATACTTTCCACAAGGGTAGAAGCTGCACCAACTGTTTTACCCTCAGTGCCTATATAATGCGTGGAACTGAGTGGGCAAGGACTCTTGTCGACTAAATGAAGAGATGGAGAGATGCTGATGCCAATGAAAGCATACAAACTTGAAGAACTGGAGTTGAACAGGGCTCTGAAGGACTTGGCAAATAGATGAAACAAAAGTGCTCAGAATGTTGCCCAAATCAGCATTTGAGAGGAAGGAGAAAGGTCATTCATGAATGGAGTCAAGTTCTGACTACTTTGCAAAGAAGGAAGCAAATTACCTCTGCAGTTACAAGGAATTTGTACAGTCTCTGCAAATACAACCTCATTTGGACAGATATTTTTAAGTGTTTGCCAGAAAATAAACAGGGAGAAAATCTGAAAGTAATTTGAAAAGATTCCTGGAGGAGAATAACAACATTATAACAAACTCTGGTTGCTAAGTTACGTGACTTTATGCCTCACTTTTCTCTCTTGATTCTCAAACCTTTTTAACTACATGCATATACTCTTAATCAGTCTTTATTCTTTAAGATTCAACATTGGCTCCTTAATGAAGACTACCCTTTTAACTGAAGTGGAGTTAGCAGACACCTCTTGTGTATTATACAGCACTGTGTATATGTATTGCATGCTTCCACTAAGGATCCTGCCCCATGGAATGAAGATTTTTCTTTTAAATAAATAAATAAATAAATAAACCTATCAAAGATATCTATTCCTCCACAATTTAAATTAAAAAAAAAGAGAGATGAGCTGCTTCTTATTTTGCATTCCCCATCCCAGAATTATACCATTATTTTCAAGCAATTATTATCTCAAACATTAACAAAGAAAGATAGAAAGACAGAAAGAAAAAGAAAGAAAGAAAGACAAAGAAGAAAAGAGGAGAGAGGAGAGGAGAAGAAAAAAGAAAGGGATAGAGGGAAGGAGGAAAGAAGGAAGGAAGGAAGGAAGGAGAAATAGAAAAGTATTTTGGGTTTTGTAATCATTTCTCCGAATAGTGATTGCTTTGCGTTTATACCATTTCAGAACTTTTAAATTGATGCTAGCATTGTTCTGTTGAAGAAAAATAGTAAAACAAAACCAATAAACAAGGTCTGTTGGTCCTATATTCACTTACACAGTTCTCCTTTCCAAAGTAGCTGACTTAATGGAATGTTTTTTTAAATCATAAACTTTTAATAGAACATGTGCTTAAATCCATAAAATCAATTTGATCTTCTCCTTCCTCTATAACATCTAACCTTCAGAGTTAATTATTAAGTCTAATTTATAGATCAGTTACAGAATAAAATCATTTTTACACACATAACTTGAAACTAAACCTGAAGTTTTGCAAAAGCTACCTATGGATCAGTGATGCTCCCAGTAGCACATTTATTACCCTGAGAAACTTAGCAATATTATCTAATGAAATGAAGACTCAAGCAAATTTCTTAAATAGGCAAGTTTATTCTAACTTCTGAAAACCTTCAGCTACACTTATGCTCCTTTACCTTTGCCAATTGTGTATCTTCCAATGATATCAAAGACCCTTACAAAGACCTACTACCTAATGCTCTTCCTACCTAAAGTGTCACCTATCTAATCCCATATTTTTGCCCCTCCTTAGTTTTACAGTCCATACAGGATTATGGTTGACATCTCTGGATGTAACCTTTCTTCTCTCTCATGAGTCTATGCATTATGGTCTGAATGACAAGATTAGCTAGTTACCTATTTTTGAAAAAACTATCACAACCAGTTTTTAAAATATTGCCAATGGTTACTTTTGCCCTAAAATGTTATGACAGAGGCTGTACACTCCCCCCAAAAAACCCGAAAACATTTACTATTTATCCTTCTACCAAAAATGTTTGCAGGTGTGATCTCGAATGGGGATAATCATGCCCCATATTCAATGAAAATTAGAATTGTGAAACCATTATAAATTGTTCATTGGACCAGGGCTTACCTATTTCATACTTGCTTGCTGGAGTCAGAGCACAATCATAGGGTGATATTATATAACAATGGGTTTTCTATGTTAATGATTTTTATCGAATGCATTTAAATACATTGAGATGAAATATCTTTAAAAGCACTAGGAATATTTATAATTACTACAGGGTCATTTTCCATGATAAATATAAAAGTCAGAATTCTACTTCCCAAAGAAGATATTATTTTAAAGAGCAAAAATGAAGTATATCTAATAATAATACGCAAAATAAAACCAAAAATTAATGCCATTTTACAAAGCTGCCTTGTTTCTTTATCTAAGAGATGAGAATAGTAACAGTTGTTAGCATTAGCATACTCTTATTCAGCAATGACTGAAGATCATTTGATGATAATTATATCTAACACATTAAATATACAGCATATACCATATACTTGCCATTAGGGCAAAAAGCTGAATTTCAGGAATGTTCAACTAATAATTATTTCAATTAAACTGTAAGTTAGAATATATTATTATTATTATATTGTAAATGTGTAAACTGAAACATCATTGGGTATGTCATATGCTCAAAGCCAAACAGAAAATGGTAGGGTCAAGAAGAAGACCTACATCTGTCCAATGTTTAACCATTATACTAAGCTGTAACCCATGAGTTGAAGAATGTTGGTATAATATTGAAGTTTGACAGTGAAAATCATAAGATCTGAATTCTTGTTACAGTTCTGAACCCTGGACATGTGATCATTAACACATTATTTAACCTCTGTAATGTTCATTTCCCTCAACTATCAAGTGAGGGTAAATACACCTGTGTTCTCCATTTGACAGACCTGTGAAAATGCAGTGGAAACTCCAAAGTGCATGCCTTGAAAGGGAAGAGGGTTTGGCAGAAGCAGAATCAGTACTTAAGAAAACAGGGTGGCATTTGAAGGTTAGCAGAATCCCTCTGAGGAAATTGCAAGCAGCAAGGGAAAAAGAGTGGTATTCAACAGTCAATTTATTTGAGATTTGGAGAGCATGAGACTTGAACTCTTACTTGAGTTCAATATGAAAGAGAGCATTTCAAAAAAAAAATGTGGTTAGTAAGCTAAAAGGTTTTTTACTCCACTACCACAGAACAGCTTTAGAACAGTGAAGTGGCTGAGTAGCATTTCAGACAAAAGTTCACGAGGTATGTCCTGAAAGTATCGAGCCAGTGTCAACATAATTGAAACAGTTCGCCCGGCTGATACTTTCAGGACAGACCTCTTACATTGAAAAACAAAAAACAAAAAACTAAGAGTAAGTAGGGTTAGCAGTCGCAATACTGAGGCCTCAAAATGGATATCCTTAAAACACAGGGACAGAGAAGAACTATTACAGCTGTTGCACAGAAGTAGTGGAGCAGGAGTTCTCTCTGCTGCAAGAAGGAAAAGGCTAGAAAACTCAATGATCAAAATGAGGAAATGTATTTGAATTAGTCACATCTCCTGCAGATGCAGCTAACAGAAGCCACTCTCAGCTTGCCTCCTTGCAAAAGGAGAAATGCATGATAGCTCTACCAGGGCATCTTGTGGAATTCAAGAAAAAAAAAAATCAAACACAAACATATCCTGGCAAAATAATACTTTTATAAAGTTACCCGAAGAAGAAAATAGCACATAAAAATTAAACTTTTAACAAACAAACAACAACAAAAAGGAAAACAAGGAAAGAGAAGAAAACTGTCACAATTCTTCCTCATGAATTAATATACTTGAAAATATATTTGCAGTTATGAGCCAAAGATTTCAATATTGTAAAAAAAGTAGAAAATTGGAAATGGGAGCTAAGCAAATAAATGTTAGACAATGAAAGGAATATAATATCAACTAAGAATGTATGACAACTATACCAAGATTAGTGCATTTAGATGTACAAAACATGAATGAATAGAGCCAAGGCCATGAAAATGTGACAGAGAATGAGATTAAGTCAGAAAGATAGTAAAAAAAAATCATCCCCAATCCTAAAAATAAACAGACCTTGTAACTAAATGTTCATGACATAATAGGCGTTCTGAGTATGTGTGTATGTTAAAATGACATTCTGTGGGTTTAGTTAAATTGACTCAGATTAGTTCATACTGCACATAACCAGTCTGGGTTATATAGAAAATTTATAAATAAACAGAAACATGGGAAAATACTGTACATACAAGCCATCTTATGGAGTCAAGTAAAGGACACATTTTATTCAATGAAGAGTTGATCAAAAAAAAAAACAAAAAACGATAACTATAAATGAGCCCTAAATAAATATATATCCATGAGTTAATAGTGATAATACAAAAACAGAAGAGAGGGAAGGAAGAGAATAGAAATTAGATTTGCCACTTAATAGAAAAACTGGATAATTAGTGGAAAAGGAATTATCATTTACTATTCCTTTTTAGGAAGAATTGTGTTTTATCCCTAGTTAATAATAGAAGATACTTCTCAGAAGAATGTCAACATATTTAGAAGGAATGATAGAATTAGGAAAATCTCTATTGGTAACATTAATCAAGTAATTGGTTCAAACAAAAATCACTAATGCATATTATAGCACATCTATTAAGTTTTGGAATAGGACAATTATGAAATGGCAAAGTAAAACAGCCAGGCTATTTGTTAATATCAGGGGAAAAGCTTATCTTTAAAATCGACACATCTCCTAATATTTTCCTAAACAAATAATTAAAATTAACATCACTAATCATGGGACAGTATGATATGTGCCCATTTGTGAGATGAATTATAAAGAGCATAACATGATCTATGAAATTGACTTGCCAAAAAAGTTTAATATGAGTATAATCTAGGCTATAGACCTACTTTCTAATTTTAAAGAAATACAGGGAATAAAGAAACTACATAAAAGATACAAAAGGAAATAGACAAATCAAAAATATTTTATAAGAAAATCTGCCTGGTTACTCTGTGAATGAATCATGAAGAATGAAGTGAAGAGATTGTTTAGAACAAACAGACTAAAGAGAAAACAGTTTGTTCATTCTCATCCTGATAGACCAATTTGTTGATTTTCATCTTATTATACATTAGGTCAAACCAAGAAGTGAGGCAATGATATACAGTATTTAGAGACAATGAGCACAAAAGGGTTGTGATGATCACGGTACTGGTAAGTCTTTTTGCCTTTAAAAATTGGATGTTTAGTTATTTTGAGCCATGTTTCACAGTGCCAGGCCTATGACCTTTGCCTTCCTTGGAAAATGTCCTATTCTTTTATTTAATTGATGACACAAGTATGAATAACTCTCCATTCTGTATTTATATATTTGATCACACACCTGAATATCATTAAATTCTAATATTATCTCTATCAGTGACTAGCTAGACAAACATTGC
This sequence comes from Noctilio leporinus, assembly GCA_004026585.1. Classification (NCBI taxonomy): domain Eukaryota; kingdom Metazoa; phylum Chordata; class Mammalia; order Chiroptera; family Noctilionidae; genus Noctilio; species Noctilio leporinus. The sequence continues at coordinate 409,986 of PVIW01000003.1, read as the reverse complement.
CCAATATACCTAATACATGCAATAATCTTATTATCTATAATATAGGAATAAAAATACCTGGTTAATCTATCTTTTGAGTCTATTCTAATAAACTAATTAGTAAAATATATGAAAGATTCTGACATCTATGAAATAATGTACTTAAGATAACTTACTCACTGGCCCTTTAGGCATATGGATTTATAAATTTCCTTCACCATAGTAGATACTATTTCACAACAATGCCAATAAGAAAATTACCTGCTTAGAGAGCCAATAAGCAAAATTAATACTGTTGAACTTACAACCCATGCTATTTTCTTGAGTTTCATTGTAATTTGTGGTCCTGGTTTGAGTCAATATGTATATACACAAGGAAGATAAGTAAAACACAGTCCCCCTTTTTTTTCCATAAGTAAATTAAATTTAAAAAATATCTTTTGGCATCCTACTATTAAGAAGATGTTATTGGCAATGGAAAAATGAATAGCTTCAGGAAAAATAATGATACACTTAAATCTTATACCTGCAGTAGAAATACATGACAGAATTTTTTTTTAACTTTGATCCTTTACAGTAAATGTAATTATTATAAAAATTAAAATGGTATATGGAGCCAAGCCTCCCAGCTATGTCCAACAAGATAGCAATATATATTAGGCTGTATACCTGCAGGCTGGTGCAGCCCAGAATAACAGATCACAGAGCATCTGAAAAATAGAAGCCCACACATTACAGGCCAGTCACCTGAATTTAAAATAGCCCTGATTCTGATGTTCTGCTTCTGCTTAAAACACAGCAACAAAGAAAGCTAATAACAACAGAAAATGTCATATTCTTTTTTCAAAGTAATAGGGGAAAAACAGAACTAACAAGCAAAATAGAGACAGAACATAGATAGAGAACAGGATGACAGCCAAGGGGAGGGGTGTAGGAGAGCTGTAGGGGATGGAGGGATTGAGCAAAAAAGGACTATAGACATGGAAAGCAGTGTAGACATTGCAGGGGCAAGTATAAGGGAACTAAATGGTAATGCAAATTAATAATAATAATAGAATAAGAAAACCCTGATTTTTGTTCATGAAACATGCACACTTGAACATCTAAGAGGGATTGGGGTTTGAATATTAAATTCTTTTCACAGACTTCTGTGAATATCATCAGATGATAACTAATTTTATGTCACAAATTTAGAGAAGGGAGATTGTAAAATTACTCATTTCCCTCATAGTGATTACCATTTGAGTTATGAAATAGATTCTCTAAATTTTATACTAAATGACTGCTCCCAGAACCCAGCAGCTCTAACTAGTGATTTTCAGTGGAAGTCCCAGGTTCTTTCAACTTAAAACAATATCTGCACACTCGGATTTTAAGGGTGTTCTCAGGATTTTTTTAAATCCTTGATATTTTTGGGATTTTTTAATTTCCTTACCTGTCACCATAATCCCAGTGTCCATTTACAATGGCTCTTGGTTATAGAGACAACTCTTCCTGGAAGTTCCAAGGGCAAAAACATGAAATAGCAGCATAACCATTCTGATACTTAGCAGGCAAGGATTAAGAAATGTCTTTGAATCCAAGATGTTGGTGCTGGTCAGGGCAGCAGTAGAATGTTACTTCTATCTCTTGGAAAGTGATTATGGATTCTGATGATATTTATTTTATCATTTGGGATTTGCTAACTTGGCAAGCAATATATAGGTATTGATGGATAAGTGATTAGTGAAATTCCAATATCGTAATCCAGGTATAAAACAGTGTTTTCCTGACCTTTTTAACTGAAATAAACTGGGTTGAGCTCTTTATTTCACATTCTGCTAAAAGTCCTGCATATTATTTCAGTATCACACTTTATTTTATTTTATTTGTTAAGATTATATTTAGTATATTTAAAGAGAAGGGAAGGGAGGGAGGCAGAGAGGAAGAGAAACATCAATGTATGGTGACCTTTCACCTGCCTCCAGCTACAGACCTGGCTGGAGACCTGGCTTGTAACCTGGTTATGTGCCCTGGCTGGGAATTGAACCAGCGACCTTTGGTTTTGCAGGCCGGCACCTATCCTCTGAGCCACCATCCAGGGCTCAGTATCACATTTTAATGGTCATTTTGGTTCTGATTGTCTAGATCTCACTAATTTTTTACCTCCCACAATATTTTCTTCCATTTGTTCTCTTCTCTCTGCAGAAAATAACCAACGTTCACTTTTTCCCCAACAAAATCAATGCAAGGCATTTGACTGAAGACTTTAAGATTATTTGCTTACCATGCAGCACAATAAAAATAAACAAATAACATGTATTTAAAATATCTTCAGCTACCAATTAAAAGCTATAAACACCCAGACCTCTGAAGTGTCATAAACTAGTTGCAGTGGTAGAATTCACCCCTCCAATTTAATACTCTTTCAATATTTCTGCATAGATCAGTTTATCTTTCCAATGTGCTCATTTTTGTATCTGGTGGTAAAAGAAGGTAGCACAAAAGATGAAACAAAAATTTTTACATGTTGGTGTATCTTTCCCCTCAAACACTTAGTACTAGTGACTTTAATTATTTTGTATAATTTTTTCCACTTTACTGGTATAAGACCTGTACATGCAAATTTTGCAGCAAAGAATGATGTTGTTCTGGAAATATATGACAGGTTTCTCACTGGTCCCACTGATTCTATATTTCCATAATTAAACTACATGTTCCAAAAGTTTTAGAATGGAAGTGGCCTCATTGTGTCCACATGAAGATGTAGAAATGAATAGGGCTTGATCCCTTCCTTTCCAACACAGTGTAAATAACAAAAGTCTGCAAGATGCTTTGAAACATGTAGAAGACAAAAGCTTGCTAATAATAATACCATTGATTATATTTGTAAGGGAACTCAGGAGAGTAAGAGGTCATTTCCTCTAGGCCTTAAAATTGTTATTTTTCTGGTGAGGTCAAGTTCTGAAATACAATAAAACCTTTCATTATAATTCCCTTTACCATGAGGTGAGAAAAGTTGGAACAACCTTAGAGGCTACTAGGAAGGCACTAATGAATAATAATCTATTCCCAGTAGTCAAAAAGAGCAGCCAACTCTGAGACAATGTGTTGTAACTTCTGTAGCTATTACAGACACATAGGAAAGGTGTATTTTATAGATTATAAATATTTGAATATTTCAACTATAGTTGAAAAAAATGTTGTATGAAAGGCCTGGCACAAAAGAACTTCAGCTGTAGGACATATAAGAAATACTGTACGTATAAATAAATGTGACTTTGGGTGGTGGAAAGACAATACAATATACAGATTATGTATTATAGATTTATATACTTGAAAACTTTATAATATCTTTTTACTCAGTCCCTCTATCCCCTCACCCCTAATCCACTATCATTCTGCTCTCCATCTATGAATCTGTCCTTATTTTCCTTGTTTATTTCAGTTTGTTAATTATAATTCCACATATGAATGAAATCATATGGTAGTTGTCTTTCTCTGACTGACTTATTTCACTTAGCATAATATTCTCCAGATCCATCCATACCACCACAAAGGGCAAAATTTCCTTCTTTACTTTTTTATAGCCTGGTAGTATTCCATAGTGTAAATGTCCCGTAGTTGTTTTATGTACTTATCTATTGATAGACACTTGGGTTGCTTCCATATCTTGGCTATTGTAAATAACACTGCAATGAACATATTAACCAATGTAACCCCAATAAACTTAATTGTAAAAAGTATATAAATTTCAGCATACTCATTGTAGGTTATGACCCAATAGTGAGAAAGGAACCTATTTACTATATTTTTGAACAAAATATTATACAGTAATAAAACAAATTATCAGCAGGAATCTCACAAATTGCTTTTGTGAAACTTTGTTTCATTTATAGATTCTCATTCATTGGTTTGCTGTGTCTATTGAAAAGCAACATGAATGTTTCTCCATAACACCACATTTCAATAAAAAAACTTTCACTTTTTGGGTAGTCTTAATCAAAAATTAATTGACATGATTTCATACACTATAGTTTAACTCCTTAAGTAGCTTACTCATGAAAAACAATAAAACTATGTCAAAAGTCACCATCACAACATATTATGCCTGTGTGTGTGTATGTGTGTGTGTGTGTGTATACCCAGCCATATAATATGAAAAAGTGGCATTTATTGAAGAAGATACAAGATACAAGAAACATTGCACATAGGAAACTTTGGGACCTCACACAGTTCTCCCAATCCCCATCAGCTACCTTATTTTCCTGAAGCTCATTGATAGTTTGAAATCTTTTTTTTTTCTTTTTTCCAAAGGTGATTTTAGTTGTGGGAAAAGCCAGAAGTCATTGGGTGCTAAATCTGCACTGTAGGGGGGCTGAGTCACCTGGGTGATATGATGTTTTGCCAAAAACTCTTCATGAGAAGTGATGCATGTTGTGATAAAGCTTCTAATCACCAGCTGCCCATAGCTGTGGCCTACTGTATCATCCCAACAATTTCCACAGAGTAACATTCAAGCCGAATGCAATATTTGATGCAGACTTGTTGCTCTACTCGCTCATTTTGAATGTAATGGCCACACAATGCATTCTCATTTCAGTCCACTCTCCTTGGCTGCCAGGTTGCATGAATGTCACACAAACTGTTTTGTTATATTAAAAATGGCTGGACTTTTCTAGATATGTGTCATATATGCATATTATGTATACATAAGTATAGTATTATTTATACTATATGCATACTATGATGCACATATTCTATATGTTGGAGTAGTATAAACAAGTAAATAGAGATTGACATAAAAAATCATTAAGTGATATTCTAAAGAAACATGGTCAGCAGCATTCAAGTAACTAAGTTTCTGCTGTGCTGAGCTGGGACCATAGACTAAGAAGAGCTGGATTACCAAGTATGAAATAAAATTTGTTTCAGAATATATTCAGTAAAGAGATAATATAGCAGGCTTGGAAAAATACATAAAACAGAGCTTTTGTTGTTTGCTTAGTTTTTACTTTTTGCTTTTTATTGCTTTATGGGGTCATAACTGACACACATGAGGTTGCACATACTTTAAGGGTACCACTTGATAGATCTTGACATATATATTTATAAACCATGAAACATCACCCCAGTCAAGACAAGATAATGATTACATTCATCACCTCCAAAGTTATAATAACTGTTTAGTGTCCTTGTATACTGCTCTGTCATCTCTGTAACCCACAGGTCTGTTTCTATTCATTTATTTTTAATATGAGTCACAGTTTCTTGCTTCTTTAAATATTGAGTAATATGTCAGTATGTCAAACACTGTACCTTACAGCATCATGAGTGACTTCTATTCCCCTCAACGCTCTTGAGCATTGTTCTAGGAAGCAGGTCCATTACTTGGCACTAGAGTGATTCTTTCTGAAAGGCTTCTTTGATTTGTTTCAGTGTCCAGAGCAGTGTTCAGTCTAGAACTAATTGTCCCCCACTGCTGAGATAGTGCCCTACTGAGTGATCTCACTAGTATGGAATTTTTTCCACCCCTGAAATTAGTTTCCCCTCAGGTTAGAATGTGGATTTTCTTGGCCTCTGTGAGCTCTGAGGAGTATCCCTCTTTTCTAGACATAGCCTTGGGTTGTTTCCATGCATATATGTGCCAATCAAATTTGCACTTAGGACTTCCAGAGGACTTTTAAAATCTTAGGAGCTGCTTCTTTGGGAAAATCTTTCTTGTCAGGTACTCTGTCCTAGAAATTCTTGCTAACCTAGCTTTCCTAGTCATCTGCTTTAGTTTTCTAGACTCTGGCTTTTCCCTGAACAATATAGGTTGGAAAAAAATCCAAACCATAATTCAAGGCAATCATAGTTTTCACTTAGCCTGTTTCCCCTCTCGCAGAAATCACTGCCCTGATATCCAATTTATTATGTGTTGTTTTACATATTTCATTTCATTTATCAGTTGTTTCATGTTGGAGTATAAATTAAGTATCAATTATACTCTACTAGCTTAAAGCAGAAAACTTAGGGATTTTAAAAATGTTTTCTAAAAGTTCTTAGTTGTTTTTATGTAGATGGTGCAATGTAAAACCTATTTTCCTACTAAATCTTCAGTGGAAAAAATCAATTACCAACAAACTGTTGATAGTAAATGTATCTGGACAATGTACAGGAACTCTTAGTCCTTTTTCAATAGCTAGGATGTGGATGCAAACCAAATGGACAAGAAAATTTCCTTATTTGTCTGTGCACCTCCAGAATCTATAACTCTGTTTACACATAATAAGCATTTAGTAAATACTTGCTGAGTAATGTAAGGATAGTTATGACTAAGAACTGAATATGCATATGCAGATAAATAAACATCAGGTTAGTATAGATTTCTAAATATAGCTTTTCATTAAGATTGACAATATGGAGTAAATAAGAAATATTGAAGTTCCTCACACCTACATTTGATATAGCTGTAAAGTTAACAGGAATATTCCACCCCCTACCACAGACTCTGCTAATTTCTTTCTTTTTTATTGTTGTTGTATTGCATTTATCCCATTTCCCCCCACTGCTCTCCCCTGCCCCACCCTACCTATCTCCCCTCCCACAGTCAATCCCACATGTTGTCCTTGTCCGTGGGTCATCCATGCTTATTCCTTGACTAAACTGCTTCCCTTTTTTGCCTCTTTCTGCCCCTCCTTCCCCTCTGCACACTACAAGTTTGTTCCTTGTTTCCATGCCTCTAGTTCTAATTTGCTTGTTTGTTTTGTTCATTATTGTCCTGTAATGGGTGAGATCATATGGTATTTGTCTTTCACCAACTGGTTTATTTTACTAAGCATATTTCTCTCCAGTTCCATCCATGTTGTCTCAAAAGGTATTTCTTAATGTCACTAACCTCAGGTCTTCCACTGGACTTCTGCAGTTTCACACTTAGAACAACTCTGACAGCTACTGCCCATGGATAGGGCTTCAATAGAGGACAAATCTAATGAACGTATTTAAGCTATGCAGGGGCAGTGATTCAAAATACATCAAATGATAAAATTTCATGATCTATGACATCCTAAATCACAATATTGCCACTTATGATGCCCTTTTAAAGTGGTTTAATATAAGTTATACTCACTCATTTTCAGCCAGTAAATACAGTCCTTGTAATTATTTTAAGAAAAAAAGGTAAGATAGTACCATAGAATATTTAATAAGTGATATATTTTAAATGATGGATGAATAAAATTTATGATAGAAAAATTCCACACATATTTTAGCATAACATCAAAAATTTTATATTCTGTATATATTTACTTAATTTATAAATAGTAACTTTTTTCCATGCAGCTACAAAGTACTCACACTTATATAACTAAGTTGCTATTTTTAAAAAGGCTGTGTGCATGTGAAATATATATCATATATTATACACTATTTATTATGCATTATATTATACAGCTAGGTTAAATTTGGCCCTATTTCCAAATATAGAAAATTAGTTTTCAATTTTTAAAATCTCCCTCAAATCCGTTGCTTACATATGAAACTAAATGCTAATTTTCTCTAGGCTATGTAAAACTATTCATATGTATAATCCAAGGGTACTTTAACTTGCATAATTGTCTGTGGCATAAGCTAACTCTAATAAATTGCTATTATTTCTTAAAAGATTTTATTATTTTCAGAGAGAGGGTGAGAGAGACACCAAGGTATGGTTGCCTTTCACTTGCCTCCAGCTAAGGACCTGGCTGGAGACCTGGCTTGCAACCTGGTTATGTGCCCTGGCTGGGGATTGAACCAGTGACCTTTGGGTTCACAGGCTGGCACCTTATCCACTGTGCCACTAGTCAGGGCCCTAAGTTGCTACTATTTTGTATGGTTAGCTTTTGAAGACTTTGAAATCCTTATTTTATGCTCCTATTTCATCACATGTACTACAGTAGTTTCTGAATTGCTTAGTGTAAGTGCTGAAAACAAGAGAGGCTAGAAAAGCTCTTCCATTACTCACACAAGTGGACTCCTGAAGTGACAGAATTAGGGCTAGTAAAAATAAAATGTGTACTTTGTTTCATGTGAAGGAAGTGTAAACCTTCCTGACAGCATGACAGTTATAATATCTAAGGGAGTGACTAGCTTTATTGTTTTTCTTTTTTTTTTATTGTTGTTCAATTACAGTTGTCCCAATATTTCCGTCATCACTCTTCCCTGCCCAGCCAAGGAGGTAAAAGCCTTGTACTCAAAAAACTACAGAACACCAAAGAAAGAAATTAAAGAAGCTACAAATAAATGCAAGCAGATACCATGCGTGTTTATGGGAGTAACTAGCTTTAAGTCACTGAGTTAGATCTTGAAAAAGGCATCACGCTCATTTGAGGAACAAATACCCAAATGGGTAAATACACACATAAACATACACATATACACACACTATCCCAGTTTGAAGTATACACTCACACAACACATACATTGGTAAGAGAAGAATAAAACCCCTAATGACTAAACTAATGTCTCTAAGAATCTAAAATAAAAATCAGCCCTGACCGGTGGCACAGTGGATAAGGCACTAACCTGTGAACCCAAAGGTCACTGGTTTGATTCTCAAGCCAGGGCACATAACCAGATTGCAAGCCATGTCTCCAGCCAGATCCGTAGCTGGAGGCAGGTGAAAGGCAACCATACATTGATGTTTCTCTTTTTCTCTGCCCCTCTCCCTTTCCCTCTCTCTAAAAATAATAAATAAAAGCTTTTAAAATTTTAAAAAATAAACATAAATAAAATAAAATAAAAAATCAATCCCCAAACAACTAATTTATGAGGTAAATATGCCACTTTTGCAAGTATCTTCTAAACCAGTAAATGAAGCAAATGACAATGTACTGAATAAACCCCTAAAGTACACACATATCACACATGCCCACACATACAAAATAAAGGGACAGTGCCATAGGCTGAGAGATTAAAACAAGCTTCTTTCCAATTAAAATCATATATGGTAATAGAATAAAATTGGGTGATAGTGAGCACAATCCACTTAAAGAAATATTACAACATTCAATGTAGTATACTTGACTAAGAAAACTCCCTTTATATTGACACTCTATGTCTATAAAACACATAAATATCTTAATATGAACTACATATGTTCTATGCTTTGCTTTAAACAATATCCACATGCACCTTGTTTCTGTTATAACATGGAGCACCCTTGCCTTCTATCCCTAATAACATTCTTTTGAACTCACTCCATAATATACACATATATTTCTGTGAATATTCTTCAAAATTGTAAAATGTTGAGTAAATTCAGCAGTCACCAAGGACATACTTAATATGGTTTTACATTTATCATATAATGGAGTTTCCTAGAAATACTACAGCTAATGTTGAACTCTAAATGCATATCTCAAGTAAATATGAACTTGATCTTTCCATACATATTTCCTTGGTTTTCAGGTGAATCCTAATTCCTGCTTTTATAGAAGGCTTTAAAAAATTGATAAGATTGCAAAACACAAATAGAGATAGACAAGGTTTTTGAATGGTCTCAGGTCAATCATCACAATGTAAGCAAAGCTGTTCTTTGGGACACCCCCTAATCATGACTAGTCCCATCAATTACTATTTTGAATGCCTACTATACTCTGAGAATTTTCCTGTGTGCACATAGCCATAGCCAGTGTTTTGTGTGAAAAGTAGGAATGTCTATAAGGTAACATTATTGGACATATTTGCTTCCTGTTCAGAAAATAAATATAAAAGGGGAAATGTTATCTCATATCTCAACCATTTGTAGATTGCTTTTCATTTTAGATTCTTAAACATATTAACTTAGTTATTAGGTGCCTATTGCAGAAAATTTGGAGTTCACTCATTGATAGCTGTGTGATCTTGCATAAATTACTTAAAATCCCTTTTTATTATTTTTATAGAACTTCATAGATATGTTAAAAACACACAGAAACATTTACATATAAATGTGTATTTATGTATTCATAAATATATAAATACATGTTATTATATGAAAGAAAAAACTCTTAATAAAATACAGTTATTATTTTTTTCTTATGAGAATCCGGTGTAAACCAGAAGATCATTTGTTTTGGGACCCCCCCCCCAAAACAAATGATCTTCTGGAGGGCAGGCCCCTTGCAGTACAGGCTTCCCCCTTAGGTGAGTGTTATAGGAACCCATCTGTATCAGTGTTTCGGCTTGTGGTGTTGAGAGGCTGCTTTCAGCTTCAGCTTCAGGTTTTTGGATTTTTTTTTTTAAGATGCTTTTAACTCATTTGTCCATTTCATAATGGGTGACCTATGAGTGCACCTGTCCATGCCATGTTGAGTGTTCGGTAGTTTCTGAACAAAACAGTATGACCTCTGTGCCCCACCCTCCCTATTCACCCAGTCTCACCCAAGTAGCCCTTTTTTTTTCCCTGAATGAAAAAAGTCCACAAAGAGAAATGTTTTATGAATGTGGAAGAGGTGAAACAAACAAACAAACAAAAAACCTGGTGGAAGCAACAAAAGCCATCAAAATCAATAAGTTCAAAAACCATTACCCTGGCTGGTGTGGCTCAATGGATTGAGCACCAGCTTATAAACCAAAGGGTTGCTGGTTCGATTCCCAGTTCAGGCACATGCCTGAGTTGTGGGCCAAGTCCAGAGGTAGGGGCATGTGAGAGGCAACCACATATGATATTTCTCTCCCTCTCTTTTTTCTGTCCCTTCTCCTCTCTCTAAAAATAAGTAATAAAACCTTTTTTTTTTTTTTTTTGAAATCTGTTTTGAGCAGTGGTAAAAAACATCCTCTAGGTGTATTGTATCAAATGGAGAGTACTTTGAAGGTTAATGAAATTTAAATATGTAAGAATAAATATATAATTTCTTATCAGTAAATTCCATTTTTGGGTCCCCCCTCATTAATTAGTGTTTCATATAAGTCATACAAGGAGCTGTGGGAACATATAGCAGTGACATGCGATAAAAACTAAGTGGATGGATGAAAGGCAAGCAGTGGAACTAAGAGAGGCTCCCAGAAAAAAAGTTGTTTAAGAGCTAAACATCAAAGGCAGCTAGAAATTAGTAAGGGAAATGGAGGAGGAGAGGGAGAAAAAGAGGAGGAAAAGAAAATTTTTCTTAAAAAAGAGGTGCAAGAAAGAGTGTGGCCAAGTCTCTCATGTGAGCTATAGTGTGGAGTATATGAGAGAAGAGAACTGAAAGTTGAGTATGGCTGAAAAACACTGTGTAGCGAAGATAAAATGAAAGTATAGAGAAAATAAATAAAGCTATATCCTGAATTCCTTTGGGATTTGTATAACTTGAAAATCAGTACACTGGGAATATTTGAGTTATTTAAATTGGTTAGTTTTGTCAGTTACAAGTGTTAGAATTCAAGTTTTCTCTAATGGCATTGAAGGTGAAGTGAGACATACGCAATAATTCCATACCTCCAAACTATTCTTTCCACCCTAACTGCACCACAGAACTCCTAAAATATACAAACACCTGTTTACTCTAAATTAAGAAGTCTCCTAACCTGGTCATTATCTTTCCAAAGTTCTGATAAAAGATTGCCAGGATTTCACTGTCATTAATATTGGTATTTGAGGAATTATAATAGAAGTGCTAGAAGGCTGGAAAATGGTAAATGTTTTTACTTTCAAAGAAAGAAACTCAAAGATCAGATCTAGCCTTAAAGTCAATCCCAATATTGGTTCTAGAACTGTTTGAGGAATATTAAGTGAATCTCTAGAAAAACACTTCACTGAGAATTTAAACAGGTGCCTAAAAGTTAGAGTTTAAATATGGTTGCCAGATGGGAGAGTGTTTGGGAGAATGGGTGAAGAAGTAAGGAGATTACAAAGCACAAATAGGTAGTTACAGAACAGCCATTGGGATGTAAAGTACAATGTAGGAAACGGAGTAGCCAAAGAACTTACATGCATGACCTATGGACATGAACAATGGTGTGGGGATTGTCTGAGAGAGTGGGGGGTACTGGGTGGAGGGGGACAAAGGGGAAATCAGGACAGTTGTAATAGCATAATCACAATATAATGAAAAAGCCACTTCAAAAAAAGAATAAGTTTTTAAAGGTTGGACTTACTTATTTCCTATATAGGATTAAGAGATAGTAAAACAACGAGAGCACAATGAATCTCACGTATATAATATTCATAATGCTGTATTTATAATTCAGGAATCTAATAAACTCTTACAAAAACATAACCATTAGGCAAATGTTAGCTAATATATGGATATTTAGATTCATAATTTTCAGAAGGAAAATGTCTAAAAGTATACATTATGTGCAATTTCAAGCTGCAAAGAAGTTCCTCACGCAGCGTTTGTTTCCTTACTCTCGTTTTCTCAACTTTTGTCACCTATGACCTGATTCAAAGTTTAGAAAGTATATTAACCATATATGTAACTGTATTTTGACCAAATACTTTTTCTTAGAACACAAAATGCATTAAATGATGAAGTCAGGATTCAAATTTGCTAGTGTGAAATAATAGGTTGATACTAATAAAAATAAATGTTAGACCTATAAAAGGTCCCACACTCAATTGAATAAAATTAATATATAAAGTAATTGCAAATTAGTAATTGTGCTTGTGAATGGAAGTGGAAATTGAAGTTGGAATTTTAATAACAATCATTGAGTTGACTATGTATTTTAACAGGCACAAATCTTCCATTCTAAATGAGCATTTAGAAAGGTCATGATAATTTTATAATAATATAATACTAATAATAACAACAGTAACAGTAATGCCTAACAATTGCATAAATGCTACAGTAAAATTAACCTATTTAATCTTCATGACAACTTTATGAGGTATTATTATCCTCATGTTACAAATGGGAAAGCAGGCACAGAGAAATTAAATAACAGTCCAAATTCACATAGTTAACACTCAACAGGCAATTTAACTCTTAACCAGGACACAACATTTTTAAAAGGTAAAAGGAACACTCAGGAATTACCTTTTATGATGATAATGTTACATGAGGAATTAGTACTTGAAATAGAGACAAAAGATTATAGAGGAAGTTACTCAAGTTCATAACTGATTTTGAACTTTGAATGGCCTTCTTGGGACATGGGCTGGACTTGTTTCTATGGCTCCAGGGAAAGACAAGGACACAAAAGGGAGTATTTTTTTTAATTCAAATAAAAGGAAAACTTTATTATGTACCAGCTGCATAATATGAGTTTTGAGTAATAGATAAAATTGCAAAATTACAAAGTTCAAGGGATGAAGTGTAGATAAAGTTATTTTCAATAATAGCAAAAATATTTTGAACTATATTTAATATTTGTGAACATCTGTAATTAACTTCCTTAACCTCTAATTGGACAATGATGTGATGGCCATCCATTATGGATTTAAAACCTTATTACTGACAGGCAATACATTTTAAAAGAGACATTTAGGGGCTCAAAAAGTCAATTAGCATGCTCTAAGTGTAACATCTGCATATATCTACATCTAATTTTACTTGATGTACTTTCAATTCAGCTAACAAAGATAAAAAAAATACTATGCTCTTTTTCTCTTTTAAAACATTACCAGGCAGAACATTTTTATTATTTTCCATACCTTGTTATTGAGTTAATATTAAATAATTTCCCCAAAACAAATTTTATGTATTCTCTGTATTTTCTCCTGTATTCTGTGCTTTAGGCTGCCTATTTTGCTCTCAATATATAGATAATTAACTATCTTTTTTCCATTCATATTTAACTATGATCCTAACATAACATAGACATTAACAAACACACAAATTTGACTCAATATGTCCTTTACATTCTGAATATGTATATGCATTCTCTCTTTTTGTTTCTGTTAGCCTTTATTTAAATACATCTTAAATTTTTTATTTTCTTTTATTTTAGCATCATTGTTCTAGCAGCATTATATAACTTATGCTATATAGATTACCTACTATATAAATTCTACTATGCTATAAAGGTCTTGAGTTTTTTTTTTTTTTTGTCAGACTAAGGACATGTATATGCAAATAAGCAACATCTGCCCAAATGCTCATAGAAATAAATTGACCTCTCTTCAAATATGAAGTGAAACATGTATTTTTTAAATAACCCAAATCTGGTTGGGACATCTTAAAACATGTTTCTGTCCATACATTTTTAATAAAATAAACAAATAAATATTTAATGTTTAAATTGGACTCCAGGGAAATTTATATATATTGGAGTTCTCCTCATTGGTGTGTGTGTGTGTGTGTATATATATATATATATATATATATATATATATATATATATATATATAAAAAATGTATTAACAAAAACTTAAATCATGTTTAGATACATTCTACTTCCCAAAGCTTCTTACTCATAACAAGAGCAAAAAAATCTCTAATTCCTCACTTACTGTCATCAGTGTTTTCCTTTTATGGGCATGTTGTTCATAAGTTAAAATTATTTTCTATTTGCCATGCTATTTACCTACACTATAATTAATACATATCTCTATCCTCACTCACCTTTCCCAGTATCCTGTCCCCTGGCAAAATCTGACATAGTTCTTTACCTTACAACCTCTTTAAAAAGGTTGCAAGTTACCACTAGAAATGTGGCTATTTTTATATTTTGAAAACAGCTATGATATATTAGTGATACACTAGTCAGCACCTGACAAACCAATACTGGTAAATGTTTCTAAGCATTAAGGCTTATTTCATAACAAGCAAGAATAGCAAGAGAATTGGTAATTATATAAAACCATAATACAGGATCTCTTTTTAAAACCTAGTTTAACTGTAAGAAACATTTCTGGTATCAATAAATTCTTAATTTTTTACAGAATAATGACAGATAATATTGCTATTAGCCACTCAGTTTCATCATTTGTTTATTTACATGTTTATTTCTTATTTCTTTTGCCTAGCCCTTTTGATTCACAGATGATCTTCTTAACTCAATGCTGTTCCCATCCCTCAAAAATTAAGCAGAGAGTATGGTTCAATAAAGGTCCACCAGGCCATAATTATCTAGAACAATAAATACTGTGCTCTTCATATGATCAAGGTTATTATTCATACACTAGAGGGATTAAAGACATGATCCAAGCAGATAGTGTGGATTAGAATATATAATTACATATTAATTCTAACATATATAATATTTTATATGTATATATGTATATATAGCTGATCAATTTTTCTGTTTATGTTCCTTCTCAAAATTTCATAACAATGATAATATTACATGTATTAATAGTTATGTGCTGAATATTGGCACTAATTAGCTCAATCTTCACAAAACCCCTAAAGCTAAATTGTATTATCCCCCTTTACTAATATAGAAACAAAGATTCCAACAGTTTGAGTAATTTGCTCCTTAAATCACACAGCTACTATGTTGTAGAGTCATGTTACAATAGCCCATCGGATTTTACATTACATATCAACAATCAATCTGTGAATAAAGCTACGCTGACTACACATGCCAAACACACACACACACACACACACACCCAATGGAGATCCCATTTAATATGTGCTAAAACTACTGGATTGGCCAACCAGTCCATTTTCACCAATAACTTTATTGATTTGGATGTTTTCAGTATGTCAGCTGTCTCCTACTATTGGCTTCTAGGGGATAGAGGCCAGGGATGTTGCTAAACATCTTCCAATGCATAAGACAGCCCCACAGCAAAGAATTATTTGGCCAAAATGTCAATAATACCAAGAAACTTTGCAAAGCACTTTTGACATGTTCAATCAGCCACAGCATCTTCTTATACTAAACAAATCTTTTTGTGTGTATTTCAGTTGCATTTTTACCTTTCTTGAAATAATAAAGGCATAATACACTGAAAATGTTACATACTTTTCCATCGTACATTATAAAATAAGACAAAAATTCACCAGTTTTGATGTTTTTTGTAATGCACTCTGTTGATATCACAGCTGTCATAATACAATCTGACAGAATTGTTTCAAATGAACTTCAAGACAACTAAACATTACTAAAGCCATTATAGTGAAAAAATCTAAAGAAAACTTTTGGCCAACCTAATAATTTATGTATTACTTGATTACATATCAAATCTTAAATTTCAGGGCTACATTGATCACAATTGCTACCTTTGGAAGTTATTACCTTAGAATAATCTGATACAAATAAAAATATAATCAAGCAGTTCTTAAATTTATCTTGTTATTTCTGAACAATATGGTGATAAAGTTCTAGTCAAAGTTGAAATAATATGAAAATTAAATTATAATGTGAAAAATCTGACACAAAGAAGAAATTTTGAAAATACCCTGATATTAAAGTTATTAAAGAATAAGCAGTGTACAGAGTGAATGTTTTATGATTTTATAATAAAGAAGCCAAGGCATGTGTCTTGAAAACAAATCCAATTTTCTTAGAATAACTGGGTGTGAATATTAACAGTAATCTGGGTCACTCTGGATAATTCAGTCTATGTCTAAACCCATGTCTGTCAGAGTCTGTATTTATTGTTAATCTCACTAAATTCTTTTTTAACATCTGCAGTTTATGTTCATATAATTCTTGATTGGAATGTAAGGTGGGGGAAGGAATTGGGGCATGCTATTAATGATGGTGTTGACAATCCTAACTGATTCCAGGTAGAAAGATAATATTTAGTATGCTTATATTGAACCCTTTGAAGGACCAGTTCTGCTATAAATTATTAAAAGTTATATCTCCCCTCTATACATCTCTACACCTCCCTGGACTCTCCTAATGTCCTGCATAGAGAGAATAAAATTGATCAAAAGTACTCCACAGAGGAAGGCAATACCATTTGAGTTTGCTTATGTGTGAAATTTAAAGAACAAAATAAACAAACAAAATAGGAACAGACTGACAGAAACACAGAACAAACTATCAGTTGTCAGAAAGGAAGGGAGCTGGGGGTGGGTGGTGAAAAAACTGAAGGGATTAAACCATACAGATTGGTAGTTACTGAATGGTAGCAGGCATGCGGATTACAACAGAGGCGGCACAGTCAATAATATCATGATAACTATGTACGGGGCCAACTGAGTACTGGAAGCATTAGGGGGACCACCCTGTAAAGTACCTGATTTTCAAACCACTCTGCTGTACATACTAATACAGAATACTCTTGAATGTAAGAGACTAATACAGAATAACTTAAAATGTAAACTGTATTTGAGAAACATTTTTAAAAGGACAATAGCAGAAATGCCATATATGTATGGGTTCTTGGAAACCCAAGGATTGAGAAAGTGGAGAAGAGGAGCCTAGAAAGTGGGATTAAAGAAGAAACATGAAAGGGACTAAAAGTGTAGCTCTTGGTTCATGCCTATAGTCTATTGCTATGAAAAGGCTTTACCAAACTATTATCTCAATATTAGGTTGAACAACATAAAATTGCAGATGTTAGACCATATTTTGACCTATGAAACTACATTTACATATGATTCAGCTAACTGGTTGATGTTTACTGTTAGATATGTGTAATTAATTTCATGCTTTCAGTAAATTCTGGCACTTACATACAACTTGTGAAGCTTAATGAGCTTCTAAAAAATTGAAAGGAGGTAGGAGCCTTCTAGTAAGTGGGAATGGAAGCTTGATATACACAAATTCATGTGTGTGTGTGTGTGCATGCATGTGTGTGTTCACCACACACATGTGCATATATTTAATAGCAGTGGATCTCACATACCTAATAAAAGTATATTTACATTTTCAAAGTAATAAAGGGAAAACACTTTTACCATCTCACAAGTTAAGAAACAGAAAACGGTATTTAAATATTAATGAAAGGTTGACTCTAGGTGGTGTTGAGTCTTAGGAGCATCTGATTTAAAATAATGTAAGAGAAAACGTCAACTGGTGGTTGGAGTAACAGACCTATTTTTAAAATTCTCTGTGAAATTGCTTCCTCGGCAGTTTGACAGGTGGGAAGAAGAGATTCAGAAAAATGTCTTTTTTGTCAGGCTCACACTCAGTGCTCTCCATGTTCCCTTTAAAAGACTGCAGCCTTGGAGAAGTGCTTTCGTCTCAGATAGAAGGCAGAAAGGGAGGGTGCAGGGAGAGGGTTTGCCCCTGGGGTTCTGGGGAAATAGAGCAGGGTTTCTTTCTGCCAAGTCAGTGAAGCTAACAGGCAAAACTTGAGATATGGAAGCCGGACACAAAACAAAATACTGCAAAAAATTCATCAGGCACCCACTACTGAGAAAAGCAGTTTGAACTGTGTTTTGAAAAATATCATTCCAGAGGGAAAATACAAGAAGTAGTATATTTTTTATATCTAGTTTGGTGCTTCTCTTTCTCTATTGAATTTTCTCACAAGATTAAACCCTGAAAATTCAAAATAAATCAGGATATGAATTGCTCAGAATGAGAGTCAGTTTCTCTGTATCATTGTGGGAGTCATAAATTAATAATCATATTGATTCTTTTTTAAGCAATTAATGTACACAAAATGGTATGTAGGTGCATGAATGAGCTATCTTAATTGCTCTTCATCACAACCAGGTGAGGAAGGTACTATGAACATGGTCATTATATAGTATAGATAAACAAACTGAAGTCAGAAAAACTTAGACAAAGTCATGGGAATAAGAGCTGGTGAAACAGGGTTTCAATCCCAAGTAGTAGAACTCCAGAGTTCTGCTTATAAACACTACTTTAAAATATCTTCTTGTAAGAGTTTGATGTATCTGTATGATCAATAATTTATTTTTCCCCTACAAGAATGTTAATTCAAATAGTAAATCTTATCCCTAAAACCACACAGCAACAAATTGTAATTTTCCGAGAAATATTTCATATCCTTTACATATTTATGTATGTTGAATTCAAAATACACACACATATGCATGCATGCAATAGGGTAAACAACTAGTTGGAATATTCTCAAAAACTTTTACCACCTTCCCAGGAAAGTAAATGTGTTTAAAAACTAGTCATGATAGTGTTGCTTTGTTTGTTCTTGCAAAAAGATCATTTCGCAAAAAGATCAGTTTTTGGAATCTGTATTAGAATAATTTATTCTTGATTAGATGATCTCTACATAGCCCATACAGTAATTCATATTTCATTATTTTTAAAAGACTCTTTTCTGATTATTGTGCTTCTCTGATTTATGCATGATTTGGAAATTTTTAATATATAGAAAAATTAAAGGCATGAAAATATTAACATATCGAAGGGTTTAAATATGGAAATATTCAAAACACAAAAGGAAGCAAGTTGTGATCATGTTGCCTACACATTTTGTATCTTTGGCATCAGTTCCTATTTGACTTTTACCCAGAACACTGATTTCTGCTTAGTACCCAGGTGTGTTGGGACAGTCAGGTACTGCATCTAGTTCTAGGGTAAAGTGATAAATTATATTCATCTATTCAATGCATTCATGTTGTCACAGTGATTATCTTCAGTGGGCATGTGATCCCTGTCAGTACAATTAGAGTGTATTTTGGGCTTTTGCCAGCAAGTAGAGATATACATAGTTTCTCTTGATTCTGTATTTGAAAATTTGGTGTGCCAATGATACTCCTGATACTAACACTAACATTATTCTACATGCAAGAAGACAACCTGAGGTCAATGTGAGTTCCCAGAAAAGGGGTAGCCAACATAACTGCAGATAATTATAGTCAGAACCCTAATCAAGTAAACTTGGAAATATACCCAAATTCCAGCTTTTGACAATTGTGTTGATCAATGTCTTTTGTTAACTGTTTAAACCTATTTGATGGACATTATATATTTTCAATCAAAAGCATGATAAATGTTCAAATAAACTTCAAGGATATTGAAGATTTAATATTTGAAAAGATACAGAAGTGAAGTTGGTCTGTTCTAAATCTAAAACACTCTCAATATTCATGTTTAATGCAAAAAATAATTTTAGCCATACATGTATTTATGTTTAGAAAGAGGAGAAGGGATGAAGAAAGAGAGAGACAGAAATATCAATGCAAGAAAGAAACATTTACTGATTGCCTCTGCAACATATAACCCAGGCCATGTGCCCTGACTGCAAACTGAACTGGGCAACAGTTCACTTTATGGGATGGTCCCAAACCACAGGTCACAACATAGTGATATATTATGACATTTTAGTTTCTTCGAGCTTTCTTGCAATATAATCAGTATATATTACTGTGTGATATTAAGACATATAATGTTATCATTATATCATATATAATTTTAAAAATGTATACCACAGTAAGGTTATTAACAATGCATTTTATTTTATTTTTTATTTTTTAAATTTTATTTCTTATTGTTGCATTACAATTGTTTCAGTTTCCCCCCATTGCTCTCCCCTGCCCCACCATCCCTGCCCCCTCTCCTGCAGTCAATCCCCACCTCATTGTCCATGTCCCTGGGTTCTTCACACTAATTCTTTGACTGATCCCTTTCCCCACTTTCACCCTGTTCCCCCTCCCCTCTAGTCACCATTATCCTTCTCTTTTTTTTTCTGTGTCTCTGGTTCTATTCTGCTCATCTGTTTGTTTTGTTCATTCCTTTCCTGTATTAAGTGAGACCATATGGTATTTGTCTTTTACTGCCTGGTTTATTTCACTAAGCATGATACTCTCCAGTTCTATCCATACTACTGCAAATGGTAGAAGTTCCTTCTTTTTTTTCTGTGGCATAGAACTCCATCATGTAAATGTACAACAGTTTTTTGATCCATTTATCCACTAAAGTAACAATGCATTTTAAAGGGCCAGCTTAATGTTTTTAATATCCAAGAATCACAACCTTGAAATAATGTCTAAGATGGACAAAACATTGATCAATTAAAAAATGGAGTGTCCATTATGCACAAAGCACTATGCTAGAATGGTAAAATAGACATAAAGATAAATGAAACACAAAGCCTCTATTTATATTAATTATATTATCTCCTTAGTGATAATTTTTTTAAACACTGGCATTTCTCACAGACATAAATTCTGAAGACTAGAATTCCTTCCCATGCTTCTTTCTTCCTTCCTTACACAATTCAAAAATAATGAATTTTTCTATTCATGAAAGAATATACCATTGGTTGAGAAAGCTGTAATGAATAAGCTAATTAATTTCTAGAAAAGGAATACAATAACTAAGAATTAGAGGATAAACACAAAAAGAGAACATACGAGTATTCATTTGGTTTTGTTTTCTTTTTGATTCTGAGAAATTAAAACATAATTTCCCCATAGATAAAATAAAATTTCCTATTTAAATTAATGCTAATTCAAACAGTACTACATCACTATAATATTATAGTAATATAATCATTGAGATTATATTATATATATAGATATAGATCAATTTTTTAAAATATTTTATTTATTTATTTTTAGAGAGAGCAGAAGGAAGGGAGGAAGAAAGGGAGAGAAACATCAATGCATGGTTGCCTTTCACCTGCCTCCAGCTAAGGACCTGGCTGGAGACCTGGCTTGCAACCTGGTTATGTGCCCTGACTAGGAATCGAACCAGTGACCTTTGGGTTCACAGGCTGGCACCCATCCACTGAGCCACCAGTCAGAGCCAAGCATGTTAATTTTATCGTTACGAGATTTTGTTGCCATATTCATTAACAAAATACTGCAGGTATGAAGCTATTAATATAGTTGAAGGGAAAGAGTAAACAAAACACTCAAAATATCTAACAGGTACAATCCAATATAAATAAGCTAGAATTAATTTCAGTTGGAAAAAATAATTTAAAAGTGAGCTTCAATGAATTCAAATGATAGAATTTAAATTAAGTGATATGGTCATGTGGTTCTAATTTACATAATATTTTAAAAATAGGGTAATCTAACTGCTCTGAAAATAAAACTTCCATTCACATTTTTACTTCCCCTCATCCACAATGAGGATATAGCTCATTGTTGTTTAGGTTTCTATGAGGAAACCAGATTAAAAAATGGATATAACCTAGACTATATCCCCCAACTTGTTAAGATAATGAACAGTGAGCAACTTAATTATTAATATGCAATAGCCTAAATCAGGGGTTCCCAACCCCTAGGCCACCAGAAGCTTCATCAGTACTTATAGCCCTTCCTCATCACATGCATTACCGCCTGAGCTCCACCTCCTGTCAGATTAGCAGTAGCATTAGACATTTATAGGAGTGCAAACCTTACTGTGAACTGCACATGTGAGGGATCTGGGTTGCATGCTACTTATGAAAATCTAATGCCTGATGACCTGAGGTGGAGCTGAAGCAGTGATGCTAATGCTGGGGAGCAGCTGCAAATACAGATCATTAGTCCAGAGGTTTGACTGCAGAGACCATAATAAATCATCTGTTTGCAGACTCATATCAAAACCCTATCAGTGAGTGGCAAGTGACAATTAAGCTGCATATGATGGCAGGCCTTAAGTCAGAATTCATACTTATTTTAGTCCATTCACAGACCACCCATTATTTTATTTAACACTGCCATCCATGCCTCTTTTCCACACTGCAAACTTGTCTCAGTTGCAGTTTTGGTAAGCACACATGCTAACCCTAGCCAAAATGAGTGAAAAACAAACATTACTGGCTTCCACTGATTCTGCATTATGGTGAGTTGTATAATTATTTCATTATATATTACAATGCAATAATAACAGAAGTAAAGTGCACAATATATTTAATGCACTGAGTCATCCCAAAACCACCTTCCTTTCCAATCTATGAAAAAACTGTCTTCCATTAAACTGGTCCCTGGTGCCAAATAGGTTGGGGGCATTTGACCTAAATGACAGCAAGACATATTTAATCAGAAGTATCTCACTGACACACTAGACCTTATGTGGCTCAAGCATGGCAGTTTGATTAAGTTTGGATAAACACTTGCAGTGTTCTGTAACTAGTCTAAGCACTAAATAAATAACATGAAAAACACATAATAGAAATTCAATAATGAGCTACTCAGTGACTGATCATGTAAATCTGTTTACAGGGTCTGTATATTTCTAAGCTTTGCCTGGAGAAATGTTGAGACATGTTGTTTTATAGCTTTATTTCTTCAAGAGATGTGGGTTGTTGTTATTGTTATTATTTTTAAAGAAAAAACACCATAGCATAGTTCAAAGTTACTTATATTATTTTCTTAATTAGGTAAAATGTTTCATACATTGTGTGGTACAACTCCCGTGAAATTTAATTCTAAATGATTTCCAGCAGTGTACAAATGGATATATGTTTTCACAGCATATGGTGCATCTTAATAAACTTGCCTAGTAACCATGTTTGTTGGCTTGTTTTTTGTTTAAATCCTCACCCAAGGACATGTTTATTGATTTTAGAGAAAGAGAAAGGAAGAGAGAGAGAAGGGTAGAGAAACATCTATTTTAGGGAGAAACATTGACCTGTTGCATTTTCTATGTGCCCTGACCAGGGACTAGACCTGAACCTAGCCATATGCTCTTTTGGGAAATTAAACCGATGGCCTTTCAATTTACAGGATGATGTTCCAACCAACTGAGTCACACAAGCCAGGGTTCAACATGCTTGTTTTATGCCACCATTTGCATGTGGGTATGCAAAGGGAGCAGAATTCAAGATGAACTATTCCAAATATAGACTTTTTTCCTTTGTTTTTTATTGAATATTTTCCATTGCTGTTTATCCCACATCTACCCCCCACTGCAGTCATCACACTATTGTCCATGTCCATGAGTTCTTTTTCTTTTATGCTGATCCCTCCATTCCCTAATACCACACCCAGCCCAGAGCTGTCAGCCTGCTCCCTACCAAATCTGTCTCTATTTTGCTTGTTAGTTCATTTGGTTCCTTAGATTCCATATATGAGTGAAATCATATGGTATTTGTTTTTCTCTGACTGGCTTATTTCACTTAGCATAATGTCTTCCAGTTCCCTCCATTCTATTGCAAATAGTACCATTTTCTTCTGTTGTTATAGCCAAGTAGTATTCCATAGCATAAATTCCCCATATTTGTTTTATCCACTCATCGACTGAAGGAAACTTGAGCTGCTTCCATATCTTTGCAATTGTAAATAGTGTTGCAATGAACATAGAAGTGCTTGTGTTATTTTGATTTAGTGTTTTGGATTTCTTTGGATAAATTCCCAGAAGTGGAATCACTAGGTCATAAAGCAGGTCCATTTTTATTTTTTGAAGTATTTCCATACTGCTTTCCATAGCGGATGCACCAATCTATATCCACTGTTGCATCCACCAACAGTGCAAAAGGTTTCTCCTTTTCCATATCCTCACCAGCACTTGTTGTTTGTCAATTTATTGATAGTCATTCTGTCCTGCATGAGGTAGTATCTCATTATAGTTTAATTTGCATTTTTCTCATTAGTGACATTGAGCATTTTTGCATTTGTCTATTGGCCATCTGCATGTCCTCTTTGAAGAAGTGTTTATTCAGAACTTTTGTCCACTTTTTAATTGGATTGTTTGTTTTTTTCAGTGTTGAGTTTTTCAAGTTACTTATAAATTTTGGATATTATCCTCTTGTCAGATGTATCAGTAAATATGTTCTCCCATTCTGTGTGTTTTCTTTTTACTTTGTTGATTGTTTTCTTTGCTGTGCAAATACATTTTAGTTACCTAGGAATAAATCCAACCAAGGATGTAAAAGACCTATACTCAGAAAATTATAAAATACGGAAGAAAGAAATTGATGAAGATACAAATAAGTGGAAGCACATATCATGTTCCCAGATAGAAAGAATTAACATCTTTAAAATGCCCATACTACCTGAAACAGTCTACAGATTCAATTTCTATCAAGATTCCAATGACATATTTCACAGAAGTAAACCAAATATTTCAAAAAAGTATAAAACTACAAAAGATCCTGAATAGCAACAGCAGTCTTGAGAAAGAAGAACAAAGTTGGAGAAATTATGCTACCTAATATCAAACTATACTATAAGGCCACAGTAATCAAAACAGCATGATACTGGCATAAAAATAAACACATAGATCAATAAAACAGAATAGAGAGCCCAGAAATAAAGCCACAGCTTTATTGCCAATTAATATTTGACAGAGGAAGCAAGCACATACAGTGGGCTATAGATGATTTATTCAATAAATGGTGTTGGGAAAATTAAACAAATATGTGCAGAAAAATGAAACTAGACCAACTCCTTATGTCACACACAAGAATAAATTCAAAATGATTAAAAAATTAAATGTTAGACCTGAAACCATAAAAATTATTGAAGAAAATAATATGTAGTAAAATATTGAACATTGCTCATAGAAATATTTTTTTCTGATATATCTCCTCAGGAAAGGGGGGAAAATAAATGAGACTAAACCACGTATAGACTTAAATCACTTCCTTGTTTTCTATCCTTTATCTTTCTACTTTTCAATTTCTAGTGCCTCCAAATTCTCAGTGTCCCAGTTTTTATAGGCTGTCAGAACGCTTACATGTTGCACTTTAGGTTGTGAGTTCCTTCTAGTAATAAGTCATTTATTACTACCCTACCTTTCATCTTTGAAAATAGATTAGTTTTAGCAATCTTACTTTTCATTATTATTCTGAATCAGAAAGATGTTTAAGAGGTTACTATTATTAATGTGGAAATTATATAGTTGAAAATAAATATATATGCACTCACACACAAATGCATACACACACTCTGTGTGAGTAGATCCTAAATATATATGGAGAATACAGTTATGTAAAATAAGCTTTGTGTTCTTTTCCAGCCAGAACCATAGAAGATGCAACAAAAAAGGAGAGGAAAGTTCCTTAGGTCCCAGAAACCATTAAGAAAAAGCAAAAGAAATTCACAGAGCTGAAGATCAAGTGCCTGAGAAAGAAGTTTGCACTAAGATGCTTTGAAAGGCAAGAAGGAAGCTTATTTGTAAAAAAAAGGTTATGCACAATCACAAGGATATAGCCAGATATACAGACTGAGATTCAAATGGCTAGCATGACAAGAAAAGCTTCCAACTTCCATGTACCTGTGGAGCCCAAATTGCTATTTGTCATTAGGATCAGCAGTGTCAATGGTGTGAACTCAAAAGTTCAAAAGGTACTGCAGCTTCTTTGTCTCTGCCCAGTCAATGGCAACTTCATTAAGCTTAACAAGCATCCTTCGATGCTGAGAATGTTGGAACCACCTATTGTATGTGGGAACCCAAACCTGAAGTCAGTAAATGAATTGGTCTACAAGTGTGATTATGACAAAATCAACTAAAAATCAAATAGCCCTGACAGATAATGTATTGATTGCTAGATCTCTTGGTAAATATGGTGTCATCTGCATGGAGATCTGATTCATGAGATCTAGACTGTTGGAAAAGGCTTCAAAGAGGCAAACAACTTTCTGTGGCCCTTCAAATTAGCTTCTCCATGAGATGGAAGGAAGAAAAAGACCACCTATTTGGTAGAAGGTAGAGGTGCTAGTAATAGGGAAGACTGGCTCAACAGGCTTATTAGAAGGATGAACTACAGTATCTCCCTTAATTAATTTTGTAATCTGGTCAGTTAATAAATAGTGACTGCTTTAAATTGGAAAAAAATTTATTCCCTGGATGGTGGCATAATGGATAAGATGCCAGCCTGCAAACCAAAATGTCGCTGGTTTAATTCCCAGCCAGGTTGCAAGCCAAGTCTCCAGCCAGATCCATAGCTGAAAGCAGGAGAAAGGCAACCATTTATCTCGGCCTCTCTCCCTTCCCCTCTCTCTAAAAACAATAAATAAAGTCTTTTAAAAAAAAGAAAAAGAAAAAATTGCCCTTGTATGTCAACATGTAGTGGAGATTCTAATCAGGATCCATCCAGTCAAGGGGTAGATTTGGAAAAGAGTGGTGAGAAATGGATCAAGTAAGAGAACTTATTTTCCAAGGTAAAGGCTAGAAGCATACATCAGAAGGTAAGAAGAAGTCCTCTAGGAAATGCAGATATTTCAAGGCAAAGGATTAAATAGAAATACAACCTAAAAACCTAAGCAATGGATTGAATCATCCGTGGAATAGAAATTCAAGATTCCATGATAACAGTAACTTAATATGAGTCAAGTTTTGCTCCATGGTACATAAATTATATAATTGCAAACACAAAAATCCCAACACAGTGATATATTTATGTCTCTATTTTCTTTAAAAAGAAGCTGAGTTAGGTTTGATGGATGTGGCTCAGTTGGTTGGGCATTGTTCAACAAAGCAAAAGAAAGCCGGTTCTGGTTTTATTCCCCGACAAGGCATATGCCTGGGTGGTGGGTTCAGTCCCCACTTGGGATGCTACTAGAGTAATGGATCAATGTTTCTCTCTCACATCAGTGTTTCTCTCCCTGCCTTCTTCATTCCCTTTCCCTCCCTCCAAAAGGAAAATAAATAGAATCTTTAAAAAAATAAATAAAAAGATGCTGAGTAAAAGAAGTCAACTAAATTTTCCACAAGATATAATTAAGAAGAGGTGGTTCATATACACATCTTCAAAGATCCATATAGAATTCTATATAGTCTTCTGACAGCCTTAACAGACTATGAACTAAAGTTTTATAAAATGCTTTGTCCTTTCATATAAACTGACCTATTCAAATTAAAAGCAAGAAAAAACTATTAGAAAGTTTTAGGCAATTAATTTGAAATAAGAAAAAGACAAATATATAACCATATATTTTAATGAGGATTTATTAGGAAAATTGGTTTATTAAAGACTAATAAATTATTCAACATATATGTCTAACTTCAATAATATCAGCATTTCTTAAACATACTTGGGCAAAAAATACTTTTTTTTTTCAATGACATAACACATTTTAACAATATATTTGGATTTTTATAGTTCATCTAATGATATGTAAGATGATTTGACATATGGACCACAAAGCAGAATTCAAGTTTATATATGTATCATTTTCATGTTTGAAAATATAAAAGAAAAATAAATTAATACAATCAAAATAAGTTACTTATTTCAAGTTCCTTTTAATGTTCACCCAGTGTTATTTGTGCAAAGGTGTTTTTAAAATTAGGCAATATAGTATATTAAGGGTTTACATTAACCACCATTGCTAATTAGAAATGTTGAGATGTTCCAGAAGATGTTTACATTCCAATCGGGTACTATTTTACTCAGTTGTTCAAGGTTCCTAGCAAAATACAAATCTCTCTTCATCCTTGGAGTATTACACTAGATTGGTCTCCAGTCAGGTGAATGACAAATGATTAACTCTGAATGTTAAGTACAAAGGAAAAAATCTCCTGGGGATAGCAGTATTGTTTTGGTTCTTTGGTGGTAATTTAGGAAAGAACATGAGGTGGTTCCAGTTACCTGCTCTCAACTATTCAAAGCTTCCTGAATAAAATTTAACAAGTATTCCTAGCAATAATCATTTGTGAAATAAAGCTTCACAATATCCTTCTTAGATTCCTATTTCCTGTTTTGAAGCCTTATTTATTTTCATTTATTTTGCATTTTAAGTGCTATTGAACATAATTTGAAAATACACTATGTGCTAAATGCATGCTCAGCATGGATGATTACTTGTAAATTTGTTGTATAAGCAATTCTATTGTTCATTCTCTTTATAAAAGTGCTAATTCATTGTAAAAAAGACATCAACA
The DNA here is from genome assembly GCA_004026585.1 of Noctilio leporinus. Taxonomy (NCBI): domain Eukaryota; kingdom Metazoa; phylum Chordata; class Mammalia; order Chiroptera; family Noctilionidae; genus Noctilio; species Noctilio leporinus. The sequence goes on along the minus strand of PVIW01000003.1, from coordinate 381,504 downwards.
AATAGGTATAATTTGTCTTCAACATTAGCTTAATATAACAATAATAACTGGATTTATATAAACATTGTTATACTCTGAGTAGCTAGATACAATTATGTAAGGAAAAATTCTTTTCTCTACCTTAGAATTAGAGGTTGTTGCATAAAAGAAAAAAGCCACACATATTGACTATTATATATCATTAAATAATTTAGTTTAGTGGGTCATAAAAATGTAAACTGATATAAAAAATGAAATTGAAGACTATTCTGGCAGTGCAACCAATTACTTATTTCATACATAATGGTCACAGGCCTAATTAAAAGATGGTAGATTTGAAGACAGATTTTCTGCTTTCCTATCCTGTGTTATTTTATCACAATGATACTAATGTCTCACATGTATCAGCCATTTTCATTTAAAGAAAGGGTATCTGTGGCATATATATTGACCTTCCCAACATATCTGTTATGGATAAATGAGAGATGTTATTTGAGGAGGCTTGCCTAGAGCTGAAAATAAACTGGCATCTGGAGTTGGAAATGAATGTTCTCCAGTAAGCCAGAAGTCACCTGATCTGTCCCCTGTGAAGTGGTCTTGAAGCATCTCAGGAAAGCATGAGGAATTTATGTAAGAATTAGAGGGATTCCTTTCTGCATATGATTCCCATGCTTGTGAATATTATACATTTAGGGGCTGAAAACTGAGAAATATATACAAAAAATGTCCTGCAATTCCAATTACACCTTGCTAAGACAAGTGCAAAATGACTTAAAAGAATCTTCTTACAATAGAAGAATGAAAATACGATGGTGGAAAAATGGTCTCCATTAAACAAGATATTATAATCACATAAATAAATAAGTTAATAGCCCTGGCTGGTGGTACAGTGGATAAGGTGCTGGCCCAAAGGTCTCAGGTTCGATTCCCAGCCAGAGCACATAACCAAACTGCCAGCCAGGTCTCCAGCCAGGTCCATAGCTGGAGGCAGGTGAAAGGAAACCATACATTGATGTCTCTTTCCCTCTCTTCCTTCTCCTTTCTCTAAAAATAAGAAATAAACTATTTTTAAAAAGAAATAAGTTAGTAACAGGATGAATTGATCTTCTGAGAATTGGAAATGAAATTGTTGAAACATTAAGAGAAAGATAGCTAGATATACTTGTGTAAATATCTGTGTCTCAAGGGAGCAAGCGAAAACTAGAATAATATGGCAATAAAAAAGTAAAGATAAGAGCTTCTCAGAGAGAAGCTTGATAAATTCCAATATTTAAGGTAGCATAAAATATTAATTTTTTATTGGCAACAGAGAAAGAAAACCATGAATACACAATGTTATGAAAGCCATTATATGACAGTATTCAAAGAAAGAAAAATGTGACCAATTCTGCTGAATTCAGCTGTGAGTTCCAGTGAGAAGTTAGAGGAATATCTGTTGTATTTGAGAATATGGGTACAACCAGAAGAGTGGCCCTGAGACCAGATCTGAATGGCTGAAGAATGAACTAGAAGTAAGAAAGTGGTGATAGGCAATGCACAAAACACAGCTGAAACATTTGCATTGAAGGAAAAAGAGAAGAAAAGCAGCAGTTTCTTAAAATGCCAGATGCAAGATGATGCTCAAACTTAGCTAGAAAAGGTTCAGTAACAGAAATCAGGAATATAAAAATAAAAGACTCTACATCAATATATATGAACTTAATCATTGAATAAGATAAATTTTACTTTACTGTCACAAAAATATCAACCATCACTCATTTAACAAAATTAAAAACTCAAACTTTATAGCCTATAGCTTAAAAAATGGTTTTTAATTTATAGCTATTCTGAAAATAACATTTTTTTCCATTAGTTTTCCATTTTAAATCTAACTGGCCTCTTGTATATAATTTTGCTATTATTTAAATATATATTTACATGAAAGAAGTCAAATTATAAATTGAAATGTCAAAAACATTACACCATATCTCTAAGAAAATCCTCAGAAGCCTTTTCAAAATTTACAAACATTTTCTTTTTATTCATAAAAATATTTTATTACCTCAATCTAGCTTCATCCAACCCATTGTCATTCCTAATTAATGAGGAAATATGCACAACATATTTTTTTTTACAAAGGCAAATTCATAAAAGCAAGTATGGGTCTTTAAATTGTGATACTGGGGCATTAACTTCAGATGTCAAAAATAGCATCATAGGATCTACAAACAGTTTCTGATACAAAGAACCTTTAAAAAGAAAGGCTGAGTTTTCCCATATTACAAAAATATAAAAAAAACATTATATAGAAAATATAAAGCATAATATTCTTCATAGTTCATAAATATGATAATATAAGTAGAGATTGCTATGTGTTCTTTTAAATGTATTCATTTCCCTACTTTCAGATTGTGAAAAATATGAACTATAATCTGAACACAAGCATTATTACAACTAACATTTTTTTAAAGATTTTATTCATTATTTTTAGAAAAAGGGGAATGGGAGTGAGGAAGAATGGGAGAGAGAAACATCAATGTATGGTTGCCTTTCACCTGCCTCCCACTAAGGTCCAGACTGGAAACCTGGCTTGCAACCTAGGTATGTGCCCTGATTGGGGAATTGAACCAGTGACACTTGGGTTCACAGCCTGGTGCTCAATCCACTGAGCCACTCCAGCCAGGGCTATTAAACTAACATTTAAAAGATTAGTATCATTATCACGCAATCTTAATATAAACTAAGAGTATGTATAAAATGCATATTGGGAAGAGGGTATCCATTATTACTGTGAGTTCATTTTTAACAGTCATTTATTTGGTAGGTACCTTTTAAGCAAATAATAATCTAAAATGTAATCATTATGTAATTTTGCAATTTGTGCCACTTCTATTGCCTTTCTCACCTCCTTTCTTGGATTAAATTTCCATAGATTATATGTGATAACTGATATTTCAATGAATTTCAGTATAAATTGATCATTTATAAATAAAAGACTAATTTTGAAATTATATTCAAGTTCATATCCTTTTTCATAGAACTAGAAAAATATTGATATATATCAGATGGTATATGTGTATAGGTAGTTAGAGTTTTTATGCTATGTTATATTAGGAAATTAGCTTAAGAATTACTTTAATTTTAGAGAGGATAATTTCTTTGTGAAGCTTTTAGAGTTTTTGATCTGGTTTATTATTCAAATGTCATAATATAGGAGGGATCATTAGGTCTATAAAAACCTTCTAATACTCTGCTAGCTGAATTTGTATCAGTCAAAAATTTCATTATCCCTACACATTAGGGACAAAAGTTTTGAAGTTGGAATATAGGGACAGGTCCAAGTTTTTGTGGTGGTAAAGTTCACATTTTTGGCCCCACAAAAGGAATGTATTGGTGTCTCCACATTATAAAACCATTTGGAATCATAAAAATACTGGAATAGTGGATTTCATAACAGACTAATGAAAAAGATAGTGTTGAAACCATTTTTACTTCATAATAATGAATGGAGCTTCTGATTCAAGGGGAATCATATTTATACATTTTCTTCCACAGTAGATTATCACATGTTCTTTCAAAATTGGTCAATTATTTTAAACCATAATAAGATAATTTTGAACTATTTTGGCAGAAGATAAAAGTTCTAGTAACTGAACTCTCAAATTTATATTTATTAAGGCATTTATTCTGAGATCCATTTAGTATCTACTTAGATACACATTCCTTATTGATTAATCCTTGAAGTCAAATTGTTTTCTAAAGGGCTTATTTCTAATTAGTTTGTGGATTTACTCTTTTCCAGTTACACAGTTACTCCAATAGCATTTTAATTCCCTAATTTGACTCACAAATGCTTTCTCTTTTATATTTTCCTCTTTATCCTCAATTCTTCTCTCAGTTCATTCATTATTTAATGGCCACTATCACTAATGTCAATTTAATTCTCTTCTTTTTTATTGAATAATCATAATAACATTTTAAAGTTGTATCATATAACTCGATAAGAAAACAGATTATAATTTAATCAGAAATAAAAGGTAAGATTTTTACCACAACTTTAAAATCTAGCCTGATTAGTCATGTAGGCAAGAGGAAACATTGGTAGCTAGAGAATTACTTTGTTCTTTCCAGATTTCATAATCCTCCTCAACCAGATTTGTTTATCAACATGTATTTTAACCTAACGTGTTAGTCACTGAATTTATAGACATTAAATGACCTCTTCAATGTCATAAAATTATTTAGAGTAGCACCTCATTGAGATTAAAATCCAATGCCTTACTGGTAAAAAAAAATTCTGCAAAAGATATTGTGATAAAAAAAATAAGAGAGGATTAGAAACCTCCATTTGTACTGTAGAGAATTTATTATAGAATAATATATTACTTTAAACTTCCCTAGAATTCTAAGCCTTTCAAATCAACCACCAATAGTTTTTTTTTTTAATAAAAAAAAAGCTAAAACTTTAATTATAAAATACTTACCATAGTTGTTGAGTTGTGTTTTAATTTGGAATGTTAGGAAAAGCAACATGTACTTGTAAGTGAAAATGTAGAATGATCACACACTGGATTAAGAGTCAGAGTTAGACAGTAGTACTAGGAGGGAACCCACCAATCATTACTAGTTGAAATGATCACATCAAGTCTTTATTCTGAAAATTAATAATTAAGCCCCAAATTTAACCATTTATCATCATATCTTATTAGGAGAAACTGAGTGACATTTCTTACTGCAGAAGAATTTCGTCCAGTAAAAGTAGGAAAAATAGCAGAATTAGAAAATTACACTTTGAAGTCCTAACAGAATACTTGACTAAGACAAGATTAATTAGTTGATAATAAAATTGATTTGTGAAAGAAAGAAAGGAAGTTATCTCTCAGATGCCCATGCAAGATAACTCCTGCATAATATGCTGATTGTAATACATACTTTTAGAAAGGAGTTACTTGGTGGTTATTCATTTCCATCAAATTCTCAAAAATAACACTCTGGAGGACAATTTTGATTTGAGGTAATCTCATATACGGTGCCATTAAAGTGATAACTTACATGTATAAATAGGGTTCAGTCAAGCTTTTACCAGAAAGGTAGATAGTAAATATTTTAAGCTTCTGGGCCACAATCAACTTATACTGCATATTGTTTATTTTGTTTGACTTATTTATTTGTTTATATTTTAAAATAACTTTTAAAATATAAAGTTCATTCCTAGCTGGAATGCTATAGAAGAACAAAATGCAGGCCTGATTTGGCACAAGTCACGGTTTACTCACCCAAAATCTAAAGGAACAAGTTGAAAACTCCTACAAAAAAATCACACAAATCTAAGATAGGGGATGTTCCTGATGACAACTGGATTTCTCTCTTCAAAATGTAAATGAGATAAAGATGTTCATGGGGGCTGTTCAAATATAAGAGGGATTAACTAAAGAGATAGAATTATATCATACACAAACCCGGATAGTATACATGAGATTGGATCACACTTCAAAAATATTTTTAAACTATAAAAGATACTTTACAACATTTCATATTTATGGTACCTCCATTTCTAAAAATCTGAGTATTTAAATTTATAACTATTTTTCAAGATTCCTTAATATTAGCAAAACACCTTATCAACTAAAGGAATATTTATAAATTTGAAAGTCTAAACATCTGCTGGTTTTAAATAATTGTAAACTGCTGAGGAACTAAGGTTGCAAATATAGACTACTTAGGTCAATATTCTACTTGAGGAAAGAGATAATTTAGGTAAGGATATTCCACTGATGTCTCCATGAATCACCCGGCAGATAAATGTCTTAGAAACAATTGCAGTCTTCTGTTGATGTTTAACTCCACAGGCACAAGTGAGTAACAGAACTACCACAGGAGTAGGATTTAGAACAGAATATTCCGATCACATTGATCATTTCTTGTGGAGAGTCACAGGGATATATTGGTTCGCTCTTTCCTTCAACTGATAATAGTTTTGGATAATTTGCACTTTTGCTCAATCCATAGTACTTCTCTGTTTTCCCATTATAGCCTCACAAAAGATCTACCTTGGTCTTTATAAGACTACATGATTTAGTTATCATGAGTTAGCCATGCTAGCTTTGGTAACTGCAGTAAGAAAGAACAACTATTCCAAACCTGTCACTATAAAATGCTATGTGATATCTCACCTAAGAGCAAGTAAGCCACTGGCAAGAAGGATGAAGGCTTCCTATTAACACTCCCCAGCTATTAAAACTGAAGAAACATCTTTCATTTTTGTCATTGTGCTTGTGATGAGTCAAATAATTTCTGAAAAGGTATACATAGTTGGAATTCATAAATATTGAAATGATTAAATACCATCAGTTCTATAATTCACCAATGCCCATTCTCTGATCTTAGTAAAAATAAATAAATAAATAAATAAATAAATAAATAAATAAATAAATAAAAAGCTCTCATAATTCATGCTAATAGCAGAAAGGGAATCTTTGAAGGTGTCAACCTTAACTTTTCCACACACATCTCTGCCTCTGAAAGAAAATAACCACGGCCTCCTAGTACCAGGAGAACTCTATACAACTCAGTGCCACATCAATCCACACAGGGCCACATGCACAGCAAACAAATCTCCCTTCAATCTAAACTAGGAGTTTACAAATTTCAAGTCATCCCTTAGCACTTTTTAATATGGAATAGACTTGAATAAATATATCATCTTGAATATATCATCTTGATGATATATCATCTTGTAAAGACAGATATTGCTAATTTTTATTATTTTTTAATGGCATACACTCTGTGCATGCTCTGTGCATCTATGTATGTACTGGGTAGAAATGGAAATTTATTATCATATTAGGGTATAATCAACAGATTTGAAGGTTCTAATACTTAATAAGACTAGATCCTTTCTCTATTTCTTTCTATGATACAAACAGAGGAGGGGGTTAGTAAAATCCATACTGAAAGTTGAGGGTTATGAAATTTTAAAATCTCAACAGTAACAAAATTAGAGAAAATTTCAAAGAAGGCATATTCTTTTTCATTTATTGGGATAATAAAATTAATAATTATTATTGTCAAAGTTGATTTTCATGGTACATAATTTATATTTTGGCATTAATAGTTATTTTATTACACCATTCTTTACATTATTTATAGGATCCTTGTTATCTATGTATCCTGGTTTTAAACTAAGAGAAAAATCTATAGTATTACTAAATAGAGAAAAATCTAGTGTAAGCTTGCAATCTAAAAACTGAAGAGTGAAACACATTTCTTGATTAACAACCAATGTTTCTCATTTTGTTTACAAGAAAAATGATTAATTGTCTTCTAATGGGTAAGTCAATACTTTGCCTAATTGTATCTGTTTCTCAGAATTATATACCTCTAGTCCATTAACTCTTTTAAATAACAGGCTGCCTTGGAAAGTTGCACATGTGATGTTTCTTTTAACATCTTCATAAATATTCTGTTATTTGTGTCTTACTTAGTTCTTCACTGAGTCTGCATTAACAATAATAAAAATATAGAGTTTAAATATCTTGACATATTTTTACATAAATAATGAAAAAATTTAGAAGACTTTGTGCTTGTTCAAAACCTTACAATAGTGATAAGGTTAAAAATGGACCACTCAGTTGATTATCAAAATCTATTATGACTTCTGGAATCTAAAATATTGTATAACCTGAAGTAAAAAATCATGAAGGATAAAATTACAAACAAATACACCCATGAAGTCTGATGGTATTCAGAGACTAGAAGGCTAGTTTTCGTTCACTTCAGAAGCATTCATGGAGGCCTAACTATGTGACTGGCTGATGTAGTAGGAAAGGCAGGAAAAGCCCCTAGGCTGATGGGAATTACCTTCTAGTGATTTAAACAATATAGAAGCACATCAAAAAGTGAAACAAATTTCATTTAGAGTAAGTACGAAAAAGATAACAAAGAGTGACCCAGGGTAGGAGGCACAGTGTAAATTTGGCTTTCAGTCACTGTCTCACTGAGGGGCTAGTCTGTTCCAAGTCAGACTTGAGTAACAAGAAATCTGCCACATCATTCAGGCTGAGGGGACAGCAAGCAGAAGGGCCTAACACAGAAACTATCTTAAAACAAATACATACAGAAAAAGGGTAGCCTTGCTGGTTCATGGCAAATGAGGAAAAGAGGACTAATAATTATCAATATTATATTAGCAAATATTTTTAAATATTATAAGTATGGTAGATGAAACTTCACATTTTAAAAAAAGATTTTATTTATTATTTCCAGAAAGAGAGGAAAGGAGAGAGTCAGAAAGAGAGAGAAATATAAGTTTATGTTTGTCTTTCACCTGCGTCCAGCTAGGGACCTAGCTGGATACCTGGTTATGTGCCCTGGCTGGGGAATCAAAGAAACTTCACATTTTTTATTAAGTGAATTTAAATGTTACTCCTATCAAATAAATGTTCACCAAATCGATTCTCAGTCAGAGTACATGTCTGGGTTGCACACCAGGTCCCCAGTTGAGGGCATGAGAGGCAACCACACAATGATGTTTCTCTCTCTCTTTTTCCCTCTGTTACCCTCTTCCTAAAAATAAGTAAATAAAATATTTTTAAAATGTGACTGTTTGCCCTCCATTTTAATTGGCTGGTAGAAAATAAAATTTGTCATTATTGAGGTGTATAATCCAGTCAGTGGGTTTCCTAAATAAATTGATTCTCCATGGTTCCCACTGGGTTGCAATGGTCCAAGGTGCATATGGCCCCATTGAGGTCTAGTGAATAGGCTCTTTGTCATACACTGGGCATGGGTATCTGTCATGTGAGGAAACCCAGTTGCCTAGGTTACAAGATCCCCAGACATTTTGCAGCTATTTTTTATTGACCCCAACCTGAGGGACCTTAAAATTTGTGGAACTCAGAAAAAAAGTAAGGCTTATATTACTATTCATGTCAAAATATCAGACCTTCCTCTTCTTTCTAGACCTCTGAGCTCTTTCTCTTTTATAGGATTCTCCCTACAGGACTTGTCTTAATCTCTTCTTCCATTGTAAACCCCTATTAGATACTAAAACATTAAGTACTTAAACATGCAATGAAAGTCAATGTCTTCAATCCTAAAGAATATTCTTCTCTTATTTTTTAAAATTGAATTTGTTGGAGTGACATTGATTAATAAAGTTATACAGGTTTCAGGTGTACAACTATATGATACAACATCTGTACACTGTATTGTGTGTTCACCACTCCAAGTCAAGTCTCCTTCCATCACCATTTATCCTCCCTTTACTTTCTTCTACCACCCCCACTCCTCTTCCCTCTGGCAATCACCATACTGTAGTCTGTGTCCATCCATGATGCTTATTTTTTCTTACTTAATCCCTTCACCCTTCCCTCCCTCTCCCCTCTGCAGCTCTCAGTCTGTTCTCTGTATCCATGAGTCTGTCCACTTTGTTTCTTAGTTTATTTCTTTCATTAGATTCCACATATAACTGAAGTCATAGAGTACCTCCTTTTTTCTGACTTATTTCACTTAGCATAAGACTCTCCAGGCCAATCCATTCTGTTGCAAAAGGTAAGATTTCATTTTTTTTACACCTAAGTAGTGTTGCATTATATAAATGTTCCACATCTTTTATATCCACTCATCTACTAATGGGCACTTGGCTACTTCCAAATCTTAGCTATTGTAAATAGTGCTGCAATGAACAAAAGTACACGTATTCTTTTAAATTAGTGTTTTTGGTTTCTGATCTTGAAGAATGAAGGGTATAAAGCCTACACAATTTGAAAGAGAGAGAATAAAGGGAAAGAGGAGGGAAAGAAAACAGAATAGCAAAGAGAAAGAAATATCTCAACAGATTTCTGGACAAGCACACACACAGCATGCACCTAGACACATGTTAGAGAACTAAAATATAATTAACTTAGGAGACAGAAAAATATGCAAGACCAGACATATTTAAAAATGGTTCAATTTATTAGGAATACGAAACATAGATTGGATATTACTAGAAAATATGGAATTAAGCTTTGATAAGAAGATACATAATTAATGTTATTTATGAACTTAAGATAGTTTATAATCTTAAAACTGCTTAAAAATTTTTGAAATTTGATCATAGAAAAAGTTTCTAATGGTGAAAGAGTTAAACATGTAGGTTAGTTAACAATTACAACTGTGAATTATTTTCCTTGACATATACAAAACTAAGAGTTCTAACTATGATAATTTTGGTATTTTCAATTCCTGATTCAACAATCCACATATAGAGAATTTAAGTTTATTTGTTTTAAGATTTTAAATACTCTAAATAATGCATGCCTTAAAACTAAAGAATTCCTTAAAACTTAAGAATTAATTAAAGATGCCCTTCATTTTCTTTCAATTATAAATTAAAATGAAACAAACCCAATATTCAGAAAGCAACAAGAAAGAATTAGAGCTATGTTAGTAGAAGCAGACCATGAGCTCAAGTAGGAAGAATGAGAAGGATAAGAGAATATGATTTGAAATAGAATGAAAAATTATTGACATCAAGAAAATAATACTTAAATGTGGAATAGAGAATCACATTACAGGTTAATTCAAAAAAGTGTCATGATTAAAATGTTAGCCATTGTGTATGATCACCACAAAAACAGATGTGATGCTCAAAACTAAGATAAGAAATCAATGTTGGGTGCTTCCAGGACGTCCAAACAATACTAAATCATTACTAACAATAGACAAAACTTATTACAAATTGCTTCTTGAAAACCACTTCTTCCTTGGCACAAGGTGTACTTCAGAAACTGGTTTGCTATCACTTCTTTCTTCTTGTGTAAGTCTTTTCATGAAAGTTATTTTGTGTTGTACAGTTACTTTTCTACCTAAAAAATAATCACCTTGATTATTTGTTAACTAACTTATCCCTTGCACCATTACTAATACCTATACATTATGTTAATGATTAAAAATGCTGTGAAGTTAAAAAAATTAGGTAGTCTCATTAAATAGCTAAGTCACACATATTTCAAAATATAGAATGTTGCAATATAATAATTTTTCTTGAAATATTTAGAATTAGGGTAAACTGGCTATCCAAGTATCTATTAACATATATTTTTCCTCTTTGGAGTCAAATATTTAAAACTTTGTTTCTGCTTAGTGATTCCACCTCCTTAGCTCCAATGTAGTTGGTAGGTTTATTACACCCAATGTGAACACTTCTCACCAAAATCAATAACCTCTGTGTTTCTAAATTCAATGATGTTTTAAAGTATTGCTCTATTGAGCTTTATTCAAGGTTTATCAAAGCCAACTACCTATTCCTCTCTAAAACATTACACTTTTCTTCCATTAAATCCTGTCTTTTTAAAAGTTTCACTCAAATTTCTAGCTCTTTTGAAGACCAAGTCATGCTATCAGTCATTAAATACCAACATATCTCAAGAAACAGTCCAAGGCTCAGTCTATGGAAAATTTTATAAACAATGGTTCTATTTACATAGGTATATATTCAATACATGGATCTAGCCTAGACTTTTCAACTGAAAACCAAAATAACCAACTGTCTGTTGACACATTGTTAACCAGTCATGGGAAATCTCATGCTTTCAAGCCCAAATGTTGTTGACCGATAACAAGTTAACTTGTGCTTGCACTTGCATTTGCTTTTGCTTAAACATTGCTGATTAACAATGTGTTAAGCATCTCTTTGCATGTGTCAAAATTTCTTCAGACTTAACATATACTAAATTAAACACCTAATATATCCCCTTCCACACATTTAATCATCTCCAAGTGTTCTCTAACAATGTATGTGTTGGGGCACAATGAATTTATATTCTCAAAGGTGAAAATGTAAGAATCATATTTGATGACTTCCTTGGTTTTTAAATCCTCATCTGCTGACATGTTTGTTGATTTTATGGAAAGGAGAGGGGAGGGGAGGGGCGATGATGAGAAGAGAAGAGAGGAGAGAGGGAGAGAGGGGGAAGGGAGGGAGAAAGGGAGGGAGGGGGGGAGAGAGAGAGAGAGAGAGAGAGAGAGAGAAAGAAATATCGAGTAGTTGCTTCCTGTATTGCCCCAACCTGAAATGGAACTGGCAACCTTTAGGTGTATAAAATGACACTCCAACTAATTGATTATACTTCCAAACTATATGACACAAATGCATATTTGTAGTCTCTATCTAGACTTTCTTTCTGGCTGTGGCCTTTAACATGGTCAGTGAAACCACCCGAATGGACAAATGTCCACCTAGTGGTCCTTTTAAATAGCCTGCACATGGTACCTAGAAAATGTTCTCAAAATGCAAATTTGGACTCGCCATGCCAATTTTTCTTTAAAAATAAAATAAAAACTTGATTCCTATCAGAATCTTAAGTTTCTACAAGAATCAGTACCTGGTTACCACTAAAATATTTTGAACTTCTTTTCCTACCAATCTCTGTATTCCCATCATTGTAACCATAATTCTCATGTCAAGTCTTTCGCTTAACTCAGAATTTGGCCCCTACTCCCATCAGCTCAGTGATCCCATGTATAATGTCAACTCTCTTTGTAGCCTGCATTCTTAACTATTCATATTTTCCACTTAAAATTAATAATTTATAATTAAATAGTTGGTGGTTACTTGAATAACATCTATATTCCTCACTAAATCTCAAGGTTCATGATGTTTGCTCAATATTGTACCTGTATCAAATACCAAATATTAGAGACTTGGCTCAAAGTTGGTGTGCAAACATTTTGAATCAATAAATATGTGAAGAACTGAGTGGATAAATGAAACAACACCAAATTTCAATGCTAGAACAATATTAGAAATACTCCTTATATTCCTAAAATTTTGGCCATTTTAATCGCATTTAATTTTCTATCCTCTATGAATTTGATCTCACTGCTTAATTTCCTTTCAGATTTTAGTATGTATTAAGCTATTATGATATGGAAATAAATTTAACATTTTATAATGCAAAATTGCTTAAAGCAAAATACAAAATTAAGGAATTGTTTATCACCCATTAAAATATATTTACCATATTTGCATAAGTGAGAATGTAAGTCTGTATATTAAAAGTTGATAGAAAAATTTGTAATGAGTATTAAATAAGCCATAGAGATCTAATGCACAGTATAATGAAAAAATGATAATATTATGCTATAATGATGCAATGTGACAAGTATTGCTTCAATAGCAATCTTAGTACATTCTATAAATGTATCAAAGGCCATACATTTTAAACTTATTAAATATAGCATGTCAAACATTATTGTTCTTATAAAAGTTGATTGAATACTACTAGTTCTCCCAAAGGGGGAGAAACAACTTGAGGTAACATTTTATTTGATTCTAAAGTATAACTTTAACAAGCAATTGTGCTACAATTTGTTTAAACAAACAAACAAACAAAAAAAATAAGCACTTGTCTATAATACAAAAAGCAGTAAGGTGAAACACTGAAAATCTATTTTCTCAGCTTTGTTAATATTGTCCCTATTTACAGTTATGATCTGAGAGCCTCTCTATCTCTACAGTAAAATGTATAAAAATAAAATAAATACACATCAAAGAGAATATCAATGCAGTATTCATTTTTGCACTTCCAAAGCAGTAGTATAGAGTAAAAACTGGAAAACTGGTAACAAAGTAAATCTAAGGTGAAAGGAAATTCATTTTGAATAATAAGGGATAAAATCTTAAATAATCAGGTTTCAATACTGGGGAAGACAGAAGCAAGGGGAAGATGATGGTATAGAGCATTTCATAGAAAAATGAAGAAATCAGACATTTTCATTAATCCATTAAGCCATAGAAGTTTGGGGGCCAGTGGTAATTTAAGATTACTTTGCCAATGTACAACAAAATGAGAAGATCTACATGCAAAAGTTTACCTGTGATGACCAGTTAGGCAACTGGTCCATGGATAAGAAAAAAAAATGAACCTGAATAAGGATGAGATGGGTAAGAACAGAAGGTAGTGTAACTTTGAAGATGTGAAATATTTGTTCTCTCTAAAGAGTTTAGACTTAGGAATTTAGGACCTTTTTCAAAATAGCAATAAGAATAAAATAATGAATTAATAATTTGTTTTTTAAGAGCACCAGGACATTTTGTGGACTGAGAAGTAAATGGATGGAAAATTATATTTTATGAAAATAAAAACAAACAAATAAAAAAGCTAGGGTGGCAATAATTATACAAGACAAAATAGGTTTTAAAAGAAAGTCTATGTAACAAGACAGAAAAATACCTGGAAATTCCAGTTCTGGGTATTTATCTGAAGAAATGTAAAACACTAAATCAAAAAGACATACTCACCACTTTTCACCCTTTTGGCTAAGATCAAGTGTAAAGATATATGCACCCATATGTTCATTACAGTATTATTTATAATACCCAAGTTATGGAAACAAACAAAGTGTTTATCAATAGATAAATGGAGAAGAAATGGTACAAACATATGATGAAATATAACTAAGTGATAAAAAAAAAAAAAATCTTGACATGTGCAACAACATGGATGGACCTAATTTTGCTAAGTGAAATAAGTCAGACAAAAAAAGACAACCATTGGTTCAATTCCCAGTCAGGACACATAACCAGGTTGCAAGCCAGGTCTCCAGCCAGGTCCATAGCTGGAGGCAGGTGAAAGGCAACCATACATTGATAGAAAGAAAAAAAAAAGACAAACACTATATGATTTCACTTATATATGCATTGAAAAAACTAGCCCTGGCTGGTGGCTCAGTGGATAGGCACTGGCCTGCCAACCCAAAGGTCGCTGGTTCAATTCCCAGTCAGGGCACATAACCAGGTTGCAAGCCAGGTCTCCAGGCCGGCCCATAGATGGAGGCATGTGAAAGGCAACAATACATTGAGGTTTCTTTCTCTCCCTCTCTGCCTTTCTCCCTTCCCCTCTCTCTGAAAATAATAAATAAAATCTTTAAAAAAATAATAAAATAAATGAATAGGCATGACAAAAACAGAATCATAGATACAGAAACATTTTGACACTTGCCAGATGAGAGGGTGTTTGTGGGGAATGGTGATAAAAGTGAAGAGATTAAGTATGAATTGTTAGTTATAGAACAGTAATGTGGATGGATGTAAAGCACAGCATAGGGAATGCAGTCAATTATATTGTAACAACTGTGTACAATACTAGCTGGGTACTAGATTTACTGGGGTGATCACTACATAAATTATACAAATGTCTAATCACTGAGTTGTACACCTGAAACTAATATAATACTGTATATCAACTAATTGTAAAGTAAAAAACATATTTAAAGTATTGCAAACTTTTGTAAATATTAAAACATCTAAATTCTTTATAAAATAAAATATATATTTCATAAGTCTTTATCACCTTTAAAGAAATGTTCTTAATCTTCCTTTTATTATAAGATTATGGTATGTGTTACTAACATAAAATCATGCCATTTTAAATATATACATGACCTGAGGGCCAGTTCCTTCTTATTATAGACTAATAAATTGATATCCACTGAGGTTAAACTGAAGAAATAAGTTAATGCAAAATAGCTCTAATTCCAAAATTTCAAAGTGTTTACACAGAATTTATATCTAGATATCTAATGATCACTTCAACTATAACACAAAAATGGAACTCATGTTTTATTTTTATAAGCCATCTCTATCTTAGGTGCTAACTCTCTCTTTCAGTTTGCATGGCCTGTAAATAAGGCATTAACTATTCTTTCTCCTCATTGTTTTCAGGTTGGTCTGCATAGCAAACAGCCTTGTGACTATAGGCAGATATGCTTCCTTTCCATCAGAGTAATGATAATATCCCTCCGGAGCAGGGAACAGGCTTGCCTACTGCTGTTTACAAAATGTGTGTGTTCCCTAAGCTAAGTGTTTCTCTCCTGTAATATAACCCACTATCTGTGCAAGTGTCATCTTGTGCTCTTCATGTCAATCTTTGGAAACTGAGTATTGGGGATCTATTCATAAAAGTTCTAAGGCTGTTACTAGTGGTATTGAACCTAGAATCTTATGTCACTAGCATCCATGAAACTGCAGCTGACTAACCTGTTAGCTTGAAATTAGGATGAACCCTCAGATTCTTAATAATTCTTGACACATCTTCTCACTTCTCTAAATTAATTCAGTTTTATGTTCTGAAACTAAAATGATCTGTTACATCATGTTAAAGTGAAATAACTCTTGCTCTGATATTCAATGCAATGTTAATGTAATAATGTTAAGAACAAAAATAACTGGAAGATGAACATTAAAGACATAACTGGAAGAGAAGTCAGAAAACCTCCTTCATTATTCTTGGACTACCTCGAGGCAAATCAAGGTTGTATAAAGGAGTAACAAAAAAGTGATTTTCAAGACAGGAAGGAGATTTCCTTAGAGAATGATATGCTTTGACTCAAAAAAAAAAAAAATAGGTAGTTGGTTGCTACCTTCTAATCCAAGCATAGTGTAAGTATGCTTGTTTTCCTTTTGGACTTTCTTGGGAACATTTTCAGAAGGTATTTGGTTTCTGTGTAAGTCTGAAATCAGTGAGAAACTGGCTAACTGCATTTTTGACAGAGGCAGGTAAGACTATTGCCCAATTCTTATGAACCAAATGGTTCTTTCTGGCAAGGCTGAATATATTTCAGTTAAATACTTCCTGACAAAACCTTCTGGGTAGATAAAGGGCTTAACAATGAGAATCTGTCTGGGACAGATCATAAATGGACCAAAACTTGAGCGTTGAAATCCAGTCATGAGAAAGAAATGCAACACTGGCAATATGAGAATTACCTCTATGCAAGCCCTTGTGATTAGCCTCTCAATAATTATTAAAAATGACCCAAAAGAGAAAGAATTAATATAAACATTCTTGAGATCCACGAGCATGAAACTTCCAACAAGGAGAAAGTGTTTCTTCATTTTGTTTATATATTATCCCTATTGATTTGCAAATATTGTATCAACCTTGCACCTCTGTAATAAATCCCATTGATTACAATGTAGGATCTTTTCTTCAAAGATTTTATTTTTTTTTAAAGAAAAATGAAGGGAGGGAGAAAGAGAAAGAACCATTAATGTGAGAGACAAACATTAATCAGTTGAATTTCTAAATACACCACAAGCAGGGATCAAGCCCACAAAAGAGACATGTGCTCTGACCAGGAATTGAACCAGGAACCTATTGCTTTGTGGAATGACACCTGACCAGTTCAGCCACCCGGGTCAGGGAATGATCTTTTTAATGTATTGCTGGATCCTGTTTGTAAATATTTAGGTGAGAGCTTTTGCATCTATTTTCATCATGGATATTAGCCACTATTTTTTTCTTTGGTAGTGTCTGTCTGGTTTTGAAATTAAGATAATACTGGCTTCATAAAATGGGCTTAGAAGTCTTCTCTCATCTTGAATTTTCTGGAATAGTTTGAGAGGAATGGGTTTTAGTTTTCTTTAAATGTTTATCAAAATTCACCTGTGAAGCCATCAGATCCAGGACCTTTGCTTGCTGGGAGATAATGATCACTGATTTGACTTCATTAATTGTAATCAGTCTATTCAGATTTTCTGGTTCTTCCTGATTCAGTTTTGGCCAGCTTGTCAAATTTGTTGGCATATAGTATTTTTCATAGTATTTTCCTACAATTCTTTGTATTTCTGTGATGTCAGTTGCTACTTTCATTTCTGATTTTCCTTTTTATTTTTCTCATTGTTCTTGATGGATCTGGTTAAACTCTAGCCAATGTTGCTTTAGCTTTTCAAAGAAAGAGCTGTTGATTTCATTAATCTTTTGTATTGACTTCTTTCATCTCTATATCATTTATTTTCATTCTAATCTTTATTATTTCCCTCCTACTTACTTTGAGCTTTGTTATTCTTTTTCTTGTTTTCTTAGGTGTAAGTTTAGATTGTTTATTTGAGATTTTTCTTGCTTCTTGAGCTAGGCTTTTATTGCTTCTTACAACCGATTTTGCTGTTTCCCATAGATTAAGTTGTTATGTGTTCATTTTCATTTTGATTTCTTCCTTGATCTCATTGTTGACCCATTCATTGTTGTGTAACATATTATTTAGTCTCCCAGGGTTTGTGTGTTTTTCAGAGGTTTTTTTCTTGTAATTGATTTCTAGTTTCGTGGTCAAAGAAGATACTTGACAATTCCAATCTTCTTGAATTTATTGGCTAGTTTTACATTGTAATATATGGTTTCTTTTCGAGAATATTCCATGATCACTTAAAAAGAATATTCTGCCCTGGCTGGTAGCACAGTGGATAAGGTACCAGCCTGTGAACCCAAAGGTCACTGGTTCGATTTCCCAGCCAGGGCACATAACCAGGTTGCAAGCCAGGTCTCCAACTAGGTCCGTGGGTAGAGGCAGGTGAAAGTCAACAACCATACATTGATGCCTCTCTCCCTCTCTGTCTCTCTCCCTTCCCCTCTCTTGCAAGCCAGGTCTCCAACTAGGTCCGTGGTAGAGGCAGGTGAAAGTCAACAACCATACATTTATGCCTCTCTCCCTCTCTGTCTCTCTCCCTTCCCCTCTCTCTGGAAATAATGGATGAAATCTTAAAAAAAAAAAAAAAAAAAAAAAAAAAAAAGATTCTGCTGTTTGGGGGTAAAATGCTCTGAAAATATAAATTAAAATCCCTCTGACCTAGCGGATAGTTTGAGGCCACTATTTCCTTGTTGATTTTCTGTCTGGAAGACATATCAATTGATGTCAATGAGGTGTTAACATCTCCTACAATGATAGGTTTATTGTTGATCTCTTCCTTTATATCCATCAAGATTTTCTTTCTAAATTTAGATGTTCCTATATGGGGTACATATATGAAGGGATTAAAAAAATAGAAAACCTCATAGTCACAGACAATAGTATGATGATTAACAGAAAGAATGGGGATGGGGCAAGTAGAGAAGGATAAAGGGAGCTAAATGGTTACAAAAGATTAGATTTTGGGTGCTGAGCATACAAAATATAGATTATATATTAGAGACTTGTACACTTGGAACCTATATAACTCTATTAACCAATGTAACTCCAATAAGTTCAATTTTAAAAAAATGTTCCTGATCTCTGTTTCTTTTTGCTCTCCTTTTATCCATCCCCAAAGGGATGAAGTTTCAATAATTTTAAGGGGATGCAAGTAAGAAAGACAATAACAAGATTGAAACCTTCTTTTTAACTTTGCATCTCTGATTATAGTAGCTTATAATTTAGTGGAAGAGATAAAAAGATAAATTTAATCTTAGATTTGATATTTTAAAGTTATGACATAGCAATAGACATCATTTTCAAATAAAATCAGAATTGTATTTGAAATAATAATAAATATAGCAGACTAAAAATAGCAAAAGTTTACTACTTGATGGCTGTAAGAAACAATGGGTTTGTCACTGTGGTTAAGGATATCAACTGCTTATATTCTAATTAAGAAATTTAAAAAAAATAATAGTAAATTAAAATTCTATATGGACACATCATCTGTCTTGTTCAATAGTACATACTACCTTATATGACCACTTGACACCATGACACCAACAATATCTAACTTCCACTCATACCTTTATCCAGTCGGGCATTAATAGCTACCTTTCTTCCTCCCTCCCTTCCTATGTCCTCCCTGCCTCTCTCCTTCTCTTCTTTCCCTCTTTTTCCTTTTATAATCTTATTCTATGCTACCTAATATTACAGTATTCAATTAATTTGAATAAAAATTTTTACTCAAGAACTTTTATTGAACCTTTACTACTGAAATGTAATTTTACTACTGAAAATGACCTAGGAAAAGAAATATAATAAATAGTTCATCTCTTTAAAGAGCTGATCAAAGGATCTGGGAATGTAACAAAAATTATATTAAAAAGTATACTTTTTTCAAAATAATAACACATGTGTTCTATTTATTGACATGTGTGTTGGGTCCCCAGGTATGTTCAATTTGTAAAAATGCAATAACCTATGTAAATCTGCATACTTTTCTTTAAGTATATGAAACATATATAATATTTTTTAAAAACTGCCATAATTTGTGAAGAAAAGTATATTTACTAGCCAAAGCAGGTGTGAAGGTCTTCTAATTGTTCCTATATTGCCATAAATTAATTTAACTCAAATTTATTTAGGACATGTTTTAAAATCATTGATTCAAAATGGGACTTTAGGATACTTTAACATTTTTTAAATTTAATTAATTAATTGATTCATATTTATTTTAAAACATTTTACTTATTATTCTTAGAGAGAAGGGAAGGGAGAGAGGCAGAGAGGGAGAAAGGCATCAATGTATGGTTGTCTTTCACCTGCCTCCAGCTACAGACCTAGCTGGAGACCTGGCTTACAACTGCATTATGTGCCCTGGCTGGGGAATTGAACCAGCGACCTTTGGGTTAGCAGGATGGCGCCTTATCCACTGTGCCACCAGCCAGGGCAACTTAGGATACTTTTATTTAGTAAATTATTAAAGTGTAAATTTTAATATTTTTCAAAGCTTAGGGAAAATTATCCTTTTAACAATAGATTTTTGTGGCTTAAGTAAGAATTAACTGTGAATAACAGTTATAATTTTAACCAATTACTAACTGGTAACTAAATGTATATAACTAATTTTGTGAAGGAAACTAAGTATTCAAATCAAACAAAAGCATCATGCATAAAATTCCAAGTGCAATTTAAAACCATTTTATAACTATTAAAATTCTTATTTTAATCAAATGCTTTTGTGTTAAAAACTGAGTTTTTAAATTAAAGGGTAAACTTTATAATTACAACAAAATAAATATATACTCTTGAAAGAACACTGTAAAATAAACATCTAGGATTAAAACTATGCTAAGAAAACTATTACCCATACACCCTCACTTCAGACACACACACATAAGTGCTAAGATGAAAGGTACGTTTATTTAGATTTCATTATTAGAAATGGAAGAGCTATTGTTAAGTACACTATTGTCTGTTAGTTGCATTCATGAACATATGAGGTCTGTCCAGCAGATATCCAGCAATGCAATATGAAAACTAGAGACATTCATTGGAGAAGATACAAGAAAGATTGTACATAAGACAATGAGGTTTCAGTCCCCTTCAAAGTAGGCACCTTGGGACCTCACACAGTTCTCCCAATCACCATCAGCTGCCCTGTCGTAGTTTCCTGATGTCATTTCTCATCAGTGGTCTGAAATCTCTACCCTTTCAAAGGTAATGTTAGTTTTGGGGAAAGTCAGAAGTCACAGGGCACCAAATTTGGGCTGCAGGGAGACTGGGTCATCTGGGTGATTTGATGTTTTGGCAAGAAAAAAAAAAAAAACCTCTGCATGTGACATGATGCTTGAACAGGTGCATTGAAGCTCCCAGTCACTAGTTATTCATAACTTTAGCCTTCTGAATCATCTGAAATTTTCTGCAGAGTAATGTTCAAGCGTAACACAAAATCTGATGCAGATTCATTGTTCTACTGGCTTAATCATTTTGAATATGATGACCAGACAGAACACATGCTCACTCAAGGGCATCTACTGCCTCCGCTGACTAGTACAGTGAAGTCATCATTGTTCATGCATGCACATTCTAGTCCACTCCCCTTGGCTGCCAGGTTAGATCAATGTCACACAAACCAGTTCATTATATTTACACTGGCTGGACATTTTCTGGGCATACCTCATTGTACCAAATAACCTGTATGTGTATTTGTGTGTTTGTATAATCTTTCTATGATTCAGATATATACTATAGACCCACATATCCTTATAAATTCTTATTGGATATTATCACTTACATATCTCATAGGCACATCAAATTGAATAGGTTTAGAATTGAACTCATCTTCCTCTTTATTCCTCTATACTATACTATACCCTATCTCAAAAAATGGCATTACCACCTATTTGGTCAACTGATCCAGAAATCTGGAAATTTTCCTTATTCCTTTACAGTTCTTAAAATCCACTTAATTGCTACCTAATACCATCAGGCCTAACTTTATAAATGTACAAATATGATTCCCACTTGCCATCCCCCCTGCTATTGACTCCACTTTGTTCCAGGCTTTCATTATTTCTAACCCACTTTGTAATGACAACCTCTTGACTTGGCTGCCTGCCAACAGTCACAGCTGTGCCTCTTCAATTCATTCTCCAAGCTGTGGCAAAATCTTTTACTTCTTTTTTCAAAAATAAAAATGGGAGTTTTTGAAATACCTGCCTGACAGCAGAAAAGATATCATCCACTACTTAAAATCTACAGTGTCCATGAAATAAAACTAAATCCTTTAGGTGGCATACAAGCCTCCCTTCCTGTATCTCCAAATTCTCTTGATGTGCCACTTTTCATGTTATGCTGTAGTCTTACTTTATGGAACTGCTTCAGTAGTTCCACAGTTCTATAACTGTATGAGCATATATGTGTGCATGATATGGATAGCTGCATTTGTGTGCTGAGAGAAAGTGACTTCAACAGAGGAAGACTGAGAAATGAAAAGATGGAGAGATTAAAAAAAAGGATGTGGATAGTCACAGGAACCAAATGTAACTGTAGTTTTATCTGGCTCAAGAGATTTCTGGTGACTTTCTTCTTTCTATTCCCTCCTTTCCCCCCAAATTGCTACAATATCCATGCTAGTTTTACAATCTGAAAAATAAATTATTGATTGATTGATTTCTACTGCTCAAGAACCATTTTAAAACTACCTTGTTTGTTCATGATAAAGTTGAACTCATATATTTACAGTCCTCTTTTAAAAGCATATGTAAAAATCAATAGTTATTATTCTGGACATTCTTGTAGTCAGCCACTTATAGAACTTTGAGGTTCTTATTTTGTAATCGAACATAATTATGAAGTAAATAAATATTGATTCTTAAACAAAATGCATAAATTATAGTTTAGTGTCACTTATACATCATTACAGGAGTTTCAAGATAAACATTTTATCAACTATCATATTAGAATTCAATAGCAGCTTATTATGACTTATATTTTTATTAAAGGGTCTCATAAGTGTAACAGTTTAATACAATATGTTTTTGATGTTTACTATATCCTAAATAAATGCTCTACAACATAATGTGGATTCACACAAAAAAAGCACAAATCAAGTGTAATGAGAATTTAGGGTTGATATCTAATGTAATCTTATGTTTTTACTTTATTATTTATTTAGCACTTTAACTGGTCTTGTTTAGACTTTGGTACAATTTCTAAATTGAAGGCATATATGGGGCAAAATATGTTCCCTTAGAAGTGACAAACAATAACATAAAGTAAAGAATAATCAATAATTCAATGTGAATAAAATTAGAGGGAAAAATTAAAAGGATTAGATGCCTATTTAGTTAGAGTGTCACCCTTGTACACCAAGGTTGTGGGTTTCAACCCCAATCAGGGCACATAACAAGATGCAACTAATGAATGAATAAATAAGTGGAACAATAAATCTCAATCTCCCTCTCTCTCTCTCTCTCTCTCAAATCAATCAATAAAAATATATATAAAAGTTTTGATAAGCTTATAATTGATGAAGATCAAATTAAAGATGACCATAATTATTAACATGCTTTCACATTATTCTGTAGCACAATGTAAACCCTTTCAATGGTTTCAAGAAGCTGAGGACAAAATTAACACTGTATTACAGGAAGATAAAGCCCATATAAACACATGAAATAAATTGTAGGATTATAGAGTTGACTGATAATTATTCTATGATAATAATTCAGATAAGAGTATTTATCAAATGCTTATATATGTCTCAGGTACAGTGTGTATATATTCATCTTTATATACATATACATACACATACACACTGTCTGAGACACATACACACATGTTTAATATTATATATTATATTATATTATTTAAAACTCCTTAAGAATTAGTATTTTCTTATTGGCATTCAGATAGAGACACTAACTTAGCTGGGTTAATTACAGATTCACATAGGAACTTTGCAATTTGTTTGGGACACAAAAGTATGAATATAGAAATATAGTGGGAATGGTGGGTATAATAATAGCCCAAGCAATGTAAACTGGGGCCAGGAAATAGCTTTAGGAATGAATATGAAATAATAAATCATAAGAGTAATAAAACATAATTATCAGTGGCTTTAAAGAGCACATTATTTTGCAAAATCAAGAGATGTTCAGCATTATTCAAAAATTTGAAGATGCATTATATGGAGCAATTAGTATACCCTTAAATAAAATGTCTGTTTGGAGAAACAGAGAAACAGGGGAGAGGAAAAAAAGGAGGGAGGGAGGGAGGGAGAGGAGGAGGGAAGGAGAGAGGAGAGAGAAAGGGAGGGGAGAAGGGAGGGAGGGAGGGAGGGAGGAAGAAGAGAAGGGAGGGAGGGAGGGGAAGAGCATGGGAATACCTAGAACCTTAAAAAAGATGGAATTAATATTTAGAGAATAATGTGGGGGCAGAGAGCATAACCAATTTTAATTTTAGATGCCAAACGATTACCCAGGTAGTAGACTTTTACAATATGAAACTTGAACTTAAGGAAGTGGAAGTAGATGGATTAAAAGGAGAGAAATGACAGTTTATTATTGCCCATTTTGATTCAGGGTGTAGAGATATTGGCATGATCATTTAAACTAGTGTAGTAGATAGGAGACATAAATCATAATGCAAGTATAATGGATTAGAAGCTAAGTGTTCATAATATAACACACATAGCAAGGACATTTTTAATAGTTTTTAAATCATGAAAAAAGGTAGATAGTGCTATAACTTAACAGATAAAAAGGATGAGGTAGATTATTTTTTCTTTTTTTTTTAGTATAATATAGGAAAAATGGGCAAGTTTTTATGTTTAACTAAAGAATAAATTGATAATGAGCATACTTACAATCCAAAGACAGAAATAAAAGACAATTATAGAGCAGGATCACAGAAAACAAGAGGTTAAAGGAGATTAAGTAAAGAGTCATTGTGTCTTGATTTAAACACAGCATTTATTTCATTCTCTGAGACAAAGGAGAGTACAAGTAAAGATGTATCGGGACAGAAAGGAATGGGTAGTTCTGTTGCATGTCATCACCAGATTATATAGATAGAAGTTCTTGACACATGGAGAGAAGATGAGGTCAATTTGCCATTAAGGGCTTATACACAGAAGAAAAGATTTGTAAGATGCATAATGAGAAATGTGGAAAGGAGCCCTTAGAGGTGAGATATGTTGTATAGTTGAGTCTCATGATTTTTCTCCCAGGTCATTATAGGTATTCAACATTCATAGACAATGATCATAACAAAATGATAAGACTCTATTTTAGGAAAGTATAATTTAATTATCAATAGGGTAATTATTTGTTGTGTTTATAATTTTTGCATAAATAAATTTATCCCAGGCTGGTGTGGCTCAGTGGACTGGTGCCAGCCTGAGAATCCAAAGGTCACTGGTTTGATTCACCAGTCAGGGCACATAACCAGGTTGCAAGCCAAGTCTCCAGCCAGATCTTTAGCTGGAGGCAGGTGAGAGGCAACCATACATTCACTGATGCTTCTCTACCTTTCTTCCTCTCTGAAAATAATGAATAAAATCTCTTAAAAAAGCAGAAAAGAAAAAAATTCAACCCACTCCTTTAAAAAATTAATTTATCATTTGCCATAATACTTTATCATATAAAGGGAAGTAGAATAATATTATGTCAATATTTTCATATACGGTTTTAATTTACTAATTATTTCAACAAATAATCATTGAATAAACCTTATGTGTTCAACACTTTAAGTACTGGGGATAAAAAAAGCAGAATATCTGACATCTCACAACAATTATAAATATCAGCTACACACGTCACAGCAAAACCTTGGTCTGTGCCAGATTTTGCTTTACATCTCCAAGCAAAGGCCAATATTTTCAAGAGTGATTGAACTCATTTATTGATTACTTGCTTTGTGACACATTTTCAGCTAATTGTTCCCATTTATTCTCTCAGCCCTCAGGCTAATTTTATAACACAGTACTAGTCTCTCATTGAACACGTGAGGAAACAACTAAAAGAGGTTAATTTCTCAAGACAGTATGGCTAAATCTGGTGGAACCAGCTTGAGCCAAGGTGTTTTTTATTCCAAACTGAAGTGAATAGAGATAAAATAACAGAGAAAAACTGAAGAGATACAGTACCTTTAAAAATATATCTATTAAGAGAAAAAACCTGATGATATAGAAAGCACCCAAATATAGTATTATTCAATCATAAATGATAATTGCCTTTAACATTTATTCCTGTTGTTTATTCTTTGTGTATTTATATTTCAATAATTTATATTTGTATTGTGGTAGCTTTCCCCTCCTTTATTTGGCCACCACTTTGGGGAACAGGAAAAAAGATGAGGGACTAGCCAAAGAACAAGAGCAGTAGCACCTATTGTCCCAAGGTGTCTAAAAGAGCGTGACTCTGGGAAAGAAAAGATTGCCAATAAACATGAAAGAAAACTGAATTTTCTTCACCTTAAAACTGCAGAATGATGAGGCAGCCACACACAAGATTTCAGACAGATGAATAAAAGTCCATATCCAAAGCATAATCTTATTAGCTTTTGTTCAAGCATTTTTTTAAGAAAATTAAGTTTGATTATTGATTATGAGTTTGAAATATTTTGTCTTACTCAGGTTAGGCTAACAAGCTGGTCAGGATTTTATAAAGCTTTGGTTATAAAACTTAATTTTTAGGAATTAAGTTTCCTTCCAAAAATAAAAACTAAATATGCAGGCAGCTGAGGCAAAATGGCAAGCAGGTGCCAATGGGTGTCTCTTTTTTTATCTTGTGATGCTGTTCTTAATGGGAAGGAAACCACAGAGCAGCCATTCCCACCACGTGCAGGACTGCAAATGGTACCCGGGTGCTGAAATGAACGCAGGGAGCCTCAATTTGAGGATTTCAGGTTCCTCAAATCATCTGCCTCAATTTGAGGATTTCAGGTTCTTCAAATCATCTGCCTGACTCTTTCTCTCAGAGATTTCTCCAGTTAAACCTCTGGGTTGAAGGATATCTTAAGGAATAATCCCAGAATTCACAACTTTGCAAAGATTATAAAGAACCACAAAGGACCTTGAATAAATAAATAAGGGTATAGCAAATTGAGTTATGACTTAAGAGAAGCAAGTTGGAGTTCGAACTCAGAAAGAAACTAGAAAAGACATTTTAAAAATTGGTTTGGTCCTGGCTGGTGGCACAGTGGATAGGGTGCCAGCCTGCAAACCCAAGGGTTGCTGGTTTGATTCTCAGCCAGGGCACATAACCGGGTTGCAAGCCAGGTCTCCAGCCAGGTCTGTAGTTGGAGACAGGTGAAAAGCAACCATACATTGATGTCTCTATCCCTCTCTGCGTCTCTCCCTTCCCCTCTCTCTAAAAATAATAAACAAAATCTTTAAAAAATTGATTTGAGTAGTATAAAATCTTAAGGAAAAAAGGTCAATCAACTAAGAAAGACATAGTTCTAAAAATTATATTTTAAAATAAACCACCATATTATTTTGAATGTAAATAATGTTTGAAATAAGTTGCAAATTACAGTCACCAATATTGTCTCATTGTTTTTCAAAGGGATAGGCTAACTCCATTAGAAGTTAAGGGACCAAATTGAATGGGTGGATTAGAACTGTAATGTTTGCAAAAAGCTAAAAATAACAAAATTATATGCTTGTGTGTAGAGAATGAATGTTAAAACAAGATGTGAAACATATTTATATTTCCAAAACAGTGCAGAATATGCTAAGTAAGTACAATTTAGACCATGGGAATTTAAAAAAGCTATAACTTACTTGGGACATTTTTTTAAAAGGCAGCTTCTTAGGCCCTGACTGGGGTGGCTCAATGGATAAGGCACCAGCCTATGAACCCAAAGGTTGTTGGTTTGATTCCCAGCCAGGGCACATAACCAGGTTGCAAGCTAGGTCTCTAGCCAGGTCTGTACCTGGAGGCAAACATACATTGATGACTCTCTCCCTCTCTGCCTCCCTCCCTTCCCCTCTCTCTGAAAATAATAAATGAAAAAATCTTTAAAAAGGCAGCTACTTTTTCAATCACATTTTATTTATTACTGAAAGTAGGCACATTTTACCTTACCCAGTGGAAGTCAGGTACCTTAAACAGATGAAGTTTTAAGAGTTGTTTACATTTGCCATTTACAGTTTAGAGATTTAGAGGTTAAAGGCAGAGACCTTTATAAAACCTCTCTCTCCTTCCCCCTTTCCCTTGTTTGTATTTTATTTAAATGCTGAATTTTAAATAGGCACATGCAGCATAATCTTCCTAAATATGTAAGCCGTTTAAAGGTTTGTCCAAAAATACACTCAATATACTTTATTACTCCTGAATAAACTCAAAATCTAAGTACAATGGATTTTATAGACACTTATACTAGCTACAATTTGCAGGCCAGAAAGAGTGAATCACTGACCAAATTAGTGAAAAATGCAGTGAATTAATCATCTCATGTAACTCAAGACAGGATAAGCTTCAGGATTAATTTGTACTTCATTATTTCAAAGATCTAATTTAAGTCAGTCTTTCAACTTTGTTAGTTATGAACCGTAGACTAGCATTAAAATGGCTACCATGGGTCTTGGGTTCAAACTCAGGAAAGGTGGTGCCCAGGGAAAGAAAAGGACCATTTTTTCTTTTTTTCTTTTTTTCTTTTTTTAAGATTTTTTATTTATTATCTTCAGAGAGAGGGGAAGGGAGAGAGGAAAAGAGACTCAGTGTATGGTTGCCTTTTACCTGCCTCCAGCTACAGACCTGGCTGGAGACCTGGCTTGGAACCTGGTTATGTACTCTGGCTGGGAATTGAACCTTCGGGTTCCCAGGCCGGTGCCTTATTCACTGTGCCACCAACCCGGCCATTTTTTTTTTTTTTTCCTTAAACTACATTTGTTTAGGAAGCAAGAGAATTATTTAATTACCCGATGTCCAACACTTAATTGCTGAAATGCATAAAAATGATGTTTTTGTTTTGCTTGTTTTGCTCTGTTCTGGTGAGAGAGAGACAGACAGAGACAGAGAGAGAAATGGGGAGAGAATAAGAGATATGAGGTTTGTCCCAAAAGTATTGAGCCAATGTCAATATATAAAGCCATTGCCCAGCCAATACTTTGGGACAGGCCTCATAGGTGAGTTTTGCTAAATAAGAAAGCATTCTAACAGGGAGATTTCAATGTTATTTCATGAAGCAGGGAGGTAGCATAGCTTCTACCACTGCCATTGTTCAGGTTACTAACTGCAGATGCTGTAAATGATTTAAGAGTTTGAGAAAAGTATAGCAACCTCCTTATATTACTTTGGCATAGCTGTATTTCCTCCATAGTCTACTATTTATCAAGCAAATATGCGGTGGCTAACCATTATACACCAAACATTAGGAAGACAGTTATCTTTAGCATAAACTCCTCAAGCAGACACTAGAGATAGAAACTGTGAATACATATACCAATTTGTATTTGCAACGTTCAGAAATTGTGTGTAAAATCAACTAGAGTAAATAAAATAGTATATGTGCATTTAATTTTCTATAATAAAACAGAAAAAAAAACATTCTACAGGAAATTCAAAATTATATTTTATGAAACCTATACTATGTTACCTTGGTAAAAAAATTAATGTTTCAATAAAAACTCATACTATATTGAATTTCTGTATATATATATATAAATATAAATGAATTTCATACATGTGCAACTTAATTTAGGACCACATAATAACAACCTAAATTAAAATTCTTAATTCAACCAGAAATAATTAAAATATTGAGGAGATGAATATAAATGAAGATGTTGATAATAATAGTTGCATTGGAGGCAAGACCTAGGAGGATACACTTTCTTCACTTTAGCCACAGAGCATTGTGGCAAGGTTTCTGAGAAAGCGAATGTCTTTACATACCTTTACATGGAAAATATAGATATTATGTTATAAATTAACTCTAACAAAATGAATATTAATATTACATATGTATATATATATGCATATATAAGATGTGTTTTGAAACTCAGGGTCTTGATTTAAAGTTAATTCAAAATGGAAAGTAAAAATAAGCAGCATGCCTAGTTGATATGGAAGAAAAATAATCAAATTAAGTGCTAATGGCATTCTTTCTGCACACTATTAGCAATCTATTCTTTAATCACATTATTCCACATGCTATTCCCCCAACAGACACTTCCTCCTCCAATTAAAATTAGCTGGACATATATTCTCCTCTCTTCCTTTTAATAATCCATTTATTGAAATGTCTTTCTGCCTCTTTCCTGTCCTTATAATTCTCATTGATTAAAGGGCCAGCTCATTTTATCTCCTCTGTAAAGAATTTATTTTGTATTGTCTCCCATTTGAAAAATATATGTTTATTTAAAAAAGAGATATTAAAAAAAAAATTGGTGCATTGTCTCATTATTTTATTGATGACTTCCTTTGCCATGCAAAAACATTTTAGTTTGATGTAGTCCCATTTATTTTTTCTTTTGTTTCCCTTGCTGAGGAGATATATCAGAAAAAAAATACTGCTATGAGCAATGTCCTAGATTTTATTGCTTATGTTTTCTTCTAGGAATTTTGTGGTTTTGGGTCTAACATTTAAGTCTTTAATTCACTTTGAATTTATTCTTCTGTGTGGCACAAAACAGTGGTCTGGTTTCATTTTTCTGTATATATTTGTCAAATTTTGCCAACATCATTTCTTGAATAAACTACCTTTATCCCCTTTTTCATAGAGGACCCCAGAAAAACAAAAATTATCTTCTGGCATGTGGACCCCTTGTAATATGGGCTTTCCCTACTCCCCTACTACGTGAGTGTTCTAGGAAACCATCTGTGTCAGTGTACCAGCTGGGACTGTTGTGAAAAGCTGCATCTGGAGTCAATGAATTTATCTCAGGGTTCTTTCAAGGCATTTGCCCATTTCATGATGGGTGATTTACAGTGCACCTACCCACCAACATGTTGAGTGTTCAGCAGTTTGTGAATTAAAATGGCATGATGCCTGTGCCCCACCCTCCCTATTTACCAGATCTTTCCCCATATACTTTTTTTTTTGCTCCACTAGATGAAAAAAATGTCCTCAAAAGAAAATATTTTGCTTATGTGGAAGATGTGAAACAAAAAATGGCAGAAGCAGTAAAAGGCATTAAGATTGATAAGTTCAAAAACTGTTTTGAGCAATGGAAAAAGCATCTCAATAGGTATCTTGCATCAAATGAAGAACACTTTGAAGATGACTGAAATGTAAATATGTAAGAATAAATACACATGTTTTTATAAATAAACTCTGACATATTTTGGGTCCTCCTTGTATGTGCTTGCTTCCTCTGTCAAATGTCAATTGACGGTAAAGGTGTGAGTTTATTTCTGGGCTCTTGCTTCTTTTCCATTGATCTGTGTGTCTGTTTTGTGCCAGTACCATGTTGTTTTGATTATTATGGTCCTATAGTATAGCCTGATATAAGGTAGTATAATTTCTCCAACTTTGTTATGCTTTCTCAAGATTGCTGTTGCTATTCAAGTCCTTTTGGGTTCCATATAATTTTTAAAAACATTTGATCTACCCTGGCTGGTGGCACAGTGGATAAGGCACTGGCTTATAAACCCAAAGGTTGCTGGTTCAATTACCAGCCAGGACACATAACCAGGTTGTAAGCCAGGTGTCCAGCCAGATCCGTAGCTGGAAGCAGGTGAAAAGCAATTGTACAATGATGTCTCTCTCCCTCTCTTGCCTTTCTCCCTTCACCACTCTCTAAAAATTATAAATAAAATATTTTTAAATAAATATTTGGTATAGTTCAGTAAAATATGTCAATGACATCTTGATAGGGATTACATTGTATCTACAGATTGCTTGGGTAGTATTGACATTTTAATTATGTTAATTCTTACTATCCTACTATCCATGACAGAAACACACTATGGGATTACACTTAGACCCACAGATAGAGAACAGACTGACAGCTCTTGGTGAGGCAAAATCATAATATTGATCAGCCTCGTTTCTTACAAAAGAGAAAATTGAATTAGATTAGATTGGAGCAAACTTGAAAAGGTCTTCCAGTACTGAGAAAAAGAAAAGAAAGGAAGTAATACATGATGGTGGAGGTAAGTGATGTTAGAGGGAGGAAAAATAACTTATTTGAGCATAATTTATGCTCCTGAATAAAACAATGTAACACATGAAACATGAGTAGACAAAGAATGGTTTAAAGAGGTAGGAAAAACCTGAATTGTAGGATTATTGATCTCCATCCAGGTAAAGATGAAAGAATGAAGAGCCAGTTCCAAGAATCTCCCTTTCCAAACACTTGCAAATGAAAAGGGATCAGAAGATGCTGATATTTTTTAGCAATAGTTTCCAATCCGCTGCCCACCTCTCAGAATCTGTTATTTAAGCAAATTCTGAGAAACTCAGTAAGCCTCTCAAATTTAAAGAAATGTGATAGTAATGAAATACTATGGGTCTTTTATTTTCTGGTTAGGAGAAATGAGGGAGACAGAAGAGAAAGTAACAGTGGCAACGTTGAAAGGACAAGTGAAAGAAAAAAGAGAGAGAGAAAGTATACAATCCAGAATATGTTTCTGTGAGTGAATGTTAGTTACAGTACTTTTTGATGATTTAGCAAACTGAACTACATCTTTAAATAGAATAAAATGACTTTGAACTGCATTA
Organism: Noctilio leporinus; assembly: GCA_004026585.1. Taxonomy (NCBI): domain Eukaryota; kingdom Metazoa; phylum Chordata; class Mammalia; order Chiroptera; family Noctilionidae; genus Noctilio; species Noctilio leporinus. The sequence continues at coordinate 348,930 of PVIW01000003.1, read as the reverse complement.
CAAAAAAAGAGAAAGAAAAAAGAAAAAGGCTCTGTGTATGGCTTATACTCATCCCAGCAAGTGTCAAATTTATATAAAAGTGCAGAGAATGAACCTTCAAATTAAAAGTGTCATGGTAGGAAAGAAGTAGTGGAGAATTCACTCACATTATTTTAATAGAGATAGATGTAGGCAGAAAACCCCAAATTTTGCATACATGAGAAAAAATAAAGCATCATTAAAATGCATCAAATATGTAAATAAATGCAAATAAAGTTTATAAATATATAAAATAGATACCCGTTTAAAACTTGTAGTCATAATCCAAAAGTTAGTAGATATTTTAAAAATACTTTTTACCATAAAACTTAACTATAATGAGTTCATTAAAATTAAACTTTTAAGAAGAGCAGAGAAAGAATAAGAAAAATGAGAATTATAATTACTGAGAAAAGTATTCAGATTGAACAGAACAGTACCATAAAAAGATAATAAATTAGAAATAGAATGGCCATGACAGAAATGTAAGTTATGCAACTAAAGAAAGATTTTTATAATCACATTAAGTGTAAAAGCAAATGCAAAGATAAAATAGAAAGAAAAACTAATGATAATAATGATGCAAAATTAAAATATTGATGTTCTGAAATTTAAAAACTCAAATAAAATAAAAACATTTAAATAGTATAATAAAACATTCTTTTTCTAATATTTTGGAAAATGTGCACAGTGTCCAAAGCTCAGATCGTTAGGTTAATAGATAGGACTCTAAATAAAATAGGTAAGATATGATCATAATTTTAAGTTTATGTAAATACAACTATAAAGAATTCTTTAAAAATGTTGATTGAAAGAGCAAACATTTCAAGAGTACAAAAAAATTAGGCTATTCTGAAAGATCTTCATAAGTAACTTTCAATAATGTAAAACATTGGGGAAATGTCCTTAAAGTTTTGTAGGATAGAAAATATGATTTATGGGAGCCAAAAAATGGCCCCTAGAAGATATCTATCCATGTCCTAATCCCCAGAAACTGTGAGTATACTACATGGCAAAAGGGACTTAGTATTAATAAGCCAGTCAGTGAAAGACAAATACCATATGATCTCATCCATTTCAGGACAATAATGAACAAAACAAACAAATAAGCAAAACAGAACCAGATACATGAATACAATGAATAGATCTCCAGTGGGCAGAGGGGAGAGGGGCGATGGGAAGGGAGAGGAGGAGGCAAAGAAGGGGAGCAGTTTAGTCAAGAAACTAGTATTGAAGAACCATGGACATGGACAACAAATGGGACTGACTTTGCGGGGGAGTGGGTGAGCGGGGAAGGGGGCAGAGGGAAGGAAAAAGGGAATGGATGCAATAAAACAACAATAAAATTAAATTCAAAAAAGGTAGATATAGTTTGCTATAAGAACTAACTTTTCTTTGTATTTGCATTAGCTTTTGTTTAAAATTGTGGGTCAAAGATTTGGAAGGTTAATTACCTTGCATTATCTAGGTAGGGAAGATCTACTCATGGGTCCTTAAAAGTTAAAGGATTTGAGAAGAATGGGTCTGACCTTCCAGCAGAAGGGTTTTTTTGCCCCATTGCTGGTACTGAGATATAGGGAGCAATGGGCAAAGAGCTAAGTGTGACTCTAGGCTGACAGCCATCCAGCAAACAGAAGGCCTTATTCCTACAATCTCATGGACCTGAATTCTGTCAGCACCTGAATGAACAAGAAAATGGAAAGGAACACAGTTCTCCTTGCCATCTCCTTGATTTTTAGCCAGGTGAGCTCCAAACTGAGTGTCTGATGTACAGAACCATAACATAATATATTTGTGCTCTTTAAAGCCACTAAATTGGTGGTGATTCGTCATGGCAGCAATAGAAACCTAATAAGTAGCATAAGAATATTATAGAGACCAAGCTGTGTTCATGTGTAAAGAAAATAGATGGACATCTCTAAGAATGAAAAGTGGTTGGAATGCTCTCTTAGTGGTTCTCATGAGATTGAATTGGAAATGAGTCCCAAGTGTTCTTCCTTCTTTTATTTTAATTGCCTAAGGGGAAGTGAGACTTTCCAGTGCAGTGGCTAATGAGGCAGCTGAATAACATACATTAAAAAAAAAAAAAAAAAAAAAAGACTAGGAGGTTAAAAAAAAATGATAAGAGGGTTGGCTAGGTATTTTGTTCTATTTTCTTTTTTCCAGAGAAAATAAATCAAACCATAATATTTAAATTATGGTTTAAACATAAACAAGTGCACTTACATACCATGACTTTTAGAATAATGCTATTCTTAACATTTAAAAGAGCTCGTTTGGACAATAAAATATTAGGATAAAGAAATATTTCAAAAGTTCAATGTATAGTTTTATTTTAATTTCATTTAATTTAATATTGTATAATACTTAAAACATTAAATATAATTCTCTATCTTATTTATATGAAATAGTTTCTCCCCATTTCTACTTTTCCTACTCTATTTGTGTCTTTATTGCAAAGTGACTGGAATAATGTGAAGCCATGTCCATATTTTTTATATAATTAATTTGAAATATTAAATTAAAAATAACACATATAAAAATGGAGGCAGGTTACCTGATCATATTAATTAATGAAAAAATGTTATTTTATAGTATTAAATCTACATTTAACTATTTTTCTTGGATGTTAAAATTTGGATAACATCTCTAAGAATGTTATTCTACTACTATTTATCCCCAATCCCAAGTCCTACAAAAATCAATATAATTAAAAGTGTATCTATTTAACATATTAACTATTTAAATATATGCACTTACCATCTTGAACTTAACAGGTAAGTAATGCAAGCCACCACTATCAATCTGGATTAAAATATTACTAAATACTTATCAAGAACATTGCCAAAAGTTCTACTTACATAAAAAATACTTACTTTAAAAAAAAAAGTTTCTATGTAGTTTTGTGACCAGAACAATAGTTACTCTAAATGGTTCTGACTCTCTGTGTTCAATATTCTTCTTCCAAAATCAAAAGGAAAAATGGAAATCTGACACATCCTGACATTACTAGTCCAATATTCCTTGGAGTGTTCCTAATCATAGATGTTTGAGAATGACAGTAGGCAAATTTATTCTAACCAGAGCAGCAACATGTCATTTTCTTATTGTTCAGTTGATGCTGGTGTTTTGGTCTAACAAGTTTTGTCTAAAGACTTAACATTCTGCATGAGAGTATAAACAAATTTAGATTGTGTGTTGTTTCAACATAATTTTGTTTACACTGGAATTCAGGAAAAAAATATTTTGGGAAACCATATTTTATCCTTTTTCCCTTTCAAATTATAAACATGTTCTACACAGGAAGTGAGCAGATATTAAGAACCTATTCTCCAGACCCTAAATAGAATACAAAATATAAAAATCTTGACTCTTACCTAAAATTGTCATACTTAAATGTCACATTCAAAGAACAAACTAAACCAATATATACAAAGTAATAGTACATGCTGTATGACTGTGAATTATTAAAGTTGACCTTTCCTTTGTACTTCACTTATTCAGATATATAAAAGAAAGTTATCATGTTTAGTGTGGTAAGGGAAATGTTCCCTTTCAGTATTTGAATTAAGACTCAACCTACCAAGCCATGGCTGATGTGGCTCAGTTGGTTGGAGCATTGTCCAGCTACCACAGGTTGTATATTGACACCCAGTCAGGGTACACACCTAAATTTTGGGTTTAATCCCTAATCTGGGCAGAGTCAAGTGAGAACCTGGTCAAGGCATCCACAATCCCAATCTGGGCATGCTCGAGGGTCACCAATTGATGCTTCTCTTTTTCTTTGATCAATGTTCCACTCCATTCCTATCTCTCTACAAGCAATGAGGATATTTTTAAATTAATATACCTAAAATGGTAAGATTCATAAACATGAACATGAGACTTCAGGAAAAACAGAGCAAAGGAAAATACATTTATAAATATTTTCAGGCAGAAATGAGCATACCAAGTTTGTGAAATAATAACATAAGAATTGTCTCAACAAAGTCTGAGAAAACTATATTACTAGTGAACAGCCAATATGGAGATGGTTTCGAAAACAGACTTAGGGAAGTATGAAATAGAGGCAAGTAAATAAAAATAGTGGTAGGACAATTGTGGTAGCTGAAAAAGCATTTTAAAAGAATTACTAATTAAATGGTTGTTGCAGGACATGCTAGAACACAGGACACAGTGAGATCATTGCTACTAAAACTGAGAGACTATGTATCAAAGAGGAAGGTAATGATACCCATTACATTTCAAGAGATTTATTTTATAAACATAGAGTAAAGGCAAGGTTGTCTTTTTTATTTATTGAGGCATATCTTTAATCATATGACACAAGGGCATATTGCCACATAATAATTTCAAAATGCATTAAGGTTAGTGGTATTTGTTTTGACCCAAACAAGTCAACAAGTTAATTTTACTAAATTAAGTCATTCAAAACCATTTGTCTCAAGGAATTTATGCATGAGAACTAGCTAGATTAGAAAATTAAGTCCTGGGTCAAGACAATGGCAGAACATAAGCCAACTATGTTTTGACATAATTGTACAAACCATGGTGTTTCAGCATGAATTTACTAAATGCATTTTGATTTCTACTAGCACCATATTTAATTTACATGAAACTTAAATATGTGTTTGGTCTGTATGTTTAAGCTTATATGGATATGTACAGGGTGCACACAATCAATTGTCAATAACTTTTCATCTCCTTATTTCATATGATTCTTATTAATGTTGAAAAACTATGTTTCTAAGGTTATGATTTAACATCATTGTTTTATATATAAAGTATTAAATTCTGAGGGCAACCATCATGTTGAAGGATCGAAGGAATAAGATGTTAGAGCAACCATAATTTCTGAACTGCTTGTAGGGCGAACTGTAAGAAAATTGTGGATTTCAATAACATCCCTTTACATACAGTTTACAACATGAAGGTGTGCAATGCTGATCCTGATGTCACCACAACAACAAGGAAAATGCATAAGGTACACAAGGATCATACAAGTCCAAATATTGTACACAGAATCCAAAAGATCATCAATGAAGATCCAGGATGTTTACCTTGATGATTACAGAGAAGCAGTTGTACCATGGATGAAGCAAGTCCCAAATGGACGTCATTTTGCCTTCCAACAAGATGGTCACCAGCACATAACTCCAAGAAGGTGCTAGAATTTTTTTAGTGTCAATGTTCCTGAATTCTGGTCAAAGGAAATCTGGCCACCTATTCACCAGATGCAAATCCTTTAGACTATTGTGTATGCAACATTAATGACAGAGAAGTTAATAAACAACCTTATTCCAATAAAGAGGCTGTTAAAGTTAAGATTGAAAACATGATAATATCCATGGATAAAGAAAAGTTAATTAAAGTATGTTCAAGATTCCCAAGTCAAATCGAGTCTAATATTGCAGGAAATAGAGACTTCTGAACAATTTTTAAAAATGACTACGTTTCTGTATTTACATATAAGAATACATTTATTTCAAAATATAACACTTTTGTGGTATTATATTTTACTAAAATTTTGCCAATTGATCACATGTGCCCTGTATATGTATATATGACATCGAATGTCATTTTTACTTATCTATTTGCCTGTTTGAAAGCTCATTCACTTGCAGGACTTTGTTTACTTCCTCTTTGCTAGTAACCTGAAATATCTTATTAACAGAGTTATTTTTCCAAACCATTATTTGGATTGAGATCTTGTTCTATATTTTTTCCTTTTTGGTGCATGGGGGAAGAAGCCAAAATATTTTCTTCAGGTTTTGATTCTGATTCATGCTCTTCATTAAAATCCTTTTACTATTTCCATGGGGCTTATATCATGGAGTTCCTTATGTTTTTTACTTTAATAAATGAATTTCAGGATTACATCTGAAAGTGTTCATCTATTTTTTCCTACTATGTCATTTCTGTGTTCTCTTACCAATGCCCCATGGGTATTCTTTGTTTATATGAAAACAGAACAAAAGCAACCTCTTGCCTGAAAGTTTGGCCAAAGAAAGTTTGGGTGATTTCATAGAGCCAAATACTCTGCTGCCAAAGATTCAGTAGCCCTGGAGGGTGGTGGAGGAAAAGAGGTAATGAAAGATGCTAGTGCAATGAATTAGAAAAATATAAGGTGGGGTAAAAGTAGGTTTGCTGTTGTTTGTATGGAAAATAATATAATAATAAATAGTAATAGAAGAATAGACACCATGTTTCTTATACCTGGGTGTGATCATTTTAAAAATAAAAAGGCTTAAGGATATGAACATACACCCAGCATACTTTATCCTTATTTATGATTCTGAACATGGTGAAATAGGCTATTGTCTCAGTCAGACTATTTCAGAGATGTGTACTGATAGAGAGGATCAAGTGAAAATATAAATGTGAGGTCCTGAGTGGTGTGGCTCAGTTGGTGGGGCATCACTGCACAAAGTGAAAGGTAGCACAACCATGTCTGGGTTGTGGGTTTGGGGATACCTCCCCAGGTGGGAAAAATTGGAGAGGCAACCAGTAGATATTTCTCTCTCTTTTTAATGTTTTTCTCTCTCTCTCTTTCTCCCTCCCTTCCTCTCTCTGAAAATAAATAAATACAATTTAACTAAATAGATATTTTAGTACAATATAAGAGAAAGAGAAACCAAAAAATCACTATAAAAAATGACAGTGATTTTATCAAAATAATAAATTGGGTTTAAGAAACTCAGTGAGAAAACTTCAAAGTATACAAGATGAAGTCCTAAGGGGTTCATCACATATAACATTTAGCCTGTTGAATTATAGGAATTTAAGAATTCCAGAAAATAGCACAATTCTTTCAATATTACCAGAAATCAAGAGTGACTAGAGGAGCACTTGCCTCAATAGAAAGAGTATTGTATTCTCTGATACATCAACTGATAAATGATGAAATTTGATATGCAGTCACAACATATAGGTTGAATATTTTAAGAAGAGGGCTGTACATGAATTCTGACTTTCTTTAAATGTAAACTAACAGACTGGTGAAAGACACTAGGAATGTCATCTTTGATGGTACACAATGAGAACCTAGCATGAGAATGATACTCATCAAAAGCAGTTACAATCCTATTATAAATGACAAATTCTAAACTTTTCTGAGCTTTATAATCTACAGGGGAAAAATCTCTTCAACATCATTTTTTATTCAAGAGCTCATACTTCAATGCCAGCCTAATTAGAGATACCACTTTAGAAGTTCATCTGATAGAAATCTTAGTACAAAGTAGTGCTCTGGAGGTCTAGAGAATATGCAAGTCTCAACTTCATAGCATTTCACTTCCAATTCCTCCCATATAATAACATGTGAACCCAGCACTGACAGGAGAGCTATATCAAGAAAGTACATGAGTTAAGAGTCAAATAAACCCTCTGACAGAAGAAATCACTGTCTAGTTCAAAATGCTTGTGGGAAGAATTTGACTTCAACATTAACATAAGGTGAGGAACAAAAATGTCTCTCTTAAGAAAGAGAACCACTGTGATCAGGTGCATGTATATGAACAGAAACTACATTATAAATGCTGCAAGTGCTCAGTTCTCACATGGTAGGGCAATAGCCTCTGTACCATTGGATTTCCCTTACTTGTATTTGAATGTTGGTTCTGACATTTTTAGCTGTTTGATTGATTGACATATTTTTAATCACACTTAGCTTCAGTACAAAGTACAAGTGATAATGGTACAAGCACCTCACAGAAATGATGAGGGGTAAATTAAGAAAACCCCTGCAAAGGGCTCAGCAAGCAGAGTTGGCATCTACTACAGATTAACTATTATGATAAAGTTCAACAATTTTAAGTAAAAGAAGAATTACTGCTTCTATTAAGAAGTTCCTTGTTAACTGACCTAGATTGATTGATTGATGTAATTCTATTATTTGAAGAGAGGAGAAAACTAAACAGAAGGAAAAAATAAAGCTTCTAATGGTTGATGAGCATTAGCACATTTAATTGGAGATGTGTGTAAGAGATAGGATCAGGTGACCAACTAATGTGCAGGTGGAAAAGGACCAATCACCCCATAACATTATTTTCTGGAAAACAGAACAGGTTTACACAAGAACAAACAATACTGTTTGAAAAGAGAAATACACTACATTTTTTATATAGCTATCTCACTGTATACATATTGACAAAATTCACTGTTTATTACTTTTCTTGCATGAAGGGAGAGTTGCCCAGAAATAAACATAGAAGAATAAACATTGTAAATACATGTTCTGCTTTCATAATGTCACTGTAGAGAAAACTATTTTTAACTCAGGTTTTTAAAACCCTATGGGTATCAATCTCTTTTCACTCAGCTAATTTCAACTCACAGCACACTCCTTTTAGTTCATTATAATCCATTATAATCATTATAATCCAACCAAATATTCCCCAGATCAGCTCCTAAGCCTCTGCACTTTTTAAATCATTTCTCATGAAAATCCACCCCCAAATTCGCATAATCATCTGTTAATCATCTCTTACTAATTTGAGGAGGTGTTTTTCATAAAAACTTTTCCTGATTTCACAATCTAATTTTAACTTCCATACCTACTCAACAGGAACATTTTCTTTATTGTTTTTTATCACTATGTGAAATGATCTTATTTATGCAAAAGCATGTATAAATATATACTATATACCTGCACTAGGTCACAGTTTTAAAATAAGGTGCAATTAAAATATAGAGTGCGTGAATAAATAATCATCTGAAGGAAATGAGCAAAGAAAAAAAATGATTTTTATATTATGTGCTATCATCACCCAAAGATCTACTTTATAGAGATTCTGTTTGCAATAAGATCCTAAGCAATTTTTCTTCATTCCTCTTTGAATTTGCCATTTGGTCTTTAATCTTGGAAGTTTCAATCTTTAAGTTTTTAACTATTTCTTTTCTTTAGTGATTGCATTTCCCTTTTATTATTTGTGTATTCTGGTATATTAAGTACAAAATAACCCTGGTATTTTTATTTTCATAATACTATTTGAGAATCTGAATTTTGTCATTATTATTATTCCCACTTCTCAAGTTATTAATGAGGCTAAGAGGTTTATCCTATGCCTTGTTAGGATGTTTTTTACACATGACCACTATGTTCTTCACCAATTCCCTGATGTCATGCCTTACAAGTAGCTGTGGGAAAAACTATGAGGAGGCGGGTAGGCAGGTTAGCAGGCTTGAAGGCCAATCCTTCATCTGTTTTATCACCTCCCCAATCCCAGGTACCAGATTCTTTTTCTTCTCTCCCTTTCTTCCAAGTCATAATTTAAAGATTTGTCCCACATTGCTGGCCTAATTTAATTCAATTCTTTCTTTTTTTTTTTTAATTTTATTGTTGTTGTATTACATTCATCCCCTTTTTGCTCCCCTCTGTCCCCCTCCCCACCCACCCATTCCCCCCAAAGTCAATCCCACCTGTTGTCCATGTCCATGGTTCCTTTATACTAGGTTCTTGTCTAAGTTGCTCCCCTTTCTTGCCTCTGCCTCCCCCCTCCCCCCAACCCCTTTCCCTCTGACTCAATTATTTCTTTCTCTTCCAATCCACCTACTGGAGATACTCAAGCCAAAACAACTACAATTATATTTCCTTGATTACATTTATCATCTCTTTTTCTTACTTCAATTTCTATTTTACTCATTTTTAAATGATTTTTCATTTTTTTAACATTATGTATTTTGGTAACTCATTATTTATGCATAAATTTTTGTCCTTGATAATGATCGTATCAAGTTGTAAACACTTTATGTTACTGACTTGGATCTCATACCTCTCTTATCATAATGGCATATTTTATCTCTTGTAGTCTATACATTTAATAACATTTTATTTATTCAAGTGTGTTAATATTTATAAAATTATTTAGAATGACACCAGACAGATGCATTTGTATGTAGATATAGCTACATATCTAGTCAATTGTGTGTGACTGTAATTTTGTTTCTCTAACAATAATTTTCTTTTATCCTATTTTATTCTATGTAGTCTATTTCAAACTTAAACAGTCTACTTATCATTTCCCCATCATTCTTCCAATGTATCCTATATAATGTTTTTAACACATATATGGACAGAACTCAAATTAGTACAAACAATACATATTTGTTTAGCTTATTTTTTCCAAAAATCTTATAAATTTTATCGTATTAGTAATGCCTTAAAATAGAGAGATTATCTCATATTGTTTCATATGTCTATTCTAGAAAACTCACCTGTGGGAAACTAGCATTCATTTTGGGAAACAGAAGATTAATGTTATTTATGTCCTGTAATGAATACATTCAACATCTCAAAATACTTCATCTTACACAATTTTATGATTTTATTTCTGGTTATATATGATCATTTTTTTAAAAGATTTTATTTATTATTTGCAGAGAGAGGGGAAGGGAGAGAGGCAGAGGGAAAGAAACATCAATGTGTGGTTGGCTTTCACCTGCCTCTAGTCACAGACCTGGTTGGAGACCTGGCTTGCAACCTGGTTATGTGCCCTGGCTGGAGAATCAAATCAGCAACTTTTGGGTTCATAGGTCAGTGCCTATCCACTGAGCCACCAGCCAGGGCTCACATACGATCAATTCTGAGATAAATGTTTAACTCCTAGAACAGCCTGCCTATGAGAACATTGGGGTTGGGGGACATGACTCCTATGCTGAATCTGGTCCTGAGTCACATTAATCTATGAACAGAAAAATTTCCAGAAGGTAGTTAAGATATGTCTGCTGAAATAAGATGCTAAAGCTGGAGCCAATTATTGCTTCTTGTGGTTATTGCTACAAAGTGGTCCCTGGAGTATAGAAATAAAGTTAACACTGGATCTACCCAAAGTTAAAAGACTTTTAAGAGTTAATGTGTGGGGTGCTCTGAAACACATGGCTGGAGGTAGTATGGCCTCAAATATAATATATCTCTACCTACCCATATAATTATGAGAAAACATCATTTTATGATTGCATTGTCAATTTAATGTCTATATATTTTTTTGCTGTAATAACTTTCTCAATGATAAACTTTAGACATGTTTCATTTTTTGTATCTGCCACTGAACAACTTCTACGCATAGACTATGACAGATGCTAAATTATTATGTGACAAAGAAATGAATCATAGTATGTTATTATTTGAATTTTAAGCCTACTTAGCACCAATTGTAATAAATGAGGGATAATATGAGCAAAGAGGTTACATGTACAATAAATGAATCTGTTAAAATCTAAATATTCAAGGTCACCTAGAAGACTTAGTCTAGGGCAAAGATTTTGAACCTGTGTGCCCCAAGAATTTTTAAAACATGCAATAATTGGCTACTGCTCAGGTGCATTGATCTCTTTTCCCCTAGACTGTCAAATTTTAAAAATGATGACAGCCAACACAACAAGAGCCATCTAGTGTGAATGAATCTGATTTATACCTATTTTTTGTCAGATTAGCTAAAAGTGTAACATATTTTTGGGTATGCTACAGAATTTTAGTAATTTGTTTAATGTGTGACATGAGCTAAAAAAAGGTTATTGCTCATTTATGTTTCTGATCAGCAATGGGGGTCCTTGAGACTGATAGAAAATCTGTTTAAGTCTCTAGTTTTCTGTGCTTATAATAATATTGACACTAGTCTATATCTAGGAGGACTGTAATGATGAGTAACAGGATGATACATGTAAACTGTTTAGCTATTCACACTTTATAATTTAATAAATATTGCCGGACATGCAGTAAGCACCTTATAAATGTTATTTAATGTTTTTGATACAGTTATAACAACATTTATATAAATTTAAAGTAGCTTGCATTTTGAAAGGAATAGAAATATAATATTCATCAAAACACTATTGTTCAAATTTTATTCTGTAAAGCAAATGTTTTTTTAATTGTGTGGTATACCATATATATATATATTTTTTTTAATTGGGAAAATTAGAACAATTTATTCCTGCCTTCCATAGCTCTAGTTTATAGCTCTGTTATGCATTATATCACCATAGATTTAATCTAATAATAAAAATAATAGAATACCCATAAAGTAAAGCACTAATTGTTTCATCTGATTACTAGAGATAGCAAACATTTTGAATTTTTTTTATTTTCTCATTCATTACTCCAATAAATAATCTCAGTTAATCAATGTATGCAGAAAGCAGTAATACAAGCACTGGCTTGTATGATGTGATTCATTATTCAAGGTATATGCAAGTATTTCTTTTTTTAAAGATTTTATTTAATTTAATTATTTTTAGAAAGAGGGGAAGGGAGAGAGCCAGAGAGGGAGAGAGACATCAATGTATGGTTGCTTTTCACCTGCCTCCAGCCACAGACCTGACTGGAGACCTGGTTTGCAACCTTGTTATGTGCCCTGGCTGGGGGATCGAACCTGCAACCTTTTGGTTCTCAGGCCGGCACCTTATCCACTGTGCTACCAGCCAGGGCACAAGTATTTCTTAAAACCATTACTCAAATAGCATTTTTTTATATACTGACATGGACTGTAATATTACAAAAGTTGTGGATTTGCTATATGAAGACCAACTTTTCTACAGCCCACTTATCTGAATAATTTAGAGTAATGCCTTAGTTTCCACATGTGTAAATTGAAAGGCAAAACAAAACATATTTCAGGTTTAGATTCAAAGTCAAATGAGCCAATGTTATAGAAGGGTTAACTTCTATTTAAATATTAGTTATATTATTATCATAATAGAGGATATACACTGTACAAACCTAGAAAATATAAAAATTCATACTTTGTGGATTTTCCATATATTTTCATATAAATTATAACAAAGTTAGTTTAATGACAAAATTTTATAAGAAAAATGGATAATAAGAAAAGTAAAATAACAAAAATATCACAGGCCAACTACTACTTTCAAAAGCAAGATTTTTCAGACTGAAAGCTCTCTGCTAGATTAAATATAGTAGCTTATTTCTTTAATAACAATAACAAATAATTGTGGGCATTATAGTAACAGGTATATGCACATCATCTCATTTATCTTCAAAACAACCCAACAAAATGTAAACTGTCATGAACCCCATAATGATGAGCCCTAGAGGAGACTGACAATATCTGAAGTTTAGAGTGTTTATTTCAACTGCCCATGGGCACATGTGGAGGTAAATTGATAATTTTGTTTTGGGCTATGTGATTACAAAGTCCATGCTCTTTTTTTCTTTGCTTTTTTATTTCCTTTCAATTTTATTTTGTTTCAGGTATACCGTTTAGTGGTTAGACAATCATATACTTTATTCCCCTCAATATTTCCAGTACCTTAATTAGCACCATAAACAGTTACCTTAATATTATTGACTGTATTTCTTATGCTTTACTTACATTTCTGTGACTATTTTATAGCTAGCAATGTGCAATTTTTTTAAGTGAATTAGTGATTCTTTTTAAAGGTTTTATTTATTATTTTCATAGAGAGGTGTAGGGAAAGAAGCAGAGAGGGCAATGAGACATCAATGTGTGGTTGCCTTTCACCTGCCTCCAGCTATGGATCTGGCTGGAGACCTGGCTTGCAACCTGGTTATGTGCCCTGGCTAGGAATCGAACCAGTGACCTTTGGGTTTGGAGGCTGGCGCCTTATTCATTGTGCTACCAGCCAGGGCACAATGTGCAATTTTTAAACATAAATCATTTATTTATTTATTTATTTTTAATTATAGATTTTATTCATTACTTTTAGAGAGAAGGTCAGAGAAGGAGGAAGAAAGGGAGAGAAACATCCATGTATGCTTTTCTTTCACCTGTTTCCAGCTACAAACCTGGCTGGAGACCTGGCTTGTAACCTGGTCATGTGTCCTGACTGGGAACTGAACCAGCAACCTTTGGGTTCACAGGCTGACACCTATCCACTGAGCCACCAGCCAGGCAATGTGAAAATTTTAACCCCTTCTCTTTCACACATCCCTCTGGCAACTACCAGTCATTCTCCTGTGTCTATGAGTCTTTCAATTTTGCTTGTTTAGTTTGTGCATTAGATTCCACATATAAGTGAAATCATACGGTATTTGAAATATGTGCTTTTATAATTACTATGATTTACTACATAAGTATATATTTTTATTAAGTGAAAAGGTATATTGCTAGGCAATACTGATAATTTTCTGAATAATGCTTTCTAAAACTGAGAAGATCTACGTGTGCTTATAAATACAGTTGTTTCTCCTAGCAACTGAAATCATTACTTTTTACTGCTGCCCTACTATATCTGGATATCACCATTTCTTCTTTCCTTTTGTCTTACATTTCAATTCTGAAACAATGTGTCTGTCATTTGGCATGTTAATAGTGAGAATATAATTTTATAATAACACTGGACCTCTACACAACAGAATTTAATTGTACCATTGCTTTCTTTGACTAGTTACAAGGCACCAAATATAAGAAATGGGAAAACTACTTTTTTACTGTAAAGAGGTGTATAAGTTTGCCTCTCTGTGTGTGTTTCCTCTGAAGAGGGCATCTTTCTTGTATTGCTAAATTTAATTGGCAGATTTACTGAGAAGCAGAAACAATATATGTGTGTAAACATTATACTGTAAATCACATAAAAGTGTTCAAATCAACCTGTTTACTTCATTTTATAGCATTGCAAGTTAAGCTTCCTATAAAACTGTCTACCTGGCTGGTGGCTCAGTGGATAGGCACTGGCCTGAGAGCCAAAGGTTGCTGGTTCTATTTCCAGCCAAGCCACCTTACCAGTTTGCAAGCCAGGTCTCCAGCCAGGTTCCCAGCTGGAGGCAGGTGAAAGGCAACCATACACTGATGTTTCTCTCCCTTTCTTCCTCCCTCCCTGCATTTTTCTCTAAAACTAATGAATAAAAACTTTTTAAAAATGTCTAAATGATTTCTGCATTAACAAGTACATCATAATCTGGTACTTACATAGAATCATGTTTCTGAAATTACAAAGATATCAGAAACTGAATAACTGATAAAGATATGATATTTTTCACAAAAAAAATCTGTTGGCTTTCATATTTTATGTTGTGCTGATATTAAGTAAAGATTCTAAGTTTCATACATTTTAGACAGTATAATATAGAATCAAGTGTTACAACATGGTATCATGTAGGTAGTAGTTTCTAACTTACTAAGTTTCTGAAGTTATGAGATCCAAGCAGAGGAACACTTTCAGAAAGCACCAGCCACTATAAATATGGAAATAGAACCATTACTTAAGATTCTTGAAAGCAAGCACACTATTAGTGATTATTTTTAACTTTAGAGGAAATGATATAAACATGATAATCATAGAGGGGTTATTTTTAAAAACTTCTTTAGGTAATTGGATTTGTCTTTCGGAAGGACTTTATGGACTGATTTTTGTTTTTACAGAGTTGCCAGTTTATCTGACATCCTGTAAATCACAGTTTACCTCTACACCGCAGCCATGATGTGACACATAAATACTTTGTCTGCAAGTATTCATGTACACAATAAAAATAATCCATGTGTGTATATTCATTTTGTCACCAGGAATACCTTGGGATGTCCTTCCCATAATTCAATTTTCCTATTGGAACAAACCTCATATTGTTGGGAATGCTTGCAATATTATATGCACAAAAGGTTTATAGATGTGTCAATTTATTGATATTCTCTTTTGCCAACATAACAATACAAATACTATGCAACATACTATAGCTTTGAGAGCATATAAGCATGAATACTCTCTCATATCCACCCAACAGAGACCATTTGTAAGTGATCCCCATAAACACTGGAGGAATCAAAGGTTGGAATGTGGAGAGCAAAACCTGACGCCATGTTTAGAGTTCACAACAGAGCAATGACTCTGAGGGATGATACAGACCCTCAGCAAGCACAGAACAGCGTGGCAGACCCTGTGTTTCTCTGAAGGTTAACACCATCCTTTCAGAGCATGCTCAGTAAAGTGATGTGAACCACATGTGCCCATTGATGTTGCCCAAATCAACAAATGCCTATCAGAACTAATGTAAATGGGTGTCTATCAAAGCTGATGCATACAACTTACTCCTATCAGGACTGAGGAAAACAACATGTGCTTATTCAAATTCAGAAAAACGTATTTACAAGAAACTGAGCAATATCAACATGATTTTGCAACCAAAAAGCAGAGAGCTTCAGACCATGGGCAGCATGCTGGGAGAAATAATTGGATTTACCTTTCAAAAGGACTTTATGGACTGATTTATGATTTTACAGAGTTAACAGGTTATCTGACATCCTGTAGACAATGGCTCTATGTTTCAGCCATGATGGGGACACTTAAATACTTTGTTTGCATGCACTCACATGTCCTGCACACTTTGCTTGGGAAAAGAACAGTGCTATGCCTCTGTCCCCAGTTGCTGTGTGATGTTATTACTGGTTGTTTTTCTTCTTCTTCTTCTTCTTCTTCTTCTTCTTCTTCTTAGTTAGTTAGTATGGATTTGGATTGAATCTGCATTAATAAAAGCTGAGTGAATAGCACAATTACCTATGTTGGCTCACTATTATTCCTTAGGGCTGGTGTCACCTGTAGGACTGGTGGCCATCTAGGTGGCCTGGTGCTATGGGTTTTTAAGGCTCCAATTAGATGACCTGAGTGGGACTGAAGGCTGACTTATAGGAAAGACTATCTCGCAAAACACATGCTCATGACAATGTGCACACACACACACACAAGGTTGGAGCATACAACCTCTATCTCATATCTGAGAAAGCATACATAAGTTTAATGTTAATTTATCAGTAAGTGCTTACTTTCTTGGCCTCTGTTTCTGAAAATGGGGTCTTTTGCACTGAGTGGACACTCAACAATATGAAAACAGAACTAGAGGCAGTGCCAAACCCATAGTAAAAAATGAATTTGGTTTTTGAGTCAGATCCTCCCCCCTCCAATAATACAACTCAACTTTATTTTAAGCTACTGGAATACAACTTATTCTTTTTGGAGTTTTCCATCTTAAATAGTAGATTTATTTATTTTTTTATTTAGGACAACTTTCACAAGAGTTCTACAATACACCATTTCTGTGATATATTTCACAAAAATAGCATTCCAGAGTAAAAAAAAGTGTTAAAAAAGAAAAAAACTGCTTAATCTTGCTACAATATATCTAAAATACTATGATTTAACATGTAATAATTATGTAAGCTATTGGCATATTTTAATTTTTTTGTATTAACTCTTTAAAATCCAATGTACTTTAAATATGTGTGAAAATACATATGGGTGTAAATGTATTTTTGCATGTGTTTGGTAATATTGCAATTCATATTACTTAAAAGAGTAATTCTTTTTTTTTTTTTTTTAAGATTTTATTTAATTATTTTTAGAAAGAGAGGAAGAGAGAAAGGCAGAGAGGGAGAGAGACATCAATGTATGGATGTCTCCAGACCTGACTGGAGACCTGTTTTGCAACCTTGTTGTGTGCCCTGGCTGGGGAATTGAAAAGAGTAATTCTTTAAACAAATGAATGAATATAAGCATTTTGGAATAATGAAAAGAAAAATTTGTATTAATATGATTTAAGAAGCTGACAGAAGGCAGTAATTAAATGGTGAATTTTCTGGACATGAAAGGGAAAAAAAAGTACACATTGGTGGTTACAGAATAGACAGAGGGATGTTAAGAAGAACAAAGGAAATAGAGAAGCCAAAGAACTTACATGCATGACTCATGGACATGAACTAAGGGGGGCACTGCTGGAGGGAATGGGGTACTAGGTGGAGGGGGGCAAAGGGGGGAAATTGGAACAACTGTAATAACAAAATTAATAAAATATGTTTATATATATGTACCTTTTTTTTCCTTTTATTAATTTTAGAAAGAGGGGAAGAGAGAGAGGCAGAGAGGGAGAGAGACATCAACGTATGGTTGCTTTTCACCTGCCTCCAGCCACAGACCTGACTGGAGGCCTGGCTTGCAACCTAGTTATGTTGCCCTGGCTGGGAATTGAACCTGTGACCTTTGGGTTCGCAGGTCGGCGCCTTATCCACTGTGCTATCAGCCAGGGCTAAAATATGTTAAAATTTAAAAAATAAAAGAGGAAACATGTCACGAATGATTAAAAAAAAAAAAAGAAAACAGAACTATAGCTGTTAGGAGCATGCTTTTCTCCAAAGATACCATGATCTAAAAGACCTGGGATGTCTCAGCAAATCAAGCACATTATAAAAATAATGTTTTCATTTGCTCTTGATTCTCTGCATCAACAAAGGTTTATGATAAGTTTCATAGTACCAATTAATACCTATGAAGCTATGTAAAATCAAAGGTATTTTAACTGTAAATGAAAATAACAAAAATACTAACTTATTCTCATTTGAGACATCACAAATATAGTGCTTATTTTTGGATGAAATTTTAATAGTCTCACAAACTATTCTCACAATAGAAAGAAGTTTTAAAATATATCTCAAGGAGATGGATATTTTCTTTATCATCACTAATCTCCCTGCATGTCAACAGAAAAACATCTAGATATAAAGTGAAAATACTCAGCAAGCTCATTGGAAGGGCTGTCCATAGGAATCTTTGCAACTGGATGTGTCTATCAGATACAAATGTGATACATCAAACAACAAGTATAATTTTTAAATATTAGTCAAATCATAATATCCCCCTGTGTTTTTACTGCATTTAAATAAATTCAAATTTCTGATCTAGTCTTAAAATTTCCTGTCTGATCATCACATTGACCTTACCTCCTACCACTCAACTCTCTGTTCTATTCATTAGCATTTAGCAACAGTGGCCTGAGTCACACTTTACATTGTCAAGCTCTCCTTCCCTCTTCCCTAGACTAGAGAGCTCAACACTCACTCCTCTCCCCAGTCTCTCACAATCTCTCACTATTGTAGCTATTATTTTCCTTTCTTCAAAAGGCCACTTTAAACAGCCTTGCTGATGTACATTATATGTTCATTTACTTAACTATTCCACTCCTATATTTGAAAACTCAAAAAAGCAGGGGACTTATTTTCTTACCCACACCCTTGTGCCTAGCACATAGAAGAGGTCCTAGTTCTTATAAAAACTCAAATGTATCTGTTAAATAACTAAAATTAAATATAAATTTCAGGTTTCTACTAGTCAAAATAAAATTCAGTTTCTGTACAGTCTATACTATTTATTTAGTTTTCAATTCATTCTTCAGTTCTTTCCTGCCTTCTTAATCCTTAAAAATTCCCTAGACTACTCTCAAGCATACATTATTTCAGATTGACTAAGAATAATATGATCAAATCAAGATTATAAACAACCCTATTGTGATTATTGTTTTGTTTCTGTTACTATTAGTGATTAATTTGAGGGGCTAAAGGTCACTTTATACGTATGAAACTTATCCAAAAACAATACTTTTTATGATTGATTGGTTTCCATTTATGTATCAGAAAGGTTTTTAGTTTTAATTTTTTTCTTTTTAAATATTTTATTTATTATTTTTAGAGAGAGAGGGGAAGGGATAGAGGCAGAAAGGAAGGGACACATCAATGTATGGTTGCCTTTCACCTGCCTCCAGCTACAGACATGGCTGGAGACCTGGCATTCAACGTGGTTATGTGCCCTGGCTGGGAATCGAACCAGCAACCTTTGGGTTTGCAGGCTGGTTCCTTATCCACTGTGTCACCAGCCAAGGCATTTTTTAGTTTTATTTATAAGCAATTTACTTATTGTAAAATCACCACTTTATTATGTTTTGATTAGGTTAACATATAGAACATATTTATTTTGAAATTTTCCTTTTTAAAGTTGTTCTCTCTTATTTATCCTTGACTATTCCTTTCTCTGATCAAGCTAAAGGTGTGCCATTTTAATTTTTAATCAATTCTGTGTTTATCATATTAATTGATTTGTATTTTTTATTATATTTCATTATTTTTCATTATTTTTCTTGGTTACATGAGACTGTTTTGTTCTCCAAGTGTTTCATATGAAAAATAGATATTTAATTATTCTTTTAAAATTAGAAATTTGTTTGGTTAGACTTTCACTGTTCTCTGTACCACATATTATAAATATTCTGGTATTCATCTTGATTTTACTTTATTCTCAAAAGTAGCTTTCAGTTAATTTTTATAGATTATGTAAATTTTTGTTTGTTAATGATATATTTATTTTCAATTTTATGACATTTTCTTTGTGATAAATAGTTTAAGCATCTGATTGTAGAATAAAAGTATTATCCATGGCCTATTAAGAACAAACAGAGTGTTTGTGTGTATGTTTACATGAACAAGAAATTAAATGGCACATTTCATATTGATTACCTTCGTATTTTAGGTAAAGTCCTAAATGTGACGAAAATTAATAATATGTATAGTTATCACCTGAACATTGAGGGATTTAGTCAATAACTACACAATGAAAAATGTGGTCTAATTGAAGTTGGCCCTCCACATACACAGATCCCCAACCACAGAACAGAAATATGATAAATATGATCATACAAGTGGATCTATGCAGTTTAAACTCATGTTGTTTAAGCATCAACTCTACCAACATCCAGAAAAGTGCCAAAAACTATATGTAGGTCATATTAAAAGATAAGAAATCAGTCCAGCAATAATCATGCCATTCTGATCAAGTGAAAAAATGTTCCCATCTATGAAAAGCCATCATTATACCTTTTATACTGGGTGTGTCCATAAAACAAGCAATTGGTCTTCCCATTCCAAAGTAACTCATGATTTAGATAGTCCATGAGCAGTCCATGGACCGAAAAGCTTAGGAGAAACAAAATGATCACCTGTGAGTTTGGGGATAACACAGACATAGAAAGCTGTTTATGTTTCTCATTTGGGGAGAGCCAAAGGTAGGGAAGGCAAATCAAGTAGGGCATCTTGGTAGGGATGAGACAGCTACTGCGATGATACATTTCAACCTGTGAAGGTTTAAGGATGTGCGTTTCCTTTTATATGTTGGACACCACAAATCATAGTTAGATATGAAACATATTGCTAGTGGTCTCCCCTTATGTGTACTTTGAGTAGTCAAGGACTATTATCAAGTGGATTTGAGGACATAATGCAAGAGGACAGGGTCTGCCAGCTATCAAACCAATCAGCTGGCTGGTAAAGAGTCCAGAAAAAATGAAATGTTTATATCCCAGGAGAATATTCAAAGAATTCTCATTTGTATTTCATGAACTTGTCAGCATATGGGTATCTTCCTTGTCAGCATATGGGCAGCAACAGCCAGATAACAGCAGTACCTAGTCCCTCTACTGGTCATCCTATTCTCCTGATCTTAGTCATGTAGGCTCAAAATAAAGTTGTACTGAACAAACTAAAAGAGGAAAAAAAGAGATCATAACCAAATTTACACAATGGGTCTCTGAGCCATGGGTGAGGTCTGCAGTGGAGGAAAAAAAGAATTAATAAATGAATGCAAGATTGAATACCTGAACAATAGTTTTAATTATCAAAAGTGAAGCTATTCTTACAGCTGAAAATTGTTAGAAGTCTATGTTATCTCCCATTGATAATATCAAATTATATGGAAGAAAATTCAGTCAGAGCAAATTCACAAGCAGTTATACGTGAAAAGTCCCATGTTATTCAGTTATATATATCTCAAATTCAATTAGTTGATAATCTCATTATAGTTAAATCAAACATGTTAATTAAAGTGAGATTATTTCAATCTTTATTTTTGTGTAATTATTTATATGACTTAAGTTGTTATATAATACATGTATTAATGAATGCATGTTTGCATATATAGAGAGAGATGAATAAGTATGGATAAATATTAATTCTTATGTCATTTGTCAAGAAGTGATTGTTAGTCTTATCCATTAATACTCAAATATTCTTAAATTATATAAATATGTAATCCATCAAATTTATAATTTGTGTGATATATTTAATATGGTATTTTTTTTCTTAAAGAAGAAGCTGTTCGATTCCCCAGCCAGGGCACATAACCAGGTTGCAAACCAGGTCTCCAGTCAGGTCTGTGGCTGGAGGCAGGTGAAACGCAACCATACATTGATGTCTCTCTCCCTCTCTGCCTCTCTCCCTTCCCCTTTTTCTAAAAATAATGAAATAAAATCTTAAAAAAAAAAAAAGAAGAAGAAGCTGGAGGATATTTTCTTCAAGCATCATTAGAGATTGTAAAAGTTCTGAGTTAATTTACTTATCTAGGAGAGCATCAGGGGTAAAACTCCCTCAGGAACAATTATTACTCTGAGCTTATTTCATTTGTAATCACTGTTATATTTTGAAGTGTAATTTAATACATTTTGAATAAAATTATTTAAAAAATTTAGCCTCTACATATTTGTACAATACAGATAAAATAAGCAGATATAGAATTATTCAGTTTTTGTTGCTTAAATAGCATTATGATAAAGAAAACATTATAGGTAAGTTAAACAAGAAATAAAATTTAATTGTTCATAGTCTGAAGTTGGCACCATCCATTAATGTAGGTTCCCTTCCTCATCTTACCCCAATCCTGCACTTTTTGACATAAGTTTCAACTATTATACCTCTCTCTATGGACATATTTGCCACTGAGTGAATCTAGTCAGCCCTAAATCCACCATGTGATGGAGCAGACAGCCCTCAAAGGCTGAAGCCAGGGAAAAGAGCACTGTGAAAAGTCACAGATCAAAAATTTTAAGGCCGATTGAAAGGTCCTAGACAAAAATGGGACTCTGTAAAGATGGCAAGGCCTTTATCTAAAATGACTGACATTCAATTTCTTGTCATCTTTACTAGATGCAAGATTAGGTCACATTTAATTTAATTTTAAAATAAACAAACTTGACATATCTTATAAATAAAAGTTGGACATTAAGGTGGTAGTAATATGTCAATAGTCATTTTCTTATTTTGATATTTTTTGGTGGTTAGGGACAAAAATGTTCTTGTTTATAGGAAATACCCTCTAAAATACCCTAGGGTGAAGTGGCATTGTGTGGCAACTTCTTAAATGATTCAGAAATAAAAATGTCCTTTTTATTGTTCTAGCTAATTTTATATCATTTACAAAATTAAAGATTGCCAATCAAAAATAACATTACTTTTTTAATGTGGTTAAAATATCACTTGTCCCACATAATATACATGAATAAATTATTTGAGTGTTAATCCATTAACATACACTTATTAAAATAATAGTAATTATTTTAGATTGTGTGTATGAGACTTTAGATGAGTGCTTTTATATCTTCTCTTTGAGTTTTAAGGTTGTTATTTATGAAGTAGAATTTTAAGTTAATCATTTTACATATGAAGTTACATATTGTTTTAATATCTTCAATCCACAGGTGAAAATGATCAGGACTGCTGAAGGAAATTAGCTGATCTACACCTTTAAGGAAAAAGCTTGAAACAACAAATATATGCACAGATAAAAGAACAGGAGTAGGAAATGTCAAATACTTAACTGATAAATTAGCTAAATAAGTCTGAAGCTTTCCAAGGGGTCAAGGGCTATTTTTAGTGAAATGCAATTGGAGGGAGAGATGGGGAAGCATTGTAATGCAGAGTTTGGTGACGTCTAATAGAAAATTGTTTCAGTAAGGGAATGACATTTTTATTCTGCAAGATGTATGCTTGTTTGGAATATTGTTGACATGATTATGGCACAGAGTTTAGAGTTTGTTACAGTGAGCAGGTATGGGGAGATGAAAGCAGGTGGTAATGGCTCTCAAAGGGAACACACACACACACACAAAATTTTCAGTCCAATAGCAGAACTAGACAGCACTGAACTAAAAATGTAAGTAGATTACAACAGGATATGTGTAGCCCTGGAAATGAGAACACAGTCTATCAATTAGAATTGCATAATAATAATAATAATAATAATAATAATACACTCAAGTGGTAATTCCACTTGCCATGTCTAGTTTTATTATTTTTAAAGATTTTATTATTTTTAGAGAGTGAGGGGAAGGGAGGATGGCAGAGAAGGAGAGAGACATCAATGTATGCTTGCCTTTTACCTGCCTCCAGCTACAGACCTGGCTGGAGACCTGGCTTGCAACCTGGTTATGTGCCCTGGCTGGGAATCAAACCAGTGACCTTTGGGTTTGCCCACTGTGCTACCAGCCAGGACTTAAAACAAGTCTTTTTGAATTTGTATACAAACCTTTAAGCATTTGTTTATTTGTTAATAAATTTTTTTTAATTCTTATATATTAGAGAAATTAAGAACTCTTCAACTAGTAAAAAGATTATTTTATAATAATTACACATTTATCTTGAGGAAATAAGTGTGAAGAAGTTGAAAACCTTAAATGAGGCTACATGACTGAAATTTCAATTTTCTCATCTCCATGAAATCTGGTAGGTTATTTCTTCACAATGCCAAAGAGTCCATTTCATAAAACTTCAATGTTGAAATATTAAAATGCATTATTTAGTAATTAAAATCCATTGAATAAAATCTTGAACCCAGTTGAAATATAATTTATAAAAGAACAGATGAAATCCTAAGAAACTTAAAATCTCAACTCTTCTGTCACTTTATATTATTAACAATAAGCTAAATGACACTAATTACCTTAGCAAATAAAATAAGAAAAGAGAAAAATGTTACTTCTTCTTTACTACGTCTGGAATCAACTATGTTGATTTTTTTCAACTGCTTAATTAAAAACAAAAACAAAAACACACGACAATTTGAAATCTGAAATTAACTCTGTATCTCTGGAATCTTATTTTGTATTTCCTCAGGATTGAGAATTTTCATTTAAATAAACAAATCCTACCCCCTTACATGTAATCTAAATAATTTATATTATTTCAAATTGAAAACAAGTAGTACTTACTTTCTTTACTCTGCATGTGTGTGTGTGTGTGCACGAGCACATGTGTGAGAAAATAAAATAACAGAATGTGTGGATGAAACCTTTGGAAAATACAGACTTATTTTATTACACCATCTGCAGACCAGAATTACATGTTGAATTCTGATCTACATCCTTTAGCTCATCAAGAAAGAAAGGACTCTTATAGCTCAACACCAGAAGGCAACATTTCAATAAAAAATGGGCAAAGGACCTCAATAAATACTTCTCCAAAGAGGACATACAGAGGGACCATAGATATATGAAAAGATGCTCAACATCACTAGCCATCAAAGAGATGACAATTAAAGAATGCCTCATGTCTTCAGAAAGGATCAGTTCCCTGGAAGTATAGTTATTTAGAAAGTTAATGTTTTTACTATTACTGGATATCTAAAACTAAGAAACGTTCATTTTCAAAATACAACTTTGGAAGTAACTGCTCAAACTTTTAATAAACATATCGTTGGGGAACACACATAATAATTGAATAAGATAATTAAATTTATTAGAGGGTAAAATCAGAGGACCCATTTAATTGCTGTTAAAAGCATGAAAACATTACTGAATATTTTAAAGAAAAATAATTTTTGCAAGCAAATTATGCAATCAATGCTGGGGTCTTCAATATTCTGAATATTTATTTTGGTTTAATTAATTTCAAAAGTGCTTCCAATATAAAAGCAAATGTTAGAGGAAAAATGTAACTTTTGATACCATAGAAAAACATACATGAAGTTTTTAAAATTTTTAACAGTTATGACAGTCTGAGGTATGCAGCTAAAAAATATGCAAAAACAAAAAGTGCAATACTCATTTCTTCAGGGGCAGAGGTTCAGGGAGACATTCTGCAATATTATAGCCGTATGTTTGGTTGCTGTTTAAGAAAAAAAATGCCTTATGCTCAAGCATCTCATGATCTAGTAGAGAAGATGGTTAGAATTATATTCTTCCTCAGGTCTTGCACTGGAACTAAACCTGCATTTAGTACCAGAGTGAAATTGTTGTAGGTAGCAGCTTTAAGGGAAACATTAAAGTGATAGAGATGCCCTTCCAATAAAGCTGCAGGAGATGAGAACTAGTCACCTTCAAGGAGAGATCCTTCTGTTTCACACAGTTGGGAGGGGAAATTTTGCCTTATTCCATCACCACAATCAGCTCTTTGACCTTACCCACTTCTGCACATATATATCAACAAAAACACAATGTGGACATTGGAGGAAAAAAAGTGTTCAACGAATCTGAGGAAACAGACAGGCCAGCATTTTCTACATTATTTCAATTGTGTACTGCTTGCAAAATTTCTGCATTAAATTAACTTGGAAAACACTGCATTCTATACCCCTTTCTCAGAGAGCCAGACATTAAAATTGTAAAGGTGCTAAGATATCTATAATGGAAAAAAAAAAAAAAAAAAAAGCCCTTTTAATCATTTAAATCTAATTTATCCTTTTTCTTTTTTTGATTCAGTACTCTATGTATAGTGGAAACTCCTAATAGCATTCCACAGAGGTGCTCTCCAGAGAATAATCTCTTAGATCACACTTTCTTTATATCATATTAACTTTTTCTATTGTCTCATAACTTTCAAATGAAATATAGTTTGAAAAAGTAAAATAGTATGACAACATTTATTAAAAAATAGTCATAGTGGGTCAAGAATTTGTAATAAAATTATTCAACACATAATAACCCTCAAGTATACTTCAGGTGAAAGAAAGCTAGTGATCCAATACTTTATTTGTATAACTGTTGTTAATTGCATTAAATATGGAAACAATGTAGAGATTTATTAAGGTAAAAAGCAGAAAAAGGACAAATCCTATGCCTAGTTTTCATTCTGTTTAGTTTGTTAATAACATTTGACACTATTTCCTATAATGGTCTCATACCAAAAGCCTTGCAATGCACTTTTTAAAAGTGCTAATACTATTGTAGACAGCTCAAGTGAACTAACCCTCTGGTATAATGTTTTAAACAGATTAAGCACTCAGTAGTACATACCTTTTGAGAGTCAAACTACAAGAGGTACACTTATTAAAACAAATATAAATTCATTTAAAATGATAGCTCCAGCTCTGGCTGGTGGCACAGTTGTGGCAAACCCAGAGGTCGTTGGTTCAAATCCCAGCCAGGGCATGTAACCAAGTCTCCAGTCAGGTCCGTACCTGGAGGCAGGTGAAAGGCAACCATACATTGATATCTCTCTCCCTCTCTGCCTCTCTCCCTTCCCCTCCCTCTGAAAAATAATAAATAAAATATTTTTAAAAAATAAAAATAGAATAAAATGATAGCTTCAATTTCTAAATATTTTATTTGCCTGTGTCTATGAAAGGTAACTCTAAATTTAAATATAAGTAGTTATTTGTTGAATTTATCATGCAAATTAATTCAATTATTCAGAACTTTTAACAATTTTACTACATTTTTAGGAAAATTAAGTAATATAAAGTTTAATTCTTAAAATTCTTATTTCGTCGTATCATTTAATTACTTAATTTGGTTATTAGTCCTCTATTATGATTCAATTCCTCACTGCCCCTCCCCCTCTATACACGCGCCAAAATTGGGGAGCAACAGAACTGCACAATGGACAAGCTATCTCACCACTAGGGGTCGCTGTCAGTGCAGGCCAGAGAGAGCAAGCCAGTGACAAGAATTTTGTTTTTGAAGTTGTAATTGGGTATTAAAATATGAAAACAATTTTGTATTATTCTACCTCTCCCCATATTTTAGAGCATTATGTTTAATATGACTCATCACAGATAACCCTTTCTGTTATATATTATCTGTAGAAAAGCACAGATATTAAAATTTGAATGTATATCACCAGTATAGAATGTTTGCCTTAATTCACCTTGAACTGATATTAGCTCCAAAAGGAGTTACACAGAAAAAAAAAAAAAAAATCAAGCTGGTCTTTCCTCCATATAAATGTACCCCTCACACATGACACCAATGCCTTTGACGATCAAAAAGAGTAGTTTTGTAACCAAAGACAGTAAACATATATCTCCTCAGGGTTCTATAGGAACCCTATATACTAACACCACTTAAAAGAGAGCGAGATTGTGAGAATTCATGTAACATTTATTTTAAAAAATGGAAAAAATGCAACTGCTTAAGGCATTATAATATATTGCCATCAGGTAAATCTTAAGAGCAAATCTGAATTCTAAACCAACAATGAATAAATAATATATATGTCATATGTGAACAGATTTAGTAATACTATCAGTGCTAGTAGTAGTAAGACTATAAATGTTAAGAAATTAGCATTAACATTTTGAATTAACTCCCTGTTCCTCCATAGAAGAAAATAATTCAACATGGTTTACCTGACTTGAGAAGAAAACAAATTAATGATAAAACATATATTTGAAAGCACCAGTCAAAAAAAAAGTCTACACCAAATATTTATTTTAGGAAATAGGCTTGTGGGTCTGTGAATTTATACATGCCATAATCTATTCAAGTTTGGAAAATATGTTATGAAATAAAAATGAATAAATAAGATAAAGTAAAGTCACATATTAATCCCAAAAAACAAAATACACACAAAAGTATAGGCCTCACAAACTGTTTTAATTATATTGACATTGGCTTGACATTGTCAAGGCAGACTATATATATATATATATATATATATATATATATATATATGTGTGTGTGTGTGTGTGTGTGTGTGTGTGTATTATATATATATATATATATATGCTATAAAAGAGTTTTCAGTATCTATGGAAGTCTTTTACTAAATCTGCAACTGGGAATCTCCCCAGTACTAAAGTTATGTGACTTATTGCAAGCATACATTTTTGCTATACAGTCCTTTCTACAAGTCAGGCTTCAGTTCCCACTTGGTTCATCTAACCAGGGCTTCAAGAACTGAAAGGGCCAGCCTGCATATACAACCACCAGCCCCACAGGTGACACTGGCACTGAGGAATAAAGGTGAGACAACCTATGTGACTATTCTATTCACTTAGCTTTTATTAATGCAGATTCAGTCAAAATCCATACTACCCTAATAATAATGATACTTACTCAGAAACAATCAGCAATGATATAACATAAGAGAGTTTGGGAATAACAAACTTGAGTCCCAAGAGTCCAGATCAGGTCTGGGTCTAAGAGGAAACTGAGCTAGGTGGTCAGTGTCTTACAAGGCAGAGTCAGTGGGACAGAAGCACAAGCATAGCTGTTTCCTGAAGCAGAACATACCGTAACTCACTCTCCAGACATATCACCCATGGTACTCTGCTTTTCTGCTTTTTTTGGTTGTAAAGTCTTGTTGATTTTGCACAATTTCTCATAAATATGTTTTTCTTAATTTGGATCAGCACGTTCTTCTCCTCAGCCCCAACAGGCACGTGTTGTGTGTTGTATACATTGGCTCTGACAGGCAAATGTTCATGTCAGCTCTGAGAGAAATACGTGTTTCCCATCACTCTCTGTGAGAGTGGTGTAACCTCTTCCTCAGGTAAGCACTTGTTGTCTGCCAGACTGCCTATGCTCCAAACATGGCTTCAGGGCCTGCTCTCCACGTGACTCTGATTTTTAAAAATCTCTTGGATTTGACTATATAAAACATCTAGATTCAACTTATATCAATACAGGATGATGTGATAAAAAGTTGCATCCTGTCTGAAGATTGCCAGTAGTAAAAACTTACATCCCATGGAGAAAACCAGTTAATTTCCAACATCATTTAGATTTGAGTGCATTTTCTTAACTAAAGTCAAGCTTTCTGAATTCCAATTATTGGTTTTATTTTAATTATTTTACTATGTACTAGTTGCCAACAAGTGTAATTAAAATTTGTTTTCAATCTCTGGACTTTTGGTCTAGTACTTTTTAAAAATATAAATTACAGAATTGTATCAAACTTTCAATATCTGTTTAATTTATACATGAAAATACAATGACTATTTCAACCTGTAGTTCACATATCCCAAGCAAAACATTGAAACTGCTGATATTCCATCACACAATAACATACACCTCATTACTATTTCCCTAAAAATTGGTTCATTAGGTGATCTTAAATAAGGAATGAGTAAACTCTTTATCATTGTTAGGTTCCTTAGACAAAAAAAAAAAAGTAAAAATCTAGCGTGTAAAGTTTTAGTTTTAGCCCAATATTATACTAAAAATAGAAATGAACCTCTGTATTGGTCTATATGCAAACTAGAGATAAGATGGGCATATTACTAAATCATAGGTTTTTAAATTATAAGATAATAGCATAAATTAGTTTATTTTTCCATATACTGTCACTATGTTAAGTATTACGTGCAGGTTAATTCAATTAATAACACTACGAAGTGAGTGTTTTCTTTAAAAAATAATTATGCTTGATACAAACCTAAAGTGTAAAAGGTGAGTAACCTACCCAAAGTAACACAACTGGGATTCAGAAGAGATGGGACATATAATTGGGTCCTAAAACTCTGGGCACAATGCCCAGCATCAGGCCATTAAACTAAATCAAAGCTCATGCTGAGATCACACCCTGCTGCAGCCCCGAGCGGTTAGTTCCTCCAGTGGGGGATTTTATAGTATGAAAAACTAATATTCCATAAGTTAAACAAAAAGCATATTTTTAAGAGTACACTGCCAGAAAGTCACTTTTCTGTAATGTGAAACCCAGAAAATATTTAAGATTCCACTTTTCAGAAGAAATGGGGAGTTGCCGTAGAAAGAAATGAAATATAGCAGAATGTTGAAGAGCTATAGCTAAAATTTTTCTGCTGAACATTAGCCTGAATGGAAAATATCTGCTGTTGCACACTTTGTAGTGGAAATGGGGATGCTCTCTCCTTTAAAATCTGACCTCCATTATTTACAGAGCAATGTAGTTATTGGTAATACATGTACTCGCAACATTCTAGATATGATTTGAGTACTCAACATCACTCTCAGAAGCAAAACAAGAGGAAGAAAGAAGAAAGAAGAAAAGGAAGTGACAAAAAAATGTGCTGGCATTGTCTGGTCATTCATAACAGGGGATTTTACAGACAGGAAAAACTACAAGGAAAAAAAATCATTACATAATTTTTACGTGTGTGTAATACCAATACTATTTCTGTATAACTACTTAATATGTGTATAAGACATACCTCACACTAAAAATGGTTTAAATAACTTAAGTCTCACAAAACCCTAAGAAAGATAGTATTCTATTCATTTCAGAATAAAGAATTTGAGACAATTAGAGTTTAAGGAATTTGCTGAAGGCCTTATGCTGTTAAGTGGTGGGAATCAAATTCAGCCTGAAGAATACTTTGTAGCTATTTTATTCTCTTCACCTATGCAGAAGGCTTCTCATAAATGAAAATTCACTAATTGCTGAGTAAATCTATTTATGGCTTCCTTATAGTCCATATCCCTGATTGTCCAAAACACACACAAGTGAAAAGTATTCATGGTGTTTATCATTCCTACAACTGTAGGAATTTGGAGAAACACAATGTAGACTGAAGATGCTGGACCTGTTTAAAAAAGCAGATGCTATTAAAATACAATTACTTTTAACAAAGGAACTAAGCAGGTAGGTCATAGAAGAATAACAAATTTTAATTGTACAATATGGTTCATTCCTTGGTGAATTATTACTATATTAATCATCTGCTACAAAATGGTTTCCACCGTAATAGGCATCAAGTTTTGAAGGATATATTGAGGTATTCCCTTCACCACACTACATTAAGTAAAAATGAGAATACTTCCCACTTACACCCCCTGGTAACATTAATTCTGTATGATAGAGTCATGTCCACAATATACATAGATTAGTTTTCTTATTGTGAAAAATTTTGTCCATGAGAAAAGTTGTTTTTCCGGCTGATAAAACAGTGGAAGCAACAGGGGAAAAAAGCAAATACACTTGTTGCTGAAAGAAACATATGATTATTTTCTTTCTCATTATCAACGTCCTTCAGTTACTCAAAGCAGTGAATGAAAGACGGAACCGAGAAGGTGCGCCCGATCGCTGAAAGGCCAGGGGCCCCAGTCGGCAGGAACCCTAGCCAGCCAGAGCGAACACCTCCCCGTCCCCAGAAGGGAGCTGAAGGCGTAGATTAAAACAGCCTGACTTCAGCAGAGGGGCGATTTGCTGAAAAGGGGAAATTGCCTGAGTTAAGGAGCCAAAATGAAGGAAATGCCATTAGCTGGAGAGGGGCCAGAGACCTCCTGGGACTGAAACCTGAGCTCAGGTTACCAGCCCACAGCCTTGGCTACCAGCCTGCCCTTGCGTGAGCTGTGGCGCTGGATGCCCCTTCCAGGGTGACAGAGACCTCTCCGGTACCTGGAGAGCGGAAAGATAAACCTGGCCGGACACTCCCACGGGCCTTCAGCGGAGGAGGGACTTTGGAGGGCCCTGTTGAAAGCATAGGTGGGGAGAAGCCCCTGGGGCTGGGCGTTGTCCTGGTTGTGCCCAACACCGGCAGGGAGCTCTCAGCTCCCCGGCTTCCCTCACGTCCCCGGGTGAGGATGGCTTGCGGAGTCCCCCCGAGGCCCAGCTTGCTCAGCAGAGACTGGCCCCGTTTGGAACTTAAACCCAACATAGCCCAAAGCCAGCTCTGGGAGGCAGGGTCCGACGCTGGGGCAGACGCCTGCCTGAGATGTAGAGACTCAGGGCAACTCAGTACAGGGGTCCTGGACTGCTTCCACTCTCTGGCGCTGGGACAAGTGCGCGGAGTCGCAGTCTGACAGCAGCACCAGACGCACTGGTCCTGGGGTTGCACCACAGCCTCAGCCTCCAGGACCTCTTGGGTGGAGCCTTCCTTGCTTGGCGGTCGGAGTGATCTGGCAGTGCCCCCCAGAGACCAGTTGCAAAGAGAGCTGAGACAGACCACAGAGGCACGGACCTCACCCCTGTAGCCTGGTGCAGAAGGATGTAGAGCTCAGAGGTCTTAAACTCCCAAGGAACAAATAAACTATAATGGGTAATAACCCCTGGTTAAGGGATTGGGCTGTAATTTCCCTGGGGGTGGCTGGTTTGCTGTGTGCTGAGGATAAGGTTGGCTTGGAGCAGAAATGTTTTCAGCTCCTTAAAATCTGGTTTCCTGTTAATGAAAATCTGTTTTCTTTCTCACATATCCTTGTGGTATGTTGGTACACGGTGACAAACAGCCATACCACATTCCTTATGATAACAAAAATACACAGATCCCTCAGGAACTAATCTCAAGTGAAACGTAAACCAAAGGTAAAGATAAAATTTACCATTCTCAGTTTATAACACCTTTTTAGCAATGTTTGCTGTTCTTAATAATTTACAACAGACCAAAAAAAAAAAAAACAACAAAAAAAACAGATTCAATAGTTTCCTAAAAGTATAATTCACTGTATCCCTACTAGGTACTTATTAGGAGCATTTACACAGAAAACACAAAGGTGAATTAACACTGTACTTCGTAATGAGTGTTTATCTTACCAGCATCTATTATTTACCTTTTTTCAACATATTTTCAAATGAGAAAGTCTAATGTAAAAGCATTTATATCACTTCTAACCATGAGTTTCAGTGTCCCTTAACATTTTTACATTTTGTCAAAAATGTTAATGTAACTAAATGGAAGTTTCCTTTGCATATTAAATACATATTTTACAAATACTTAAATATTAGCCCTGGCTGGTAGCACAGTGGATAAGACGTCTGCCTGCAAACCCAAAGGTCACTGATTTGATTCCGCAGCCAGAGCACATAACCAGATTGCAAGCCAGTTTTCAGCCAGGTCGTGGCTGGAGGCGGGTGAAAGGCAACCATACATTGATGTCTCTCTCCCTCTCTGCATCTCTCCCTTCCTCTCTCCGTGGAAATAAAAAATAAAATATTTTATGAATAAATAAATAAATAAACAAATATTAAGTGATAAGTGTTTCTTCAGGCCTATTTTTATTCAATTATTCCTTCCTATCATTTTTATTCAATTATTACAATATATTTGAATGTATAACTTTTTTTTTTTTTTAAGATTTTATTATTTCCAGAGAGAAAGGAAGGGAGAGAGGCAGAAAAAGAGAGAAACATCAATGTATGATTGCCTTTCACCTGCCTCCAGCCATGGACCTAGCTGGAGACCTGGCTTGCAACCTGGTTATGTGCCCTGGCTGAGAATCAAACCAGCAACCTTTGGGTTTGCAGGCCATCACCTTATCCACTGTGCTACTAGCCAGGGTTGGATGTACAACTTTTAAGGAATCTTTCCTTCTGTAAAAGTAGTAGAAATTAATATCTGGAATAAGGAGAGACAAGGCAAGTAGAAGTCATACCAATTTATTAAAAAAAAAAAAAAAACACTACACCATTGCTGATGTCAGAGTGGATAAGGCGCAGGCGTGCAAACCTAAAAGGTGCTTATCCAATTCCCCAGCCAGGTCACATAACCAGGTTGCAAGCCAGGTCTCCAGCCAGGTCTGTAGCTAGAGGCAAGTGAAAGACAACCATACATTGATGTCTCTCTCCCTTCCTCTATCCCTAAAAATAAAAAAATAAAGTCTTTAAAAAAAAAAACTCTTTTTAAGGTTTTTCTCCTAAAAATTGCAAGTTTCTTTAATCTGAGATCTGAATATTCTGCTAATCATCACCTCTATACACTTTATTCTCTTCATTTTGTTTATGACTCAAATATTGGGATTAAAGTGCTTCAGTCCTTTCATCCACAAAATACATCAATGATATTCATACATATCATTCCTCCACAGCCACACAAAAAAGGCCACAGCAATTCTCAGTCTTAGCCAGCAAAACTAATACAAGAGTATGGAATTGTAAATTGGTGTATTTAACACTACCTAAGAACTTTTTGTTTTAATTCTAGAATTAACTTTAGTTTTTGTTTATGGAAATTAAACTTTTAGCTCTTAGATTCTTAGAGCTTCATTTATTAAAAATATACAATGTACCATAATAATAAAGTGTATATATACTTTTTACAGTTTT
Source organism: Noctilio leporinus (assembly GCA_004026585.1). NCBI lineage: Eukaryota > Metazoa > Chordata > Mammalia > Chiroptera > Noctilionidae > Noctilio > Noctilio leporinus. The sequence goes on along the minus strand of PVIW01000003.1, from coordinate 314,182 downwards.
TCTGTTGGCTTTCAAACTATATCTCATTGATTTGCACATACATGTGACATGTGATTTTAAGAACTCATTAAATGTTTTTTACCACTATTTGGTAGACCTACATTTATCTTAAAACTGCTTATATAGCTATTTATATTGCTATATTTATCAATAGTAAATATTATTTGTTTAGTGTGTAGAAAACTATAAAATGCTATATCTATTTTCATATCTTCAATTTTGAATTAGTCTCTTAATTGCTTTTATATTTTTAATTTTAGAATTTCTTTATAGTTTTTTTATTTAAAAGATTTTTTTTATTGTTATATTATACTCATCTCATTTCCCCCCTCTGCTCTCCCCTCCACACCCTCCCAACCCCCCTCAAAAGTAAATCCCATGTGTTGCTTGGATCATCCATGCTAGTTCCTTGATTAAACTGCTCCCCTTCTTTGCCTCCTTTTCCCCTTCCCCCACCCCCTCCCCTCTACACACTGAAAGTGTGTTCCCTGTATTCATGTCTCTGGTTCTGTTTTGTTTGCTTATTTGTTTGTTCATTAGTCTCCTGTATTAAGTGAGAACATGTGGTATTTCATTTTTCCTGCCTGGCTATCTCACCAGGCATGATCCTCAACAGTTTCATCCATACTATTGCAAATGGTAGGAGTTCTCTCTTTCTGCTGCATAAAACTCCACTGTGTAAATGTACCAAAGTTTTTTCATCAATTCATCCAGCACTTAGGTTGTTTCCAGCACTTGGCTATTGGAAATAGTGCTGCTATGAACATAGGCTTGCATAGGTTCTTCTGAATTGGTGTTTCAGAATTCTTTAGGTATAATAATCCTAACAGTGGAATAGTGCACTGCATCATAAGGCAGTTCTATTCTTAGTTTTTTGAGGAAATTCCATACAGTTTTTCATAGTGGCTGCACCAGTCTGCTTTCCCACCATCAATGCACCAGTGTTCCCTTTTCTCCACATCCTCACCAACACTTGTTTGTTGATTTGTTGATGAGGGCCATTCTGACAGGTGTGAGGTGGTATCTCATTGTACTTTTTAATTTGCATCTCTCTGATGGCTAGTGATGTTGAACATTCTTTCATGTGCTGGTGGGCCCTTTGTATGTCTTCCTTAGAGAAGTGTCTATTCAGGTCCTTTGCCCATTTTTCAATTGGGTTGTATCCCTGATGTTGAGTTGTATTAGTTTTTTATATATTTCAGAGATCAAACCCTTGTCTGAGGTGTCTTTGGTGACATATGTTTTCCCATATGGTTGATTCCCTTTTTATTTTCTTGATGTGCTCTTGGGCTGAGCAGAAACTTTTCAGTTTTATGTAGTCCCATTTGTTTATTTGTTCCTTTATTTCCCTTGCCTTGGGAGATATTTCAGTGAATATTTTGCTGTGTAGGATATCTGCAATTTCATCACCTATGTTTTTCTCTAGGGCTTTTATGATGGCCCTGCTTACAATTAAGTATTTTATCCATCTTGAGTTTACTCTGGTATATGGTGTAAGTTCATGGTCTAGTTTCATTGTTTTGCATGTGCCTGTCCAGTTCTCCCAACACCACTTGTTGAAGAGACTATTTGCACTCCATTTTATGTTCCTTCCCCCTTTGTTGAATATTAGTTGCCCATAGAGTTCTGGGTTTATTTCCTGGCTCTCTATTTTGTTCCATTGATCTGTTTGTCTATTCTTGTGCCAGTACCAGACTGTTTTGGTTACTATGGCTTTGTAATATTGCTTGATATCTGGTATTATGATTCCTCCTACTTCGTTCTTCTTTCTCAGAATTGCTGTAGCTATTCAGGGTCATTTTTGATTCCATATGATTTTTTAAAATGTTTGTTCTATTGCTATGAAATATGATGTTAGTATTAAAATAGGGGTTGAATTGAATCTGTAGATGGTTTTGGGTAGTATGGACATTTTAATGATGTTAATTTTTCCCTACCATAAACACGACATGTGCTTCCATTTATTTGCATCTTCCTTAATTTCTTTTTTCAATGTCCTGTAGTTTTCTGAGTATAAGTCCTTTACTTCCTTGGTTAAGTTTATTCCTAAGTACTTTATTTTTCTTGTTGCTATGTAAATGGGATTTGTTTTCTAGCTTCTATCTCTGATGTTTCATTGTTGGTAGATAAAAATGCTTTCAATTTATGGATATTGACTTTGTATTCAGCTAATTTGTCAAAATCAGCAATCAGAGTGGAGTAGTTTTTTTAGTGTAATCTATAGGGTCTGTATTTACACTATCATGTCATTTGCAAATAATGACAGTTTTACTTCCTCCTTTCCAACTTGGATGCCTTTGATTCCTTTTTCTTGTCTGATCACTGTGGCTAGAACTTCCAATACTATGTTGAATAGAAGTGGAGAGAATGGACACCCTTGCCTTGTTCCTGATCTTAAGGGAAAGGCTTTCAGTTTTTGCCCATAAAGTATGATGTTAGCTTCAGGTTTCTCATATATGGCCTTTATTATGTTGAGGTATGCTCTCTCTATCCCCATCTTGCTGAGGGTCTTTATCATAAGTGGTTGCTGTACTTTACCAAATGCTTTTTCAGCATCTATTGATAAGATCATATGGTTTTTGTCTTTCAGTTTGTTTATATGGTGTATTACATTTCTTGATTTGTGAATATTGAACTATCCTTGCATCCCTGGGATGAATCCCACTTGGTCATGTTGTATAATTTTTTAAATATATTGCTGGATCCAGTTTGCCAATATTTTGTTGAGAATTTTCACATCTAAGTTCATCAGAGATATTGGCCTGTAGTTTTCTTTCTTTGTTGGGTCTTGACCTGGTTTTGGGATTTGGCCTCATAAAAAAGAGGTTGGGAGTTTTCCCTCTTTTTGGATTTTTTGGAGTAGTTGGAGGAGGACAGGAGTTAGTTCTTCCCTAACTGGTAAAATTCACTTATGTAGCCATCTGGTCCAGGGCTCTTGTGCACTGGGAGTTTTTTGATGACTTCTTCAATTTCACTAATTATTATTGGTCTATTCAGGCTTTCTACTTCTTGATTGAGTTTTGGTAGGTTATACATTTCCAGAAATGTGTCCATTTGACTCAAGTTGTCAAATTTCTTGTCATATAGTTGTATGTAGTTATTTCTTACAATCCTTTGCATTTCTGTGGTATTGGTTGTGACTTTTCCTCTGTTGTTCTGATTTTGTTTACTTGCATCCTCTTTTTTTCTTGATGAGTCTAGTTAATGGTTTGCCAATTTTGCTTATCTTTTCAAAAACTCAGCTCCTGTATTTGTTAACCCTTTGAATTGTGTTTTTAGTCTCTATGTTGTTTAATTCTGCTCTGATCTTGATAATTTCCTTCCTTCTGCTTGCTCTGGGCTTTGTTTGTTGTTGCTGTTCTAGTTCTTGGAGCTTTATGGTTAGGTTGTTTGAATGAGTTTCTTCTAGCCATTTTAAGTAGGCCTGTATTGCTATGAATTTCCTCCTGAGGACTGCCTTTGCTGTGTCCCATAGGTTTTGGGGTGTTGTGAATTCATTTTCATTCTTTATAGTTTTAATATAATTTGTTTAGCATGAAATCTTACACATTTCATCTTCACTGTAGAGTGAGTTTGTATAATCAAATAATTTTAAACACATATTTAAACCTATATATTTTTCTAATTTTCTTAGTTTGTATTATCAGTTCAGTAATTATTATTTTAGTATTGTTTTTCTTTATGCTAAAATTAAGATTTTTATTTTTAATTTTACTTCAATTTTTAAAATATTCCTTGTGTATTTGCTTAAATTATCCATCACACCTATGAATATATTAACTGTTGATATTGTATTTTTTGTTCACTTATTTTAAAGAGCCATTATTTCTAGACCCTTTTTTTTTTAAAGATTTTATTTATTATTTTTAGATAGAGGGGAAGGGAGAGAAACATCAATGTATGGTTCCCTTTCACCTACCTCCAGCTACGATCCTGGCTGGAGACCTGGCTTGCAACCTGGTTATGTGCCCTGGCTAGGAACTGAACCAATGACCTTTGGGTTCATTTGCATTCCAGCATCATATCCACTGTGCCACCAACAAGGACTAAGACAGGCTTTTTTTTTTTTTTTTAAGTTTTTCTTTATTATTTTTTAAGACAGGCTTTTTTTTTTTTTTTTAAGATTTTTTTTTTTATTTTTTAAGACAGGCTTTTTTTTTTTTTTTTTTAAGATTTTCTTTATTATTTTCAGACAGAGGGGAAGGAGAGAGGGAGAGATGGAGAGATGGAGAGAGGGAGAGAGACATCAACATCAACATATGGTTGTCTTTCACCTGCCTCCAGCTATGGACCTGGCTTGGAGACCTGGCTTGTAACCTGGTTATATTGCCCTGGCTGGGAACTGAACTAGCAACCTTTGGGTTTGCAGGCCAGCATAAAACAGGCTTTTTAGTTAACACAAATGAGCAAAATAAATTCCTCTTCTAAATTTAATATAGGTGAATAAAGCAAACTTATTTTAAGTTAAAACTCACGCTAATAAATAATTGCTGCTTCATCATTATATGAAATCTTCATATTATTTTATCTTTTGCTACTTTATTCTTTACTCAGTTTGGATTTCAGATATATTATCTAAAACCAAATTCTTTCTCAAATTGCAGTTTCATGTTTTCTGTGCTTCATGTGATGTTTATGATCTGCATTTGATAAGGTATAGAAATAGTTGTTTAATACATAGTAATACATATTTATTTTTATTAATACTTGTTATTTTAGAAAATTTTAGATTTATAGATTAATTCAAAAAGATTATAGATATACTGAATTACCAAACACTTTGCTTACTCTATTATTAACATATTAGTATTGTACCTTTGTTACAATTAATAAACTAATATTGTACACTATTATTAACTAATGTTTATATTTTATTTTATTCCTACCTAACATCCCTTTTCTGTTCCTAGATATCACTCAGGATACTATCTTACATTTAGTCATTCTGTCTCCTTAGTTTCCTCTTGCTTATGCCAAATTACAGTCATTTTTAAGACCTTCCATTCTATATGTGAGTTCTGGGCAGAAAAAATAACCTTTTATATTTTCTTTCTTATACAAACAAACTGAAAGACAGGGAAGAAAATAGTCTCTAAGTTGATGTACTATCACTTTTAAAAGTAAAGAAGAATCATTAGCATGGCAAAGACCACTAGCTGTCCCTCATTTGCATTCTCTTATTCCTGTAGTAAAAGAACACCTTGAAATTTGGAAGAGCACACAGCTAACCACCCAGCTAGAATCTGAATTTTCCTTTGTGGCTAAATTAGGCAATATGACAAGGTCAGGCCAATGTGAGATGAAAGTAATGTTGAAACAACTTCTAGGTCACCTCCTTCAAATCTATACTTGTGTTCTCTTAGTCCTTTCCATGAGCTAATGAGCTCACTGCACCCAATATGGATGGCACAACTCTAGGATCTGCAAGGGCTATGGGATTCAAGGAATCTGGACATCTCAGTATCCTTAGTAAAAAAGCTGTTCCACTTGCTTTATACTCCTTATCCTATTGACCTCTGAGCCATTTTAAAGGACAGAAACAAACTTCTATATTATTTGCACCCATAATCCTGTAACTCTGCTAAAATAATTTATCATGTACAAAACCATAACATACAGTAAAAAACAAAAAACAAAACAAAACAAAACAAAAAAAAAGCAGTGATTAGAAATTCAAATTTTAAATGCACACATTAAAAATACTAAATTTAAGCCTTAATCACAAAATTGCCAAAATGAAAGTTAATGTTATATCAATAATACTCATTTTAGAATGCTCAACTGAATAGCTTTGAAAAACAAATTTAATTTTATATAGAACCTCATATCTTTATTTATATAAGAAATGTTATACTTGAACTATGTTATTTTCCTTTTATTATTATACATGATATAAAACAGAAATTTCTTCTTAAATGAATTCCAAAACTGCCTTGATTTTTAAAACTAATTTGAAAGTGCCTGCATCTAAATCATTATTTCCCCTCAAGTAAAAATGCACTCAGAAGAAAGATCTTAAAGCAAGAAATATTCTTAGGAGTTCTTCAAAAATGAAAAAGAAATCTATATAGCTTTCTAGAATGAGAGCCCCCTGTTACTTCATTAATTATTTATTTTTACATATATAGCAATAATTAGAAGCATTCAACCTTGGCACATCAAGCATAAAAATGGAGGGTGTATTAGTCTGTCTGTTTTTGACTATGCATTGCTGCTGAATCATTTGGAATTCCTCATTGGTTTGATTTTGTTATTAACCCTGATGCTATTCAACAGGTTGTATAACCTAAGTTTCAGCTATGGGATACCTGTTCCTTAGAGAGCTGGTTAAGGTGATTTTGAAAAATCATTTGATAGTCTGTGCAAAGCCTTCCCCATGATCTCCTTGTTTCAATCCTGAGTCTAATGTGCTTTTAAGATGTAACCTTCCACCTGCCATATCACTGAGGCTCAGATTTTTAATCTAGTTTTCAAAATAAATCCAATTATATATTGTTTAATTGTATCACATTTTTTAAGACTTGTAGGAACATAAATAAAATGAATTGCATAGTAGATTAAATGGCCTAAACACAGCAACTGCATTGTCTCTCAGAAATATGCAGAATAGCCTAACTTTCATTAGCTTCCATATCCAAACAACATTTCAAATGTGTGGAGATTATTAGAAAAGAGTCCAATAGGTCCTAGCATCTGCACAATTGAGAACGTATGTAGAGGTAGATATAATAACCTAACTTCTTCTCTGTTTAAATGTAATTAGAGAAATTTGCAATCTTTAGGTCAGAACTGGTGACTTTAATGGAAGGGTAAGTAAAAAGATACTAGTTGAATGAATTAGCTGAAGAACTGTGAGTGAGCCAAAATAGAACCAGGTGACCTATATATGGATAAAAATAATGGCTTATATAAGATTATTATATGTAATAACAGCAAAAACAAAACCCTTTACCTATCCTGAACTCAGTAACTAAAATCTATTAAAATTCTTTACAATAATAGAGTATGTTATTTACTTATTTTTCTATTTGCTTATTTGTTTCAATCATAGTTATATGTCATTTCTGGATCCAAAATTTCCTTTTTCTTCTCATCCCTGAGTTATTTTCTTTTATTTATTTTTTCTTATTCTACTACTAACCTATGGGCAGGCTGCAAAGATTCAGTGCCCCAGGTCCACCAGGTAAAAGGTGGAGATGAATGTATCAGTAGAAGGTAATAGTCAGGGTGATAATGAGAAAGAATTGGTAGGTGTACAAAAAGAGACATTACAGGCCAAATAGATTCTGTAGTAGTTCTGCTGCTAAAATGTCATATAAAGTAAATGCTCCATCTAGCTGTCACAATAGAATCATGGGAAAGGGAAACAAACGGTCCCCTTTATTTAATAGAGAGCCATTATTGTTATTGTGGTGAATCTGCAGAACATCTAGCCTTCTCTTGTATATAATAAAACCTACAATAAATCCTACAAATCTTTAACAATATTTGGAGTATTTTTTCAAACAGGCAAAGTGCTATTAAGCCTCTATTTGTCAACAAAAATGCTTAGACAAGAACCTAGTATAAAGGAACCATGGACATGGACAACAGGTGGGATTGACTTTGGGGGGAATGGGGGGATGGGGAGGGGGACAGAGGGGAGCAAAAAGGGGATGGAAGTAATACAACAATAATAAATTTTTTTTTAAAAGCTCAATGCTATGCCCTACAGTCCAAAGAAAAACAAGGGTCTTGCAGTCATAGACCAATTATTGTGGCTGAGAGGTACCATTTTCCAGCTCCCAAAAAGCCAAGTCCTCTCATTCCCCAGGAAGTGTGAACAGCTTGTCCCATCGCTTTCTGGCAGTGTCCTCATTTGAACCTTGAATGTCTTCAGGGAAACAAAACTGTCTTTCCCATCAGTCAGACTCAAGAATCAGCCTAGAACCAGCAACAGTTTTTGACACGAGAAAGGGCTTCAAGGGAGATAAGGCAGCTAATTTGTAAAGGCCCAGTGAGGCGGGAGAACCTAATGAGTAGAAAAACAAACAAACAAACCAAACAAAAACAGGGCATCAACAGATGATGTCATAAAATACCATAGCAGGGTGCCATAAATGAGCTGCTCTGAAGAGGTCAATTTTTATTTTTTGTCTCATATGCTAGGACAAGAGTATAGCCTAGTTGAGCTATAAGGAAGAGAAAAATCACTTTGCAGTAGATTTCCCCAGGGTTTCCTAGTGCTGGGGGAAAAAAGGACCTGAGCAGTCTCCTTCAGTTACGCAAATATAGGCCTTATGAAGTCCATTTTTCTGAAAGAAAGCTACAACAAGAAATTTTGATGTTTAAGTAGCTTTTCCCAAATGGAGATGGTTAATAAGAGATGAATTAAAGAAAAGTATAGCCCTCTGGAGAGGAGAAAACTAACACTCTAGCTCCTGTTTTCTGAGATTAGAAGTTGGGAAACACTGTTAGAGAGTCAAGTGTTAACTACGATCAGAGCACAAAGACACTAGACCAAGAGCTGACTCTGAGATGACATTCCAAACAAAATGTTTAAGTGAAAAATCTAATTCTTTAGATTGATAGAACTGAATCTGTCTCAGGTCTCCTTATTATACCTGAATTTCTAGAAGGCAAAAAGTAAGTTAAGAAAGCTAATCACCAGACTGCACAAGGGGCTCAGTTCTGGTATGTCACCAGACTTTGCTCTCCTCAAAGGGTAGCAATGTGGTTCAGCTTCCCTGCAAGTGATTCTCACTCTCAACTACCAATTAAAACCAGCTGGAGGGGCTTTCTTAAATCCCTATACTTGGACCAGACTGAAACCTGTGGGTTTCAGCAACCACTATATTTAAGAGTCCTTCAAGCAATTTCAATTAAAGACAATTTGGAAATTACCTTAAAATAATCCCTCTCAAAGGAAACACTGATGATGAGTCATTTTCTAACATGAAGTAGATGAAACAAGAGCAAACCATGTGTGGAGGGAAGAGACTGAAGAATCTTTAACTGAGAAGCAAATAAATCTGCTATATCACCATGTGAAGATAATAAGTAGGCAGTTGGATAAATACAATCGGAATTCCAAAAAGATATGGAAAGTAGAGGTGGATTTAATGCCTTGGGATGGATAAAGTGATCTAGATTATGTTACTAGAGAAAATAATAAGCCCCCAACTGAGACCTGAACTATCCCAACCTCTGGAGAATAAACAGATGAGGAAAGTCTGACATGGTAATTGAGAAGGAGCTGACAGCCAGATGAGAAAAATGCAAAGAATTTGATAACACCAATATTAAAAGAAGAATCTGTTTTGAGAGAGGAAATGTTTGTTTCCAACATGATGAGATCAAATAATAAGAGAGAAGTGACTGCTTTATTTGATAATACAGGTAACATTGGGCATCTTGAGAAAAACAGCGTCTTCAAAGACCAAGCGACATATGTGAAGGATATGTGGGATGAAGAAATGAAAACGATAAAAGGGGAGGGGGTGAGAAGTTAGTTCAAACCATCTTATAATAAATGCATCACTAGAGCTTACATGAATACAGACATGAACAATCCATCAAGCAGGAGAATGGAAACTGATGGTTCTAGACAGTGTTAGAAGAACATGCATAATAGGAGATTCATATCTAGACAACATACCAAACTGGAGAGTTTTATACTGCCAGGATTGAGTAATTGAGATGTGCATAAGTACAGCTGCACCTTGGTCTATACTTTTGATGGCTGAGAATTAAAGAATCTAATGATGTCATTTTTTCAAAGAAGTATAACATAAGATCATAACTGGAGAAATGGGAAAGAGAGAAGGTTGTGAAGAAGTAGGGGGAAGACTAAAACTTGAAATTGTCATTTTGGAGAATATTAAATATATTAGAAACTTAAAATGTTAGGCCCTATTGAATGTCCAATTTTAATTTGTGATCTTAAATTCAAGTGAAACTATTAATATAGCAGTGAGCTTTCTCTACAAATTTGATCAGGTATGACACAAAGATATTTCTTTAATTGTGTAGAACATTTTACCAGAAGTATGTTGTAAGAAAACAAGGATGAAAAAGTTTGGTTGTTTTCAGAACAAAGGTTATAATTATGGGTTATAGATCTTATGTAAGGAGAGAAGTGAAGGCATGATGGGGATTACTGAGATTAAAATATAATCTGTTAAATTATTTTAAGGTCTCAAACATTATGAATTTCAATATTAAAATAAGCATAGAACTGAGGTTTGAAAGGCACTATAGCCAACTAAGTAGGTAAAGTAGGAATGAGAATAAATACTATTTGAATTGTTTAGATCAATTTATGGATGTATCATCTCCTGGAATGTTGTAATTGAAAAAAGTCAATGATAGGAAATAGTGTGAAAATAAAAGTGTCATATGCAAATTCAGCCATGAATAAATGGAATCACACAGATTTGGTGGAAGAAAACAATAAGAGTATTGATAGCTGAACAAATTTTAAGATATTAAAATAGAAACTTGTTCTTGGAAGAAAATAAGTGATAAATGTACACACATACACATTTCAATATGCTCGGACACTGGCAGAATCACTCAGCTTACAGAAAATTATTATGAGAAAATATCCAGGAAGATACATAAAGGTATCCTTAAATATTCCTCAAGAGTGAAATAATGAAACAAACTTTGATAAAACCATATAATTAAATGATGTTATCATTAAAAAGTCATATTTTTTCTAGACTATTATTTAAGAAAGAGAAATGGCCCATGTCATGAATATGGAAAAAAGCAGAATAGATATCTATACAACAAATATTGTCCTATATTTTGTACAAATATGTTTAACTTTAAATATAAAAATTAAACCATTTTAACTTGGGTTGAAATTAAAATTAGAAACAATTTTTCCTGCTTTATAGTTTTTTATTCAAATGATCTATAAACATTATATCTAAACTTTAAATTACAATTTTTTCAATTATGGACTCCAGTTAAAATAATATAATATTAGGAAATAAAAATACGATCATTCCTCTCAACATTTCTTTTTATTTTTATTTGATACTTTCCTATTTTTTGTATTCAGTTTTTACTTAGATTTTAAAAAATTTTTATTTGTTATTTCCAGAGAGAGAGGAAGGAAAAGGGGCAGAGAGGGCAAGAAACATCAATGTATGGTTGGTTGCCTCTCTCACCTGCCTCCAGCCACGGAGGAACTAGCTGGAGACCAGGCTTGCAACCTGGTTATGTGGCCTGGCTGGGGAATCGAATCAAACCAGCAACCTTTGGGTTTGCAGGCCAGAGCCTTATCCACTGGGCTACCAGCCAGGGCTGGATTCAAATTTTAGAATCTGATACCTGTAATGGAAAAAAATATGACACAAGGCTCAAATTTGTTCTTGTGAAAAATGTCTCCTTGTCAACTGAACAAAGTGTTGTAAATGTATGTGTTTTACCTAATTTTATATCATCATACTATAATGAAAAGAAGAGGTACTATCCCCAGATAACTTTGAAGCCCCCTAACCTAGAACTTATGGCAAAAACAAAATGGCTAAGGTTTCATTTTGGGGAGTAGGATTCTACAAGAAAGAATTTAGGGTGGAGAACTAAGCACAGGTGTGAGGGCAGCAACCAAAGATCCATTAGTAAACTGGCATCAGCAGGGATGGCTGCTGCCTCAATCCCAGAGAATAGACACAGAGCCATTAAAAAAAGAATAGTTATCCATCAGCTCCTACTCTCCCTTAGTTAAGATTTCATTCAACAAATGAACAATCTCACACCTCTAAGTATATACTTGGCATCCCAAACATGAATCCCTTTGGCATCAACAGAGAAGCCCTGGGGTAAGAAGAACAAGCCTTGAAGCCTGAAGCTATCTGGAGACTGTCAAATATAACCATAGCAGTGTCTATAATATGGAATAGTAGTAACAGGTGTACTTTCTAAATTGAATCATGGTGGACTTTTTTAAATCCTTGATAATACTAATCTAAATCATAACTGGATACTATTATTAGCTAGCATTTCCCAAGATGAATCTAATATGCAAATGATACACAAATGTAAAACGAGCATTTTATTTAAATGTTATATATTTTGAAATGGGTATTTGATACTCTGTCTTCTCACAAGAGCAAGGGTACCTTGGTATTGTTTGTTTTGCCTGTGTTTTATTGATTTTAGAGAGAGGGAAGGGAAGGGAAAAGAGAAGGAGAGAAACATCAATGTGAGAGAGACATCAATTGGCTGTCCTCTCACACACGTGCTGACTGGGGACTGAACCCACAACCCAGGCATGTACTTGGACTGGGAATTCAATCTGTAACCTTTTTGTTTAAGGTCAATGCTCCAACCAACTGAGCCATCCCAATCAGGGCACAGAGCAGTTTTAATAAAGGCACATATTTTGGTGTCTCTGTTGGTTGTAGAATACTTGATGTTCTGGAGTCTATTAAGGTAAGATGGATATGTCAGCAATTCACAGGTTATATGAAGATAGAGTTCTAATGATCTACAAAGTAGAGGCCCTGGATGGTGGAACAGTGGACAAGGCACCGGCCTATGAACCCAAAGGTCACTGGTTTGACTCCCAGCCAGGGCACATAACCAGGTTGCAAGCCAGTTCCCCAGCCAGGTCCATAGCTAGAGGTAGGTGATAGGCAACCATACATTGATGTCTCTCTCCCTCTCTGCCTCTTTTTGTTCCCCTCTCTCTAAAAATAATAAACATAATCTTTAAAAAAAAAAAGTAGAGACTCTATAAAGATCTATAAAGTAAAGAAATTTATTATTTTGCTTTATGTAAAATATACATAGCTTTGGTATTAAAGTTGTTTTTATATAATAAAATAGAACTAAACTCAGGCCACTTACTGACATTTTAACTTCTCACAGGGACTTCTGAATTGATCATTTTATTTGATCCTTTCCGTATTTTGCCTGAATGTTCAATAAGCTTAGGTTAGTTTAATCAGAATAATACTTCTATTCTATAAGTAGCCCCTACCCTAACATTTAGGGTAAAAATATATTAAATGTAACTAAGTGGTGGACCTCCAATACTATTAGAGATAACAGTAAATAGTTAACAGAAATTTTTAGTACATATAATCTGATCCAAAATGCTTCACATGATAAACAATAAAACTCTGCATACCCTTAGATAGGATATACATATTTCAATTGCATCTATTTATAGATGTAGAAACTAAGGCTTGTAGAGATTAAATGACAGGTCAAAGATAACAGCACAATGGAGCCTGAACTCCAAAAATAATTCAGATTTCCCCATTTAATATTAAGACCATACTGTTGCATATGACAAAACAAACAAACAAAAACAAAACAAAACAAAAAAACAAAACTATTTAAAATGCTTCATATAGGCCCTGGCTGGTGGCACAGTGGTAAGGCGTTGGCCTGCAAACCCAGAGGTCACTGGTTCAATTCCCAGTCAGGGCACGTAACCAGGTTGCAAGCCAGGTCTCCAGCCAGGTCCATTGCTGGAGGCAGGTGAAAGGCAACCATACATTAATGTCTTCCTCCCTCTCTGCCTCTCTTCCTTTCCCTCTGTCTAAAAAATAATAAATAAAATCTTTTAAAAATGCTTCATATAAATTAAATAATTATTGAATCAAGTAACCTACAGACTCTAGAAGTAAGACCAGTAGGACGAATTCTAGACCAGCTATTCACAATGCCAATTAATCAACAGCAAACAGATAAAAAAAAAATCAGGCTAACATAATTTTAATGTTTTTAAATTGAATAATTTTTTTTATCCTCACCCAAGGACATTTTTTATCATTTTTCATTGCTCAGGGACACACACACACACACACACACACACACAAACATACATATTGATGTAAGAAAGAAACATTCACTGGCTGCCTACTCATACATGCCCCAACCAGCTTTTGAACCCATAACTTGGTTATGTACCATGACTGGAAATTAAATCCATGATCCTTTTGTCTACAGGACAATACTCTAACTAACTGAACCACACCAGCCATAGCCAAATGGAATTTTAAAAATATGTATTAGACAAGGTAGAGAATATCCAACAACTAATATAGAACCCCAAGTACCATATTTTCTTTAAACTGAATTTATTTGGGTGACACTGGTTAACAAAATTACATAGGCTTCAGGTGAACAGTCCTACAACACATCATTTGTACGCTCTATTGTGTGTTCACCACCCCAAGTCAAGCCTCCATCCACCACAATTTACACCCTAAAATTATTAAAAGTAACAGTTACTAAAATCCCAAAACAGATGAAATGTGTAAAGAGTTAGGACATTAGCTTGCGGGAAACAGACCAGCCTACAGTGGCACTCCATTTCCCAGGGCAGTACTCAATTTTCAAAAATATCCAGTCAGATCTATTACTTTCCTCTAAATCACCTACAAAATCTTTCCATTTCCCAAAACAACTAGAAGTCAGAGTGCAAAAATGTCTGTCAGTGTAACCCTTCCAGATTTGCTTCCTGAGCAAGGAAGGTAAGGGTTGAATACTTTACCTGCAGGAGCAAACTGAAGGTAGTTATGGTTGACCAATACTCTTGCTTTTGGGGTAAAAAATGCTATCCAACAGAAAAGACAAACCAAATGCATTGGCTACTATGTCACTGAGGTGTCACTTTAATTATACCTCATTTCCCATTCCTGACTAAATCATCATAATTGTTTTTAAATATAGAATAGAAAGAAGGATAGAGAAGGCACTATAATTAATAAATCACAACTGCTACAATCTCTGCTTCTACAACTTGTCTCAAGGCTTAGGTAGGTGGGCATAGTTTTCACACTATACCACACATTTCCATTCCTTTTAACCTAAAACACGACCTTGGGTAGAAGGTGTTCTATACCTGGCAGAGTGATGCAAGTCTTAATTCACATGATATGCTTGGGCCTCATTCTTGATTGAGATAAAAAATTTTCCATTGACCAAGATTTGTGAAGAAGATTTGTATTCTGAACATAGTCATCTGCCTCAATCTGCAGCAAACCTAATCTTTCCCCTTCCTTTCCTGATGCAACATAGTATTCACCTCCATTCTTATTTCCTATATATAGACTCTCCCTTTCCTCTTCCTCCTCCACCTTCACAGGGCCCTTTTTCTTTTCTTCCATTTATTTCCTAAAACCATCCTTCTCACTGGACAAAATCCCTTCCTGAAATTTGGTAAAGTAGGTCGAGATGGTGAACAACCTGATGCTGTTGTTAGTAATAATCCTTGGCCAAGATCTCATTTGCATAATGGTAAAATATAAAAGCAAGACAAGATTTCTTAGCAGCTACCCTGGAAGACTTTTCTTTAAGGCTGATTGGCAAAGGAGCCAGTCCCATAAAAAGGAAAAAATGACTGGATCCTCCCCAATTTCAGACACTGTTTAACTATCACATTCCAAAATAATAGGTCTCAGGTGGGCAAAGACACCACAATTGTTCTATTTTCCTTCTTTATTGATTTTCTTAAATGTTAAATGACAGATGTAGCTGGAAAATAGAAGATAGGATGGCAGACTAATAACTTTAAATCACAAGACCTTGCTGAGAACATGAAAGATACTTTGAGTCAGAAATGAAAAAAAGTGTAGACCAAATGAATAACCCTTTAGGCAAATAAATAAGAGCAAGAAAAAGTAACAATATATCTAGATGAATATGTCTATGATATTGGAAATAAAATAAATTTTTGAAGAACAATTACCTGCTTCAGTTACAGAAAAAGTAATCTAAAACACAAAGACAAGCTTTGTATAAAACATGACATCTCTCTGAATACACCTATCCACTGTAGTTTTCTTATAATTTTCCTAAACACAAAAGGGAGATATCTTCACACAACTGCAAAAACTAATGTCTCATTTCTAGCTGATACTGGGCCACACTTTCTACCACAAACCCTGGTATCTTTCCACCATTTCTTCCTCCTTTAGGGTTTCAAAAAGTCTAAATGGTAGACATTGCAAATACCACTGTGACTATGACTTTGTCTTAGCTACTTTCCATTTCACTGTCACTAATCAAAGCTCTCACTAATCATTTGCTTTTCTGCTTGGTTATGCCATTTCAAGTAATCAACTGTGGCAAGGTTCTACCTTATGAATGTGATGCCACCCTTAAATGTAGCCAGAACATCCTGTTTCTGAACTCCCCAGAAGAGAACCTCTGGTTTATAATTTGATGATGGTACAGATGACTTAACCACTACCTAATGATCCCTCTAGAAACATTTTAGGCCTCAAATTTGTTTCCTTTTGACCCTGTGCCAAATACATTTCAGATATGAGGCACATGCTAAGGGATAAAACCCATGGATCGGAGTATGCCCTTACTGTAACTATCCCAAAACCCATGAAAAATGAGTGAGTCTTTTAAAGGACCAAGTCTGCCATATGTGCATATTTTCAAAATGAATTTGTTATAAGCTGTTGACTGAAATACCCCATCTGTCACTGCTACCATTTTGTAAAAACCTTATGGCCCATTGAAAAGACTGTTCTTCCCCCCACCCCCACCCCCACTACCATCCTATTATCGTTCTCAAGGAGAGCTGATTTCTTTATAGTGGTAGATTTATATGCCCTATACGTCCTTGTACACAGACCATAGCATCTGTTTGTCTTTAGTTGCGAAAACTAGATAGTTATGCCCCTATGATTTTACAGAAATCATAGGCTCTTCTTACAATTATTTTTTACTGTACGTTAGGAACATATGATTTGTTTAAGACTCCAATTTTGCACAATATGTGAAGAATTGTTTTGGGCTGAGCCTCAGCCTACCAATGTAGTGGCTGGACTAGCCCTTGTAGTTCTTCTTATGACTGCAAGATGTTCTCAGCAATAACCATCAATAACTTTGAAATAAAAGGTTATTACCTAGAGTCTGAATATTAATTACACTGTGAGGTTGTACGGGAAGAGGGGAGATTGGCTAAAGGCAGCTTGGGCTTTGGGTTCTGCTTTTATTAGAGTCAAGGGTGAGGATCTAACACTTCATGGGTTCCTTCTTTAATGCTGAATTTAAAACATAAGAGAGGGAATTTAAAGCACAAAATAAATATAAAGAAATAAGGAGCCTAAATGGTCAGTTTTAAAAACCAACAAACGTCTTTAAAGTAACAGAGCTTGGGGGTGCAGGAAGGTCATGGTCTGCCTCTTAATCAAGTCTAGTGACTGGCAATGTGTTTATTAAAGTGAATGCCTTGGCAATTAAATCTTAAATCAGGCACTTGCATTACATATACAAAAAATAAAATGTCAGGGCTTATAAAGATCTCCATTATATCCTCCACATTGAGAAGTTTGCCGAATTACTGACAGCATTAAAATGCAAAGGAAGCAGAATAAGATGCATTTTAATTTTACCAGGCCCACGTGCATTTTCCAGACTATAATATCACAAAAATGGAATATCTCTTCATCTGTTTCTCCTCAAAGATGGGAAAATGTTCATGAATTTCCCCAGCCAACGGCCAATGGACAAGTTAGTGGATTTCTTGGTTCTAGGCTATCCTACAGACACTGGAGTCCTAACGCCTATCCCCTGGCTATAGCAGCCATACTTATTCATGGCCCTTCACAGGTGTACTAAGACTGTCCCCTAAAGCTTAATGCTGTCCCCTTCAACACTTCCCCCACCAGTGTACTTAAGCTCTCTACCCACTATCCATCTTTCTTCCTATTTGGGGATACTAACTCAATAGCAGTGGCTATCACAGACTCAACGCAGACTCATCACAGATCTTGGTCTTTCACTTGATGCTGCAATAAAAGACCACCTTATTTGTTTGCTAGCAGGGGTAGGAGTCATAACAACAACAGAGCTAACTGAGGCACCATATTCAATTCTTAGGCTCTCTACTTAAACTCAAAGTCCCACATGTGGCTTAGATCTCAGTTTTAACTGAAAACATCTACCGTTTTTATGTTTGTAAAATACCCTCCTATGAAATGCTGTAATGCTGCTTTCCCTCACATACACATCTATCATTATAACATCTTAAACTATGTTTTCTCCTTCTCCCCAAAGAGGAAAACCTCATAATTATCATACACTTATTCAAGAATATTCCTTGCCTCATGCTGATCTCCTTTAAAACTCTGTGTTCTCTACAGAATTTTAAATGCATATTTGTAGCCACCCACCTGATAAATTATTTAAATTTAGTTACAAAAACAAAAATCCTGGGGAGCTGGGATGAGAGTCATCACTGAAGATTCTGAAATTGCTATCAATACTTCCAAGAATTTTGAAGGGTATGATCATGTCTTTACCCCACCTTCAAGATTAAAAACTCTCCAGTTGGTGTCAGAAATGATGGCAGAAAGTGTGGACTCCTGGGTTAAAAAAGAAAGGACCCTGTATTCAAACAGAAGCAGTAGTCTGCAAGTCGGCCTTTTTGTGACAGTTCCTCTTTCTCCAAGTCACAGGGATCAAGGCAGAGGGGACAGGACTAATGCTTGCGGGAAGGGAAACCCAAGATTAGGAAATCCTAGCCTTTTATAAATAGATGGTAAGCATGTTGGCTCTTTGTCCCAAAGGGAAATGTTGTATCTCTCTTCCTTTGCTATATGCAAAGGTATTTCACTTTTAAGATGTACAGAAGGAAGAAAGACCCATGAAAAACTGTCCTTTCACTAACATGAGAGACGTAGATCTATAGAAATAAACAAATTAAGTTTAGGGTCACATAATGACACTATTTCCACTTGGCCAAAAAACATAATGTAAGTTGTAAGAGACCATGAAGGACTGAATGTTTTCTATGGTGACCTCCACATATTTTTATCATTTCAGCTCTTCTCTCACTCCTTCCTGCATATGATTATAGCTTCTAACTTGCCCTCTCATTTCTTCTGATAAAATCCAAGTTGCCCATTTAAAGGCTGCAAATCTGTGGTCATTTTTTCTTTGTACTGAGGATAATCCTTGCCTAATTTTTTTTTTCCAACATGAGCTGATTTTAGCATCCACTTCCTGTTAAAGTTTCATAAAAAATTTCACTTCCTTCCCTAAAGTCAGGATGTTTCTTTGGAGTATTGTTACATCTGACACTCTTGAAGACAGACTTAGGCTAATGGTGCTATGGTTGATTCCCAAGTTTATTTATTCAATAAATACTTATTCATTTTTAACCAATAGGTTAGTACCTTGTTTGGATCCATAGAAGTGGTAATGCAAAAGTGAGAAATAAACAATGATCTTATACACCTAAAGTTTATATACAACCTGAGGAGATAGACAATATATAACAAATATGCATGATTTTATATGGTAAACAATAACGATGAGGTGCTTTCCTGGCTATGCATTGAAATTTCTGACGACTGTTTAAAAATTCAATCTGTTCAAGCACCTTCCTAAATGAATTGGTTTGGCATCTCTGGGGTTGACCTGGATAGTTCTGTCATTTTAATGAGTTGCTCAGGGGATTCTGATGCAAGTGAGGGTTGAGGACCATTGCAGTGTTACAAAGAAACAGCAAGCAGGGCAGGGAAGGTAAAGAGTCATTAGGGCTAATGTGGATGTGTAGGTGGTCAAGGACACATAAAAGTTAAGGAGAATGCTTAAAGCATTTGAATGAGCCAATTGTGTTTGTATCAGACAAGGAGCAGTCAAGGCCTAAGGGATAGTTAAGGCAAAATCTCCAACACAAAGGTTACTAGGAGTATTTGAGAAAGAGCCAGGAGGTCACTATGGATAGATTTGACTGAGTGTGGTGGAAAATAAGAGAGTTAAGTCATGGAAAACATTATTGCCCAGTACTACAGGGGACAGCTTCTGGAGACAGACAGCTGCAGTGAAAACTCAGCTTCCTCAGACTGTGGCAGCAAACATTGTGACAGTAACCTCTTTGTGACATAATATCCTCATGTGCAGGGTAGACACAGTGCAAGCACCTAAGTCTTTGTGACTTAAATTAGTTAAGTCACATCTTGCATGTTAAACTAGACTGTTGTTTATGAGCTCTTAATGAGAACTGTCATAATTAATATCCCAGCACCAAATCCTAAAGGGCCTTGTAAAACTTGGTAAGATGATTTTTCATGGAAGTACCTTTTAGGCCAGTAAAAATCTGATAATAAGATTTCCCTTTGTATGGTAGCAGGTTTATGTTATTAACCTTTAAAAACCTAAAGGTAAGGTTTTAAAGTCCAAGAGTGAATTTTAAAAAGTTGAAATAGATTTTCAAATCCGTTTCATTTTAATTGATTAAAACTATAATTAGTAGGGGGTACTGAGTTAAAGTTATTAAGTGGATCAGTCTTCCAACAGCCATCATCAATAAAAGTAAAAAAAAAATGTATCTATTGAATATCGCATATAATATTGCATATATGTATATACATATATAAAATTATATATATGTGTGTCTGTATGTATGTGTGTGTATGTGTGTGTGTGTATATATATATATGTATATATACACACACACACACATATGCATGTGTATGTATGATAAGCCATACATAGGCAATCTTGGGGAAAATTTAAAAATACTTCATATATTATTCTTTAGAAAGATATCATTGTAAATACTGACAAGCTCTTCTATATGATTCAGACTAGTCCAAAAAAAGATGAAAATTTAGACTTAATCTAGGGGGAGAGGAGGAAAATGATTACAACTATATCATAACTGACTTCTAAATGAAGATTTTATATGAGCCACTCTGAATGAATTCAACTCTGCAAAGAAAAATCATACTTTCTTTTTCAAAGACAATTATGAGAAAGTTCAGTTACAACACAATAACCTTATGTGTCAATTAACTTTTTAAAAAATTACCCATAGGCCCTGGCTGTTGGCACAGTGGATAAGGTGCCGACCTGATAACCAAGAGGTCGTTGGTTCGATTCCCAGTCAGGGCACATAACCAGGTTGCAAGCCAGGTCTCCAGCCAGGTCCAGCTGGAGGCAGGTGAAAGACAACCATACATTGATGTTTCTCTCCCTTTCTCCCTCCCTCCTTGCTCTTCTCTCTAAAAATAATCAATGCAAATCTTTTTTAAAAAATAAGTAAAAATTACCCAAAATCCCTAGTTTACATTAGTGTTCACTACTGACATTGTACTTTCTGTTGTTTGGGCAAAAATGTACAAGAACATGTACTGCTATCGTAGCATCACACAGACTAGTTTCACTCCGTGCTCTGCCTTTTCATTCCCTCCAGCTCCCTAACTCCTGGCAACTACTGATTTTTTTTACTGTTGTTATAGTTTTGGCTTTTCCAGAATGTCATATATTTGGAATGATACAGTAGCTAGCTTTTTTGGATTGGCTTTTTGTTTTATTTGGTTTTTGTTTTGTTTTGTTTTGTTTTTTTCACTTAGTAATATACATTTAAGGTTCCTGCATATTAAGGTTCTTGTCATATAGTTTGCTAACATTTGTTGTTAACAATGACTGTTACTACATTTTATAGATGTACTACAGTCTATTTTTCCACTCACCTAGTGAAGGATATCTTTGGTACTCCTACGTTTGGGCAATTATGAATAAAGCTGCTATAAAACATCCATTTACAGTTTTTTTTCATGAACATAAGTTTTAAACTCCTTTAGGTATATTCCAAGGAGTAAAACTGCTTGTTCTTATGTCTGGCTAAAATTTTATCCATAGTTGTTTCTAAAATATTCAAAGGGGGACCCATTATTTTGCTTAATTATAAAACTGATCTGTTGCAATATGAATTTAGAGATTTTGTGGGAAAGAACACTACATTCCTTGTTGTCTGTAAATAAGGTGAAGTGCCATAAGAAGCCTCATTCTGCTTTTTATGAAAAAAAAATAATAATAATTTCCACCATTGCCTAATGTAAGATAGTAGTAGTGTTTTCAATTTTGAAATAAATAAATCACATCCTGCTACTGATTAATGTGATAAGCACTCAGGAAGTTGCTTGCAAGCCGCCCTCTTACATACCCTTGCAAGTCTAAAACATTAGTTTCTATAATTTCCTACTTAAAAACTTCTATCACAGTTTGGAAAATAAAGCAGATATTTTTTAAATTTTACTAAGAATAAATAGGGCTTGCACAAGTAAAAAGGAAAGATGAAAATATGGATCATTGCAGTATTTCATGTAAAGGTTGACAATAAATCAATATATATGAAAACATACCCATGCAAATAATTTTCTGGTTACACTGAAATAGGTGGGTAGCTATACTAAATTCTACTGATAAATAGTGCTCTGAAATACTCTAGTCAAATTCATTTTATGTCATTGAATTAGATTAAGACTATAAGCATTTACTTCCCAGAGTAAAGCCAGGAGAGTTAGTGTTGTCTGGGAAGAAACTAAGATTCTTTTGAATTTCATACTGAGTCCTTGTTGATTTTTCTGTGTTATTAGTTGTTTGGCTTTAGGCCAAATGTTGACAAGTAATATAATATATCACAAAAATATATTTGGGGAAACCAAATGTAAAATATTCTGTCACTCTTAGGATATTATTTGGCATATGAGAAAAGCTCAGTTTTTGAAAACACATAGATCTGGATTAAATTGATGCACAACCATTTACTAGCACTTTGTTATGGTTACAGAAAGCCACTATCTGCTGTCTCAGGCTACGTATATTGTGTCTATCTATTTTTTTAAATCATTATGTACCTGGGATATTGTGGTGGTGTTCTCTGTAACTAGGAATAATGTAGTTGTTTTTGGTAGTTACAAGATAGTTACAAGGTACCATTAAGTAGGTTATCATTTGACATTTGTTCCTTGTGAGAACTTAAAAAGTTAGTTATCCTTAACAGTTAAAAGGAGGTGTCCATGACCAGTCTAGTGACTGAATGACTATTTCTACCTGTGCTCATTTTTAATTTTAGAATAATCACTATTAGAATGTAACTTGTGCTGACAAGACCACAGATAGGATTTCAAATGCTCTTATGTAACACAATTACATAATTTTAAATAAGACAAATTTGCATTTTTATCAGTCTGTTTAGAAAGCTTAATAAGGAATATAATTTTCTGTACATTGTTAATCAGGGACAAGATCTTAGCCTTATGCAGCAGTCATTTCTGTGGCCATGCCTATATAATGACATCAGAACACTGCACCTTGTATTCTTGTAACAATAACAATTCATTGTCTTGGGGAGCAAGGAGAATGGATAAGAACATGAAGTTAGTTCATGCTGCTTGTTCTGCTATGAGCAATAAAGCACTTTGTGGACCCTGCCTCCCCAAAAAGTAAAAGTACAAATTTAAAAGTCATTTTAATATTGAGATATTTTCTTTCAATATCATTTAATGTCATTATATTAATCTGACAAAAAAGATAAGGTAATGAAGAAAATAATTATGAGAAATGATATTAGTTAAAATTTACAATGGATAGATTCAGAGGTTTTAAAATGTGTATATAATGTCTTTAAATATATGGTATTTATAATAACCTGTGTCACAGAGAAAAATAAAAAACAACATTTATTTTGAAAAGAACAACTAACATATTAACCACTGAGTTAATCTTTTATAGCCTACTAATTTATGTTTTTAATTTGATAATACATTATTAAAACATGCATCATTTAAATATTGTTATAGCATCTTAGAGATTGAGCTAGTACTATAATAATATAGGATTATAAAAATATAATCAGAGGTATAATAAAGGATGTGACTCAATTTTTTATGATGTTGGTGTGCAATTCTGAGCTGATATTTGCCTAAGGAATGAAACCAAGGTTGAGATTCATTATTTGCCTATGGATGTTCAAATATTATAAATATTCTGGCACCATTTGTTGAAACACTACCTTTTCTCCATTTAATTGCTTTTGTAATTTTGTTAAAAAGTTAGTTGGGTATATTTATGTTGGTCTATTTTTGTGTTCTTTATTCTGTCCCACCGATTTATGTTTCTATCCATTTTTCAACCCCACACAGTCCTCATTACTGTAGTTATTTAATAAATATTTAAAGTCAAGTACACAATTTCCTTCCTCTTTATTCTTTTTCAATTTTTGCTAGTCTATTTTCTTTCCCTCAACATATAAATTTTATAGTAGTTATATATATATACATCTATAAAAGTTTTGCTTGAGTTATAAAAACTGGGTTTTGCATGTATGTAAACTTGAGAAGACATCCACAGACACCTGGGGACAGTGATGCTGCTATTGCTGAGTCATGGTGAAAGTACTGACTCCCACAAATCCTCCCCTGACACCAGCCAGAAGGGTAAGGAGAAGTATACTGGTTCTAAAGGGTAGGAATGAAGTAAAAGTCTTTTCTCTGCTGTTTTTCTCAGTCGGTATGTGGCAAGGAGGTGGCAAGGAGGTAAGGGGTTGCACTGCCTGGTTATACCCTGGCAAGTTTCTAGGGAAGAGCTGAGAACAAGTACAAATAGCATCGTTGCTATCACATAACCAGATCAAAGCTGGAAGGACATTGGTGTGCACAAAAATGCAAGGAAAATACACTGCTGCACCATAGATACAATTGGAACATGAAACATTAAGAAGCATGAACCAAGTAAACATTGCAGTGCTTGGTGCTAGTGAAAGAAAATGGACTCGAATTGGAAAATTCCAGTTTGGCAACTACAAATTGTTCTATATTGGAAGTGCAAGAAGAAATGGAGTGGGTTAAATGCTTCGCCATGATATAGCACAGAAAGTTAGAGGATATGATGCAAGGTCAGATCAAATAATATCAATCAGACTTCTGAGAAAACCTATTAACATAACCATCATTCAAGTTTATGCTCCAACTACAAAGGCTAAGGAGATAAAATAGAAAATTTTATGCAAGTATAGAAGAAGTTGATCACACACCAAAACTAAGCATGTTGATGATAGGTGATAGGAAGGCAAAAGTTGAAAAACAGAATCAAATGTAATCAGAATATTTGGAGAAGGGGTTATAAATAAAGCAGGAAATCAGCTCATGTATTCCTGTGACACCAACAATTTATACATCATAAGCACATGCTTCAAACAACCAAACAGATGATTCTACATGAACATCACCAGATGGCTAATGTAGAAATCAAATAGACTATGTAATTGGAGGCCAGAGATGGAGAAGCTGCATTTTGTCTGGCAAAACTTTACCAGAGGCAGATTGTGTACTGACCACAAACTAGTAAAATTAAATATTTGAGTGAGCCTAGAAATAGACCACTAAAAGAACTGTAATGCTAAAATATAACATAAATAACACTCCTGATGGATTTGAAGTCTACATAAAAATTATTTTCATTGTTAAATTTAATTGATGGAGAACAAGAACAACTGTGTACTCAAATCAGAAATATTATTATGGAAGAATATACAAAGATAATGCCAGAAGTCAAACAGAAAGAAAAACTCTA
Organism: Noctilio leporinus; assembly: GCA_004026585.1. Lineage (NCBI taxonomy): Eukaryota > Metazoa > Chordata > Mammalia > Chiroptera > Noctilionidae > Noctilio > Noctilio leporinus. The sequence goes on along the minus strand of PVIW01000003.1, from coordinate 288,850 downwards.
GATGAATGGACAGAAGAAATATTAAAACTTGTTTATGAGAGGCAAGAAGGAAAAGTTGGAAAGGTGATAAAAACAGGGTTAGAACACTGAGTGCAGGGTTTCAATGACTATCACATAAAGAAAACTATTCTAATAGTTCATGTCAGGAGAGAGAATAAAATAGCAACACAAAAATGGAAAACAAAAGATATCTACCAGAAGATTCAGGAAATAAAAAGGAAATTCAAACCTAGACTGAAAATGCTGAATGATCAACAAGGAAACATGTTGTCTGAAGAAAATAAAAGGAAGGGGGAAATAGTATGCTAAAAATCTCAATGGAGATATGAAATGATGGCAGACACCCTTGAAGAGGGTTCCTCTGAGGAGGAACCTGCATCTCTACAAAGTAAAGGGAAAGCTGCCCTGAAAATATTGAGAAGAAATAAATCACCAGAGTTAGATGGGATACTGATTGAATTGTTTCAAGCCAGATGCTGAATCTGTCAAAATCCTAACAAGAATGTATCAATAAATATGGAAACCAGAACAATGGCCCCCACACTGGAAATGTTCAATAAACATCTCAATTTTAAAGAAGGGTGAAACCAAGGAATGCTGTGGCTACTGTACAATTGCTCTATTTTTCCATGCAATTAAGGTAATGCCCAAGGTGATACAACAAAGATGTAACAAGATGTTTGAGCTGCATTCAGAAAAGGAAGGGGTACTTGGGATCTAATTGAGAACATCTGCAGTACACTGGAGTGCTCCAAAGAATTTCAGAAGGTTAGTCTATGTTTTTTAGACTGTAGTAAAGCCTTTAATTTACTGGATCATGAAAAACTATGGATTGCTCAAAACAACAACAACAACAAAAACAAGACTTGACCACCCTGATGTGCAACCTGTATTGCAGACAGGAAGCCACTGTCAGGACAGAATATGAAGCGATACATAATTTCCTAAAGATAGACATGTCAAAAAAAGGGTACATTTTATCACCCTATTTGTTTAATCTGTGTGCAGAACATACACAAAAACCTGACCTAGCCTCAGAAGAAAGTGAAAAACGATGGAAGAAATATCAATAACTAAAGATAGATGTATGATACCAACATACTCAAAAAATGTAGCAGTGACTTGAAACATTTTCTGACGAATGTGAAAGAAGAAAATGGAAAAGGAAGGCTGTACTTGAATAGTAGGAAGGCAAAAATCAAGAAGACAAAAACTACAAAAGAAATGCACAATTTCTTTAACACAAACACTGAAATCAAGGGACAGCTGACACTCAGAAAACCAGCAATAGAAGAATTAGGAAGGATCACCAGGAGCAAAGATGTGTCATTAGAGACAAAGACTAAGATTATATATATATATATCCTTATACTCTCCATTACTATGTACAGATGTGAAAATTGGACCAAGAAAAAGGTTGATTTTTTTAAAATGTATTCTATTGAAATATGGTGTTATAGGAGAACTCTACAGATATCCTAGTCACCAGAAAAGTAAGTCCTAGAAAATTAAGCCTGAAACATCACTGGAGGTAAAACAACAAAACTGAAGCTATCCTACTTTGGGCACACTATGAGAAGGCAGGGTTCTTTGGAAAAGACAGTAATATGGTGGAAAACAGAAGACAGCAGGAAAAGGTGGAGACCCTATATAAGATGGATTGACTTTGTAAGGGAAGCCATAGGTATGAGTCTACAGGAGTAGAGTGGAGCTGTTGAGGATAGGACACTGTGAACATCACTCATTCATTGGATCACAAGGAGTCCGAACTGACTCAGTAGCACATGACACACACATGAATAGCAATAAAGGTGAATATATGCACATGTTAAATATATGTACATATATTATCATTCAATTATTTTAAATGGCAATATCATTGTAAAGATTGACACTTTCATCGATATACTATATAGTGTGTCTATAGTAATGTTTATATATTTGTAGATATACAGACATTTAGTTTCATAATTATCTATGTCAATACATAAGTATAACATGAAAAAAATAGAATTTTATATTATTAACATCTGAGTGTTTCTAGAACTTTTTCTCAGCTTGCCCACCACAAAGGACTAAGGCTCGGCATACTCAAGTCTCTTCTACTATCAACCCTGTAAGGAGCACCTTGCCTTCTGTTGATTTGTTGTTATACCATCATCTTTTATGGCTGTGGAAGGACAAGAGATATGAGTGTGGGAGTGAAGGAAGTCAACTGAGAAGGAAGAAATGCAAATAAAAGGTAAAAACACAGTATATGCTAATATTTGATAGAAGAGGAAAAGAATAATTTAAAAACATTAATAGGGATGAAGTTGCACTTGTATATTATGTGATAAATATGTTTTTAAAAAAAGAATGGAAATTACTTTGGATTAGTGAATGACATGATTTGGTTTTTGATTACTGGTTTTTTCCTTGATATGTTCAAATTATATAATCATTCATCCATTTATCAATATTTTCAATTAACTTCACTTTTGTGTTGGAGTTTATTTTCACCATGATTGGCTAAGAGATAATGTGGATATTACATTGATAATAAAAATTTGTGTTTGAAGAGACTGCAGATGTAAGGGGTATATGTTTCAGGTATAGAACTATAATTTCATGGTATTTTTTGAGTTCACTAACTTGATTTAGCCTACTATACAAACCACAGAATTTTCAGCTACATTTTTGTTTTTAACTCTGTCATACTAAATTTCTTAAGAATCTGAAATCCTATCTGGCATATAGGTGATGAAATATTGGTTCAGGTCTGTTGAAATTAATTTAATTCAAAAATTTGTCAAATTCCACAAATAGAAACCTGTGTCCCTGGGAGCTTTATCCTAAATGATGACTTAGAGTCAAACATACTTTTGAACTAATCACACAAATTTTCACCAGGATTAAATAAATTGCACCGAGTTCTGTCTAAGAAGTAAGGAGAAAGAAACACTTCTGTATTTCAGATAGGCAGGGGTGTCAAAATCATTTTCACTGAGGGCCACATCAGCCTCAAGGTCGCCCTCAAAGGGCTGAATGTAATTTAGTGCTGTATAAATGTAAATACTCCTTAACAGTTAAGTAAGCCAGGAAGAAACAAGGTGCCAGGCTGGATAACATAAGGTGGAGGGCCGGATTTGGCCCACGGGCCTTGTGTTTGCCACCTGCGAGTTGGAGGATTCCACGCTATAGATGGGTGTATAGGCACATGAACAAGCCAAAAAAAAGTTGTTGTTGTAGATAAGAAAATCAAGTCTCCAACTAAAGTTTGTCAAAGCCAAAATATCTGATTATATTTTCTGTGTAGGACTAATGACCTAAAAATGGATATATGGAAACTTAGGAAATGATTGAAATTCTACATGATAAAGTCTACTTTTGCATTGTGGATGAGAATAACAAAAAATAAATCTACTACTATGATATAAATGTTTTGAAAAGAACTCATACAATTCTTGAGGCCCCAAAGCATCCATACCTTTTCTGAAAGAAGATGATATAAAAATCAAGAATTGGTAAATACCGTTGACATTTTTGCCAGCCTGAAATTTCACTGTTAGAAAGCCTAATTAGCTCTAAGTTTAAGGTAGAGATGAATCTATCTGCAGGACTACCTAATGAGACTTGTATCAAAGAGAGGGAATAAAATGAAAAACAAACAAACTAACAGAAACAGGATTGTTGCCATTATGGTTCCTCTTTTTTCAACCTTGAATCAGAATGCTTAGAAAAAAGAGCCAAAGTAGATTTTTGGGTTAAGATTGCACGGTATAGACTGTAAAACCAATTGCTACAGTCAATGGTTAGTCAGTCATTGTCTTATCGCAGACTCCACCATAAATATAGTAAGATCCAATCTAGGGGATAGTGTTCACATCCCCGTATGCTTTACTTTGAACAAACAGTGATATATGGTTACTTGTCCCAAGTTTATTTTTATTTGCCATAATTAATCTTGTATCTCCTGCTTTAGTGATTTTTTAATAAGATTTAATTCATTATTTTTAAAGAGAAGGGCAGGGAGGGAGGAAGAAAGGGACAGAAACATCAATGTATGGTTGCCTTTCAATTGCTTCTACCTGGGGACCTGGCTGGAGACCTGGCTTGCAACCTGATTATGTACCCTGACTGGGAATTGAACCAGTGACTTGGGGTTCGCAGGCTGATGCCAATCCACTGAGCCACACCAGCAAGTACTGCAATTTTTAATTTGGGCATCCATTACCATACTCCACGTTTTACAAAAATGGGATATGATAGACTCAAAATTTCTTTCCCCAAAAGTTTATCTAGAGGCATATGAGAAAAATTATTCTTATTTAAAGAAAAAAGAGACACAGAGAGAGAAGGAAGTGTGTTTGGATTAGAAGTAAAGGAATCCTATTTTAAAATGCCATGTTTGAATAGTGGACATCTCTTTGGGGTAGTCTTAAACAATTGACCTTGACAAAATGTAATGAGCTAAGAAATATTAACCTATGACCTTTCTTAGCTTACATCCTCTGCTGGACATGTAAAGCATATTTAGATTGGAAAATTTTAGCCTCCCCTCTCTAATCTCCAGTCTTCACACATCATTTGCTAGCAATTGTTCAGAGGAGCACCAGGTCCCCCTAAATATTTTTTCAAGATTTTTTTAAATCATTGCTTTTAGAGAGAGAGGAAGGGAGAGAGGCAGAGAGGGAGAGAAACATCAATGTATAGTTGCCTTTCACCTGCCTCCAGCTACAGACATGGCTGGAGACTTAGCTTGTAACCTGGTTACGTGCCCTGGCTGGGAATCGAACCAGCCATCTTTGGGTTAATAAGCCAGCACCAATCCCCCTAAATATTTAGATGAGCAGATGCAGACATAGGAGCAAAGAAAGAAGGTATCCCCAAGGTATCAGGTTAAGACTTACAAAGAACTTTACTAAAGGATTTTAAATAAAGCAGTTTAAAATTAATTAATAAAGCAGTTAATCCATTTATATGATGAATATGGGAAAAAATGGGATTTGCAAGAAAAGTATTATAGGTAAGATTGTGTCTCTCTTTCATGGCATTCCAAGGTCATGATTATTATGAAATTACATATCAGTTCTTATAGTGTGTTCACTGGCTATTGTTGAACTATAATGTAGAGACATGTAGTTAGGATTATAACCTTTCTCAAATTTATAAATATAGAGAAAAAATATTTTTGCTGATAGGGAAGTAAACTCTTATTTTTGAAATAAATGATATATTTTGATTTTTTTTGAGTTGTTTATAGCAGTGGACAATTATATTAGTAATTTACTTAAATAAAATTTTCAATATACAGACAATTCCAGAAAGTGATAATTTATCCAGGATATTAACAAGTTTTTAAATGGGGACAAAAAATATAGTTTTCCTATTTTATCACAATCACTGAGGTTTATATCTGAGATTTATAACGAATCAACTGTTCTTTAAAAACAACCATCTGTTGAGTACACAGTTTTGCAAACAATAAGACTATAATTGCCTCATTGTCACATAGCAACATGGAAAGACTTAAACTAAACACAACTAGACTGATCAAAAATGAAAAAGAAATGTATATAGTTATATATCGTAAAACCATAAACTGAAACATCTTTTTCATTTTCCTGATCAAACTAAATAAAGTACCTGTTTTCCTTTGGGTAAACACTAATACAACAAATATTCACAGCAAAGTTCCCTTCTTTTTTGGTTTTCTGTGACAGATATTACTACATTCTAATCATTACCTACTACCATTTGTACTTATTAATATAACATTGCTTTTGTTCATAGCAACTGCTTGGCTAACAGCACTGACAACCTAGACTTACTTGCAACAAATTTAGACAAAAAATTCATCTGGCCAATGACTTGTAAGCAGAAGTCCCCATGAATATTGTTAAAAGAGCTGGGTTAACCTGGAAGCAAGATATTGTCTTTCAGCTTTAGAATATTTCTTTCTAGAATTCACATATAATAACTCTGTGGAACAGAAGCAACCTGTGGCCCTAAGGAAGAAAGCTATATACTAGTAATGGTAGCATTAAAGGGGAGAAGGGATCAGGGTTCTCAATGGCAGCCTGCCTGGTACTTGAGAAAAAAACAAAATGAAATTTTTAGCCCTGGTTAGCGTAGCTCAGTGGATAGGCACCTGCCTGAACCCAAAGGTTGCTGGTTCGATACCCAGTCAGGGCATATAACCAGGTTGCAAGACAGCTCTCCAGACAGGTCCTTAACTGGAGGCAGGTGAAAGGCAATCACACCTTGATGTCTGTCTCCCTTTCCTCCTCCCTCCCTGTCCTTCTCTCTCTAAAGATAACAAATAGAAAAAAAAAAAATCTTTAAAAAATGTTTTAAAAAATTCTCCATTTAGAATTATGGCATATCTTTTATGTTTAACCAAAGAATCACAGCTAACTATTATTAAAATAAAGTCATATTTTTGCTAAATTTCATTGTGTAGTTATAATATAAGATGTTTAAATGTTCTAAGCAATTTATCACTGGCTCAAAAAATTAGAAATAAGCAATTATTACAAAGGAACAACTGTATATATGTATCGTTACTTATTACAATTTCAAGATTATATGGGGAGCACGTAAAAATAAGAATTCAAAGTCACTCTTTCAGGTTACTTCAAGGCAAAAAGTCCAGGAACAAAAATAATGAAATAATCTCTTTTTATATTTTTAATTAATTATTTATTTATTTTAAAGATTTTTATTTATTATTTCTAGAGAGAGAGAAGAAGGGAGAGAGGCAAAGAAGGAGAGAAACATCAATGTATGGTTGCCTTTTTCCCTCCTCCAGTTATGAACCTGGCTGGAGATCTGGCTTGTAACCTGGTTATGTGCTTTGGCTGGGAATTGAACCAGTGACCTTTGGGTTCACAGGATGGCACCTTATCCACTGTGCTACCAGCCAGGGCCTGAAATAATCTCTTTTTAAAAAATATATCTTGTCATCTTAAAAATTATTGAGTTTAATCTTTGTTTAAATATAATTATGGTCATAAAGTAATATGACCAGGATCATGTACTTATAATCAGCTCCTGTATTCACTTAAATATCTATAGAAGAGATGATCTTTTAAAAAAATTTTATTGTTGTTGTATTACATTCATCCCCTTTTTGCTCCCTTCTGTCCCCCAAAGAGATGATTTTTAATCATTTTTATTTTAAAAATAAAATTTATTGTTCTGTACAGATAATTCAAATAGTAGCTTCAATTATGTAATACATAGAATTCAAGCTCTATTCTATGAAAAATCTGAATCAGGAAAGCTATCCTAAACTTTATTTATTTTTTAATTCTATTTGAGAGTTCCTTTGTGACTTTTTTTTTTTTTTTTTTAATTATTCATTATTTTTAAAGAGAAGGGCAGGAAGGGAGGAAGAAAGGGAGAGATACATCAATGTATGGTTTCCTCTCACCTGTCTCCAGCTAAGGACCTGGCTGGGGCCCTGGCTTGCAACCTGGTTATGTGCCCTGACTGGGAATCGAACCAGTGTCCTTTGGGTTCACAGGCCAGTACCAATCCACTGAGCCATACCTAAACTTTAAATATAAAGTATTATATTATCAATTTATTTCAGGAAACAATGGAATCTTTTAAAATCATGGCATTTTTTCTTATAGTCATAAAGCTGACATTTAAAATATATTTGCAACTCATTCCACCAGAGAACCCAAAAATAAACTGGGTATATTTTATGAAATTATTGGCATGTTTCTGTCATAAAAATTGAAGAAGATAAAATATGATTTGAAATGTTTAAATTTTTACTTAGTGCAAGTCTCTAGATTTATAGTATGTTAATTTTTCCTGTGATATGTTGATGTCTAAAAAAATTTCATGCTAATTCTATTAAATTCCAAAGTATTAACACATAAACACATTCTGAATCATCAATACTGAATTAAATCTGTACTTGAATAGCATGTATATTTTGAAGTACATACAACTCCTTAAAAACACTGACTCAATTCACTCCTTCATGAAATTACTTTTAAAATTAATCTATTAAAATATCAGCATGAAAATGAAAAGGAGTTTTTGTATTTAGTCACTAAAGACAAACTCATGCCTGATTAGCCTGCTGCTATTGCAAATAACTATAAAAAACAAGAAAAAACCTGTTAAATGACTGCTTTCCACTCTTAGGCAAGGAGCAGCAATAACACACACAGCGAAAACTCAAAAAAAGAGAAACAAAGGAAGTGGGTCACATAATAAACCCTAACTATGCTTGGGATACATTCCAGGCTGGGGCATGGGGGGAGGGGTCGCAAACAAAACCCAGGGAAAGCCAGGTAAATTGAGGAGGTGGGGATTAGGGTCTTGAGGGACTAAAATTTGCAGTTACAAGAGAGAAGAAAGTGGTACAAGCAGCAAACCTGAAACTATGCCCAAGTAAGATACATACCAAGAGAAAATATTTTTTGAAAAAATATTTGTATTTGATTTTTAAATGACAACTTCAAGACTTTGCTTATTTTTTCTACTGAGTTGTTGCCTTTTTTCTTATTTTATTCTTTTTGGTTCGTTTGTTTGTTTTCACGTGGTGGTACTTGCTTTATTTTTGCTTCATTCTGCTGCCTGAGACACAGACACCGATATCTCATATCTGGAGATTGAAGGCATACAAGCTAGGAGATAGAAGGCACCCTGACACCACAGAGCACCCTGCCTCTCCCAAACTGCTTCTCCATGAATAGTGGAGTAAATGAATGACACCATGTATGCTTAATTCATTGTTCCTCTTAATGGCCTGGACATAAATAGAGAGCCAAAAATATATTTGTCTTATACAGCAAAAACCCACCAGCATTTCCCCCCTTTTTCCTACTTGTGGAGTCTAATCTTCCTTGCTTTTATGCTTCTAAATTATATCTTCTACTTTCTCTGCATTTTTAACTTTTATATTTAACTCTATAGACACAGACAACAGCGTAGTAATGACCTGAAGGAAGGGAGAGATCAGGGCTGGGTGGAGGTAGGTCTGGGACATCTGTAGTAGTATAAACAATAAAAATAAATTTAAAAATATATGTTCTTTGCTCAAATTAAGGAATAAGGTTGATCACAAAAAAACAAAACCCGGGCCCTGGATAAGGCGCTGACCTGTGAACCCAAAGGTCACTGGTTGGATTCCCAGCCGGGGCACATAACCAGGTCTCCAGCCAGGTCTCCAGCCAGGTCCGCAGCTGGAGACAGATGAAAGCCAACCATACATTGATGTCTCTCTCCCTCTCTGCCTCCTTCCCTTCCCCTCTCTCTAAAAATAATAATTAAAATATTAAAAAAATAAACCCTGTAGGAACTTAAGTTTTTCCTAATTTTGTCACAATTAAATCTCATTAAATCTCAAGCTTTTATTCACTATACATGTATCTATGATGTTACAGGATGCTCTTGTGCTTGTGAATGGTTACATTTGTAACCTATTTATCTTTCCTTCAATTTTTACCTTGAACATTTCCCCAGGTGAGAAAAAATATATATAGTGATAACATCATATGTCTAAAACTAGAGTTTGAGTTGTTTTTCATATAATAAAGTTTTCAACGGGTAATATTTTATATATCATTAAATATACCCTATCAATCTAAGTGTGAGTTACAATAAAATTATTCATTAACATTTTCCTAATTGCAATAGTGATTATGAATGAATAAAAGACTAGGTCATAAAAATGTTACTTCTTTTCTACATGCTAAATATGTTTTGAACCACCAGGATTTATGAGAATGCCTTATATGAGACACATTTGTAAACACTATTGAGTCAAGAGCTAAAATGACAAATGTTGGAAGCTGTCAACAGAAAAAAAAGACTATTTCTTACAAATAATAATGGGCTCTTCCACTTCTACTGTTCAAATATTAACAAACAAAATAATCTATTACATTTTAGGGAAAAGAATGATAAAATGATTCATTTGATATGAGGTGTTAATATCTACTTATGAACAGATTGAGTTCATGTGAAAATGTAAAAAGAATGTTTATGAACTGACCCAGAAGCTAATAAGTTACAAGTGACCTTCCTAAAAATGAAGTATATAAATCAGGTAAAGAGTATACCACATTGACAGAAGCATTAGAGTTTTTCAGACATGGCAAACTTAATCTTACAGGATACATCCGTTACTCAAGAGGTATATATCAACATATTAACTCATTTAAATTAAAGGAGAACATTTCAATTTACAATCCAGGGAATAGCTGACCCTTTTGGCAGGATAGGCCACATGATTTCATAGTAGCTGGTTAAGATTAGTATTAACATTTAACCTTTGAGATCTACAATTAAAAGTAAATTATAGCCCTTAAATTTGGTAGCACACGAATTTCACTATGGAAAATGCATTTCAGCATTTTATTGGAAAATCAATTTCACTAAATTGTCTGAAGGGCAAAGAAACCATAACCCCTTTTAAGATTTCACTTCAGCCATTATTTTCCTTAAACATATCTTTAAAGGTTATATCATGTACACAAACCATAAAACACTCTTTGTAAAGCAGTCTATTCCAAACAGATTTTACTAAAACATTTACAAGAGTTCTTGAAAAGAAACTAAAAGTAGCTAATGAATGAATTTTAATAGTTTATAGTTTAAAAATCAAATAACAATGAAACAGGAAAATTTGTTATTGCATCAATATGAGCTTTGTTATCTGGAGGGAACTCAGGATTCATTTCATCTTTTGATCTTCTCTCAAAATTGAACAATAATGAATATAAATGTAAAATTGGCTATTTAAAAAATAGTCACTATTTTCCAAACATATTCCAGTTTATTTAGCCAGTTAGTACTTAAAAGACAAAAAAAAAAGTTATTTGAAAGTATTAAACATGAAACATTGTCTCAATGAGTACTTCTGAACTGATTGAAAGTAAATGAAATTTTAAAATACTGTATATTATTCTAACACATCTTCAATATTTTTCATGTAAAAACTAATATATCCATATTCAAGGAAAGTCTTTAAATCCTGGCTGTTGATATGGCATAACATATCAAAAGGCATAATGCAATCTCAAATCAGGAGACAGAGCTACGAAATAAAATCATCTTATAAATACTTTCTCATAAAAACAAACATCATTAAACAGTGAAAAACTCAACTCCCTCAGTAGCAGTTAGGAATCTATATGGCAAGTGACAGAAAGAACAATTCAAATAGGTTTAGACAGTCAAAGCTATGGTTTTATATGATTAAAGTGTCCAGATATGAATTATCAAAAGGCTATTTATTGATTAGTTTCAAACTGTAATCAGAGCAAAGTACTTTGTCTTCTTTTCTCATATCTGCTTCTACGGTGCTCATGTCCAAGAAGATGTCAAAAGTTCTGTGTGCTACTATTATGTTCTATTCTGGGTTTAAAGCCCCAGAGTTGAGACTAATTGGCTCTGACTGACTAAAAAGCATCCTGTTCTCATTTTTTAATTGTAGCCAGGAGGATGCTGTGCGTGTATTGAATTACATTTCTTGGTTCAACTACTTAGGGCCCAAAATGACACTGAGAGCATTTCATCTAAATTACGTACTGGAAAAGCTAAGTCCAATGTGGGCAGGAAGAGGAAGACAGACAGAGAAGGTATTGAATGTGTGCTGGACAGGCTACAGATATTTATTAAAGTGGGCTGATCCACAGAAGTTTAGAAAAACAGGAAAAGCTTTGTAATGACAGAAGAGCTTTAGTTACTGGGATATGTCATAAAGACAATTTTATTCAAGATTTGCAAAAACAAAATTTTAGAAAATTGATTCTAATTTTTAAGTTGTTTGCATTTTAGCAACCATAAAGTCAAGATAAACCATAACTTATAATTCAGTCATTTAAATTTCAATATAAGATATAGGTGTGCTTCTTTTTAAAAAAATATTTTATTTATTATTTCCAAAGAAAGAGGAAGGGAGAGAAACATCAATGTATGGTCTCCTTTCACCTGCCTCAGATAGGTGTGCTTCTGAAGAAACACATTAATACCTATAGATACAGGGTATTGACACAAAAACATGCCACAATCAATTGATTCAATGAAATGCATATAATAAGCTATATTTTTGACACAAAGTCACAATTAGATGGGGTAAATGATATGGTCTGTTAACCAGAGGGAGGCAATAGCACACATTGTTGAAAAGATAGTAGAAAATTAAAAAATGAGAATGTCATGATGTTTTACTTAAGGAGGGGGTGACTCCTTGATGGTAGAGAAATAAAAGTCAAATATATATATATTTTTCAAGATATCTTTTAAAATGTTAGCTATCACTGGTATTTGAGTTTTGCTAGCAGTTACTCAGAATGAAAATACAAGCGGTGAATGCAATGTTGTTAATGCTTTGCACAGCAGGGATGCAGAGCCAAGAGCGCTCAGTTATATTTTGAAGTTGTTGAATACTAAAATAAGAAAATCAAATGTAATGCATGTTTGATTGGTAACTGAGGCTCTTCAGAATTCCAATTTCACATTTTCAGTCAATTTACCTCTTCATCCCTTGGAAATAAATCAAGTGAATGTCTAACAGTAACTAGTAGGATAGTGCTTTTGAATAGAACCATGAATCTGTCTATTCAGCAAAACTACAGATGTGATTTTGCCTCACATGAGATCCTACCATGATTTTTTGTAAGAGTGGAAAAAGAAGAAACAACAAATTTGCCAGTTTTTCTCCTTTAGTTGCCTTATACAATAGAGAGCAATTTCTATTATATAGCAAATCTAAAAGATACCCACTTTGATTCTATTTAAAATTTACATTTAAATAATTAAAGATCAGCACTGGCTGGTGGCTCAGTAGTTAGGCACTGGCCTGTGAATCCGAAGGTCGCTGGTTCAATTGCCAGTCATGACACATAATCAGGTTGCAAGCCAGGTCTCCAGCCAGGTCCTTAGCTGGAGGCAGGTGAAAGGCAACCATACACTGATGCCTCTCCCTTTCTTCTTCCCTCCCTGTCCTTCTCCCTAAAAATAATGAAAATCCTTTTTAAAAAATTAAAAATAATTTATCTGATTACTCACAAATAAGGCTGAAATGTCTGTAGCAGTAAAAACAAAACAGGTCCACTGAACAGAAGGAGATTCAGGACCTGAACACAGAGACAATCCTGAGGCTGCCGGTACTGTCTTCTGATCACAAAGGCCCAACAAGGTCACCCACATGGGGAGACCGATAGCCAGCCCGCCCTTAACCTCATCATGCTATACACCTCAGCTTAATCTGTATCAGCCTGAAGTAGGGCTTGCCTCTCTAAATTGTTTTTGGCATAGTATTAAATAAGTTTTCTCATCATTATTGACGTACAGAAGAGTAATTTGTCTTCTTGGAGGAGGGTCTTTTATGAATTCTCAAAGGTATCTCTGGGCTAATAGCCAGTGATAGCTTTGTGCTAACCCACTCTTTACTTGCTTATTATCTAACTAGGTTTAACTATACTCTGTCTCATTTGTCTTTCATATAACTACATAACAGAATGAACATTGATTCTTGAGGCTCAAGAACATGAACATCCAGGTACAACATCCGTGGTTCTGCTACTGTATTATTATTTTTATGTTCAGAAAATTTTGAGACCACTATGATTTAAAATGAAGTGTTAACATCAAGAAAAATATTATGACACCTAAGTATGTAAAAAATGTGAAATTTATTTTCCACAGTGTTAGAAGTCACTTTAAGTCCTAACTGGTGTCATAGTGGATAAGGCACCAGCCTGCAAACCCAAAGGTCACTGGTTCGATTTTCCAGTCAGGACACATAACCAGGTTGGAAGCCAGGTCTCCAGCCAGGTCCCCAGCTGGAGGCAGGTGAAAGGCAACCACACATTGATGTCTCTCTCCCTTTTTGCTTATTTCCTTTCCCCTCTCTCTAAAAATAATAAATAAAATATTTAAAATATAAATTAAAAAAAATAAATTAACTAGCATATCTGCTGGCCTGTGAACCCAAAGGTTGCTTGTTCAATTCCCAGTCAGGGCACATAACCAGGTTGCAAGCCAGGTCTCCAGCCAGGTCTGTAGCTGGAGGCAGGTGAAAGGCAATCAGAGATTGATGTTTCTCTCCTTCTCTGTTTTCCTCCATTCCCCTTTCTCTATAAATAATAAAAATTAAAAATCTTTTAAAATAAATAAATTAAATTAAATAGCATATCTATAAGAAAGGAAAATCTTATGATTTTTCTTTTATTTAGTAATAGTTATTTTTAATGACTATAACAAATTTCAATCTGCAATATTGCAAATTATCCAGAAATCCTCTGGAGAGAAATAAATAAGAGCTATTGATAACAGGTATATTGGTGATGGATAGACATAAGTATATTTCATATTAGTAAAAACAAGTATAAATTTAGTCAGAAGAAATCAATTTTACAAATATTTTTGAATTCCCATGAACATTTGTATGTACAGATAAGATCAACATTTACATAAATGTGAATGCATGAATACAAATACAGTATTGTCAGGCAAATAAAGAATAAAATGTACAAGGAGACTAATGGTGCTTTGGAGATAAGTTTTAAAATATAATAACAACAGGCTCACACCAAAAACAATTTTAATTTAAAATATTTTAAAAATAAATGAATCACTTTTTGCCATAATTTGGATTACAGAAGCTTCAAATGCTTAGGACTTGGTTCAAAGGAAAGGAACTGATGTTAGGGTTATCACTTAAGTAGGGGTGCCAGGCCTACAAAAAGGAAAGCAAGAAAATATTTTTCAACTAGATCCTTAGAGGCTGTGTCATAACGAACATTTTTAACAACACCCCCCCACCTCTTTCGGTAGAAGCAGGCATGAACACTAAAGCTTTTTTCCTTTCCCCAACTAAAGGGGTCCTTTTCATGCAGATACAAATAGATGAACAGGGATCAATACTCGAATCCATGAACACAGCCAAATCATTTCTATCTTGGATATGTATTTAAAGATAATACTTTAGGTCAGTCTTGAGCCTGAAATACTCCAATTAATTATCCAATAAATGTCTAACTCAAACAAGTTCCATTCTTGCTAAAATTTTTTTGCAATAAGTTAATACATATCTCTAGGAAAATTAATAACTTTGATTGCTGCAATGATATAGTAAATAAACTTGCTAAACACATGATGGTAATATAGTACTGATGATTATGACCTTGGAATAGCTAAAGTAATCATGTCTAGTTTTCCATTAAAGTTGCTTTCTATGTGGTCAAACCATATAAAGTTACTAATTATTTCTTATCATTTTGATTGCTTCATTTGGCAATTTAAATAGTCCAATCTAATAGTCATGACAACAAAATTATTTCCTGTGCTCATGGGAGAACAGCTATCTTTATTCTTTTTTTTTTTTTTTTTAAGATTTTATTATTTCCAGAGAGAGGGGAAGGTGGGGAGGCAGAGAGGGAGAGAGACATCAGTGTATGGTTGCCTTTCACCTGCCTCCAGCTATGGACCTGGCTGGAGACCTGGCTTGCAACCTGTTTATGTGCCCTGGCTGGGAATCGAACCAGCGACCTTTGGTTCGCAGACGGGCACCTTATCCACTAAGCCACCAGCCAGGCTATCTTTATTCTTGATATCTGGAATTAGAATCCAGATATTAAATATACCTCTATGCACACTTATAATCAGTTATCTCATGATGGAATTAGAACATATTTTATGTATTGCCACTCTGGCACCTCTCTTTTTTTCAAGAGTTTTGATCTCTGTGATCTGAGCATGTTGATAGTTACCTTGTTCCAGAGCTGGAGTTTATAACATGAAATACTTCAGTAAATAAGAATTGGCCACAGTGATCATTTGAGGTAGAGGTGGGGATGTGACAAAGTTGGGCTAAATAGAGTACCACTCGTGCCTTTGTTGGGAATACTATGGATATGACTTCAGAAGCATATAGACAACCAGGAACTGAGAGATTTGACCAAGATCATGAGGAAAGCTTACCTTAAACTTAGGACATCCCCAGTGAAATCAGAGCTGATAGGCAGAAATATCACTACACCCTGGGACCAATCCTTTCTCAAAGCCTAAAGAATAATTCTGGAATTTCAGATTCATGTCAATAAACTTACTTTTTGTTCATGCTCATTTGCGTTCTATCCTTTACTTTCATTATAAAGGGTCTTAACACATATATGAAAGCACATATAATTAAAGATAGGGTGGGAATATAGAAAAACCATTAAATGTATTACAAATAAATATTAAGCAAAATCTTAGTAAGTTTATTTTACTCTATCACTTCAAAAGCATTTATATTTAAAATCATGCATAAATATATATACATATATATGCACATATATGTGTGTAAAAATATGTATTTTTTTTTCCTTCTACACTCAATATTTAAAAGTTTTCAAAAAACTAATGGTGATGACTGCTGGTTTAGACTTCTGATGTGATATGTTAATACTAAGTGTTTGGAATTTTACTGATGTAATAAGTGTAAACAGATGTTAGATAATGGTAAGTTGAAGAGGGGAAAAAATATCATTGACCTTACAAATTTCAAAGATTCATGACTCCTCAGTTACCTTGTAAGGAGAAACCCTCTGCATTCTTAATGGCCCAAATGTTACTCCAGCCATTAATTATATTCCCAAACAAAAGTGCCTGCAATACCAGTTTCTCTAATTTTGATACATGAACTCCATGTTCAGACAAACAGAATAATAGCTGATTATATCTGACAGGCTTTCAGAGTGTCTGGGGTCAGAGAGAAAAGCTTTTGAAGTGAGAAAAAGATGTATTTGTTAAAGAAGCAGCACCTAATGGCATGATTCGATTTGGTCTAAGTAGAAAAAAAAAAAACAAAGTGAGTGACAGAAACTATCAGAGCAGCCCTGGATACATATCCACAATGGCATTTATAATCTCAAGGGGAGAGTTTTATGTGTGAAAATATATGCACGGGACAGAAAGAAAAAAGGGAGCAATCGATGCCTTCGAGTGCTTTGCTGTTGATGAAACAATTTTAAAAATATCACCTCATTTGGGTCTTGCAACAAAACTACACAGTGTGAAGGGCAATGATGATTATCCTCATTTTAGAAATGATGAAAGAGAGGCTGACGTCCAATGTGGCTAAATGGCTTGAGTACAGCCAAATTGCTCGTAAATGGTGGACTTGGGATCACATTTCAGATCCTCTCACTAAAAATTCGCAGAAGTTTTATACCACTTTTATATCACAATACACCACTCATAAACCAAAAATAGGCATTAAAGCTAAAAAGATGCTAATATAATTTCCAGTGAAAAAGCTTTGAATGTTTTGTCTAATAGGGTCCAGTTGCATTACGTGGTATGATATATCTTTGTTTTCTCCAGTTCAAAAGACAGTTTCTCCTTTATCTCAGTAAATCTATCAGATGATAGCCATGAATCTTGGAAATAAATATAAGATGCATTTTGCTTAAATAAACTTTAAAAATTGTTCATGAAATACTAAATAATTCCTGTAGCTATCTATGTGTATAGATACAGCACTCTGAATCCTCACACCCTTTCATTTCCTACATGAAAGAGAAGAAAGCCAATAGTTGTTTTCCTTATTTTACCTGCTGCAAAGAGCGGTCATTTGATGCATTTCTGGGGCACAGAATCAAAGAGGAAACATGCAGTTAGTGCTTTTGGTAAGTTTGGTTTTTGCACAATAATGAGGGTCATCACATTTGGTACAGACTTCCCCTTCTTGCTTTAAGTGTGGGCATGATCTCTGCAAAAGCCATCACCTATCTAGCCACCACCAAGGGAAGGTGAAGGCAATCAGAGATGGTAGTCCTGAACCCTGAAATGTTAGCTCTGCTGCAAACATGCTAGCAACTGTCAAGCTCTGGATTTGTTCTGGGGTGAGGAGGTGGGAAGGATGTTATTGATTTTACCGTTACTTCTATTCATGCAATCCTGAAAGATGCAGATAATGCTTTTTTGGCCCCTGAAACTCAAAATAGCATAAAGCATGTCAAATATGCTTTATGTTACAACTCAGAATAGACAACATAACTAGCATCATCAGACAATATAGGCATGCATCAATCTTGCCTGGGGGCAAATAGATATCCCTCATCAAAGAAAAAATTGGTCTCCACCATTCTCATATATTCAAGGGCCTGGCATTTCTGTTGGTCCCATGCTCTGAGAATTACCAGTTTGGCAAATGCTGCTTTAGAAAAGTGCAAGAAAAGACATTATTAACTGAATTGCAGTTTTTCCTTTAAAATATTGCCCTCATTGGATAATATTCAATTGTCTTGAATTCACTTATTATTCTAGTGATTTTCTCTGATACAATTAAGCCACTTAGCAAACTTCCATGGGCCATGATAAAATGACCACTTAAGCTTCCTTGAGGTAAAAACTACCACATGCCTTTTACTGTAAACAAGTTATGTGGTAATTGTCTGAATGAAGTGGGTAATTAACATCAAAATAGCCATGAATGTACTTGAAGGGAGAATCTATGATCTTGATTTAAAATAGTTTTATCTAATCTAAATGGAGTCAGGAATGCCAGGCGTTAGTTACTTTAATGTCATTGATTACACAATTATAAACCCCATTACATGTAGAATCTACTTTCTATATTTCCTTATAGTTCTTAAATTGTTGCTCTCTTCAACCTCAATATTTACCATAGAAAATAGAGTTTGTATCACTTGAAATCTTCTAAACAAATTATGTTTCTTCAACTTGAGCAAACGTGATGATGTAAAAAGATGCTAAATCAAAGCGAATTATTTTCCCAGAGGCTTAGAAGTGTGAATAATTTATTGAGCGATTATATTCATTTGAGCCATGTAGCTATAAAATAATTGTAGCTAAGTTAACACATGTATACTCCAGACTATCTAAGATCATCTCACAAAGGTAAATTCAATATACAGTCAAACCTAGGACCTCCGGTGTCTTAGTTCTCAAACAATTTGGTTCTCGACAAAGTTGTTCACAGAAAAAAAAAAAATGTCTCAGTTGTCTAACACAGCTCCAGGTCTCTGTTCTCTGCCAGACAACCCTTTCATGTTGCTACCTGTATGATCAGTCATGTGTCTCTAGGAGACATGCAAAGGAAATTCAGTGTTTGAACAAATTACTTCTCAAACAGCTTTCCAGCACCAATTGAGTTTGAGAATTGAAGTTCCACTGTATACAGACCCCCAATCTCAGATTTATAAATCATGCAACATATTTACTCAAACTCCAAAGCAGACACCTTTCTATCATCAAAGGAGAGAGGGCATGATGTATTGTGGGGAAAACTATTCTAGTTTTGGAATCTGACCCCAGTTGGAATCTCAGTCCCTCTGCTTGATATCACCCAACTTAAGCTATTAAAGTGAGCAAAATCTTCTGACAAGTCAACAGTCTGATCATGTTAGCATACTCAAGGGACTACACCCAACAGTTTGGCAGTGGTATAAATAACTTGAGAGTACTTTCATTGATGGCTTCTAAAATATTCCTTTTAGTCAATGTTCTGTTTCCTTGTCCTATCAGTACTACTGGGAAAACTAATTATACCTATAAATGTAAATGCTGCTTTGAATAGTTTACTCAGTAAATGTGTTTAATATGATATTACAAAAATGATTTGAAGGAGTTAAATAAGATATACAAAATGCTTTAGGATAAAAAATTAAGTACATTAAATAATGAAATCCAGGTATAGGGAAGGCAATATCTTAGAAAACTTAAATGGTTGAAATATATATTGAGGAGTTTTCTGAAAAATTATTTAAGTCTTTGCCAACTTGGTTGTGTTCTCATTAATTTGTTACATAACAGTGCCAAGAGTGTACAGATTGCTCAAGGAAAGAAAGAGATTTTTTTATACAAAGATCAGGATGGAAAAAATAATAATTTTCTAAAAATCTCAAATAAGGGGTAACAAAAATATCTTATATATATTTAAAGACATTATTTTACCTCTAGAGAAACACAGTTATAATAGACTCATATTTATTAGTCATCATGTGAACACACACACAATATAAGTAAAGCAGGTGGGTACAAATGAAGAATACTTATTTTTATCCTCCAAAGAATTTATTCTACTTGAAAGGTGGAGAACAGAGAATTTTGTACATGGGAGCATTTGTGCTGGAAACTTTAATACTGCTGTAGAATTATCTATTTATCTATTTTACCTATCTACTACAGATATACATACAGACACACATATGCAAACATGTGAATTGATATGTTAACAGTTCTACCATGATAAGATCTTTGAATGGCATGAGAGATGAAACTCATTGAAATATACTTTGAACTATAAATAGAAAAATACTTTGGACATGAAATTAGTCTTTTTACAATGATCATCTTCATGCTTTAATGCACTCATCAACAAAATAAAATTATTTAAAAAATTTTTATCTTCCTTTGCTTGAAAAACTTATCTAAAATATATTGTTCCATAGGAAGTGAAATGTGCATAGATATAGAATAAAGCTATTGTTGGAACTATAAGGCCTCCAGTACATTTAAATATACTTAATATAGACATATGTATATGAAGAAGCACAAATAGCACTTTTAAAACTTGAGCAGAAATTGCTCTCAACACTTTTTTTTCACATTACTAGTAACAATGAAAATATAACATTCTAAAAAATTTTACTATTTTTAAGATTTTTAAACTACTGAAGTTGCAAATATTTATGGAGAGCCTACTATGCAATAGCACTATGTTAGATACTAAAAATATGATGGTGGACAAGAGACAGGTTCTTTATCTTTCTGAAACCTGTACATTCAGCTGGGAATGAGAGTAGGCATAAGTATACACACTATAGGTTTTGTCACAAATTGCAGCTTATAGCTATGTAATTCTTCTTCAAACACATTTTTCTGAAATATTATGTTTCATTTTTAACTTTCAATATAAATATAAATTCCACTAGTTGCTATTTTAATTTGGAAGAAATTAATGATTTCTGTGCCAACTTCCACAAGTTTTTATTTATGATTCTACTTCTGTGGACTTTAAAATATTATTAGACTACTAAAATAAATTTCTCCTTGATCTCACCAAAACTATTATTAGTCAAATACGTTAATTTCTATTTTGTTACTCCAAGCTTTCAAAGACCACTTCCTCTGCTACCAAAACACAGCACAAGCTACAGGTCAGAAACACGTAAGAGAATTTATTTTCATCTTGAAAATGTCAAACTTCTGCTGTATCCTCAGCAATAGTTTTCTGCAACAGCAAAGTTCAAAAAGAACCATCGACCTGATGGCCTTTTGACACATGATGATGGATGCAATGTGTCTACATCTTTACTGCCAGAATGTCCTCCAAGAAAATGAGACAATCAATGAAGAATAATAAATCTAAACTGGGTATAAGGTTTGCTGGTGCTAAGTATATCAAAGAAGAAAATACTGGTATTTCACTTCTCTGAGAAGAAACTTTTATAAACTCTAGGATTAACTCTTTTCTCTTTCTGGCCTAGTTGAATCAGAATACATCTGTTTGCATAAAGTAGTTGAACAATGCCTTGAAGTTAAACTCCATGCATAGTTAATGAACTGAATGTAAAATACAATTTATTGTTCTTTCCCAAAGGAGAGGGAAATACATTACATAAAAAATACAGCTTTAACAAAAAGGTAACCACTACTCACCCCTGTGTCTTGTCCCTCTGTCAATCACTGGTTCTGGCAACTTCAACTGTTTCTAGTGATTATTTCCATTTTCCTACAGAACAAACAGAATTATTGATCAATGCCACAGGAACAGCAAAGATGTTATTAAAGCGCAGAATATAAGAACAATTATTTTTCTTACATATTATACTTATTGTAATGCTGAAAAGTAAATCTTGCTATTATAAATGAAGTTCTGGAAGCAGCACACTTTCGATTTAACACTTAACCCTTAGGGGCATCCGAGGTGGTTGCAACCGCCTAAAAAACCAGCACAGAGTGAGTGAAAGCGTGTGTTAGTGTGTTTGTACTGGGACGAGAGTTCGAAGAGTGTGCATGAATGGCCAGGAGCCTGCAAGGCACTGGGGGGCAGGCAAGTGGGCCAGGCTCTTCGTGTGGAGCTGCTGCTGTCCCCTACTACAGCCCAGCTCAACATTTTGGGCGGCACAGATTCAGGTTGGTTGTGGAGCAGCTCAGGAGCAATGTGACCCCTGAGCCCCAGGGGCACTGGCCCTTTTGGGGACACTTGGGATATTTTTGTACAACTCTACATTTCATGGAACAGGTTTTGAAAAGTCTTGGCATAGATCACTTTCTTAATACACAGCTATAAAGAGGATATTACATAGACTGAATAAAATTGCTTTTTTGATTATTTCATCGAAATGACCATAACAAAATACTATTACAGTGACTCCTTCACTGTATATGGAACCTGCGTATAGCTTCAAAAACAGAACGGGCTATATTTCCTCAAGGTTCTTGATATTTCTGAATAGTGCTGAACCTACAATTTATCCCATTCTAAACCAACCATTTTGCACTGTATGTCTTGCTGATCGGTGATTTAAGACCATGCGATTTTAAATTCTTGGCTTCCACTCAAGAATTAATAGCAGTCATTTGGTGGTGGATTTTTATGTGAATAAGAATTTGATTACTGATCCAGGAAAGAACATTGTTCAGTATTTGGAATCATGAGGCACAGTTATCACACCTGCAGTAGGTTTAACCAACAAGAAAAAAAAAAAGTAAGAACTCAAAAATAGAAAAAATCTTGAATTTAAAAGATAAAAGCCCAGCCTTAGCTGGTGGCTCAGTGGATAGGCACCAGCCTGTGAACACAAAGGTTGCTGGTTTGATTCCCAGCCAGGGCACATAACCAGGTTGCAAGCCAGGTCTCCCCACTCCATAGCCTGGAGGCAAGTGAAAGGCAACCCTACATTGATGTGTTTCTCCCTTTCTTCCTCCCTCGCTGTCCTTCTCTCTAAAAGTAATGAATAGCATCTTAAAAAAAAAAAAAAAAAGATAAAATCCTTGGTGCTAGCCTGTAAACCCAAGGGCTGCTGGTTCAATTCCCATCCAGGGCATATAATCAGGTTGCAAGCCAGGTCTCCAGCCAGGTCCCCAGCCAGGTCCCCAGATAGAGGTAGGTGAAAGGCAACCATACATTGATGTTTCTCTCCCTTTTTTCCTTCCTCCCTGTCCTTCTCTCAAAAAATAATGAATAAAATCTTTAAATAAATACATAAATAATAAAAGCCAATGAAATTTGAGAACCATTTTGAACACTACACTTAAGTCGGCCTTTTAGAGGTAATAAAATAATTTTTTTCCTGGTTGCTGGGGAATAGATTTTATGACCACACACTTTCTTAAAAATTTAGAGATTCTCAAAAGACTACAATATTGAATATTATCTTTAAAAGCCTTTAAAAATTGATTTATGCTTTGTGACATAAGAAATATAAAATGGGCCTTGTCAATTAGAAAAATAAACTGGACAGTTTAATTAAAGTTTATTGATAGAAGAAAAGAAGGAAAGGGGGAGAGTGAAAATGAAGAAAGGGTTGACAGATAGCAATGGTGTTAAAAAAGGCAGTGGAAGATGATTTGTTGTTTGCCAATGTGACAGAACTTTAATTTATATCCAGAGTTGAATGTTTCTTAGAAGATGGAGGGAAGAGAGAATGTTGACAAAAATGATGCCTTTTTAATGAAAAGAAATTCTAGGCTACTATAATTATTTATCAATGACGTTTCTTAAACTTAAGTGCTCATCTAATCAAAATATTACAATTTTTTCTTTCAAGATTACAGCATGAAAATGTTCAAATGATGGCACGGTCCTTGGATTTTTTAAAAATAGTTTTAGCTTAGTAAAGACTGTCATGCAATTCTAGATGAACAGGGTTTTGTTTGTGACCAAAGGGATGAATATATGACTTTGCAAAAAGCTTAGTGGCTATTTTGCATAACAAGATGTTCAATGAATGGCCACTTCAGAGCATCTGGATATTATAAATCATTATAATACCAGTCTGAAATTGAAAAGGCCTTCTTCTATACTCAGCATGCTACAGTAGTAACTCTACAAAATTACTTTTCGCATAGTTCAAAAGGATGCATCACATCATTTCTTTTGCTGCTGAGAGAGCTTACACAGAACACACCATTTTTTAAATTATGCTTTATAGAATATTTATGGTATTATTAGAATGTAACAAAAATTCAAACATGCCAAAAAAAGAAAAAAAGAGGAGAAGCGTTTATATACATTAAAAATCCTTTCTTGGATTTTTATGTACAGTTAAAAGATGTTTTCTTTTAGATGGTTTTGCTTGAGAAAGCTTTTATTAGAGAAGCCATTTTTTTTGCAAGTTGGAAATTGCTTTGTAAGTTCCAAAAGCCTTTTAAATATAAATATCCAAGAAGATTTGTATTGTGCAAATTTAGGCAACAGCTAGGTACTTCATATTGCAGAAAACAGTGACTGCTTACTTTCATTGAGATTCCGGTTATACTTTCCCATAGAAAGAGCCATTTAACTACATTTGATGAATGCTGGGCAAATGTATGAATTTTGTGGATATTGATTATACTTTATAATTGGTAATAAAAAACACTGTAGAATTTCTGGCCACATTTTTAATGTATTTCTTTATATCCAGTGGCCCATTAAACCTCTGTATTTAAATTGGCAAAGCCCCAGGGAGACTTTAGTGAACTATATTGTTATGAGGGGAAGGTGACAAAATAGAATCAAGTTTATGTCTGTGTTAGAAAGATTATATATATATGACAGAGAGAGAGGGAGGGAGGGAGAGAGAGACAGAGAGTGTGTATGTGTGTGTGTAATGTGAAGGGAAATGAGTGAAGGGGACTGAGTATACAAATCCTTAAAGAATTTTAAAAAATTACATACCATTTCTTCTTCAGTATTTTCAGATTTATCTAGTATCATAGATAATTATAATTAAATTCATTGGTTAAAACTGTTACATTAATTCTACAAGAAGGCCATCAGACTAAATGTGGTTCTAATGTCCTGGTGGCCTATGTGAGAAAACTGAAATCAAAGCCCATTAATATCTTAAGGTTACAAAATCAAGACCTCAGAACAACCAATCACAAACAGCCATTGGGCTATATAACATATACCCAGTCAATATTTTCCTTACATTGTTGTCTGTCTTTCTCTATAAAAGTTATTCCTGAACTCCGGAGGTGGAGCACTCTTAACCATATTTAATTTTGGCAATGTAGATTTAAATCCATAAACGCTCAGACTCAAAAAATGTTTAATATGCCCCAATTTATCCTTTAGCAAAACTCTTATGAACTTTTAAAATTTGGGTGCTTTAAATACACATGTAGTTGAAGGTTTTAGTGATCATAGTCAATTTTGTCCATCTATTCATTGCTTTTACTTATAGTAAGCCCTATGTAACCCCAAATAAATAGGTACTTGGAAACTGTACTCATAAATGAAATGCGTAACAAAAAACAATTTTACCACAGGCTAATAACTTCCTATGGCATATTTGTAGTCACGAAAACATCACCAAATTGCTAATAAAGCCCCCAAAACCCTTTGTATATTAAACATTAAAATAAATATGAATTATACATAGATTTAAGAAAGATGAATGAAGACAGTATCATGATTTCCCAACCTGCTTATTCAAGGCAGCTCAGGACACCAGGTGGGACCCACCCTGCACAGGACACCTTTAAGCTTAGTGCCACTCACACACCCATACTCAGATAGGGAAAGGCAGAAACTCCAATCCACCTCGTGGGAGCAGCTTTGGGATGTGGAAGGAGACCAGATCCCCAGAGAAAGCCCACACAGACATGGGAGAACATGCCAACTGCACACAGACCATGCATGGCTCTGGCTGCCATCAGTCTTTCCCTCATCAGCCTTACAATGAAACAAACTTGAAGGAAATGGCATGAACTGAGACCCTGCTGTATTTTGTAGCTTTTAAAATGTTAACTTTAGTATATTACTTTTATTTTGTCAATATTTTTCTCCGTTTGTGGTATGCCTTTGCAGGGTGGCAGAAATATGCCACCTCAGAATGCTCCACTTTGGCGTAAGGATAATTTTGAGCTACAGGCACTTAGAAAAAACTGCAAAATACTTCAACTTTTCTTCTTTTTCTTAAAAGCAGAAGATGAAATTCCCACGTGAAAGATATTTTCTCTGTACTAGCAACATAAGAACATAATACAAGCAAGAGATGAGCTCAAGAGAATTCCATACAAGTGAACTTGTTCAAATTATTTGTTTCTCCTGTTACCTGCCACATAGTTACTTTTCCACACTTGCCTGTTTTGTTTGAACTACTATAAAAGCATATGGGTTTCTCCATTTCTTTGGGTCCTTCTTTTCTTCTTTTAAGATTTTATTTATTATTTTTAGAGAAAGAGGGACAGAGAGAGACAACAGTGTATGGTTGCCTTTCACCTGCCTCCAGCTACAGAGCTGGCTGGAGACCTGGCTTGCAACCTGGTTATGTGCCCTGGCTGGGAATTGAACCAGTGACCTTTGGTTTCTCAGGCTTGCGCCTTATCCACTGTGCCACCAGTCAGGGCCTCTTTATTTTCTTATAAGGGCTACTATGTCATGGAAAATTTATATAAACATGGATGTTTTACTCCTATTACTGTCTAATACCAGTTTAATTCTCAGTCCCAGATGAAAAATCCCAAAGGGGTAAAGGCAAAAATCTTCCTCCCCTTCAACTTCTTACAGCAGCTGGCATCTCTGTATTTAACTTGGCAAATTAATGGCCATCACCAAAAATCACTCTTTTTAGCATTTATTAGCTCCCTTTAAAATAAAAACCAATTCTTTAGTACAGAGACTAGATGTTGATTTCTATTTGTCTTCATATTATAAAATGTATACCAAGTTTAAACCCATGCGAAATTATTTTGATGTAAGTATTAACAAGTTCAAATGTGAATTATTACACATTCAAAGCTTTATTTTACAAATTGCACAATAGTTTGCCAACACATCATGTAAACCAAAACATCCAATTTGACAAATAGTTGACCTTTGTTACAAAAATAGAATTATATTATCAAATTCCTGCTAATGGCAGTATATTGTTGTATAGCTATTCTTGACTACCATGACCTGAAATTACTTTAAAATTGATATTTGCTTATTTTTATTATTAGAGAGTATATTTTAGTTTGGAATTTAGATGCGAAGAGTTACCAATTTGAATTAAATGCTGCTAGTGAAAGTACTTCAAGATGTGTGAAAAATACAAGGAATAATAAACAGAAGTTCCTGTTCTGGGAGTTTGTCAATCTAGAAGATCCAGCAGGCCCTTCTCTATGTATCTCTCTAAGCAGAGGTAGATATGAATAAGCATAATACTGTGGAACACTGAAGAGATTCAAGAGGGAAGCAGTCAGGATCAAGTCCTAAGATGGCTTCAAAAAATACTGAGAAAGAAGAGGAGAGGAGAGGGGAGGGGAGGGATAACAAACTAATGGCTACTAACTCCGAAGCTACAATTACACCAATAACAGACTCCAACAAATAATCTTGAAGGTCTGTCATTACTGATGACCTGCAATAACTAATGACTTTTATCTTCCATGGCCATTAAAACCACTTAGAAGTTTCACTGGAACCAAATTTCCTACAAATCTTTATAATACTGGATTTTTTACAAAAGACCACACAACAAACAGACCAAAGGTCTTCATGGCACCTGGACCCACCTCACCCACAGGTCCTAGAACATAGCTGGGCTCCACCATGACAACCCTGACAGCCAAATACCTAGAAGACTAAAAAAATAGCCAGGTAGCCTAGGTCCCTAGGCACACTGTTCTAAGGTCACAAACCATGACCTAGTCCCTGTATACCCACATACCCCAAAATGAGTGTAGTCACTTAAGAGGACTGACACTATTAGGTTATCCTCAGAGATTTAGGGAGCCCACTCTTTCAAACTCGGTGCTGATAAGGCAACAACTGGCTGGAGGTCAGCAATCAGCAGTTATGTGGGAAACAGAAGCCAGGTGTGGGGCCAACACCCCAAAATAAAATAGAGATACAAGAGCATATGTGGACCCTGGTGATGATACAGGGCAAGGAAAGAAGGGAGGAAATGGGCTATTGGGAGAAATGGGTGTGTGAAAGTCAGGTGTAGAGAGGTGGATTTGGGGCAAAAGTAGCTCTAGAGATGTTAGCTGTAGTAGAAGTTGGGCTGTAGAAAGAAGGTGTAGTGCAGAACAAAGACGGGCTTTGGAGAGAAAGCAGTCAGTGGGGGAGTATGTAGGTGGTAAAGGAAAGTAGGCTGCAGGGTGCCTTCCCCCAAATGGAGGTCAGCTCTGGAATATGAAGTAGCTGTTCCCCCATATGGCTCCACACAGCCTGATCCTGAATCTCCTCACCCATCAACGAGGCTTCCCTGTCCTTTCCCCATGGAAATGCCCTTATTCTCCTTCTCAGGGCAACTCTATCAGATGAGACAGAACATAATTTGGAGAGAAACCTGGGGGTGTGAAAAGAGCGGAAGCCTGTATCACCCCAACATCACCTCAAGAATGGGAGTTGGATGGGACAACAGAGACAAAAGCAGAAACAAAAAGAAATCTGAAGATAGGGAGACAAACAGAAAGAACCCCAGAGAGAATCTAAGAATCATAGCCAGAGACCCAGAGAAAGAGAGAGCCAAGTCAGGGAGAGAAAGACCCATAAAGAGATGCAGAGAGGGAAGCTGTGAGAAAACAGTCAAGGCTTAACCATAGTCAGTGTGGGGGAGGGATGGGAAATGTCCAGAGGGACAGAGAGTAACAGAGGGACAGAGGCAGGTGGTCTGAGGGCAAGTTCCCTAAGAAAGGTAGATAGGATCTTGGCAGATGTTATGATATACAGAGAAATACACAGTAAAGAAATGATATCAGAATTAATAAAAACCAAGTCCAGAACAATATAACATATAGAGTAATTTTTAAATACTATAGTTTATCACAAGTTGTACAGGTTATGGGAAGGTTGGGGGACAAATCATAAAAGAACTACTTAAAATGCACAAGGAGTCTGGATTGTATACTTTTGAGATGGAAGTTGATCATTTCTTATGAGTTTTCATGAAAATTAAGCTATTAGCCAAAAAAAAAAAAAAAAAAAAAAAAAAAGATTTGTATCAAAAGGGGATAAGAGTTGTGAGGCCATTGTGTTTACTCACTTGTACATTCATCCAATAGTGGTTTATTAAATATCTGATTTGAACCAGGCATTGTTCTGGGTTATGTATCCATGAAAATTAATAATGCAATAACTCAGCTAAGGCTATTCTGTCATAAATTTGGAGTAAAGATGCCTTCTTTTATGACAAAAAATACAGAAAGCCTAAAATAATAGGTTGTTAATTGGGGTGCATGTTTATAAAATTGTCATCCTGGTAAAATATCATGAAAGAAATTCAAATGCCACACTGCGAAAAAATTTTCAACTCACATTTCAGTTGCAGAGTTAATTTTCCTAAATACAAAAAAAAAATCCTTATTAAAAAAGAAAACTAATTAGATCATAAACAAATGGGCAAATTATGCAAGCTTTTCCTCCTTCTATTTTATAGTACTTATAGGATATCCCTCTCTACCTTTTCCAGATATGTTTTTTTTAATATTTTAAAGTATTCTCAGTAAACATGTATATGACAATTATTCTGCTCCAGGTTTATGTTGGCCTGCTTGGGGAAGTTTGAGCTGCTTGATTACTAAAGGAATATTATTGAGTAACTATTTTTGAGTACGTATATTATAGTAGAGGAAAATACACTCAGAAAACAATATAAAGAAACAGTATTTTGAAGGAAACTGGTTTTTTAAATTAATTAATTGTTGTTCTATTACAGTTGCCCCATTTTTTCCCCTGTTGCTCTCCCCTGCCCCACTCATGTTTCCCCCTCTCCCACACTCAATCCCCACATGTTGTCCTTGTCCATGGGTCATACACACCAGCTCCTTGACCAAACCCTTCCCCTTCTCACCCCTTTTCCCCCCTCCCTCTGATCACTGTCTCTGTTCCTTGCTGCCTGTTGTTCTATTTTGCTGGTTTGTTCATTAGTTTCCTGTATTAAGTGAGATCATGAAGGAAACTGGCTTTTAAGAGATTACACCAGGGCCCAAAATAGAGGCTTAGGGTGGGAATTAGGACTTAGTGTTGTAGGAAGGCAGAGTGGTCTCGAGAGGTGATCATCTCAGTTGAGTCCTAATACATGTGAAAATGATAAAAAAACACTTTTGAGGAAAAGACCATTTTAGGCAGCAAGAATAAGACAAGTTAAAGCCATGCTGAGATAAAGAAAATCATCTGAAATTCTACGACTTCCAATTCATTGAGTTTGGGAACACATTTAAGTAATTTTATGCCTTTGTTTTTAATTCTTAACATTTAAAATCAGTTTGAAAAAATGGCTTCAAAAAGTATTTGCATCTTAGCTTCTTTGCTTCTATAATGTTTGAAATAGAGAAATCTGTTAAGACAAGTTTCTAAAGTGTATTCATAAAAACAAGAGAAAACAAAACTAGGAATAGATATTGCATTAAAAGATAATTTTCTATTCTAATATTCTAATATCTTTAGTTGCTAAGTGGAGTTTTATATTAATGTTTGTAATATTGAAGACATGAATACTTGAAAATATTGGGTTAACCAGGCTCTTTAGCTTATAATTATTATAAATAGGTTTTCCAAAGTAATTTACTAAGTTCCATTTAAACTATGTGTTTAATGTGTACTCTCTTATTAAAAAATATTAATAGATGATTATTTTCTATTTATAGTGATATTGCACTGTGGGTCTTAGTTTTTATATTAGGACAAAATTGGCTCATTGAACCATATGTTAATTGGTAGAACTGCCCTTCATTCAAATTTCTCTGGTGATTGAGAGACAGTCCAGAGTTTTGGCATGATGAAGTGGGTCTCATGTAACACATAACAAAACTTGGCAAAAGACAGATCTTTGGCATTATGAGGTTCATGTTTATCTAGTATAGGAATATTCATTTCTTATGCAGGAGGTATGGTGCAAAGTTAGTAACTCTGCCATATGCAATACTTTGCTTTTTCAATATTTAGAAATAAAACAAAACAAATGACAACAATAAAAAGCAAATAAAAATAACTACAAAAAAATTACACCTGACTTCAGGGTGTGAAATTATCCTTGTATCCTACTTCTTTGTATTTACCATTAAGACACCACCTTCTCTTACCACCTAAACACATACACACACTCATACACACATATACTGGCATATGCACATAAGCTATCATACTAAATAACACAAATTCTGAAGTCAGACAACCTGGGATAAATCTGGGCTCTGTTGTCAAATAACTGGAATCTTGGGCAGATTATTCAACCTTCTGGCTTTACATTTTTTATCCATTAACAGATCTATATAGCACATCCTACCTATGCCGTTGTAGAATTAAATGAATCGGTGTATGTCAATCACTTAGAACAGTGTCTAATAAAATAAGTAATCTCTAAGTAAGTGTAAATTTATATCATTACTACAGTGTGGTGATTGCTGGGGGGAGAGGCATATAAAAGGACTAAATGGCAATGGAAAATACAATAAAAATAAACTAAAGCAATTATATCATTACTACTACTACTACTACTACTACTATGTTAATATACAGCAGTAAATAGTCTGCGGAGAAAAATCGGGGTTCTAGTAGGAGGAAAGAAAGGGTTTAACTTTAACTTGTAGAAATTAACTTTGTTTACCAAAGTTAGGAAATCATCTAGCAAGACTGTGGCCTGAGCAGATAGTAAGAAAGAGGAAAAAGAACATTTAACGTTTTGTGGATTTAAAAGAAAAGTGAAAGCACAGCTTCAGGGCACTAGAAGACAATGACCTACGCACCCTCAGCCTCAGCTGCGACAAAGGAGCGGTGAGGTGCCAGCTGTCTTCTGGCCCTGGAGGCCACCGCTGGCAGCTTGGGGCAGGGCAGCCAGCGCTCCGGGGGCACCATCTCTGGGAGTGGAAGGTGCTGGCCCAGAAGGGGCATGCGGGAGCGGGCGGACGAACCTGACCAGCGAGTGACAACCAGAGTGGGTGGAGTATGACCTCCACAATCACTGTCCCCGTGACCACCCTCTGCAACCTGGGTCTCTCAGGGACCTGTCTGCTCTGACTGCCCAGTTGGGTCTGAGGAAGAGGCATCACCATGCAGAAGCCAACCAGAGCCTCACCCTGGAGGTCCGGAGGCCCATGCTCTCCCAGGGATACCCTCTGGCACTGCACTGCTACACCTACACACCAGCAAAAATGTCAGCAGGAGAGCTCCTGACCTACCCAGCTCTAAGAGCAAGGCAGGAAGTGAGCGCTCCTCCCTGCAGCCCCAGCACCTCCAGCCGGCACAAGAGCCCGGCACAGGGGCGCATGAGCCCCAGGCTGGGATGCAAGGACCTGCTGTCTCAGGCTGACTGTGCCTGGAACCCAGACGGCACTCACGTGATGACTCCACAATTCAGGACGACAGGCCCTCTGGGATCCCAGAAGGAGCAGATAACCAAGAGCTGGCCTGCCTCTTCACAAGCTGTCAGAGCCATGTTTGGGGCATATTTCCAAATGAATGTACCACTGGGGCTTCACTAACTTTGTGAAACTAAGTACACTTGTAGTTTTTCCCCTAGCCCTGATGCCAGGCACGAAGGGCAAGCTTCTGGGGTGGTGGAAACGTGGGGGGAGTGCTTCGACTTCATTCTCCACTTGTTTCCCCTGAGGTCCAACAAGGCAATATCAGATCTGGGCACACTTACCAGGGTTTGGGACCAGAGGAACCCTGACAGAATCAGAGTCCACCTGCTGGCCTGCAAAGGGGGCAGCTGGGGCAGGTGGATGAGCAATGCCAGGCTCTGACCCTAATTGGCTGAGATTTTGAGCCTGGAGGATCTCCTCAGCTAAAATTAACATGGTGAAAGCAGATGAGTTCTGGAATATTCCCCATTGCACCTCCAAACTGCGTGAGGTTCCCCAGGTATCTAACCCTCCCAAACAAAGCCCAACGAAGGAGGAGAGATACACAGATATACAGAACTATGAATTTTCAGGCATATATCTAGGCAGTATGCACATTCTATTTTTATGTTCTTATTTAATCAGATGTTTATATTAGTTGAAACTCTGAAAAATAACTTGTAAAACAACTTAGGTGCCCTAAAATAATATTGTATCTTTGTATCAACTAGTTCTCCAAAATTTGGTTGTGTTTTGTTTAAAAAAGAACTTGGAATTTTTATTAAACTAAGTCAATATGAATACCACCACATAAATCAACTTTTGGAGCTTTTAGGGAATTACAGTTATTAAAAATAAAGATTAAAAAAAGTCAAAGTTGTAAACATGGCCCTACAGAAGTATGAAGGATTGAACAAAATTAAAAAGAAGAAGAAAGGAAAGGTGAAAGACTAAGATTTCATTTTGAAACTCTATAAATGCTCTTTAGAATATCTCAAAGAGAGCAGTATGGTGGTTAACAGAGGGAAAGGGGATTAAAGGAAAGATGAAGAAAGTAAAGGGCATCACATATATGATGATGGAAGGAGCCTAAACTCTGTGTGGTGAGCACATGATGGAATATACAGAAGATGTGTTATAAAACTATACACCTGAAATTTACATGTTATTAATCAATATTCCTGTAATTCATTTATTTAAAAAAAGAAAGAAAATAAACACATAGCAAACAATTTAAAAAACAGAAGTGGGAGAGGGGCAATGAGGAGATGTTGTCCAATGGATGTAGATTTTTAGTTTTTCCAAATGAACAAGTTCTGGAGGTCTGTTGCACATCAATGTAAATATAATTAACATTACTGAACTGAACACTTAAAATGGTTAAGATGGTAAATTTTATATCTTTATTAGCTTAAAAATAAGCTGGTGAAGGAATATTAGTGTCAAGTAACAGAATGCAAATCTTTGAAAATGAATACTAAGAACAGGCACAAACATAGTTTAGCAAAAAGCTACATCACCAAAAAAAATGAACTGAAAATAAAGCCTCAAAATAATGTAAAGCCAAAAATGGACAGAACTATAATAAATGGACAAACCCATACAGTTAATGGGATATTTTATTACATCTTTCTTAGAAATGAATAGATCAAGCAGACAAAAATAAGGATGAATACTTGACAAAGAGGGTATACAAATGGCCAATAAACATATGAATGTTGCTTAACTTCCTTAGTAGGCAATTACAAATAGATACCAAAATGCATACCTCTGCATATCCACCAGAATGGTTAAAATGAAAATGACAGAAAATACCAAGCACTGCCAAAGATACAGAGTAAGCCACACATGGCTGGTGAGTGTAAGCTGTTACATCCACTCTGGAGAACACAACAAAGCTGAATCACAGCCTAAACCCAGTTCCTGCTTCCTAGGTGTGCTCTCAACAGAAATGCACCAGAAGTTCAGCAAGACACGTACAAAAATGCATTGTACATGTTCATTTTTAGCTATTTGCAATAGCTAAAAAGTGAAACGACCCACATATTCATCAATCAAATGGATAAAGTATGGTATTATACATACAATCTACTCATTCATACAATGGAGTAGCATAAAGCAATGGAAATAAACAAAGTATAGCTATGCCCAACAATATGAATGAGTTTCACAAATATTGACTGAAAAAAGCTGGAGGTAAAAGTTTAAGTTCATCTTGTGTAATTCTATGCATATAATGTTAAACAAGTCAAACTAATTTTGGGGGTTTAGAAAGCAGGAGTACGGTTTTTTATAGAAAGTAGTGACAGAAAGAGGATGTCGGGGAGATTCTAGGGTGCTTGTGAAATTTTGTTTATTGATCTGCATGTTGGGTACATGGCTTTGTCAATTTTGTTAAATTGAATCTAGCTATACGGTTCTAGTTTGTATACTTTTCTGTGTGTTTCACATTTCACTAAAAAGTTTCTATTTAAAAGTTCCTTTTTAAAAAGGAGCTTTGAATAAATAATAGATTGGAGCAGGTTAATCAATAACAACTAGGGGTGCAATTTAAGATAGAGTGCAAAGCCCTGTCTAGTATGACTAAATTGGTTGGAGCATCCTCCCATACACTAAAAGGTTACAGGTCCGATTCCCCTTCAGGGCATACACATAGACTACAGTCTTCATACCCCATAAGGGCAGATACAAGAGGCAACAGATCGATGTTTCTCTTTCACATCAATATTACTCTTCCTCCCTCTACCTCTCTGTAAAATCAATGAGCATATCCTCAGGTGAGGATTAAAAAAATAATAAGGTAGAGTACATAAGGTAGGTCATTCCTAAGAGTTATATCTGAACATAAACTTGAAAGAAGTAAAAGTCAGTCACATGACTATCTGGGAGTCGAGTACTATGGTCAGAGGGAACATCAAATACAAAATTTCTATTGAAATGTAAGTTTTGTTGGATCAAGAAAGAGTACTGTAGTTTCAGGGCGGAGAAAGATGGGGAACCACATAGGTGATGACGTAAGAGCAGCTGCCAAGTTGGATGCCTGTCACACAAGACCTTTTGTCCGTTGTCCAGACTTGAATTTAAGTGGGTGGAAACTATAAACCTTGAGCCAGAGCCCCCAGACTGCTTCAAATGGCCTAGGGTATATATATATTTTTAAGCCTGGCCCATCAGCCAGTATTTTTGTCTTACATTTTAAAATGTTTGTTAATAAAACATCAAAACACACACACACACCAAAAACAAAAAGCACATGTCGCAGAGACTTCATGTGGGCCACAAATCATAAAATATTTACTTTCTAGCCATTTCTGGAGAAAAATAGCAATTCCAGATTGAAAGCCATGAATGTTTGAGAGCTGAAGAGTAACATAACAGGATTTACATTTCATAAGGATTACTTGGAGACACACGGTGAACTGGTGAACATATTCTGCAGACAGGCAAGAGTGGCAGCAGGAAGATCTGTCAGGATGTAATGGTGACAGTCCAGGCAATAGACAGTGATGGCCAGGTCAGCATGGTGGCTTTAGAGGAGCCACAAATTGACTGGATTTGGTACATGATTTGAAAGGAAAGCTGAGTATACTAATGGTTTAATGTATGAGGAAAACAGAAGAGTCAATGATAAGCCCTAAAATTGTAGGCTAAACTACCAGATAGTAATTTTTCTAAAAAGGGAAAACTTGTAGTGTGCACTTTTTGAAAGTTTTTAGGTTATAGATTATTTTTATCTCCCTCTAGAATTAAACTCTTCTCACGGATTCCATTACTTTCTCAGACATTTTGTAAAAAGACAACAAAAAAGCTGCTATATTAAATGAATGCAGAACATTAACAGTTATACAAGTTATTATCTTTCTGAAACACTATTTTTAATATATTTCCTTATTAACCATTGTTTTTGTTCTCTTGACAACAAATACTAAAATAAGAAGTTAAGAGTGGAAAATGCATCTTATTAAGGACAATAGAAAATAACACAATTATAGCCACTTTAACCATATTTTGTCATTTAAAAGGCCCTTTTTACATCTCTACTAGAGTTAAAGAACTATTTTTTATTAATGTGCTTAACTAACCTATAAACATTTTCCCAGTTAATTTAAAATAATAATTTCTTCAGTTATATTAGTCACCATGAGATAATTTTCCAAAGCTTTACAGTACTCATTTTGAACAGTTAAATGTCCCTTAATGCTGATCTGTCTACTTTCTTAAAAGACTCAGTAGCCTCAGTTGGTAGGGTTTAGTGATTAATGCATGAGAAAAGATATTTTTCCAGAAACTGGAATGCTTGACTCCAGAAGGTGGACAGGCAATTCAACCTTTGTGCCCCAGGGGTCTGCAATGGGGATGGTATCTGAGCCCTTGTGTCCCAGGTAAGGAATGTCTGTGACACAGATAAGGAACTGTTGATCAGCACAGAAAGAAACACTAGGAATATTGCTGCTGGACTGTAACTCTAACCTGATTAACCTTTTTGCCCAAAACCCTTAAATATGCTTTTCCTTTCCTATAAAAAAGGTCAGCTTGAGATGAAATGTTAGGGTAGTTTTTAGGGTACTAAACCCTCTGTCTTCTCAGAACACCTGCATCTGAATAAAGTATCTCTACTTAGTGATTCTGGTAGTGACATACAGGACAAATATTAACCTTTCTAGTTTAAATCTGTGTGGTGTTTATGGGGGTTTATGTGCACAAAATAATTTATCCAGGGTATACTTTTGAAAAATTCAGCAAACTGCTAAGAAAGGCTAATTGTTTTTACTGTATATAAATTTTGATGCAATAAAAAACATGTAAAGCAGTTTTCACAATACTTGGCACATAGTAAATGCAAGAGACAATAGCTATACATCATTTAAAACCTAAAAAAAATGAATTGCCATCTACCCTTAAGCAAAAGTGAACATGAACTAGTAAGAAAGATTATATTTGATAACTTGATAATTGGCCTAATATTAACTATATATCATGTATAGATACTCAGGATATTATCTCTACACCAATACAACATTACACAACTTAGTTTAGATGGTAGGAAATAGCAGCATATTTAGATAAAGTTTAGAAAATACAGGCAAAAAATAATTTATCACATAACAATGAGACCGATGTTTGAAACTTTTTCAGCGCCTAAGGGCTAAGGTGTGATATGGCAGATAAAAGGCATTAATCTTTATAAAATAGTTGACCTACTGTTGTTATTTTTGACAGTAATAAAAATGCAAATTGGATGCAGTCATTTGCTTTTAATGTTACTTGATAAACCAGTTTTGACAGACATCTTATACAGTAGTTCTCCTCCAGAAAAATATGTACTTTTTAAAAAAGTAGAATAATATAGCTTCACATTTGAAGCCAAATTTATAGTAATTCACAAGTGAATATAATAGATATATTGATGTTTTTGTTGGTGGTGTTGTTCTGACCCAGTCTTGTACTGAACATCTTAGAGATCAGAGACTATAATTTTTCATTCACTACTGAATAATACATCTTTATGATAGCTTAATACTAAATGTACATTTTTATGACAGACCCTGTTTCAAGTAAAAGCAATTCTGCATTCTCAGTCTCACTTTTTATCCCCCTTTCTATCAGCAATTCTCCAGGTCCAGGTATAGGCACAAATATTACTCACTTAGACATCACTTACCTCCAAAAGTCAATTAGTGCTTTGCTATTTCTAATAAATGAAATGTTCCAAGTACCTTAACACATAATTTTCCTTTTACATTTTCTAGCATTCCCTTATCATTTTAGATACCTTTACACTTATTGTCGCTGTCACAGGAATGTAGTGTGAGAAAACTAAATGATGGGACCAAAGGAGCATTTAGTTTGGTATCAGGTCTGGATTCAAATCTCTGCTCTCCTATTTACTAGAGATAAGGCTTCCCCATGTTATTTGATCTCCTTTAGGCTTAGTTTAATCCCTTTTAAACTGGGGATGATGATACCATTATAGTACATTTGCAACCATAAAGATGAGATCAAGTGGCTAATTATTGTCACATAATCCCTTATTAAGCAGTACTTTTATGCAGGCTCATTTCTTATACTGCCTTGAAATCCCATCAAGTGCAGGAAAAGTGCTCTCAAGACATAGGTAAACATCTGTACTTTTTGCCACAACTTTCCTCAACGATTTTCATGGGACACATACTGCATTTTTTGTCTGTTTTTGGCACCTCACAGGATAATGCCATTTTTGAACAAGACAGCATATCACTGAAAATTTCAAATGCTTTGGGATACTGAGAAAAATAGTTAAGAAGAGTTGAAGGAACTTTATATGTTCCTCCTTCAAAAAAGTGTTTACTCAATAGTCATGAGTCTTGTAAATGTTTATCCATGTTGATGTTAATAGGATAAAAGGACTGTTTTTTCTTCCTTACTTGCTATGGCCTCTGGATATTTATTTTACTATCTGAGGAATGAAAAGGAAATGTGCAGCAAATAACTCTCTTTATGGGCTAGCTCACCCCACTCAGCACACCTACCAAAATATTTCTTTCAAAAATAGGACTCAATTTTTGAACCTTCCTCTGTCTCTTCCGTAGCTAAAACCACTAAGGGTTATGTTAGTGCCTCTCATCAGCTGGCTTATGCTACAATGCTATTTAAAACAGAAGACATGGATGTTACACAGGAAAAAAATACATTTATAATGGACTGGAAGAAGAAGAAAAATATATATTATATATGTACTCACTGAGCTGCAAAAGAATGATTCCTCACTTTGGATGGTTATTAAGTTCCTGCAAAGTTGACTCAGAATGGTTCACAATAGTATGTGATGTATTATGGGTCATCCTTTCTTTAATATTCTTCCCAACTTTGATAAAGTTTTCAAAGTTTCTAATATTAAAATGTGGAAGTTTCAAAAATGAACACAAAGAAATCACACTATAGCACATAATAATCTTGATATCAGGGGTTTCCTGATCTGCATATTAAGGTATTGCTTGTTTTTTGTTTTTCCACTAGTTATTTTTCTTGGTAAAAAGTGAATAACATCTATTCTTCATTTATAAATGAAGTCTTATAAACCTTTCTCATTCTCTCTTTCCATATATGTATATATGTGTATGAGGTAAAGGAAAAGTAGATTAATAGTTGCAAGCAACAAAACAGAGTTTACTTTTTTATTAATTATTGTATTATTTTCCATATGAACTATGAATCTATTTTTGCCCCACCTTGTATATATACACATACACACACATATCTTTTCATTGCTTATATAAGCTAAAACACAGAGGAGAAAAAGAATATAAAATAAGCCTGCATAGGTTGATTTTACTATTCATTTGCTAAAAATAACTATATTCGTTCTTTTTATAACCTCAAAATACATTTTATTTTAGTTTATTTTCTATTTTAAAGATTTTATTTATTATTTTTAGAGAGAGGGGAAGGGAGAGAGGCAGAGAGGAAGAGAGACATCAATGTATGGTTGCCTTTCACCTGCCTCCATCTAGGGACCTAGCTGGAGACCTGGCTTGCAACCTGGTTATGTGCCCTGGCTGGGAATTGAACCATCGACCTTTGGATTCACAGGCTGGCACTTTATCCACTGTGCCACCAGCCAGGGCTCTCAAAATACATTTTAAAAGATAAATTTCCCTTGTAATATTTGGATACATTTTTACAAATTTATTTGCTACTTTGAGGGAAACCTCTCTCAACCTGTGTATACTGCATTTTTTAGAAGGTAGACTGTCACACAAACTTGTTTCTTCAGAGTTAGATCAGAAATTCTGGAATACTCTTTATCAATGTTGTAGATAATCAGTATCCACTTATAGTACATACCAGTAAGAGCAGAATACAGAATCTAGAAAACTTTTATCTGAATCTATAATACAATATGCTCATTTACTTTCATTATGTTTTTAAAACCAGTTTTAGTATCAAAAACACTTTCTGGAATCACTGTCAAAACTCATGTCTAGCTATATATATTTAGAAAATCTATATACAATTATGTTAAAATTAAAGAAGACTGTTAAAGATATAATTTTCATGAATAAAAACAATTTTTGAATTAATTTCTATATATGGACACAAATAGTAGTGTACTTTCATTCTTTTGCATGTGGCTTTCCAATTTTCACAGCACCATTCATTGAAGAAGCTTTCTTCTCCATTGTGTTTTTGGCTTCTTTGTCAAAAAGAAGCCCACCTATTGTGGGTTTATTTCTGGGCTCTCAATTCTGTTCTATTGATCTATGTGGGATTTTGATGGGAATTGCATTAAATCTTTATATTGCTTTGTCTAAATTATGGACATTTTAACTATGTTGATTCTTTCAACACATGAACATGCATTTTTTCCCATTTCTTTGTTTCTTTTTCTATCTCTTTAATGAAGCTTTGTAGTTTTCAGTGTGTAGATCCTTTATATCCTTTAAGTTATTACTAAGTATTTTATTATTTTCATTGTAATTGCAAAATAAATTATTTTTTTTCCATTTCTTTTTTCTGAAACTTCATTCTTAGTATATAGGAATGCAGTGAATTTTTATACATTGACTTTGTATCTTGTAACTTCACTGTTTATTGTTTCTAATAGTTTGTGTGTGTGTGTGTGTGTGTGTGTGTGTGGCGTCTTTAGGATTTTCTATATAACAATCATGTCATTCGCAAAAAGTGACAATTTTACTTCTTTTCTGAATTGGATGCCTCTCTATTCTTTATCGTGCCTGATTGTTCTTGCTAGGACTTTCAGCACTATGCTGAGTAACTGATGAAAGTGGACATCATTGTCTTGTTCCTTATCTTGGAGGAAAAACTTTCCATTTTTTACCATTGAGTATAATATATAAAGGTTTGTTGTACATGGCCTTTATTATGTTGAGGTACTTTCCCTTTGTACCCATTGTATTCATTGTTTGAATCATATGTGGATGTTGTATCTTATTAAATGCTTGTTCTGCATCTACTGGTACATTTATATAATATTTACCTTTTGCAACCTGAGTGTGCCTTCTGGAAACTGGGGAGTTGGGGAGCTGTGCAAGCAGCAGTGAGGACCCACTAAGGGTTTTAAGCAGGGGGGGACCTGCTTGCATTGAATGAGCAAGATCCTTCTACAAACATTGATGAGAAAGTACCTGGAGAAAGTGGGTGATCCTGATCATAGGTCATTTACTTAAAGTCCCTGTCTCTATATCCAGGGGCTATTTGCACTATTAAAATAAATTATGAAAATTGTGCTGCACAAGGCACACAGTTGGATAAACTAATGCATTCTTCAAATGATGACAAAACCATAATTCAATAATCCTGGTGTTGAAAACTCATTAATTCAAGAATGTTAACCTTAGCAAATATGTGTTCACATAAAAATACATACACTCATATTTATGCATTGTTACAAAGTTATCAGTTTTGTTGTATTATTTTAATTATTTTATAGGTAAAAAATAAAGTTTAGAAGAATTGATAATCCTGGCATCTTGACCAAGGTCTTGTATTTGCAAGAAGGAAAAACAACAATACCTTAACAATGATGTTCTATTGCTTTCTACAATGATTTATTGTCCTTCTTCTTTCTTCTTTAATAAATAATTACATTACAATATACCATTGGTTTTAATAATTGATCTTCTCCTTTCTTATTATTTTCTTTCAAACTGACAATATGCTAGGTATGATAATAAATATTATTTATGTTGCTCTTACCATGGAATAAACTACTGAAAATCATACTATGGGGAATGTCCTATTATCAATTTTTACAGATAAAGAAGCTGAGACCTTGGCAGAACAAAATTTCCACTAAATTTCATAGGGAGAAAGTGATAGAACTACGATATATGACCCCAGGAAATCTTGCTTCAAAATCCTGACTCTCAATAATCACATGCTTGCTTTCAAGGCAAAGATGTATCTGGCAGTCCTTGTTCTTGACTAGGTCATTGTTGTGACCAAGAAATAAGATACAAACACATGAAAAATAAATAGCAATACTCCTAACATGATGAGTGACAAAATAATGCATTGCATGGATGAACAGTACTGCTGGAATTTAGAAATGTAAAAACTCATTTCTTTCTGAATTTTTGCTTTCTTAGAGCACTTGCTTCTCCTTTGTGCATTCATATCCCATTCAACATATCTTAAAAGTGTTCTAGTAACCCATGTTATCTCTAAACTAACTGGGTTTCACCCATTTACTCTGTTCTGTCTAGCAGTACTGAGCCACAAGCACAAGACAAAAAGAGAAGGATTTTATTCCACTTACCTTATAAATGTAGAAAAGAGAGAAATAATATGCATAATGGCTTTAAGCAAAACTCATAGTAACTAAATCATTACAAATAAATATTACCAAGTATAATACTTCTGTATCAGAAAATATATTCTGAAAATATGCATTGCTTTCATAAAATATTACTTGATTTTTTATTAGTTTATTATACATTAAAATATTTGGACTTATATTTTGAAATACTTGAAATTATGTTTTCTATCTCACATTTTTTCATTAGTCACACTCTGAAATTACTCAGGGCACATGCTGGCTCAACTGCATAGAGATGAATTCTTTCTCAATTAAGAATTGCAAAAAATCGGCCCTGGATGGTGACACAGCAGATAAGGTGCCGGCCTATGAACCCAAAGGTTGCTGGTTCGATTCTCAGCCAGGGCACATAACCAGGTTGTAAGCCAGGTCTCCAACCAGGTCCATAGGGGGAGGGAGGTAAAAGGCAACCATACACTGGTGTTTCTCTCCCTCTCTGCCTCTCTCCTTTACCCTCTCTCTGAAAATAATAAATAAAATCTTTTAAAAATAACAAAATAAAATTCATGGTCAAATACAATTAAATTATATACTATTAAAAATATTCAAGGTGCTGGCCTGCAAACCCAAAGGTCTCTGGTCCGATTCCCAGCCAGGGCACATAACCAGGTTGCAAGCCAGGTCTCCAGCCAGGTCTGTAGCTGGAGGCAGGTGAAAGGCAACTATACATTGCTCTTTCTATCCCTCTCTGCCTCTCTCCCTCCCCCTCTCTAAAAATAAAAATAAATAAAATCTTTAAAAAATGTTTTAAAAAAATAAAATAAAAGCATTCAAGTAAAACTACTCCATTAAATGTGATATTTTGGTGCTTCTATAAGCCATATACACTTACCAGTAAGAAAAATAATGTTTCTATGTTATTAAAAATCTTTTGATTTGGATTAGCCAGGTTTTACCAAACTGCATACTTATCAGTCTAATTAACTATGGATTTATTAAATTATAAAATGATCTTGTAGTGATAATGGTGAGGGATGAAAAGGAATAGCTACCTTAATTATTTAAAGAAGAAAAATAAAAATGTGTGTCCCATGGTAATCTTTGAAAAGGGAATTAGTAAATTATTGCTTACACACATACACGCACACACACACACACACACACAACATCTGTTTGTCAGGACAGTTCTTTTAAGTAGTTATTGTAGAATGCCTATCTTCTCTTTCTCCAAGTGCACCAATTAAGTAAAAGGAATAACTTCTCAGGGATCAGATTAGAAAAGAAGAAAAGATTTCAGGAAAATACTACTCTTCCTG
Source organism: Noctilio leporinus (assembly GCA_004026585.1). Classification (NCBI taxonomy): domain Eukaryota; kingdom Metazoa; phylum Chordata; class Mammalia; order Chiroptera; family Noctilionidae; genus Noctilio; species Noctilio leporinus. Next base: position 244,822 of record PVIW01000003.1, on the reverse strand, counting down.
CTAGATTGCTATACTGGTAGAAAGTAAGCCTGGAACAATCAAAGGCCATTTTTACCATGTAACATAAAGCCATTTTTATGTTAAATGTAATCACCATGTATTAATTAATCAATTTTCCAGAAAACCAGGACAAAAATCAATAACATGTTGAACCAACATACATACATACATGAGAGAGGAAGTGAGAGAGAGAGACAGAGAGAGACAGAGAGAGAGAGACAGAGACAACCAAGAGAGGTTGTAAGGACTGGCACTGACAAGTCTCAAGACCTGTGACTGGTGAGCCAGAGACCCAGAGAATTAATGGTGCAGTTTCCATCTGAGAGGAGGCCTGAGAACAAGGAGATCCAAGGGGGCATTCCAGGACAAAATCCAGCTGGTGTAAGAGTTCATGTTTCAATTACAGTCTAAAGGCAGGAAAAACTAAATCACAGCTCTAGAGCAATCATTCAAGAGGAATCATCTTCCTCAGCCCTTTTGTTCTGTTCAGACCTTTCAGACCTTCAACTGATGGAATGATGCCTACTGCATCAGGGGAGGCAATTTTCTTTATTCAGTCTGTCCATTTAAATATTAAAGTCATCCAAAACAGACTCATAGAAGCAACCATAGTATTGTTCAACCAAATACCTTGGTACCCTGTGGCCTATTTAAGTTAACACATCCAAGTAACAATCATATACCAGAATCATGAAGAACCTGAAAATAAGTATAAAATCGTAAGGTTGATCATATAAGATGTATATAAGATCATATAAGAATTACATTATTTGAATCATTAATTTTAGCCATTCCTGAACCAGCCCAAGTGCCAACTGTTTTAGTCATGTGAACCAGCTGGAGTTGTGTTTGTTATTTGCAATGGAAAAACAAAACAAAACCACAAAACAAAAACCTCAAGCAATATAGCAGAAGTTTTGCTAGTGATTTATCATTTTAAAACATGAGAAACTTAAGTTACATCATTATTCTTATAATCCAGAGAAGAAATGTGGAGCCCCAAGTGTTCTAGAAGCATTGATGAAAGATTAAAATCTGTAGTTTGTGTTTTGGCAGAAAAATACCAGGAACGTTTGCTCTGACGTAGCTGTTGTCATATATTATTGGTGTTCCAATGGTGAAATTCCATCAACAGGTAGAAACATAGGGAAAATAATAATTACCAAATGAGATACTTACAAAACTAAATATATTAATTTGAAAGATCTTTCATTTTATATTTTGAGTTTTTGTAAATTTTATCTTATTTGTGCTGATTTAATCTTTATTGTATTTTTCCCATTAGTAATGGAAATTATGACTTTCCAATTCTTTGTTGGGAAAATGCTTTTTTTTTTGGGCAATGGTAATTTTAATATATAGGCTTGTTTGTATGTTCTTTGGTATCTTTAGTTATCATGATAAAAGTTTAGTATTTTTTCTCTTTGCCTCCCCTTCAATGTGTTACAAGTTTCTGTGACCCACCCTGACAGAAAAACCTGACATCAACTGCTTTTAATAATTTCCTTGAAAGGTTTTCTAGTATACAGGTGTCACTCGGAATTTCAACCAACAATATGAAAGTGATTCCTTCCTGGAGAAAATGCTGACACAGCTGAGCCTTCTGCCAACTTGAGGACAAAGATCTGAAGAGATAAAAGCTACCAATAGACACAGCTTCTGGAAGCCACTATTGGCAGGGGTTGCTGTCAACTTTGCAGTAGCTGTTGAGAACTGCTGGCATCCGGAGGTATTCCAAGCCATCATCACCCACCCTTAGGACAGATGAGTAAAAATTCAGCCATGGGGATGTAAGCATGGACTTTTGCCAGGATTCCTGGCTGCTAGAGTAAGGTCAGCAAAGAAAGGATACGCTTTGCTTCTTTCCATCACCCGTGGCCACCCATGGCTCATATTGCTAATTTTTAAAATACTTTTTAGTGTCAACAGTAAAAATAAAGAAACAGTAAAATAAAACATCCTCTCTCCCTTTACAGAAAAAAAAAACAAAAACACTTTTTCTGGCTGAGTGCAGACACAATTTCATAATTTATCTCAATGAAAATCACTATCACTTGGGAATAACATCAAATATAAACACTATTTTCTATTACAGGCCTAAGGCTAATACAACGTGTTCTGGTAACTAAGCTATTGCCTTTCTGCTGCAAACACTGTTTATATATTTCTTTGTGATGCTGGAGCTGGAACTCCACCAGTCACATTTTTTCTCAATAGCCTCCATCTACTGTGGGGTAGGGTATTGAGATGGCAGGACTGAGGGAGACATCAGGACGCTCACCTACTTTTTTACCCTCTGTTCCCATCCATGCCCCAACCCAGCAGTGCTTCCAACAGCTTCCCTTAATAATTTTTTAACCCTCACAGTACCAGTCTGATCACACTTGTCCCAGACACCAGCACCACACTTGAGTGTCCTCCTCAAAGGCCTGGATTCTATTTCCAGAGGGTGTCTTTTCGAAACAGAAACATCAAGTGCTCCCTCTTTTAAAGGGGTGAGCATCAGCCCTGCAGAACTTCTTTTCTAAGCCTCAAAAATCTACCATTCCTACCACTTCCATTTAATCCTTCAGTCTTCAAGCATAGCTGATGCCTTGATTATTCATTGTTATCATTATTATAGCAATAGTATTACTTGTTGAGCTCTTCTGATATGTCAGGAGTAAGTATATTTAGTTCTTACCACAGTGCTACGTGGTTAGTCTTATCATTATCCATTTTTTAAAGATGAGGAAGATCAACAAAAAGTAGCTGTTTCACTTGCCACTGGTGGAATCTAAGTGGGAACACTAGTGGGAAGTGTTAGGCTTGTTGCTCAGATATCTGTACCACTCTATTATCCCAGGATCACTCTTCTGGTAAGAAAAATGAACACGGATGATAGTGATCATGATGTCTCAATATCTTTCTCATTGAATAGACAGAGATACAGATTTCTTCAAAAAGGCTGAATAAGCCCCAGCTGGTGGTACAGTGTATAAGGCACTGACCTGCAAACCCTGGCTGGTGGTGCAGTGGATGGGTGCTGGACTATGAACCCAAAGGTTGCTGGTTCGATTCCCAGTCAGGGCACATAACCAGGTTGCAAGCCAGGTCTCCAGCCAGGTCCATAGCTAGAGGCAAGTGAAAGGCAACCATACATTGATGTCTCTCTCCCTCTAAGCCTCTCTCACTTCCTCTCTCTCTAAAAATAATAAATAAAATCTTTTTAAAAAGGCTGAGTAAATTGGATATGTCAGAACTGTTTGAAAGAAACCTGATATTCATTACAGAGCATAGCTTGAGATAAGATGGGGACAACATCTGCTCAATAATTTCCAGAAAAAGAAATGTGCTCTTAGGTGAGGTCAGCTGAGTTTGACCCAAAGCTTCTTATTTTTAAAGTCTGCTGTTTTATGGTGTGGCTATCTTTCAAAGTGAGTTGATTGGCCCCTGGCCAGTGTGGCTCAGTTAGTTGGAGTACAGACTATAAACCAAAAGGCTCAGGGTTTGTGTTCCAGTCAGGGAACATGCCTAGGTTGCGGGTTCAGTTCAGTCAGTGCATCTGCAAGAGGGAACTGATCAGTATTTCTCTCCTTCCCTTTCCCTCTCTCTAAAATCAATAAACATGTCCTTGGGTTAGAATTTTAAAAAGACAGAAAAAAAGTGAGTTAACTGGTGAAATTCAATACTTTTAAATATAACATGCTTTAATCTCAGAAAAATTATTTAGAGTTTGGAAATGCCATTATCCTTTCAATACTTCTAAATGTATTGTTGATATCTTCAATGAGTAATTTTTGAAAAAGATTATGAAGGATATTCATTCTATCTATACTTTACTAGTATAAAATCCTATTAAGTAAGGATTACCATGGAGAGGGGTCAGTTCAAAACCTAAAGTCCCAGTAACTGGCCCTAGAAAGTACAAGTATAGAAAAAGCTGAAGAGGTTTCAACTTCAAAGAGTAAACTGAGTCAGAAATGGACATTTTTAGAGACCTCAAAATTTGCTGCATAATATAATTGTATAACTATGGTACTAGAAAATGTTTATTGAACGCTCAGACTGTGGTAGTCATGTCAATCATGAATCACCTTTGATTTTTAAATTTTTAAAATTCTATGAGGTAGGTACTATGCTATCCAAATTTTACATGGTGAGAAAACTGAAGTTTAGAAAAATTAAGCAATTGTTAAAGGTCACAGAGATGAAGAATAAACAAATCAATGAACTGAATATCATCCACTCAAAAAAAGAAAATCCTGTTCACTCCCACGCTATTCAATTGCTCTTTGCAAATAACAATCCTTGGATTAAATAAATTCAATAATTTGGGGGATTACAATACCAACAGGTATCCTATAGAAAACTATTTTTCTTCTGTTTCGTAGGCCTTGTTCTGCACTCTCTCTGGGTAGAGAAGTTTATTGAAAGACTAGAGCTCAGATATTCTCTGGTCTTATTTCCAAGCAAGAAAGCCATTCATAACTAATGTTAAAGAATAATATTTCAAGGATCAATATAAGGTATGAAAATATACTAAAAGAATATTTGAAAAACTGTCTCAAAACTTTACTTACAGTAAAAATATAATAAATTTTACTTATTATGTGAGATACTACTTTTTCAAAGCTTATTCAATAAAGTAAAACAAATGAGAAAATATAAACAGAGTGCTTAGGACTCTCTGTTAAAGCAATTGTAAGGCATATCAATTCAGAATACTCTAAAAACATTCACACTTTTATGTTCAGAGTTTTCCTCTTTTTATAATCAGAGTTTAATGTGTTAGAAATGAAAGCTTTAATTATTCTGTACCAAGTGAGGTACATGACTCTAATTTTAGAGATCATCCCAAGTATCCAAACTGTTCACCATTCATGCATTTTAAAATTGAAGAAAGACAGAGCTACAGCTATGCCATTATCATAACATCATTTACCCATAACTGAATTAACGTGATAACTTGGTGATTACTTAGGCTGGGTGTAATTACCACTAGTAGATGGTCATGCAAATGTACAGTGGGCAGTTCTCTACATATGAGAACGTGCATGAATCTGGTAACCTTGCATTATTAAACTCAGAGATAATTCTTATTTTTTTAAAGATGTTATTTTTTATTTTTAGAGAGAAGTAAAGGGAGAGAGGCAGAGAGGGAGAATAACATCAGTGCATGGTTGCCTTTTACCTGCCTCCAGCTATGGACCTGGCGGGAAACCTGGCTTGCAACCTGGTTATGTGCCCTGGCTGGGAATCGAACCAGTGACCTTTGGGTTCACAGGCTGGCGCCTTATCCACTGTGCCACCAGCCAGGGTTTAAAATCAGAGATCATTCTTAAAACTACTTATGTACATTGTTCAACTTCCTCCTTGTTAATATAGTTTTATTTATTTTATTATTTTTTTAAGATTTTACTTATTATTTTTCAGAGAGAGAGGTAGGGAGAGAGGCAGAGAGGGAGAGAAACATCAATGTATGGTTGCCTTTCACCTGCCTCCAGCTATGGATCTGGCTAGAGACCTGGCTTGCAGCCTGTAATATAGTTTTATGCTAAGAAATCAGAAATTGTCCTTCAGTCAATGTTCAAAATGCCTTGAGCCACAAGCTTCACAGGCTTGGCTGATAGATAATCAAGCCAAGTCTTAGCTTGCAAACTATGTAATGAGTGGTTCTTTAGACATGACAGCTAGTTGCTGAGGCAAATATGCTTCTGTTCGCTCCGATTTCCTGGAAGGTAATCCAATCAAAACAAGTTGAAATGTACCTGGGAATATCAAGCATTTGTTGAAATGTGTATTTTTCTTGATGGATGTAGACAGTAAGGTGTGGAAATGTTGGGCAGTTTGCTGAGACTCTGAAAACAGAGAAATAACCCAAAAGAGAGAGAACCAAGAGAGGAATCTTCAGGACCTAATTTCAACTCCATTTCTGCCTAGATAAAAATTCTGTTTTATCCTTGAGTTTTTCAATTAAGGGATTCCTCCACTCTTTGCATAAGCAAGTTTGGATCTTCCCTGGGTGGATGACAGCTGAAGCTATAATTTGCTGGTTTTTCCTTCATTTGTATCTCAGTATAGTAGCATTTAAGAGATTGAGATTCCAGAAAGCCACATTTCCTTATACTCCATCATGTGACTGTGTTTTCATGATCCCTGGGATTGCTCCCCCTTTCTGATAGAAATATTGAGGGTTGGATCAAAACCCACTTAAAAAGGAAGTCATCTCTGACTAAGCTTAATATATTTCACCCATTAAATATATCTAGTATTCTCAAGTAAATTTTTCCTCATGATTTACTGGTCATAAAGGAGAACTATATTTATCTCTATTTTTATTATGACTACATATCCTGGTTTGTTTAGGGAACTTTGAATCCACACTTATTTTTCTTGCAAAATTACAATACTAATAGTGTCTTCTTTCCCTCTATGGTCCTAGGTTGCAAGAGAAATAATAAAATCACACTATTGCTAATAGTTCACTGAAGCATTACATTATTACAATATTAATGATAGCTACTTTTTAATTTACTGTTACGTATATGAATCTAAACTTTATAATATTGCTTTTCCTTATGTGCATTGTACATTGGTAGTCTCAGAATATTTCCTTTGGTAAAACTTTAATATGTTTTTCCAAAATATCAGAAACTTATATAATAATAAAAATTTCATATATTTAGATTTAAATAATATATATTTTTTTATTTTCAAATTTGTTGAGGATTAGTAGTTCAACTATAAAAAGTGGCATGTTCATTCTCTTGCCTGGGTTTCTTTGCTGTTTGTTTACCCAGTTTCTCTGTGGTTGTCACCTTATCATGAGCCTATCAAAATCAGAAATCTCAAAAATGCCTTTTCAGTGATATACCTACTAGACCCACCTCTTGGTTACTACCACATTCTCTTATTTTGTTTTCCTCTTAACACTAATCCTTAATTGAAAAATCTTGTTTGCTATTAATATTTATTTATTTATTTAAGCCCTTATTAGAATGTAAATTCACAAGGAGACTTTTTGGGTAACACTCACAGCTTTATAACTTGCAGTTAGTCCTGAGCTCAAAGAAGGATACATAATTAAAAAAAAAGAAAGAAAGAAAGAAAGAAAGAAAAGAAAAAGAGAAAGCACATAACACATGAATGAATAGCATCTTATGGCCTTTCCTGAAAAAAGGAATCAAAAATAAAACTTTGTCATTAATTATTTCCTGAATTAATTACTGCTACAACCTGTAACATCAAAGAATATTTCCACGATTTATGATTTTATATTTCTTCCTTCCCAAACCTCCTGTGACATTACAGTAAACAAATTAAATCAAAACCCACTTTAGGGAAATAGAACAAATGACAGATGTCAACTTATTTTTTATGATCAGAGTAGATGGCCAAGTGGTAACAGCTTAACAAAAGAAACAATCTGGCTTTTGGGTGGGAATTAAAAATAAAAGACAAAATAAATAATTGGTATCACAAAATCCCTTAAAATCTTCACAGATATTGATGCCAATTGGTGCCAGATACCTTTGAAAAGCTCTGTGTGTGTGGGTGAGAGAGAGAGAGAGAGAGAGAGAGAGAGAGAGAGAGAATATGAGAAGGAAGGAGGTATAAAAGTAGGAGAATTACTTGACTATCAGTATGAAGTACAAGAATCAGTTAGATGATCAGATTTCCCCTCTGATCTCCCACTCAGGGGATTCAGGGAATTCTCCTCACTACCCAGCTGAAAAGAAAAAAAGGAGAAAGCTTACTCTCTGCAACAGTGAAACAAAGATTTTCTGGGCTTAGCTGACAGAGTGAGGTATCCTGTGTATTGATGAAAAGCATACACTAAATGGTAAGAACTCCCAAGTTCCCTTCCTCAATTGGCTTTTAAAATGTGAAGTTACAATTTGTATCTAAGACCAAAGATGAGAGTTATTTTTGGGAAATAGGACCAACACACCACAAAATGAAACAAAGCTACAAATATGGAGATTTGCAAGTTTCCTCAATGAAACATAGGATTTCTCATCAAGTTAACCTATGCAGATGCCTATTAGTTAAGAGGGGTTGAATAAACACATGGAGTTTCTAATCAGCTTTTTAGTTCCTCACACTGAAATACAAACTGGAAGCCAATAAATATTAGACATCTGAGGATAATATCTAGTAAATAAGGTCAATTAAATTAACAGAAGATTGATTTCAAAAGTGATGAAGGGAGGAAACTACATTCTAAAATTCTATAGTCATTTTCTTCAAAGGGATATTAACAGATAATTAAAGAAAATTATACTTTAAGAAAAAAGTATGTTTAGAGAATAAATGAGCATTCTTTATAATAAACTATATTAATAATAATAACAAAAAGTTTTTTGAAATTTTGGAATATAGAGATGGAGAGTTTGCTAGAAAGTAAAACAAAAAGACATTAATAAATAAGTCAATAAGAGGAAAAAATGAGAAAAGAAGGCTCAGACCAGGAATTTCATCATCCCTCTAATACAAATTAAATGAAAAAGAAATGGGATAGGAGACTAGTGGGGAAGAAAGTAGCACAAACTATTAGAAAAATTTCTCAGTGTCAAAAGACCCAAGTTTTCAGATTTAAAAGTGACCAAAATATATGAAAAATAAGAAGTACACAAGACAAAACATAATCACATTGTAAAATTTTGAAAAACCATAGAAAAGATACATAACAGAACATATAGAAAGGTAAAACATACAGAAAATACAGAAAGGAAAAAACATACAGAAAGGTAAAAAAAAATCAGGAGTCACAGTGGTATCAGGCTTCTCAATAAAAACATTGGAAAGCAGAAAACGTATTTTTATATATTTATAAAAATAACTCTATGTACATAAAAATAAATATATATTTTTAATTCTGGGATCAGTAGATTTACATGCCAAGCTGAACTATGAATAAAATCAATTTGTAGACACTCAAAGGGTCAGGAAATACATTACCAAGTATTCCTTTCCCTGAAACTATTTGAGGATCTATTCCACCAAAATGAGGTGATAAATCAATTAAAAACAAGACATGGGCTACAGGGAAAAGATCATACAACACCAGAAGGAGACAGAGGGGTTCTAAGAGAATAATCAAAGAATTCCTAGGATAACTGCACTGTAGTCTTACAGGACAGTTAGCCAGAAGAATGGAAAGTGCCAGAAGGAATATTACATAACATTAATAAAGAGTCTTGAAGTCATGAAAGGACTATCAAAAACTCAGGAAATTATAAAAAGCTAGCAGTTTTCCTTGTCAGAACAAAGTATTTCAGGGTAAGACAGGAAACAGAATTATAGGGCAGCTATCAACAATATTAACAGAATTGTAATACTGTCAACAGTGACTACTAATAAGGCATATGATATTGTTACAGTCAAAAGATAGAAGAAGGCAAGGAATGTGTGTATGAAGAGGAGGAGTTGTCTTACAAAAGAAATCTTCACTTTAAATATGCAGATATAAAACATAGGTATATTATATCTTACATTTTCTATGGATTTGACAGTCTCATTCTTCCCCTACTATAATTATCCTGGGATATGTTAAATGTGCATATTTATTTAGTGAAACTAGTCAAAAACTTCCATTTGAGGCAACACATACAAGGACGGATGAAAATGCTGCTTAATGTCTTCACTAATTTCAATTTTTCACAGCATCTGAGAAGTTGTGAGGATATGGACTTTGAGAATATTAGGGGAAGGAGGGGTAACACATTAAATATGTCATATGTTACATTGTATGCATCATGCACTATAATGTAAAGTCAATATGTCATTTATTATGTGTTTGCCTAATTTTTGAGCCTTATTAGCTCCCTATTCAAAAGGTCCATATGTCCCGTGTTATTTTTTTTTAATTAGAAATACCCATATAAGAATGCTCTTTAAAAGGATGCTATAATATCAATAGCATGTATTGTTGCTATGGAGTTTATGAGGACTTAAAATTAAATTAGATCTGACTTCAGGTGGTGGGCACACAATGCAATATGGAGATCATGTATCACAAAAATATACCCTGAAGACCTGTATAGTCTTATTAACTAATATCACCCCAATACATTCAGTTTAAAAGTAAAATAAACATAATTAAAAAGGAAATTTCACCCTGGCTGGTGGCACCAGTGAATAAGGCACCGGCCTGAGAACCCAAAGGTCACTGGTTCTATTTCTAGCCAGGGCAACATAACCAGGTTGCAAGCCAGGTCTCCAGCCAGGTCCTTAGCTGGAGGCAGGTGAAGGGTAACCATAAATTGATGTTTCCCTCCCTCTCACTTCTCTCCCATCCCTTCTCTCTGAAAAATAATAAATAAATCTTAAAAAAAAAAAGTTTCTAGAAGATGCTCTGATACATATCAGGCACTCAGTAAACGGCAGCCATTAGTATACTACTACTTTAATTAAATAAGCACTTTATTGTTTTGATTATTCTAGAAAATATCTTGAAATTATTCAATTCAGGCAAATTAGGAGGAAACTAAGAATGATTATCAAAATATTACTTGGCCAGCCTGTGAACCCAAAGGTTGCTGGTTGGATTCCCAGCCAGGGCACATAACCAGGTTGCAAGCCAGGTCTCCAGCCAGGTCCATGGCTGGAGGCAGGTGAAAGGCAACCATACATTGATGTCCTGCTTCCTCTGTCTCTCTCCATTCCCCTCCTCTGAAAATAATCAATAAAAAAATGAAATTATATATATAATGTGTATATATATAAATTTGGAGGAATATGGTTGAGAATAAACTGAGTAGAACAAGACATCTTTCTGAAAATCCACCCACCTACATTCTACACTATTATAATAAAATACAAGTAACTTAAGTTTTAATTGCTCAGTTAATGAGGTGATTTTAATGAGAAATACTAATTTTCAAGTATTGAGCAATTTGTGTCTTATTAAATGTTAATAGAAATATCCATATTCCTAATCAAAAGAAATATCATAATGAGAAGTCAAATTCTTCCATAATTACATTGCCATTTTACATTTAGAAGGGAATATTAGCTCAGTATTTTGACATAATACTATACATTCCAAAGGTGACTTTTTCCTATTAAATATACTGAAACTTTTCTTTGAATGGAAGAAATAGGTTTGGCTGAAAATGTTAGCTACCGATGTAAGTCAACATTAAGAACTTTTTATTCATAAAATTGGTAAGCCACATCACATCACTATTGATTTTAAAATCTATATTGTGATTGTGACAAATAACACTATAAGCTTCCATTTTTCATCAAGAAAAATACTTGGTGTCATGAGACTAAGCAAACTATATGTGTGTGTGTGTGTGTGTGCGCATGTATGTGTGAGACACAGGCACAGGCAGCAGTGTGGTAATAGCCAGAGGGAAGAGGAGTGGGAGTAGGTGGAGGTGGGCAAGCAGGGATAAACAGGGGTGAAAGAAACTCTACTTTGGGTGATGGGTGCACTATGCAGTAGGCCAATGATGTTTTGTTGACATGTATGCTAAAAATGTGGGTTGTTTTGTGAACCAATAAATTCAATAATTAAAAAATAAAAAAACAAATTGCTCAATAGTGTTCCAACGACAACAAAAAAAGCTAAGGATCAACTCCATAGTACTTTCTGTTACATGTCATCTTTCGCTTTATTTTATTCATATCATATTACCATTTCTACTTAGAAGTGGCTTTGAAATAAACATATTTTATGTATAAAAATACTTCAACAATTTAATAATTTGTGAAGAAATCAGTTGCTATAGTGAAATAATATAATTTTGTTTAAAAGTCATATATATAGCGCTGGCTGGTGACATAGAGGATAAGGTGCTGGCCTGCAAACCCAAAGGTTGCTGGTTCGATTCCCAGCCAGAGCATATAACCAGGTTGCAAGCCAGGTCTCCAGCCAGGTCTGTAGCTAAAGGCAGGTGAAAGGCAACCATACATTGATGTCTCTCTCCCTCTTTGCATCTCTCCCTTTTCCCCTCTCTAAAAATAATAAATAAAATCTTAAAAAAAAAGTCATATATACACATATCTGGATCAGATTTCACATGTCTTTTAAAAATTAACTTATTGTTGCTGTATTACATTTACCCCACTTTCCCCCATTGCTTTCTCCTGCCATACCCTCTCCAACACCCCTCCCACAGTCAATCCCCATATGTTGTCCATGTCCATGGGTCATTTATACTAGTTCCTTGACTAAACTGTTATCCTTCTTTGCCTTACATGTTTTACCAATAATAAAAACCAGGGCTGGAATGTAATATACTAAAGGTGCAAGTATTTAACATAATTAAAGTAACAAAAAACTAACCTGTTGGAGCAAGTACAGAGGTATATTTATTGCTTACATATATGCAGAATATAGTCATTAAAATATTTTCCTTTGTTAACTATTGTTATATTAAGAAAGTTTAATCTTTTATTAGGTAGTAAATTCTCCATATAGGTTTTCAGTAGCGGCATCTCAGATTGCTTTGCGGCTCAGCCACAAGTAGTGGCTTAACCTGGCCTGCACCACCTGTGAAACCACAGGGCAGTGCACTCAGTAAACAGCTATAGACCGTGTCAGAGCACCACTACTCTTCTTCTGCACAGTTGACCCTCCACAGAGGGTGGAGGTTGGTGGTTAGGGGTAACAGCCAGTCCTTGCAGCTGATTGGCCTGAGTAAATCCATCCCACTGACCTGCCAACATCAGTCAAGGCTCAACTACAAGGGGAGAATATGCTCAGCCCACATGAAGGACACACCTTGAGTACTCAGTTTTGGTGATAGGGAAGGCTGTGCCACTGAACCCAACAGGACACCTTAGATATTGCATTAGGCCATACTACCAAGACATGGAGTCAATCAGCTCTACCAAATACACTTAAAGATAGGGATGCTCCCAAATTGAAGAGACAAAGAAATATGGTTCAAATAAAAGAACACAAGAAAATCACAGAAAGAAAATGAAATGAAACAGATAGCCAACCTATCAAATGCATAGTTCAAAATACTGGTAATCATGATGCTCAGAGAAATGACTATGGCCACAAAATAAAGGGAGAAATGAAGGTTATACAAAGTTAAATATACAAAGTGCTCCATCCGCACGGCCGAGCACTTCCTGGGCTTCCTGCGGCGGCTGCTGGAGTACGCCAAGTGGCGGCTGCGCGTGCAGCACGTGGTGCAGGAGAGCCCGCCCGCCTTCCTGAGCGGCCTGGCCCAGCGCGTGTGCATCCAGCGCAAGCCTCTCAGGTTCTGCGCCGAGCGCCTCCGCTCCCTCCTGCACACCTTGGAGATCACCGACCTCGCTGACTTCTCCCCGCTCACCCTCCTGGCTAACTTTGCCACCCTTGTCAGCACCTACGCCAAGGGTTTCACCATCATCATCGAGCCCTTTGATGACAGGACCCCCACCATTGCCAACCCCATCCTGCACTTCAGCTGCATGGACGCCTCGCTGGCCATCAAAACCGTGTTCGAGCGCTTCCAGTCTGTCATCATCACGTCTGGGACGCTGTCCCCGCTGGACATTTACCCCAAGATCCTGGACTTCCACCCTGTCACCATGGCAACCTTCACCATGACACTGGCCCGGGTCTGCCTGTGCCCCATGATCATTGGCCGTGGCAACGACCAGGTAGCCATCAGCTCCAAGTTTGAGACCCGGGATGATATAGCCGTGATCCGAAACTACAGAAACCTGCTGCTGGAGATGTCCGCCGTGGTCCCCGATGGCATCGTGGCCTTCTTCACCAGCTACCAGTACATGGAGAGCACTGTGGCCTCCTGGTACGAGCAGGGCATCCTCGAAAACATCCAGAGGAACAAGCTGCTCTTTATTGAGACCCAAGATGGGGCTGAGACCAGCGTCGCCCTGGAGAAGTACCAGGAGGCGTGTGAGAACGGCCGCGGGGCCATCCTGCTGTCTGTGGCTCGAGGCAAAGTGTCCGAGGGAATCGACTTCGTGCACCACTTCGGGCGCGCCGTCATCATGTTTGGCGTCCCCTACGTCTACACCCAGAGCCGCATTCTCAAGGCGCGGCTGGAATACCTGCGGGACCAGTTCCAGATCCGCGAGAACGACTTTCTCACTTTTGATGCCATGCGCCAGGCGGCCCAGTGTGTAGGGCGGGCCATCAGAGGCAAGACTGACTACGGCCTCATGATCTTCGCCGACAAGCGGTTTGCCCGGGCAGACAAGCAGGGGAAGCTGCCCCGCTGGATCCAGGAGCACCTCACAGATGCCAACCTCAACCTGACCGTGGATGAGGGGGAACCAACAGTGACAGGGAGGAAGCTGGAATTCAAATCAATGATCTGTAACAAAAGGAAGAAATAAAAATTCACCTGAAACAGAAGAAACAAGAATTGAAAAAAAAAAAAATGAGGAAAGGAAAAGGAACCTCTGAGACAACTTTATATGTGCCAACATCTGAATCATAAGGGTACCAGAAAAAAGAAGAGGAAAAGCACAAAATTAAAAACTTGTGTGAAAAATAATGAAGGAAAACTTCCTTAATTTGGTGAAGGAAATATACATAAAAGTCTAGGAAGCACAGAGTCCTAAGGACCACACCAAGACACATTATAATTAAAATGTCAAAGTTTACAGATAAAAAAAAAAAAAAAAAAAAAAAAAAATCTCCCTGCTGGTAGCACAGTGGATAAGATGCCGGCCTGCGAACCCGAAGGTCACAAGTTCGATTCCCCAGCCAGGGCACATAACAAGGTTGCAAAACAGGTCTCCAGTCAGGTCTGTGGCTGGAGGCAAGTGAAAAAGCAACCATACATTGATGTCTCTCTCCCTCTCTGCCTCTCTCTCTTCCCCTCTTTCTGAAAATAATTAAATAAAATCTTTTTTAAAAATCTTAAAAGCAGTAAGAGAAAATCAGAGTTACCTAAAAAGGTGTTTTTATAAGACTATCAACTGATTTCTCAAGAAAAATTTTGCAGGTAAGAGGGACTGTCAAGAAGTATTCAAAGTGATGAAAAGCAAGGACCTACAACCAAGATTACTCTATCCAACAAAACTATCATTTAGAATGGCAGGGCAGATATAGGGCTTCCTAGACAAGGTAAAGCTAAAGGAGTTCATCATCACCAAGCCATTACTATATGAAATGTTAAAGGAACTTACTTAAGAAAAAGAAGATCAAAACTATGAGCATTAAAATGCCATCAAATTCACAACTATCAACTGAATGTAAAAAAAAATATGTAAACAAAAACCCTAAGCAAACAACCAGCACAGAAACAAAATCACAGGTATGAAGATTATTTGGAGGGTGATCAGCTGGGAGGTTGAAGGTGGAGAAAGCAGGAAATTGTACAGGAATCAACATAATTGGTAGGAACAAATTAGACAAAGGGATGTCAAGAATAGTATAGGAAAGGGTGAAGACAAAAAACTTACATGTACAACCCATGGACAGACATGAACTAAGGAAACAGAGATTGCTGGAGGAAAGTGGAGGGGAAAGGAAAAAATATATCAGGATAACTATAACAGTATAATTAATAAAATATACTTAAAATTAATTTTGTTTCCTAGTTAACTTTTATTTGCAAAATCACAGGAAGTTATAGAATTTGTGATTTTGAGTTTTCCATTTTACAAGTGTGAACACTGATTCAGAGAGATTAACCAACTCAATGAATTATTATTATAGTTTATTACTATGATAGTCCTTTTAAATCAAACGGAGCATTCTAAAATTTGGTAATGTATAATTATCTGTATTCAAAAATATGACAGCCTACTTAAACATCAAACGTGAACTATCACTATTAGAACATCCTAAAGGGAATTAGTTTGGATATATTACACCAATCATGCCTTAATTTTTTTTGTAACATGCTTACTTTGAACTATAAAAATAGAAAGACCTTTAGAGAGTAAATGTATTTTGCATATATTTAAAGAAACTAGCAATATATTGGAGCTTTAATAATAAGGGAACAATTAAAATTTATATAAACTAATATCTCATTGATAAAACATACAATGTTAAACTGGAAATCTTAATTCCTTTTTTAAGATTTGTAAAATTTATTTTACAATAAATTGAAATTGAATAAATGAATTGAGGAATGAAGAGATAAAGAGGGGGAAAAAACATCAATGTGTGGTTGCCTCTTGCACACATCCAACTGGCCTGCAATGTAGGCATGTGCCCTGACTGGGAATCAAGCAGCAACACTTTGGTTCACAGGCCAGTGCTCAACCCACTGAACTTCAACCTGCCAGGGGTTACTTTCTTTTTTAAAATGTAGACAAAAATGCCCAATAATTTGGCTTTTATGGTATGACACCATTTTGAAAACATAAGAGATCATTCAATTCTACCTTACTTGCAGACTTTTATGGCCATTGCAGGGAATCAGAATCCCCTTATTTGGAAAGCTTAAGTGCCATGACATGACCCAACGTGAGATAACGTTAACCGCAGAAATTCTCCCATGGTAAGAAAACAACTGGCACAACTGTTCATCATCTAGAGAATGCAGACACCCAAGAAAGCTGTCCATCTTCTTCTGCTGGGCACAGGATAAAAGTGATTGTTGTGATGAGTGGGTATTATGTACTAAATATTTGTGTCCTTTCAAAATGTATATTACAATTAATATGTGATGGTATTAAGAAATGGGGCCTTTGGGAGGTAATTAAGTCATGAGGTTGGTGCCCTTATGAGTAAGTTTAGTGGCCTTATGAGAAAGTCATGTGATATTGTGCTCCCTCTTTTCTTTCTCCCCACCAGGAGAGGATACAATAAGATTAGTCTTCTGCAAAACGGAAAGAGGACCTTCTCCAAGAACTCAGTCATGCCTGTACCTGATCTGAGACCAAGCCTTCTGAACTTTGAAAAACAAATGTCTGATACATACGCCATTCAATCTATGGTTATTATAGCAGTACAGGCTAAGACAGTGGGTTCACTCATATACAACTTGTTATATGGCTCTCTTCTATAGAATTTCATTTTAGGAACACAAAAAATTTCAAATTCTCAATTTTCTTTGTTTATTTTAGGTCATCTTGGCATTCCCAAGAAGTCACAGTTCTTAGAAAAATGGTTCTAGCTGTAACACAAATATCATTTTCTAGTTTGAAAACCTCAGACTCTGGAACAAGTATTTGATATGCATAAAGGCATAGCCCACATATGACAAGTGGTTTTCACTTTTTAATATATCTGTAGCAGTTACATCTATGATGCCTGAGAGTAAAAAGTATACTCCCAATTCGTAGATGTTTATGCAAGTGATTTACACTACTACTCTTCTTTACAAACCCAGCAATAAATTTCCTTATAAGCTTTTTTCAGTATTGCCTCCTTCTACACAGCCTGAAAAACATGATAAATTCTTTTTTCTTGGAGTTTCAGTTATAGTTAATTCAAAACTTGATGGGACAAACCATAATGTACAGCTATTAAAAAATAGAAAATAAACATTTACATTAGCATTTCTAAAAATCAGATGAATTTGGTTAGTGTAAATACAAAGGTCAGTTATTCTGTTTTGGCTTATTTCTATTTAAAATATCTGAATAAACAACAAAAAGATGGCCCTAAAATAACAAATTTAAAACTGATTTAGCAGACTGATTCATTTGCACTTATATGTAAAGAAATATCAAATGTTTTCAACATCACTATAAATTGAAAGAATCCATCTGACAGTGATAGGACATAGGTCCCTTTGCCCTTTATAAATTGCCTAATTAAATTATATTATGGCAGGGCATCACGTGTCCCTTAAACATGCATGTTGCCTAAAGTGCAGATGTTGGATTGACATGGCTTTGCTGGGCAGTTGTCCAGGCTCAATCTCTCACTTAATGAACATGCCTGCATGAAACCTTACACACAGTGCTCTATAATCAGGTAGTCACAGGTGAGAAAGGAGGATTCAAACATACTCTGTTGTAAGCCTAATTATCTTTGCAGAAAGAGAGACGTATAGATACATAAAATAATAAACCAATGGAAAAATTAAATTGAAATGTTTTAATTTATTTTGTTTATCTTTCATGTTTTGAGTTTTACATTTTCCTCAATATATACGTGTATATTCACACATATATGCACATACATATATTCATACATGTATGCACACACACAATACACATATGTGTGTAGACATACATATATACAATTTATATATATGTTGCATATATGTACTATATATACATATAGAAACTTCCTCAGATTTATTTATGTCTGTATATATACACATGTGTATGTATATATGTGTATATACACACATACATGTTATACATGTGCATACATGTACACATGTGTGTGCGTGTGTGTGTGTATATATATATATATATACATATATCCACATATATTTTTTCAAATGGCATTGCATTGTCTTACTGGATTGCTTATGAATAGTAGAAAGCTCAAATGCCAACTCTAAGAACAGAAAGGGCATTTTCTACCTTAAAATATTCATTTAAAATATTTAATGTATTATTCAATGTGAAAGAAAAATATAAAATACTTTTACATAGTAGATGTCATATATAAAATGCATATTAGAATATAAACCCAAACAATTACTATGAAGGAGTAATAATGTGATCCAAGAAAATGAACATTGCTTTAATTTTTCTCAGGGACGTAGCTTTTCTGAGTTACAGAATGACAGGAGATAGTTCCTCCAATGCCACCTGTTAGTTGTTTGAGCCTTTACTAACAGGGATGATTGAGATAAGCAGTGTGTTATGTATTCTATGCAACTATTAAATTTGAGCCTATTAGTTTAACAAAATTACTATACAACTGGGTTTGAGAGAACTAGGTATTTTTCCCAGGTCACATAGCTACAAAAGGCTGAGCTTAGGACCAAGAATTATTTTTCTACTGTCCCAAATTCTAAAGTCTAAGCAGTTTTATTTCTTGTAAGAAACAATGATTCTGAGATTTTGCTCTTTTAATTGAAAAGTTTAGAGGGGATTATGCTTAAGGGAAAAAATTCTTTGTCATTGAGAATTAAAAAGAATTTTCAGTCATAGGGAGGAGAGTCTAGAATTCACATATAATAGCTCCAAAGATTAAAAAGATCCTTTGAAACTAAACAATTAGGCAAAGCTGTTGGTCAGTCTTTTAGGAATGAACAAAATCAGATGCATGTATCATTATATATAAAGAAGGAAAGTAACCATATTCTCTACCAAAGGCCTGCCAGGATGTCATAAAGAATGTACAATTAATTACATGTGGTGAGTTAGGTAATGGTGAGTTCACAACTTATGATATGTTAAAGGAGTTAAAAGCTAATGATGAGATCAGGGAAAAATAATTTGGAACTAGCTTGGGGGTTGTATGAACAACTTTTAACATACATTTTTATGGGGGAATGGAATAGAGTGTTTACAAAAGATGCTTATTAAAGATCTTTTCAAAAGAAGTTGTATTCATGGTAGAAAATAAAACAACTAAAAGTTGATGAAAAAAAAAAGGAAACATTGCCTGAAAGGGAAGTTTATTTCCCAAGATAGTCTGCTAGTTAAGAGCTATGTTCCTAATGAGAGTAATATATTTTCACGTTCTATTGAACTCTGCACAGCTTCCCCAAACACGCAACAAATGAACAAGTGGAGAACTCTGGAATTTTATTTAATTCAATATTGCATAAATATTAAATGCGGGCAGGGAATTGTAAATGGCAAAAGGAGACTCTGCTATATTCAAAAGATGGTGAATGTACCGTGGGGAAATTGTGGCCCCAATTTGTTACTTAGGAGAAAATTTATGTGAATAACAATACCAGACTCTTCAAAAAGCTCCATTTAATTATCTACTATATTTTGTTGTTAAAGAGGCTTTGTTGTTCATTAAAAAAAAACAAAAAACAAAAAAAAAAAACTTTTCCTAGGACAGTTCATGTAAATGTAGCTCTTTACAAGAGTCCTCATTTTATCCCAAAATACAAACTACACATCAGTAGGAACTGGTGCTGTTAAAACCATATTTTTTTCTGCAACCATCACAATGATGGGACTCAGTAAATGTTACCTGACAATAATCATCAACATTTTGGCTTTAAGAGGCTCTCCCAAACGGGATCTGTCTAAACTGAGTCTCCGTGTCTCATGCTTCTCCAAATTCAAAATAGCTGTCACTCAAATCATTGAACACTGGGCTAGAAGAACCTTTCTAGAATTGATTCCTATGTTCAAATGAAATCATCCTACCTTACTGTCTTTCTGAATGCTAAATGTTAATGTTTCTTTTCATTTAGCCTGCCATTTAACTCAATGAAGTAATTTAAATTCAGGTTAAAAGCATTGCTTTATAACCTGTGGAACCTCAAATAAATGTGCGGACCTTAAAATACATTTATTATATTTTATTTGCAAAAGATTGTTATTGTCAATTTAATGTCGACAAAATGAGCATATATCGATAACTTTTCCTTAGTTCTCTTTACAGGCTTTTGAATCACATTGCTGTGGAATAAGATGTAATGTCTTGCAGAATATTAAACAGTACAACATGAAGTGAAATGCTACCTTCCATTCCCTGGTCAAAGTGATTTCTGTACACCTTCCACTGCAATTGTTCTCTTTCTTGATTGCTATAAACTCCTTAACACTTAAACTCATTTTTGATAAATATTTATATAAAGTTTCTTCAGCATTAAGAAAAATAAGCTTGCATTTTAACAAGGATGTTTACTAAAAATAGTAAACGGAAGAAAACAATTCTCAGTCCTCATTGGACAAAAGTTTCTCAAAATGTGTTCAACACACTGTTGAGATACTAATTAAATTGCGTATTTCCAAATCTCACTTCAGGATTAAGAAATACACACTTCTGGGAGAAGAATGAGAAGCTATGTAATTTCCCAATTTCATGCGTTATTATGTGGGCAACAATTGAGAAAAAGTTCACCACCCTCCCCCTGAGAGATATTCTAGCCTCCTGATAATCTTCTGAATAAGATCAATGTTTTTCATTGTAATATTGACCAGAGGAATTATAATGTCAAAATAATGGAACCAAGGAACCCACTAATTCTTAATGGGAAAATAATTTTATAGAACCTAGAGTATGCAGAATTGGGGATGTTTATGTAAGACAGAGCACCATTTCCATGAAAAAGTCAAAAATAAATACCATCACTTCAGAAGTCATGGTAAATCAAACCTCTGCTTTGGACCAAAGTCCTTCATGAAGGTGACCATATTTTTTGCCCCATTATTATTTTTTAAAATAAATGGTACAAATTTTATTTGTATCTTCTGCGAGTTTCCCTTTCTTTCAACTGTTGCACTCTTTCAAATCTAACTAGTTTTGGCAAGTCATTCATGCAAGAGAGAAAGATCGAAGTAGTTTTTCATGAGTTTAAAGCATAAAGGTGGCCATGAAAAAATCAATTACTCTTTAGAGTGTAACATGATGTGTAAAACATAAATGTGGAAGTTATTACTGCCCTAGTTCTGTTCTCTAAAAGAAGCTAACAGGGTTGTAAAGATAAATTCTCTTCAATTTTCTGCATCTAGAAACATACACTGTAATATTTTGGGACTTAGGATCCTCAGAATAATGAATAGGGAACTACTGATAAAAATTTGGAACAGTTATGGAAAATTCAAAGCAAAATTAATTAAAATAACTCAGAAGAAGCCAAAAGATCCAAAGCATCATCTATTACTGTGTTATTTTATGCTGAACTAGTTGAATTATTCAAATGATATTTGATGGTTGTATTTCAATAGTTTTGCCTCACATTCCAAACTAGAGAAATTTGGATCTTTCTCAACCAGATTAAAATGAACAATACCAGGTATTCTAGTCAGTTTGGGATGCTTTAACAAATTACTATACCTAGGGAGTTTAAACAAAAAGGGTTTATTTATACAATTGTAGAGGCTAAGAAGTCCAAGATGTTGGCATGTACTGGGCCTGGTGAGAGTCTACTCCCTGGTTGCAGGTGGCCATCCTCTCAATGCAACCTTGCTTGACAGAGGATAGAGAGCAAGGAGGCAAGCCCACGTGTCTCTTACTCTAACAGCACTAATCCTATTGGTGAAGGCTCCACACTCAGGATCGAATCACCTTCTAAAGGCTCAGGCCCCTAACACCATTGCACCAGGGATTAGGATGTCAACATAGGCATTTTGAAGAACACAAGCATTCGGTCCATAATTCCAGATGGTTCATCGATCATATTCCTTATACTTAATTCTGTTAAGTATATTACAAAAATATACTGTTTGTAAAATCTCTCAATGTTGAAATATTGCTGTAAGAGAAGGGAAGGTTCTGGCAATCACTTCATAAATCTGGGTGTCCAAAAGCATGGTCTTGTATCTTAGGATAAACATCAAAAGGGATGACACTCCAGCAATAGTATCAATACTGTAAGATTCAATGCCTGGTCTGGCTTGATACTTTTCTCTTGCATTCCATGATAGGTAGCATGGAAGGAATATATCAAGGAATATTTGGAAGAGATGTTTCCATCTCTCAAAACCCTTTTTGTATCGGAGTAAACAGCATATTTCTAATATAGCCTCAGGAAATGAGTCCAGAAAGAATTCTATGCTGGCAACCATGCATAGAAAGCTGACCTTAGTCAGATGTGCACTTGGCAATGAGGGCTCTGGAAAATCAGTTCCTGGCACCATGATAAAGCCAATATCCTACATTGAACACCATCTGGGAAATCAATTAAAAAAAAATTTCAAAGTCTGCATTATTGACCCAGAAACAAGTATCTTATCCGTATTTCACTGTTTGAGCTAAAAGTTATCCTGGTGCCTTTCTCAATGAACAGATAAGAGTTAGGGCAAGTGCACACTTTAGAAGTCTCACAGTATTAGCCTGTGGATAAATATCACAATAACTAAAATTTTATTTACATGTAATTTCCTTTATGTATTTGAGTTCTAGAACAATTTCCAGAGTGCTTTCTATGATACCCAATCATATATATAGGAATGTTAAATATTATTTTGCGAATAAAAGACAACATGAAAATAAACATGAGTTATCTGTGTTGGGCAATATGCGTGAAACAGAGTCTGAATTAGTATCATTTATCAGTAATTTTCCAGTACTAAACTGGAGAGACTGCAGTTACAGAAGAAGAATGTGTAACAAGAAAGCATCTAAATTCAAATTAAAATGCTCTTAGTTATAAGACCTCTAGGATTCATTACCTAAATAGAAATAGTTCAGTTTAGGAAACATTTGTTTGTAATATTAACTGTTTCACTAAGAAAAGTAATCATTGGATCAAACAGGAAAGCTGAAGAGTCACTGCATGTGGTCAGATGTACATGCTACTATGTTGCAGAAATTATGATGGTAATGCATCATTTTGCAACAATCATTTATATAGATGAACTTACTGGAAAGGACCATAAATTTTCAGAGTTATGAACATCTTCTAGTTCTTTTGGTTTTGTTATTTAGTTACGATTGTTTTCAAATTTAAACTATTTTCTTTGTAAAACATTTATTTACAAATGGGAATATAACAAAAAATATATAAAACATCCCCTTTTGTCAAAGCTTTGTCCTATTTTTCTCCACTGAGTAACTTATTATTTATTTGCACTGTAATCTCTAGTTCACTTTCTGTACATTTGTGCACATGAGTGAAAGTTCAAGTGCAGCTATGAAAAGCATATTCCAACAGATATTATGTGCCATGTAGATAGATATGTGTTTTACACCAATAAGATTGTTCTTTTCTACCTTTCATCAACTGACACCACACCTTGTAGTGTGACCATGTCTGTCAAGGACAATGTCTCTTACTCTCTTAAACTGCTGCAATGCATTCTTCAACACAGATTTTCAATACTTTATTTAAATTGATCAGTCTATTGAACATTCTCATTTTAATAATAGTAAAATAACACTGTTATAGAAATCCTGCATACATGTATATTTACACAACAGTAAACATATTTCTTGAGCCCTGGCTGGTAGCACAGTGGATAAGGTCCCGGCCTGTGAACCCAAAGGTCTCAGGTTCGATTCCCCAGCCAGGGCACATAACCAGGCTGCAAACCAGGTCTCCAGTCAGGTCTGTGGTTGGAGGCAGGTGAAATGCAACCATACATTGATGTCTCTTTCCCTCTCTGCCTCTCTCTCTTCCTCTCTTTCTAAAAATAATTAAATAAAATACTTAAAAAATTAGAAATATATATTTCTTGAAAATAAACTTATAGAAGAAATGGCCGAGTCACAGAGGGCATGTGCACTTTCAATTTGAAAAGCACCCACATTTACATCCCTGCCAAATGTAAGGCTCTGCCCGTTTATACTCTACAAAGACTGCATTTAGAGTGTTAACCAGCATATCATTAAAGATTTTTTTTGCATTTTCGTCAAACTGATGACTAACAGTTGCATAGCATTTTATGTTAAACCCTATCTAATTTACTTATTTTTTAAATTTATAAGATTTATTATTTTCCTACTAAACTGGGATCTGGACTTTTTCTAACTGGTTATTATAATGTATTTTTATACTCAGTAAATACACACACATTAATTTATATTTATATTTACACACTTATTTTTTGCTTTATTTTTATTTATTTAAATTTATTGAATTTACTGTGGTGACATTGGTTAATAAAATTGTATGTTTCAAGTGTATAATTCTATAATACATCATCTGTATATTGTATTGCATGTTTACCACCCCAAGTCACATTGCCTTTCATTATCATTTATTCTATTTACCCTCTTCTACATCTCCCCAGTCCCTTTTCCTTCTGGTAATCACCTTACTATTATGTCTAAGGTTTTAAAAAAATGTTTGCTTAATCCCTTCGCCTTTGTCACCTAATCTCCCAACATCCCTCCCCTCTGACAGCTGTTAGTCTGTTCTTTGTATCTATGAGTCTGTTTCTATTTTGTTTGTTAATTTATTTTGTTCATTGGATTCCATATATAAGTACAATCACATAGTACTTGTCTTTCTCTGACTGGCTTTTGTTACTTAGCACAATACTCTCCAGGTCCATCCTTTTCCTTTTGTACAGCTGAGTTGTATTCCATTATGTAATACAGCAAGCCAATACACATATAAAAAGATCATCAGAGAAATGCAAATTGAAACCACAGATATCAACACACACCTGCTAGAATGGCCATTATCAATAAACCAATGAGTGACAAGTATTGGTGAGGATGTGGAGCAAAGGGAACACATGCATTGTTGGTAGGAATGTAGATTGATGCAGCCTCTGCAGAAGACAGTTTAGCGTTACCTCAAAACATTAAATATGGAGCTGCCTTATGATCAAGTGATTCCACTTCTGGGAATTTATCCAAAGCAACCAAAAACACTAATTTTAAAGAAAATATACACCCCTATTTTCACTGCAGCATTACTTAGTCAATATTTGGAAGCAATGCAAGTGTCCATAAGTAGACAATTGGATTAAAAGAGCTGTGGTGAATATATATATATATATATATATATATATATATATATATATTCGTGTGTGTGTGTGTGTGTGTCTATGTAAATATATATTTACACACACACACACATACACACACATATATATATACGCATACACGCACATACACACACACAGACCTCCTTTTTGCTGTCCTGAAAGTATTGGCTAGGCAAACTGTTTTAATTATATTGACATTGGCTTGATATTTTCTGATCAGGCCTCATATTCCTAAATATATGATCATTTATTTCTGTTGTTCACTTGTATTTAAATGTGTTTCTTATCACAGAGGTTTAAATGTTTTAATCAAATCTATCAATTCTTAAAATAAGTTTTGGGATTTGTGTTTAAGAAATATCTCCTCAATTCAAATATTGTAAACATATTTGCTGTTTCCTCCTGAAAGTTGGTTGACATGCACCTGTATAATCCATTTATAAAATATTTGTGGTCATGGTGTAAAATAAAGGCTAAAATGTATGAACTTAAAATGGAAAGGTATCTGAGAGACATGGGTAGGAATACTTAGTTTTATAAAAAGGACAATGCTTTCCTCAGTGATCCTTACACTTAATGCCTCATTCAAAATGTCAAAAGTACTATGGGAGTACCTTGTACAGTTGATGCTAAGAGTTATATAAGATAACTCTTAGATACAAGAAGGTCTAGCAGAGCCAAGATGCATTTAAATACACATAATACGGAATGAGCACATATGTTATGCAAAAAGTATTTTACATCTATATGGAAGGTAGAGTTTTTATAGCCAGATTTATAAAGTAAGAATTTAGGAAAAACAAAAAGACCTTCATATGTATGGAACCTTTATTATGATAGAGGTAGCATGATGGGCCCCAGGGAAAATGGTATTTATCCAACAAATGGAGTTGGAAAATTTGGTTTTATGTATAGAAAATATAATATGATGAATTTCATTTACATAAAATATGTAATACCAAACAACTCCAAATGGCTTCACAACTTACATATCTAAAGTCAAATTTTAAATTCTTAGAAGTAAATATTAGCTTAATATCATTCTCACCTTGACATTGTGGTGTAGAACTAAAATCACATAAGCAAAAGCATTAAAAATAAAAAAATTGGCAATCTATTTATATTAAACATTTTGTCAATTATTTAATACCTTGAGAAAGGAAAAAAATAATACAAATTGGTAGAATATATTTGCAATTCACAGGCTAATAAAGAATTAATGTAAAACAAATTAATAAGAAAACAATTTATCATTCCAAGTTAGATAAAC
This sequence comes from Noctilio leporinus, assembly GCA_004026585.1. NCBI lineage: Eukaryota > Metazoa > Chordata > Mammalia > Chiroptera > Noctilionidae > Noctilio > Noctilio leporinus. The sequence continues at coordinate 218,154 of PVIW01000003.1, read as the reverse complement.
AAGAATGGAAAAATAAGTGAGGCATACATTTATAATTTAGTTATATACTGATAAGAAAAGTAAATGAGCTATAGTTACATATGGCACTGTATGTACTAAAAATGTATTGGTGACAAGATTAACTTACAAAGTAATTATTTTCCTATATAATACATAGGACAATCCCTATTTTATGAATTTTACAAAGTTGAAAGTCAGGCAAAACCATAGACACACATACACACATATGTATACATGTATAATATATATATATATATATATATATATATATATAATGTATAATAGCTTATAATATATACACATATATACATATGTATGATATAATTTTATATGGAAAATAGATATTTAATATGGAAATATATTATGGCATATATATCAGATGACATAGCTAGTATATAACATATATGGTATTTTAAAAAACAGAGATAGCAATTGCTTGTGACAGTGGTAGGAGAATTATATGGTATAAAAGTACATAGGTAAGTGTAAGTTATAGATAATGCTACAATTCTTAAGCTGGACAGTGATTTAATGGTGTTCATTAAGTTATTTTAAGTTATAAATAAAACAGAAGTAACATAAAATATAAATATCCCATATATGATCAATGATAATAGTGTTCCATAAATCAGTTATTATGCTGATCAAATTATGTTCTTCTGAAGTTCAAAAATAAAGAAATGTACTTATGTAGGTGTTTGTCAAAGGAAAAAGTAATTGTCACATCTATGAAATACTTCATCTACTAATAACTTTTGTATAAATAAATATTATGATTGTTATATTACGTGTCACTCACATTCTGACAGTGGTAATACTGTATTCAATACTTACATGTTAAGTTTAACCTAAGCATACTTTATCTTTGGCTGAAATGGTGTGGTGGGTAGGAGAGAGAAAGGATATAAATCTAGTTATAATTCAACCAAATCAAGCATTTAGTAAAACAAAAAAATTTTTCCCAAAGCAGTTGACCTGAATAATGCCTATTTCATCTTGTATTTCTCTTAGCTACATATTTTTTTTTAAAGACTTTATTCATTTTTAGAGAGAGGGGAAGGGAGGGAGGTATGGTTGTGTTTCACCTGCCTCCAGCCACAGACCTGACTGGAGACCTGATTTGCAACCTGGTTATGTGCCCTGGCTGGGGAATCGAACCTGCGACCTTTGGGTTCGCAGGCCGGCACCTTAACCACTGTGCTACCAGCCAGGGCCTCTTAGCTACATATTTTGATGCTTACCTCTGTTAAAATTTCACTACCTAAGTCTTAGAATTTCATTCTTATAATTGTATTTTCATTGAATTGCTAATTGTTACACCAACTTACCATCAGCACTGTGCATTTTAAGTGAACCATATAAGGAGTTTCTTCTGGCTAGGACAGTTTGCAGTTAAATTCCAGAGACACATAAAGTTATTCTCATGGCTCATTCAGCAATGCACATAAAACTGAACCACTAAAATATGCTGATTGATCAATAAAGTTTGTAGCTCCATTTTTAAAATGTGCAAAAATTAAACCATGTTACTATTTGGTTCAGTAAGTTAAGTATGCAATTGTTCAAACAATATAGTATTCATTTGAAGCCAAGGAAATTGCACATGGTAATGTAGCCAACCATGAAAACACGCATCACAGTGATTAGCTAACCATATTAAAATTGAAATAAAATTAGTAATTTGGACAGAAAATTACACAAAATGCTAAGTAGTCACTGAATTTCTTCATTTTTTGAAAACTTCTAATATCCAAGCATTTGTTGAATACATGGCCCTGTTTGGAAAACAACGTACTTGTTGCTGCTAGCATGCATGAAAATTGACTTACTACATTAAAAAAGTTATAACATACAAGGTCTATCCCAAAGTATTGGCCGCACAAGCTGTTTTAATTATATTAACATTGGCTCGATACTTTCTGGACAGACCTCGTATGACAGAAATACATGATTTAAATACATAAGAATGTTTTATGAACTGTTATCAAGCTTTAAGAATCTAGTTATTTATATGTGGGTCCAAGACCATACCAAAGAATGAAAACATTGTATATTATAGGCTAGGTTTTTATAGGAAAATTAAAGTCTTTCAGTTGATTTTATTTGTGGTTAACAGTTATAAAATGAAAGTCTCTTTCAAATGAGGGTTTTGGAAAATGCTATTTTCTAGGGACTATGGTTCAGAGAGTTCAGGGTTCCAATTAAGGCAGCATCTGGAAGCCCTGATCCACAGCTCCATTTGAAAACATTTGTAATAAGGGCAAGTTGTCTCATCTAGCAAGCTGTCAGTGGAAAGGTGAATAACAGATTTAAGGCAAAGAGGCTTCAGTTCAATTGAACGGAGGATCATAATCCTCTGCTACTTGGTCAACACTAGGCATAACGAGTATGCAACAAGATCTCTATTCTCAAGGGACCTACAATCTTTTGGAGAAACCTTACATAGAGAAAATGAAGTAATGTGAGGAAATAATTATAATGCAATAATATGCGATAAAAACAGCCAGGCTCCATGCCTTTTCATAAACAGGGAAAGTTGTGTGAAGTTTGTGGTATTGAAGTATTATTAGAATTGTGCCCTAAAACATCAATGTGATTGAAATAAATCTTAATATTGCTGTATTAAGAAAACTGTGAATAATTAAAATTTCAAATTCAAGTGTATTTAGAAATAGCTCAGCCCATTCCACATCTCATGTCATGGAAATGGCCTATAATAATTTAGGTATATAGCTTAAAGCATCCCAATTTATCATGTTACCTGCAATATGTCATAGAAAATTAGCAGTTAAGTTTGGATAGGTAAAATATACTTAGATTCTGGAATGACTCCAAGATAGGATAGCTTGTCTTTAATCTTCTTGCAGCTGAAATTTGCTATAAGTCATAGGAAGAATGGGTGTGTGATAATTACGGTCTTTAAAAAAAATAGACTTGTTTCTAGATATGATAGAGGAAAAAGATTACTGATAGGAAGTTAATTTGTTCTTAAATGATCCAGGTATGAGCTTATAAGAATTAGAATTAGATGAGCATTATAGTAAGCAAGATAGCTGAGCCTTGATGGGAAATCAAGGATGGAAAAGCATAGAGATACTAATATGATTCTTTACAGTCAATTTGGAATATTTAATTTTTTTTAAAGATTTTATTTCATTATTTTTTAGAAAGAGGGGAAGGGAGAGAGGCAGAGAGGGAGAGAGACAGAGAGGGAGAGAGACATCAGTATATGGTTGCGTTTCACCTGCCTCCAGCCACAGACCTGACTGGAGACCTGGTTTGCAACCTTGTTATGTGCCCTGGCTGGGGAATCGAACCTGCGACCTTTGGGCCTTAACCACTGTGCTACCAGTCAGGGCTACTGGAATATTGAATTTTTAAGATGTATGCAAGCAGAAAAGAAATTTTTGTTGAGAAATGCAAGATTGTGCATTGTTTATGGGACTGCAAATTGGTGCAGCCACAAGGTTAAACAGTATGAAAATTCCTAAAAAAAAAAAAAAAAAAAAAGTAAAAATGTATATCTGCCATACAACCCAGCATTTCCACTTCTGGCCATTTACTCCCCAAAACTGAAAACATTAACTTGAAAAGATATATGCATCCCTATGTTTATTGCAACCAAGATACAGAAGCAACCTAGGTCCCCAAGGATAGAAGCATGTATATACAACAAAACATCGCACAGCAATATAAAATGAAATAAAATCTTGTCATTTATAACAGTATAGATGAACCTAAAGACTGTTTTGCTAAGTGAAATAAGTCAGACAGAGAAAGACAAATACCATATAATTTCACTTGTGTGTGAAATTGAAAACAAAAACAAAATCAAAACAAAAGCAGGCTCATAGAAACAGAGACCAAAATGATGGTTGCCAGAGGGGTGGGGGTGAGGGGGTTGGGTGATGAAGTGTGAGGGGGAATCTAGTCAATAATATTGTGAAAAGTTTACACAGTGATGGAAAGTACTAGAATTAGTAGGTAATTGTAAGGTATCAAAGTGCCAAATCACTACCTCTGAAACTAATATAACTAACAATAATATTGTATACCAACTATGTTTACACAACAAATAAATAAAAGAAGGGAAAAGTGAATTTGAGAGAAAATGTATTACTATCTGATAATTCTTTTGCTTTGGGCTCCATGCATACCTGGATTCCAACCACTAATAAAACTTGTCATGTTATTTTTCTCACACAGAAAACTGCTATGTATAATATGCACAACAGCATGCAGTGGCTATAATTAAATTTCTGTGGCTTATATTTTAAAAAGAACAATGGCTAGAGTCAGGATATCTTCAGGAAGTCAATCCAGTATGGAATTGGTAGAAAAAAACAGAATATGGGGATTGAAATAAGCACAATTAAGGATGATTTCTAAGTCCTGGGTTTGTGATATAAACAATTGGGTGAATGATACAGTTATTGAATTGGAAGCTAAGGGTTGGTTTGGGTAGGAGGGAACAAACTAGCATAATAATAATACAAATTAAGTTTGATATAATTATTGAATATTTAAGAGGAAATATCAAACAAGTTCAACATATGATCTGAACCTCAGGAAACCTGTTAGTCTTTGAAATGTGAACACAGAAGTAATACACATGAATAAGCTAATTAATACATGCAGTATGAATATGTATCATAGCAAGAAATTACAAATGGAAAAAAGAAAAGTTAGGTGCTAAATCCTGGGTCTCAGAGAAGGGATCGTAAAGCAGATTTCAAATATATCAGAAGCTAAGTAAAGAAAAGTATTTCAAAGGACTGGGAGTAGTCAACCATGCTTTAACACAGCCAGATAGTTCTTAACATGGTGACTGTGAAGCAATTATTTGATGTCATGATCAGAGGCTTATTCAACCTCAATATCAGTCAGGAGGTGAATACTGGTTGGAGTAAATTAAGGATAGAAGAGTTGAGGACATGAAGACAGCAAACACACACCTTTTTTTATTTTTTAAGTTTCTAGGAAGAGGACAGGAAAAGCCTAAGAACCAAAGAGGGGTGAAATAAATTTTTTTTAAATAAAATTTTAAAAGATAGTATATCTTGGTTTTAGCACAAAGCAAATAATCCAACAAAAAGTGAGTACTGGATGGTACTGGAAAACTAAGAAATCTTAACAGGTAAAAATATTTGAGTAGGACACTATGAGACCCACTGGGAAATAAAAAAAGAGCAGTGGCTGCCATTATGGGTAAAAGTAGGGATAGTTCCTCCATTATATCTGAAGAGAAGCCAGAGAACAGTGACAGTGAGGGCATTAGGGGATTGTTTTTTCCATAGTGGTGAAATAAAGTAGTTCCAATCTGAATACTTCCTTTTTCTCACTAAACATGCAAAGGCCAAAGAGAATGCCACAAACAGGAAGGAGAGAAGCCAGAAAGGGGAGAGAATAATTGTCATAAGCAAAGACGGGACTGCCAGTGGAACAGAGAAATTATTTTCACATTATTTCAGAGGGGAAGTCACATTGAAAAAATTTTTGACAGAAATAAAGTAATTTTAACATTTATAAATTGGTCAAACACATAAAATTCCACTTTCCTTTTTTAAAATCAATGTATCCATGAAGTTTAATGCATCAAACCAATTTAGACAGTCTCTTTTAAAAAAAGATTACTTTTTACTTGTAGCTGATTTTATTAAAATATTCTTCATACCCATTTGGAAGGCAAACCTCTAGGTAAAGTTGCAGTATGTTAAACTCATTTAAATACAAATGACATATGCCATATTTGCATTTAACAAGTTAAGTTAGAGGCCTTTCTACCTGTAGGGCTTTTAAAATGTAACAGGAAGCACAGATCACCAAAATCTTTTTGAGTGCTAGGTTTCAAGTCTCAAAATGGTATGTGAAGTATAAAAAGACAAATGCCTCTGCTTTGATCTCTGTAAAAATTTCGGGTTCAAATCCACATTAGTAACTGATCTGTGTAATATGTCTTGTCTAATGAACAGATTTCTGGTAAAATCTTTTGAGCTTGGTAGCTGCTCTCCTTTGGAATAGTGATGCCTCTGGGGTAACCTGATGGTCCATAAATGTTACCACTAAAGATGAACTTTTAGGTGGTTAAAAAACAAGAAAAAGAATCATAAAATAGTACACCTGACTATGTTCTCTGTTCCGTGCAACTAATCAAAAATTCCTCAGGGTTTAATTAAGCAGCATGAGGAAGCCCAGTTGAATAAATATATGCCCCAATAAGGACTTGGCCAAGTTCATGGTTATGACATATAAAAAACAATCACTATGAACCAAGATAGCTTCTTTCAATCTTTCATAATAATTTGACAATTTTGAGCTAACCTTTTCTCTTTCCGGCATCTTACTGAAGAGTGAAGCTGGGGACATGAGGCGATGTGGCCGTAAGAAGTCTGGGCACAGACTGCACTGTGAGAAGCCTTGCACTGTTGTTTGTAGAATGTTAAAATGCTTATCTGGCATGAAAAGATTTGATGTCCCAGCTTGACTGCTGCCACTGATACTGCTAGAATTAGTAGGTTACATCTATGCTTTGGTATGCATTTATTCATTGTATCTGCAGGAAGGCATTATTAAAATGATCGCATGTTGACCTGCAACACTACAGAGTGCAAACACATCCACAGATACTTAACTATGTTTGGAGGACATGAGACAATAAAGTTTGTAACCTAAAGATATCATTGTTACTAAAAGTTTTGTCAATGGCCATGCAAAATTTTTAAAAATACTCTGTTCTTGAAAGACACAATTTGAAATGCATTACAAAATATTTATAGTATAAGCAGCATCTGGGAAAACTTCAAGTGTTCCAACATTCACATCTAGGGGTGCCAGAAGGAAAAGAGAAAAAGTAAGAAATTGGAAATCTATTTGAAAAAATAATGTAAGAAAACTTCTCTAATTGGTGAAGGAAATGGGACATGTAAGTCCAGGAAGCACAGAGTCCAAACAAGATGGATGCAAAGAGGCCCATTCCAAGATATGTCATAAATAAAATGCCAAATGTTAAAGGTAAAGAGAGAATTGTCAAAGCATCAAGAGGAGTTAGTTACCTCAGGGGTGTCTCTGTAAGATAGTCAGCTGATTTCTCCAAAGAAACATTGCAGGCTAGAAGGGACTAGCAAGAAATATTCACAGTCATGAAAAGCAGGGACCTACAGATTGCTCTACCCAGCAAAGCTATCACATAAAAACTTAAAGAAATTCATCATCACCATTATTATATGAAATGTTAAAGGGACTTATTTAAGAAAAAGAAGATCAAAATTATGTATAGTAAAATGGTAATAAATACATAGTTGTCAACAATTGTATCTAAAAAACATGCTAAGCAAACAAGAAGAAGAGATACAGAATTGTGTATACAGAGAGGGTTTTGATGGCTTCCAGATGGGAGGGGGATGTAGGGAATGCGTGAAGAGGTGAGAGGATTAAGAGTACAAATAGGTAGTTACAGAATAGCCATGGGGATGTAAAGTACAGTAGAGGAAACGGAGTAGCCAAAGAACATACACAACAAAAGAAAATTCATCTGCTGAAAGTTAAAAAAAAAAAGAAAGAAAGAAAGAAAGAAAGTACTGAATACTTACTTCTGGTTTCTGCATAACCTTCCCTACAAATCTGATATCACTGTTGGGAAATAGTCTATGTCATACATATGTTTAGCCTCTAAACATGAATACTTAGATGTGTCATTGAAATAAAGTTGTCTAAAAAGCAAAGTTTCTTGAAAATCCAAATTTTAAAATAAACATGCCCTTAGACTGCCTATATATATAGTTCATATATATATGAACTCTTTACTTTGGCTAAAAGTCTACAAAAAACTAATTTCTACTCTGATACAACTAAATATGAATTGCCTTTTGCTATACAGTCTATACGGGTCACCCCTTAAATATTCCATCCCATCTAAATCTGATACATCAAAAGCAAACTGAATAAAAGGAGAAAGTATTCATAAGCACTAAATAATTTTCCACTATAATTATCCTAAGTGTGTGACTATGTCTTTTTTATTCCCAATATATGAGAAAATGACTATCACTTATCATATTTGGTATATGATAAATAGCCCTTGAATGAATACATAAATGAATGATTCATTTTGTACTTAATCCCCATAATAACAATTTTCTCAACAATAGAATGCTAAGTTTTATCATTTTGTCACTAGAAAACCCTAGGTTTGGAAACATTAAAAGGCATGACTAGAGTTATATAATCTGTAATTTTAAGAGGCTCTTTTCTGATTCCAAGACCAGTGTTCTTTGCCTCATGTTATAGAAGATTGTGACTCCTAAGAGACTAGGTTCCTAAATTCTAACATTGACTAAGAACTTAGTCTGCACCAAAACTCCTCGAAAGACTGTCAGTGTGCTGATTTATTGATGTATTATTAAAACCTGTATTGTTATAATATTCTTACATCATTTTACAAATGATCATATTAAATCATAGAGAAAATGCATCACTTGAAAGAAAAAGTAAGTAATTTTTACAAGATTCAACTTAGGCAATATGACATCAGCTATTGCATTTTTAAGAACTATATTATATATCTAGCTGTCTGCTTCATATACTGATTCATTGAACAAATGATCCTTAAGTCAGACAGTGGGGACTCAGAAGTGAAAAACACACTATGTGTCAAGTGTCAGTACTCTGAGAGATGGGCTCTCAGCCTGGCTTAGCAGATGAATGAACAAGAAATCATATAAAGAATATGTTTCTATTGATCTAGAAGGTTTTCTTTTTTGCATTTGAGACAGGATTTTAGTTTTGTACACTGCTCTACTATTAGCAATTAGAGCTTCACCTGACCCATTGTGAAAACACAAAGGTTTATGATTGAATTAATCTTATAATTTCAGAAGCTATTTGCCATACTGCTGCTATGTAGAGGCAAGGACATAGGAAGCAAGATCATACTTCCTAGATTTTGGAATCAGAGACCTGGTTTAAAGAGGGATGAAACCTCTCTCACTTTCCAGTAATTTGGATTTAGACAGGTTTCCTCTCTGAATTGGGGCAACCAATACTTGTAAGACGAAGTCAAAGGAGAATCAAATGACATAATGCAAGTAACATTCCCAAATCAATTTCTGGCATCCAATTATTTGAAGAGTAATTGGATAATGAATTAAAGTTAAGAGAAATATGTCTTAGAACAAAAGGGGTTTTCTATAGGCTTATTTAAAAACACAATCTATTAATCAATATAACAATCTAAATTCATCACAGTAGTAGTTTCTATTACAGATGACACCAAATGAAACCCACAACATACATTTTGTGAATGTATTATTTCCCCTTGGACCTAGTACAAGTATTTACCTTAATGAATAGCATTGTAATTTCAGTTAATTATATTGTGTTAATTGGTGTGCTAACTGAATTATGAGTTTAATTAGTTCTGGTATTTAAGAGCCATATATATTAGTCAAAATAAGAATAGTCCCTGTGTTTCTCAATGACGATATCAGAAATAAGTGTTCCCTTTTAATCAATTCTCTCTTTCATACTACACAAAATTTATACTAGGAAATGTTATGGAGAGGTTTTTCAAATAAGTTAGAAAGGGGTGCTGTCTGTGGTTTCCTACAGTATAATAATCTCTATTAATGTCATTTTGAATGTTTATTTGTAGATGTGTTTTTCTTATTCAAGACAAGTTAAGCAATGTAATTTGCAGAATGCTTATGATTTCCTGTCTTGTTATTTAGGTAAATGCGACCAAAACAACATATAAATCCAGGGATTAGAATTGCAATATTTTAAACAAGTTGCTAACCTCTCTGAGTCTCAGCTTCCTTAACTGTAAAACTGGGATAATAATAGATTCCATCTCAACATCTGAGGATTAAATGTGATGATGCATGTCAGCATTTGGAATAATTCAGGTACATAAGCATTTGATGAATGTTAAAATAATACTACTTACTATTTTAAATGTGTATCAGTCTTAGAGGATTTTCTGGGTTGAAGGAGGGAGTTCAAGTTGAGCCTTGATACAGTCAGAGGTGAAAAGTAAGGTCTCTTGAACCTTTCAGACAGCCCGGTATAGAACCTGGCTGCTCCAGGTGTGGTCCATGGACGAGCAGCACTGGCATCACCGGGGAGTTTCTTAAGCATGGAGATTGTCAGGTCCTGCTCCAGTCCTACTGAAGCTGCAGTTTAACAAGATGTCCATGTGCTTTGTATGGATTTAAAAGGTGGGAGGCCAGGAATCGGGACCTCTGGCTCGTGGTTGAGTCACATGGGCTCTCTATCCACCTTAGCTCTGTGACCTTGCCCAAGTCTCTGAGCCTGAGTCATGGTTTTCCCACCTGTAAAGTGATGTGGCTAATTAGTTTCTGACACTCACGACACCTGCATTCCCCTGTGGCCACAGCAAAAGTCAGGTGGCACCTCCCAGAGAGGATGGTACTCTTGTTCTCTAAGGAGGTGAGGGTCATTGCAGCCTGAATGCACAGGCAGTGCCAGCCCATGGCCTGGAATCTTATCTGCAGGATGCTGCTCTGGGACCCACATTCCTGCAGAGAGAGATCAGGTGCTCCTGACTTGCTGCAGAACCTGTTAGCCCTCACATCCACCTAAAAGCGGCCTGTGTCTGTGCTTTTGCACTAAATTAGTGATTGCTTAAAAAGTTCTGAGATGAATGTCAAGGTCAGTTTTGGCTGCATGTGCAAAACTAACTCAGCCAAAGCATCCAGCCCTCTATGTCCATCATCTGTTGACATCCCTGCCAACTGCACCCACCCTGGGGTCAGCTGATGAAGGCCCACTCCTGGCTGGGGAGCTTTAGTGGAATTGGGGATTCACTACGCTCTCTGGTAAGTCCCATTCTGTGGGTGTTTCCTGGGTGCAGAACCAGAGGACTGCAGGCTGTAGTGAGCAGAACACTGCACCAGAACAAGAGAAACTTGAGTTCTTGCCTGGCACTGCCACTGATGAGCTGTGTGAGCTTAGACAATTTGCTTTACCTCCCTGTGCATTGTTTCCTCATTGGTAACCTGAGAAAATGGAATTGGTGTTTTCAAAGGTTTTGTAATTGTGGCTTGCTAGGAGAAATGCACTTGACTTTATAACTTCCATACACTAAACATGTGTTTAACTGAAACAAACAAAAATGCATTCTCACAGAATACCATTACATACACACACACACACACACACATATATATACATACATATATATATATATATATATATATATATATATATATATATATATAATTTAATTTTAACAGGGATAAAACACTCAAATTATTATAAAATTGTTAATAATGGCTACTTCTAAGGAAATACATATAACTAAGGGACAGGTGATAAAAAGGATTTGTACCTTTTGCTGTATTTCTTGACCATTTTACAGTGAAAATGTATTTGTGTACTGATTGTATAAACATAAACTTTACAAAAACATTAAATGTAATAAGTTATATATATTTTAGCAATAATCTCAAGATTCTCAATTTGTATGTCACTTAAGACGAATCTAATAAACAATTGAAATAAGATTTGCAGATTCAAAGTTAGTATCTCTGGACAGAGATCAAGATTCATTACTGTAGCAAAGTTTTTCATAGTGACTACTCATCAGGAATTAGTTGTGTTTTGTTTTCTTTCTAATGTGGGAAGAAGGGAAAGTAGAGAAATAGTAAAATATATATACCAAAAAATATATTTAAAAATTTTTTCCAATTAACTTTTCAGGTATCTTCATGAATTAAATCAATGATTTTGGCCATGAGGAAAAGATACAAAGATTATTCTGTGATGGCTGAAAAGTGGTACATGAATTTAGAAGGTTGTTTTTCCTCTCTAAACAGAGGAATGTGTTCATTTATTGTAAAGAGGAAAGGACTACGAGCAATAAACAAGAATAAGCATTACAAAGGTATTTTAGAATAATTTTCCCATTTTGCTGTTAGGTATTTTCACATTTAATTAAAAGGAATACTAATGAACCACACAATTTGGATTTCATACTGTAGCTCCAGGCAATTTGAAGTAAAACTGGGAACAATTGGAAATAAAATAGGTAGATTTGACTGTCAGGGTCATACAGGTGGAAGCGGGATCACATCCTGCACTCATCAACATAAGCATGTTCCTGAATTCTCCACACAATGGAAATCTGTCTCTTTATTTTGGCTCCTGGTCTCCGACTTCTTCAGTTGTGCATGATTTATCTAAAACTCAAGCCTTCTTGCCTTCTTTGGCCTCCCAAGAATAATTTTTTCCAAATCCTATGAAATATCTATATCACAAGATGCAACTTTTTATTCAACAATTTTGCAAATATAAACTAAAAATTCTAAGAGAAACACCAATAAGACCCTGTTATTTCCACAAGAGCTCTATTGACAGAGGTGATACGTGGAATGCTTCTACTCTATATAACTCATGAAGTCTTAGGAACAGTAGTACCTTTAACTCCAAGTAGCATTTATGAATAGTAGATACATTAATACTCATCATGAAGTTATTCTAGTTAGAGAACCAATTACATAATTTTAAAAAACTCTCCCAATCTGTTCATGAAAAGAAGAACCACAAGGAGTGAAAACAAAACCATGCAGGGACAATTTTCTCTGAATTTGGTTAAGTTGAAATGAACATTTTAAACATACTTGTGTACCTTTCATATTTACTTATTCTACAGCTTGGAGGTTGAATGTTCCTATTTATGCCCTATTTTTAAAGAAGAATCCAAACTAAGAATCAGAAGGCAGATGGCATCAGACTGTACAAGGACACTAAGAGTAAAAGGAAGTTTCACCCTTTTCCTACCGCTCGACAGACATTCCTACTCACAATTTTCCTTGCCACAATCAAGCTAACACAGTATATCAGTATTTTGGAAGATTTAGTTATCCTCCCCCAAATTCTAAAATGATCCATACATACCTTTACCATGGTACTTAACAAAACTATTAAAATGATCTATTGTATGTCTGTCTCCCATACTAGACTGTGAAACTGAGACCAATAAAACAGAAATCATGTTGGTTTATCTTTAAGGATCTAAGCAGAGCCCTGACCATGTAGCTCAGTTAGTTAGAGAATCATTCCAACACCCCAAGATTGTAGATTGGATCCCTGGTCTGTGCACATACCAGAAGGAACAAATGAATGCATAAATAGGTGGAACAACTCATCAACAAATCATTTCTCTCTCTCTCTCTCCCTTCCTCTCCATCTCCAAACATAAATAAATAAATAAATAAATGTATGTTAAAAATGTAAAGGTCTAAGCAGAATATTACACAGTGATTGGTGATACTAATTTTCCATGTTGAGTGAAAAAAATACATTCCAGATATTTTGCAGATAGCATATATTTTATAAGTTCATTTCAACCTAGAGTGAGGTAGTTTTATTACATTAATTTTCCAGTTGAGAAAACTATGCTCAAATTATTCAATAAATTTATGTTTACATAGCTAGTAAGTAGTTGATCAAATATTCAATCCTGATAGCTCATTCAAAAAATAAAAAGAGAGAAAGAAAGAAAAAGAAAGAAAGAAAGAAAGAGAGAGAGAGAGAGAGAGAGAGAGAGAAAGAAAGAAAGAAAGAAAGAAAGAAAGAAAGAAAGAGAGAGAGAAAGGGAAAGAAAGAAAGAGAGAAAGAGAAAGAAAGAAAAACAGTGTCATTTCTGTTACAACACTCTGCTACACTACTAAAAGAAACGATGAACACATTATGAGCTCTGAACTAGACCATGTCAGGCAGTGACCATTTATTATTAATATTGTTTCTATTTGATTTGACAAATATAGGAGGTAATTAAAAAGGTATTCTCAACTCTGATATAAAGGTGAGACTGAGTAAATGGAAGAATTATAATGAAATCCATATACCAGAAGGTGTCTGGGCAAAAAGAAAAATTTTAAACCCACTAAGTCATTATCACTGACTGGGAAATATACTTATTAACAATGCAAACAATGTAGGCTTCTATTTAGAAATTTTCTTGTATTCCATTCACCCAATTTTCATTTATAAAGAGACGTGGAAAAATTAACTTACTATTCTGAAGAGAAGTGTGTATTCTCTCATATAGTGAAGAAATAAGAATGAAAAATAAAATGCTATTAAATAGGCATATAACCTATTGTAGCTTTAGAAAATTCACAATCAACTTGAATTTGGAAAGTGTAGAAATCTAAACTGAATAATGAATTAGATATACAAAAATGTTAATACATACACACAGGTATCCATGTAATGTTAATATGTAATGTGCATATGATTATTCAGTGTCTCTAGTTATATGAAGATAATTGTCTAAGAGCTTTCTCTTTTTGCCAGGAAATTTCTACCATGTCTATTCTACTTGGTATGTCTATTGAGCCATAACGTGCATTTAACAGGTGTTGAAATCTCAATTTGCCCAACGCATTTGAAATAGGTCCCCTTGCAAATAGTGATTTAAAAGACCCCTGATAGGATCCAAGAATATACACTGCAGATGTTTGCAACATGTGAAATTGGCAGAAGGCTTGAGACTGCCTAGAGCGGGTTTTGTGATTAAAGCAAGGGAGAAGGACCTTGCATATACCTTCCCCATCTATTTAACTCAAGAGAAAATAATATGTTTCCTCCCTAGCACAATTGTTTCTGAGCATTCTATTCTTTTTATTGAACTTTTCATTTTACATGCAATTCCATTTAGATAGATGTTTACCATTTTTTTTTTAATGTCTTGAAATTTAGTAGAGCATCTTCCTCTTTCGTGTTTCCTTTTTACAGAAGAGTGTTTATTTTCCTTTCTGAATTTCTCTAAACACTTTAAAATCAGCCTGTTAATATTGATGAAAAGTCTCTTGGGATGTAATAGACTGGAATTTCACAGAATTTCTTTTTTTTTTATTTTTAAGATTTTACTTATTATTTCCAAAGAGGGAGGCAGAGAGGGAGTGAGACATCAATGTGTTTCATCTGCCTCCAGCTACAGACCTGGCTGGAGACCTGGCTTGCAACCTGGTTACGTACCCTGGCTGGGAATTGAACCAGCGACCTTTGGGATCACAGGCTGGTACCCATCCAGTGAGTCACCAGCCAGGGAGAATTTCTTAATTTAAGGGGACAGTTGATAACTATATAATATTCATCCTTTATTTCTACTCCAAAATCAAGTATACATAGGTAGGCAAATGTAGTTTTTTAGTTGTACAGATGGAAAATAATATACTAAGTAATAAATAATGATACAGGAAATTGAATTTCATGTACTCACAACCATAAGCCTACTCCTATGCCACCCTGTATAGTTATATCTTCTTTAGTATTTTAAAATAAAGGTTTATATTTTTTCCATAAATGATGTTTATTCCTAGGTACATCTTAGTATTATTTCTATTTTAAAAGGTACCTTTTTTTTTTTTTAAAGATTTTTATTTTTATTTTATTATTTTTAGAAAGAGGGGAAGAGAGAGAGGCAGAGAGGGAGAGAGACATCAATGTATGGTTGCTTTTCACCTGCCTCCAGCCACAGACCTGACTGGAGACCTGGCTTGCAACCTAGTTATGTTGCCCTGGCTGGGAATCGAACCTGTGACCTTTGGGTTCACAGGCCGGCGCCTTATCCACTGTGCTACCAGCCAGGGCTAAAAGGTACCTTTTTATTTAAATATAAATTCTTACTGTAGCTGGTAAAAAATGTTTTTATGAGTCAGTTTTGGATTCAGTAACCTAATAAATTAATCACTAATTATAAAATAAACATTTTAATAGACTTTAAAAAATTTCTGAATGTGACTTGATGTATTCAGAATGTGAAGTTAGTATAATGTCAACCTTTGGAAATCAATTGAATCTAGCCTCACAGCCCAGCAAGGGGGTAGATTTTCTAAATGCATAACTTGGCAGCTTTTGGAAAAGGCATAAGAAATAAACTCTCCCACAAATGTTTTCTTATAATTTTATAAATGTTTGCTTTATACTTTATAATAATTTATTATATTCAGCAAATTCAGGATTGTTATACAAATTTTATAAATCTGCATTTGTTAAGATTTAAATACATATATTTCAATTATTCAGGGAAAATTATTCAAGATTTTCATATTGCCTATTTTCCCTTTTCTCAGTTTCTACGGAAACCCCCTTTGAACATAATGACTTTCTTTCATAATTTTTATATGGGAATAGTTTATAGTTTCCCAAAATGATAAAGCATATAATAAAACAGATTTAAAGATACGTGTTTAACAAGTCTCTAGATCTATTGGCTATTTAGTGTGCTCCCTAAATTTTTGTATTTTTATAATTTCAAGAATCTGTACTAATTTGTGCTAGCTTATTTATATTTACAAATATATAATTGTCATTTTATGTTTTATTCTGTTTATTGTCCACACTTTATAATTAAGTAACCTTATGGGTCTTTTGTGTTACATCTATTATTTCACCCTATTTTCTTCCTAATTTTGTATGTTTTCACTATAAACTGCTCAGTTTCAATTGTAGTTTATCTATGGAAATTGTAATCCTGGGATAAAATTGAATTTATCAAAAAATAATTTTAATTTATTTCTATCAAATAAGGGCATCATTAACTAGCATACATGTGAATTAAATGCATATATGAATTTTTTCAAAGCACAGTTATTATAATGAATATGTTTGTAAGTTGCTTTATGATTCTGAATTACTAGAGTAAAACTTCTCAGTCCTCCATTAAACACCATTGTCAAGACCAGCACTGCATTTCTCTATTTCTGTAGAAAGGGATGCAGTTGTTTAAACTCTTCCAAGTCTGTAACTCTTTGGTTCCCCAATTTTACTTATGTGCTTCCTGTGAATTGCCCAGATTGAGAAGGTTCTGAGCTGGTTTCTTGCTTCCAATGTCCCTGTGTCTCTCAAAACAGGTTCAAGATCAGAGGCTTTGAAGAGTTCTTCAGTTAAAAAGTTGACTTTAGGCCCTGGCTGGTGTGACTCAGTGGATTAAACACTGGCCTGTGAACCCAACTACTGCTGGCTTGATTCCCAGCCAGGGCACATAACCTGGTCTCCAGCCAGGTCCCCAGCTGGATGCAGGTGAAAGGGAACCATATATCGAAGTTTCTCTCCCTTTCTTTCTTCCTTTCCTTCCCCTCTCTCTAAAAAATAATAATATATATTTTTAAATTGACTTTACATTGCCCTGGCTGATGGCATGGTGGATAAGGTGCTGGCCTGTGAACCCAAAGGTCACTGGTTCAATTCCCTAGCCAGGGCAAATAACCAGGTTGCGAGCCAGGTCTCCAGCCAGGTCCCCAGCTAGAGACAGGTGAAAGGCAACCATACATTGAAACACCAAAACATTGATGTTTCTCTCCCTCTCTGCCTCTCTCCTTCCCCCTCTCTCTAAAAATAATAAATAAAATCATTTAAAAAAATTGACTTTACAGCTCCTTTGAGTGTTCCTTATTATACCTTATTTGGAGGACTGCAGTCTTTCATTTATTTTAGCCATGAGTTTGTTTAAATAGATATGTTTTTAAAGCATTGCATCCAGATTGTTTTTTAGTTTGAAGGGTTATTCACTGTAACTAATATGTCATAGAGCTGATTATATATTTTTTTTCCTGATATTCTTACTTGACTTTTTTCTAGTGTATTTGACATACATTGCCTTGATATCAGGTTGACCAGCAACAACCAAGAAATCCCAGAATTTCAAGATATGTTCCTTTGCAACTCAGTCTTTTTTTCAGGTAGATTATGATCTGTTAGTGTAAGATACTAACTGTATTTCTTTTTAAAAACCCTTTTCAGAATAATCCTGTCATGTTATTTTTTTTGAAAAATAAGAACTCTTCTGAAATGTTGATCTCTATGCACAGTTTTCAACTTGGGCAAGTTAGGCATTTTATGTATTAGGCATACCATAAATTCTAGTATATATTTACACACATTTCTTTCTTGCTTGGTACCTATTTATTCTGAAATATCTCACAGAGGGGATCCTGTGAAATCCCCTGTGAAGAAGTAGAAAAAGAACCTGTATACCATGGTGATAATTCAACCTGCTTTGTTGGAAGCATAAAAAGCAGTGACAGACTTCTAAAAACAGCTAATGATCCTAGATAGTTAAAAGTTTTTTCAAGATGTGCTGCAATGTGGAACTTGTCAGAGGGTATATTTGAGATGATTTTATTTTTCACTTTTTAAAAACCATAGTATCTCCTGAATTTGTTTATGCTTTATAAACACCATCTCCATTTTGCTGCTACTATTAACAGAATAATTAGGAAGGCTATCATGGTCCCAAAGACTGCTTAAGTGATGAGATTTCACCTAATGAAATGCTCATTAGAGGGAAAATGACCTTTTTTATATAGAACAAATCATTTCAAAATACATCTTTTCTGATCTACTTTGCCAGTGTCAGATTTGTTTATGCCTTCAGTTCATTATTAAAGCCATTAGGACAAGTTAAGCTTAGGATTGATCGTGTTCTGAATATGGTTTTTAGAACATTAACTCGGCATTCAAAAAAGACTGGTGTGACATTTCTTTGAATAGACAGTAAAGGATATATCATTAAAAATGTGCCGATTCCCCAGCCAGGGCACATAATCAGGTTGCAAACCAGGTCTCCAGTCAGGTCTGTGGCTGGAGGCAGGTGAAACGCAACCATACATTGATGCTTCTCTCCCTCTCTGCCTCTCTCCCTTCCCCTCTGTCTAAAAATAATGAAATAAAATCTTTAAAAAAAAAAAAAAAAGTGCCAATCCAGTTAATGCCTATAAGTAGACCAGTTAATATAATGTTGAGATTGTATTTAACAAACATAGTTACCTAGTTCTACCTATTATTTTCCAATTTCACTAGAATGGAATGGAATATATTTTTTGTTATTATTATTGGGAATGTACAAGTATCACTTCATGAAAATTAAAAACATACAAACTAAAAAACTAAAAACCTAAATAAGTTTCAGTTGCAGCTAGAAAAAAAATATATATATATATATGTATGACTATAATATTTTTTGAAAAATTGTCTACTTTGTTAATCAATAGTTACCTTATTTCTCTATTCTTTTACTGTCTTTCAGATTATTTACACATTTTTAATGAACCTGATGTAATTAGACAGTTATCATTCTAACCCATATCAACAATAACATTATTTTCAATAACTAAAGAGCTGGCTATTAAGGTATTTAGCCAGAATAAATAGAATTTCTAATTTGAACCTTTTTCAATTAAAATATATTTACAAATATTTGAAGAGCATTTAGTGATAAATTGAGAATACAACTTAAAACTATTATTGACTGAGAGAGCTATAATGGTTTCATGGTGCCTAATTCTTGCCTCTTCTCTTTGCACTTTAAGCATCTTAGACAGAATTCTGCAACTCCTGTCAGCCTGAGGGGTATCCAGAGTCTGAGCTCTCCTGATAGCACACAGGGCCTGAGGCAGGCCCATGCTTGAAAACAGGCTGCTTCAATTTTATACTCCATTAAACACTTCAATTTTATGCTCAAAGTTCATATTAGTGTGCAGTGTTAAATTTCCACCATCTACCCAATTTGGGCCACAGGCCTGGATGAAATACTCATGAAAGAAGTTTGGGAAAATCTAGATTTCAATGCCTAAGAGGAGTGTGAGCCCTTCAGTTTATATTACAACTATGAAAACTTTAGTTGATTTTTAAAACTAAGGACCATAAAACTACACAAAGAGAGCTTCAAGATAAGCTACAAAATATACTTGGAAAATAGTGGGAGTTCCACTAGCAGATGGTCTATAGATCATTTTATTGCTATGCCATGCCAACGGGAGCTGCTGGGGGAAAAATGTATGTAGTTGATGTAGAGGAAAAACACATAAATATTAAAATGTAGAAAAGTATAGCAAGGATAAGAATTGTTGATTTTCTTTGGAGAAGACAATGGGTCCTGAAAAATAAATATGGGGTCTCATATTAGACTTTGTTGGGAACGGACTTTCAGATCATAACTTAGTTTTCTCAGGATCATTTATAAAGATTTTATTTATTATTTCCAGAGAGAGGGGAAGGGAGAGAGGCAGAGAGGGGGAGAGACATCAGTTTGTGGTTGCCTTTTACTTGCCTCCAGCTACAGAGCTGGCTGGAGAAGTGCTTGCAACCTGGTTATGTGCCCTGGCCGGGAATTGAACCAGTGACCTTTGGGTTCACAGGCCAGTGCCTTATCCAATGTGCCATCAGCCCAGGCCTTTCTCAGGATCATTTAAATATCTTATCATTGGGCTGACTTCGCTGGTAACCTGTGCTCTCACAAAGAATTCACATGTAGAAGGACCCTGTGCTGGGTTTAATGATCTGCTATTGCCACCCTGAAATTTTTCAAAGTTATTAAAACTTCCACACTGTCATTTTATACTCAGTCCCAGAACTTATGTAACAAGTCTTGCTTTCTCCATAATATAAATTAATTTTTAAAAATCAATTTGCAAAACATTAGTTGTATCAGGCATTCTTTTAAATTGTAGATTGACAGATATGGGAAGTAAGTAAGGACAAAGCCCATGACTAAACATGACATGATTCTCAAGGTCTTTTAGGATTATCAGATTAAATGTTTTTTGTTTGTTTGTTTTTGTTTTTTGTGGGTTTTTTTTTTTTTTTGGGGGGGGGCGGTGGGCAACATGGATAGACCTTGATAGTATCAAGCTAAGTGAAATAAGTCAGACAGAAAAAGTTAAGAACCAGATGATTTCACTCATATGTGGGACAGGAAACTGAAAGCGACAAGTGAACAAACCAAGCAAAAAACAAAATCATAGGCACTGATAATCCTATGGGTGGTAACCAGAGGGAAGGTGGGGCAGTAGTAACAGGAAAACAGGGCTAACTATACAGAGAAGGAAGGTAATTTAACTGTGTGGTGGGCACACAAGCAATACACAGATCATGGCATACAGGGACTGTTCCTCCTATTTAAAACCACGGTTTTGGGTCTCTACAATCAACCTAAACCTTAGTTAGGGACAAACAGCATTATTGGATATTAAGTGATTTTAAAGTTATCTTTTCTAAATATTAAGCACAATGAATATTGTGTTATATAACAGTGCATGAATATTATAGTTTCACATGAAATAAGCAAGGATTTATTGCTAGGCATTTACTTTCCCAAAGCAAAGACATCAAATAGAATTTCTTTGCTATAAATGACAACTGAGTAAATGGAACTAATAGGCATAGTCCATTTGACAATGTTGAGATTTCATGATGTGGACAAACCAATCAATCCCCTGTGGAAGAAGTTCTAATAAAAATGTCAGCATGTCTCAATTGTGTTGATACTGGTCAGAGGCTATTAAACAGGGTATGTACTAAAAAATAGCATGTTGCTCATTCTTCATGAGCCACATTGTTGAAAATTATTAAACAAGGAAATGTTGATTATCAGTTTGTCATGGCAATGAAGATGTTTTGCTTTTAACTGAATATGCCTTATAAGTAGTCTGGTAAGCCACATTTACCTAGAAGTACTAAAACTAAGATTTATTTGATCATTTCCTGGTCAAATTCACATTTATAAATTGCTTTTTTCATGAGTACCTCAAGGTTCTGCTTCAATTCAATATTAAACCATGTACCATCAAATATTAATGAGAAAAGTCAAATTCATTTATATTTTATGCTGAAATGTAGCCAATTCTTCCATAGTGATAATACAATTACAGAACTAATTTTGCAGTGCATAATGGATTTTTAAAAGTTAACTTATCCATAATAGACTGCAACCAGATGTTAAATAAGATACTAGGGAGGGACAAAGCCCCGAACAGTGTAACGTATTAACTAATTGATGAGTAATTTTATACAAAAACTACTGCAAATACAAGCACAAGGTACCTCAGTATTGGTCAACAATGTCAGGGTTTGAAAACATGAGGTTTTTTGTGACGGTCAACAATGTGTTAACAATGTAACATAGGAATTCTTGAGTTGGTATAATGCTATGACAGAACTGATGAAACCATAGTAAATATTTATTTTCTCCAAAATTATTGCTTTATCTGACATCTCTAATGTAGCCTTTTCTTTTATCCCAACGAATGAGTGACTCATAAATTCAGAGGCCATGTTTAGTGAGGCTCACATGAGGGTAAAATAACAGCATCAAAAGGAAATAAGTTAATACATCACCTATGCCTCCTTCCTTGTCTTTGACTTCTTCCATTCTATTCACTCCCTAATAATTCTATGAAAACAAAGTGTGTGACTTATCTTCTCATCTTTGTGGATCAAATCCATGTATTTGAAACTTGGAACAGATTTTTTCAAAGACAGTGAAAATATATGTGAAACAAAACTCATACTCATTGTTCCATTCCTTATTTCACCAATAAAAAGAAAATAAAAGAATATGATACTGTTCCATAATTTCCTCTTTCAATCAATGTTAAATCTATGTATTCAGTAACACATGATAGAAATCTTAGACCTGCTCATTCCTGATAATTTTCTTCCCAATACTTTCCAGTTCTAAAACATGAGTGATCTAGTTTTGTATTTGAAATACTCATACAACCTATTTTACTCAGCACAAAGTACCTACTCCAAACAGCCATCATATCTTGCCTGGACTAATGAAATAGCTTTATAAAGATTATATTAATTTTAACTCTGTCCTCCAGCCCTCAGGAAGAGCAATCATTTAAAAATTCAAACAATAATTTAATTCCAGTATTTGAATAGTAAATAGATACCTCTTGTTCCTGTGGTCAATGCAAAGGTCCTTAACATGGTTACTCTGCACCTCATGTCCTGATCTTCAGGCACATTGCTTGCTTTCATCGCCATTTAAATACCGGACACTTTAAATACCCTGAGCTTTTGCACATATTGTTTCTTCAATCTTCAGTAGATGTGTTCCCTCCCTACCTGTTGTTCCCAGATCTCAGCTCAAACATCTCTCCTTCATTAAAGACTTTCCTTCCTCATTTGCTCACTTCTGTACTAGTTCAAGACCAATGATTTTTGATCAGTAAAAAATTGTTCTTGATGGGGGGAATGGGTGGGTGGGGAGAGGGACAGAGGGGAGCAAAAAGGGGTGGATGTAATAGACAACAATAAAATTTTAAAAAGTATTGTTGAATAAATCAAAATTGTTGAATTAATAAAAGTTTATTTGCAATAATTAACTGATAAAAACAGGGTGGGGCATAAGTAGATTTACAGTTCTGAGTATACAAAATAGTTTATTGTTGTATTGTTATTTATTAATTATTATATTATTTTCCATATGAACAACATAAATCTACTTTTGCTGCACCCTGCATATGAGAGGCAATTTATCCCAACTGCTGCAAAATTTTTCAAGAAAGTAACTCAAGAGCTTTAGAAAGGCTGAACATGACATGAGGCTTCTTTCCTTCCTGACTGTTATCTTTCCTTCTTTCCTTTTTTCTTCCTTCCTTCCTTCTTCCCTTCCTTCCTATTTTTTTTTTTAGTCACAATTCAGCACTTTGCACAAAATTTTGTGCATGTTAGATGTTCAATAAACTTTGTTGAATGAATTAATGAATCAGAATAAGTCTTATCTTGCTTTTATCACTTTCTAGTTATGTAATTTGACAAGGTTATTCAATCTCTATGGTTCTCAGAGAGTGGCCTGTCAAATAGAATAAGAAATCGGACATCTACTGAAAGGGATGCTAGGACTGTTTTGGAAATCAGGTGGAAAAAGACAATCTAACTCAAAGAAGTACATTGCACTTAAAAATTGATACAAATATAGTTAATTATGGTTAGCAGCATCATATTTTGAATATATACCACTACATTTGTTCTGTAAAATGTGCACATCATAGCTAAGTCCTACATAATGAGTTATTTTTATATCCCAATATTTTCAAATTAAACAACATTTTGATTTCTATGTTCTTCCATGGTGCTCTGAATCTCAGAGAGACTGCAGTGAGTGCTCTGGTCATGAGAAAAATCCACACAAATCTCATACAATACAGAAACTTCTCTATGGTCTTCTAATGAAAACATTTGGTTCTTGTATGAGTCATGTGCACTTTAAAAAGTTGCTCAGGGCTATACTATTGAGATTAAAGGTTCTAAGGATTGCTTTCAACCCTTCCTAAGGGCAGTTAGAAAGGCCACTACCTCAGTAAATCAGTAGAAACTGTAACTGAGAGTGCACTTCATTTCACTTTGCTCTCAACTACAGAGAGAAAGTTCTCAACAGGATATAAAGAGGAACTTCATGATGAAAAGAAACCATTCCCCAGTTTTCTCAAAGAAATTTCTAAAAAATTAGGAAATACAACACTCAGAATTTGGGTCATTTTCCTTAGAATAGTGATTAATGGTCATAACAGTTGTGTTTATGCACAAGCCCTAACATGAAATGATGCTATGAC
The DNA here is from genome assembly GCA_004026585.1 of Noctilio leporinus. Taxonomy (NCBI): domain Eukaryota; kingdom Metazoa; phylum Chordata; class Mammalia; order Chiroptera; family Noctilionidae; genus Noctilio; species Noctilio leporinus. The sequence continues at coordinate 193,783 of PVIW01000003.1, read as the reverse complement.
TGACCCATTCACTTGTCTTCCACATACTCTTTTTCTTCTATTTCTCAATTGGTATATGCCAGCTATTTCCACTGGTGTGCTGCAAGGGTGTTTAAAATGTGAATTGCCTGACGATGTAGTCAGGGGCACTGATCTCTTTTCCCTAATTCTACTACATTTTAAAAAATAATTGAAACCAACAAAGCAATAGCTATCTAGTGTGAATGAAACAAAATTATGGCTTTTTTTCCCCTGTCAGATCAACAAAAAATATATATTTTGGGGTGTATTACAGAATTTTAGTAATTAATTTCTGTGTGCCACGAGATGGAAATGGTTGAAAATCGCTGGTATACGCCAATAATTGGCTTCAACCTGCCATCCATTCTGTTTTTCATAGCAAAAATTTTAAAGTATTTCTCCTGGACTATCCCAGCATTTTAATCCCTTATGTTTGTTTAGTTTTGGGCTTTAATACTTTTATTTTACTTTCAACTCCAGTGTCACTAGACTGTTTCTTGGACAGGAAAGTAAAGCAGACAATTAAATTATCATGGGGCAATTAAGCAGCTCAAGATGAGTGCCAAAGTCTCACTGCATTTCTTTAGGAACACTATGTGGTTTGTGCAATGCTAACTTTTGACTTATTGAAAACATTCACTGGCAATCAGAGTTTAGATAAAGAGGAGAAATATTTCTCTATCTAAACCCTGACTTCAGAAATCATTTCTTCTTTTTTACCTAAACACACACATAAGTGTGAAGTGTATACATATCATATAAAAAACATCTATAAAATATTTTCTTTTGATTGTTTTCTACAAACTGATTTTAACATTTTTTTTTTGTTTTAATTTAAGAAGACACCATGGACAGATTTTATGTTAAAATATATTATTTCACAACATCATGTTCAAGGCATGACATTTAACTTAAAATGTACGTTTTAGATTTAATTTTCCTTTGTAGAATGTTCAGTTCTTTGTTTTTCTTTTTTTTTTTAACCCTACTATATAGATATCTTGGATTAAATCTTTGCATTTCTTCAATATTGTTTCCTTGAGATAATTTTTGATAGCTGAGATGCCTTTGTATAAAGCAAGGAGGGACATGGAGCATATAAGCAGTTAATAACTATTTGTTGAATGAATACTTTTAAATAACAAAACAAATAAATGGTTGTGAGACCTGGCACATCCTTGGATATCATTCCTTCATTACGGAATTAAAAGGTAATACAAAGCAGACAGGGTGATCATTCCAGAATGGTAAGCCTGTGGGAATAGCAGTCTGTCATGCTATTTTTTTAAAAACTTATGAAACACCTAGGTGTCCAAGAAGCTTCTTTACAACTCTTTTAGTGTAGCATACACTGGTATTTATCTCAGAGCTGAGTACAGATACATGTGGGAGGAAAGGTGTTCTATTATTTATTTTCTTTTTTTCATGTATTATTCAAAAACTTAAACAATAACAGCTGTGAAGATCAATTTTGAAATGTTATATAAGACAAGCTTTGAAGATTCACATGGCAATAACCAAACAGCAAACTCTTATATATCATCTACTGATGTCTATTATTTTTCCACTAAAAACTATCCAAACTATGGAGGAAAATCTGCTTTTTAGAAACTTCAGTTGTGGGCTAATATCGTTCTCTACTTACTTTCTTTGTAGAAAATTACTGCCTTAAAAATAACACTCTGAATGATTAGTTTCCAAACAAGGCCCACTCTGACTTGTTTTAGCGAATCACTGTTCCACAACTGTGAGTTAGCCCTCTTACTAAATGTTTGAATATGTGAATATTTTTAAATGCTCTGTTAGTTACATCTATATATAAAGTTTCTTTGCAATGCAGAATATAACTTTATAATTAGGAACTCCATAGATTAGGTTAAATCTGTAGCATTAATCTATGAGGTTTTTGTTTTATAATGTTCTCATTTAATAACTATTAATTGAATAGTATTATATGGGCACTACTCTGTGAACTAGGTATGCAAGAATGAATAACACAAACAAAATAGCAAACTTATTCACAAAGTTCTATTTTAAAACTGGGCCTAGACTGAGACCAAACTGAGTCTCTTATTCATCCACACTGAATTGAATTTATTTAATCAGCCACAGTTGGCCTATATTTTGCATAATAAATTTTTACATTGAGAAATCAGCCTTAATCCATTTCCAAAGGTTATGAGAGGGATATTTCTATTTGCATCTTTACCCTTTTCTTAATTTTTATTACATAGTTCTTTCCATGCATTTGTATGAACCAAGAACTGATTTAATAGACTTGCTATTTTAGTATCCATTTGTTAAACTTTCAATTTTCTTTTAAAGTCTCAAATCAGTTCAATGATTTAAAACTGGCATGTCATTACATTTATTTTTTTTGCCTGAAATAGTGCATTAATTTATTTTATATTTAGATCTCAAAACTGTTCTCCTTCATTAACACAGATGTATGATACTCATACATAAAAGTTATTGATTAGCATATGTCAACATTCACAGTAAAAAGAAAGAGCAGCAATTTGGAGTTTTCATAAAATGAAACAAAAGAAAAAATCCTCCATTGAAAAAAAAGTGTTCTACTCAAAAGCCAGCTCCAAGTTTAATAATAAAAATGTGTATTTGGTTTTGTCAATGCAACAGTCTCAACTCAACAAGGTAAATCAAAGTAAACCCACAGTTAAGCCCATCAGAATAAAACTGAATAAATACAAATAGAAATGGCCTAAAGAAACAAATCTGTAGGATACTGATTACCTAAAAAGAGGCTATCATTACTTTAAGGCTTCTAAGTTTGAAACTTATAGACCCCTAAAAATCTGTACATGCTTTATGAGTTTGTAAATTTACTAAAATTCTATAAAGACCATATTAGTTAATCTATATCTAAGTATCTAGATGTACATATATCATATTCACAAATTTTATGTATGCTACATATTCATGTACACGCACATATCCAAAGTATCTGTTAATGGATGGATGGATGGATGGATGGATGGATGAAGGAAATGTGGTATGCATGTGTATACATATACTTACATATACACACATATTGAAATATTTTCCAGTCATAAACAAGAATGAAATCATATTATTTTTAACAACATGAGTAGACTAGAGGGCATTATGCTAAGTGAAATAAGCCAACCAGAGAAAGACATACTACATGATCTCACTTACAGATGGGATCTTAAAGAGTCATGCATGTACTTACAACAGAGTAAAATGGTGGTTGCCACAATTTGAGGTTGGGAGTGGGGTAGGTAATGGCAAGATGCTGGTCAAAGGATACACACTTTCAGTTGTAAGTTGAATTTTTTAAACATAACGTCCTTATTTTATTTTCAGCAAGCCATGCTTTTATTCCATTGCTCAATACAGTTCAGAAATTCCTCTGTTGAAATTGTGTTCCATGTAGATAAATGACCATAGTCTTACTTCAGCCCACATTTACAAAAATAGTATGTGACCAATGCAGAAAATTGAGACCATGCAGAAAGGCATAAGGAAAAACAAAACACTGTAGTAACATTATTTGGCTTCTTACAAAAGACACTTCTTGTGTGTTTTGATATTCTGTGGTTTTCTTTTTTCTTAAAAACACTTTTTGAATTCCCGGGTGGGCAACAGTAGGTTTATTGACAACAATAAAGAAATCTGTGCCAAAGTGAACTTGAGTACATAACAAGCAGAATATAAGAATGTGTAAATAAGGAAGGCCAGCAACTGAAGCACTTAAGACATTGTGTCTAACTACACTGATCTATTGTGATACTTCCGAGTTAATAAAGCCATGGTACTAGTCATAACATATGAACAGCTATAAACCTACTTTTGCCCATTCCAGTATTTTTCTAAGCCATTACATTTTTTTCTAAAACATAACTTCTAATTGCAGCAAATAAACCATAACTTAATAAACTATCTGCTGTTGGATAATCCTGTCATTTGTTGTTATTTGAAGTTAGTCAATTTTTATTTTATTTTATTTCATTGTTATTCAATTACAGTTGTCCCCAATTTTTCCCCATTGCTCTCCCCTGCACCACTCCCACAAGTTTTGGAAAATCTAATGTACTATAGTTAATAACACTTGAAATTTGTTGAGAGTAGATATTAAGTATTCACACCATACAAAATAAATTTTGTGAGGAAACAGCTGTTTTAAGTAGCTTGACTGTGATAAGCATATGCATATCAAGTCATCATTTTATCCATGTTAAGTATATACATTATCATTTGTCATTTATACTTCAATAAATCTGAGAAGAAAAAAATAACAGAAAATGAACATTCATGGTGAGAAATGAAGATGAATAAAAAAATCACCATTATGGGAAACATTTCTTTTCAGAAGTCAGTAATAATTCTTTATATAATTGTGGTATTTTATTACTCTGTGCTCTGTTACCAAGTCTTTGTGATGTTGCTTTGCAACGTGTTTGTAGTTCACAATAAGCCTATGGATGTACTTAAATCAGTCATGTAAGCACTTGAACTCAGGAGGAGCTAACTTGTAGGTATGATGTGTATTCTGCACCACAGTTGATGAATCGTACCTAGTCAAGGCTATGTTTGAATACTTTCTAAAATAAAAATACCTTATAACTTTAAGTGGTAGATAGAACACATCAAATTATTTTCTTTGATATTATATAGAATGCTTTATTGGTCTTGCTGAAAGGTAAAAATGGTACATTTCCCTAACTATTTTATTAAAATATTAGTGCTAAATTTTTCACATCTCTCTAAATAATGATTTCTCTAAATGATGACTTCTACACTGGTGACTTTTTAAAAATGGAAGACTTTATCAGATACGTTTTCTTTAGGAACATTCAAATAGATAAACATAAGAATGACTTTATGTCAACACACATTAGAAGAAAAAATGTGTATCTAATTTCCAATATGCCAGTTTTAAATACAAAAACATAGTCTCAATTACACTGTTCCATCTCTTCTTTATTACTTACTGCTTCTGTTCAATCACTGAAACTATTTCAAGTTTTAAAATACACCAAAAACAAAGCTGGCTTGAAACTACAGTAACCTTCACAAAACACACCAAAGTTTTTTTCCATTTTATTGTTGTCAGCATTCAGCATTTCCACAAACCAATGCATGTTAAAATCAAAAGTCAGGCCAAGGGTTTCTTTCCATTTGCTTAGAGGAACCAGCAATGTGGTTAATGTGAACTATTTACAAAATACAGCAAGGTAAAGTGTCCAAAAATAACATTACAAAATTTCCAATGCTCTCACCCTCATAAAAAACAAAGAAAGAGCCAGGTAATGAAAATTGCCACATCGAAAACATGTTCTCAGATGTTCACATTCTCTTCTCCCATTGAGAAGAGAATTAGTAAAACATATGATTCAACTCTTTCTTTTGTTTTCTATATCTGTGGAATTTTATTTGAGGCATTTATAGGCTGCATTTTGTTAATTGGGAGGTGCTTTTAAATTTATTTTTCAAAAAATTTCATAGAACAAAATTAATTCTTTTGTGTGTGTATATAGTTCCATGAGTATCTCAATCAAGATAAATAATGCCAATACTTCCCCCAAATCACATTATATTCCTATAAGGCTTTGAATTATAAAAATAAGCTTTTTCAATCCAACTTCTTTGTTTCTATTCTGTAATTTACTGTGTAATGCATTTTACCTTTTAAAAAACAGATGTATAGGCTCTGGCTGGTGGCACAGTGGACAAGGCACTGGCCTGTGAACCCAAAGGTCGCTGGTTTGATTCCCAGCCAGGGCACATACCAGATTGCAAGCCAGGTCTCCAGCCAGGTCTGGAGGCAGGTGAAAGACAACCATACATTGATGTTTCTCTCCCTCTCTGCCTCCCTCTTTTCCCCTCTCTCTGGAAGTGATGGGCAAAATCTTAAAAATAGTAATAATAAATAAAATAAAAAACACATTTACTTTTTTCACCATATTATTAAGTAACTCCTTCCTGATGAGCTGAGACCTGTGGTAACCTTCTCACCTCATGGAGCAATAGAAACAAGATGTAAAACATCAATCTCCATGGTGATCATTAAAAGGACAATTTAAAATACAGCCAATACAATGAGGCTGTTTTCATTAAAGGTGCTACTTGTCAACCCATATATAAGTGAGGTTATGACATTACCCTCCCTGCAGATTAAGAGAAAACTCAGGCCCTACCTTATGACCCTATTTCTGCAAATTAGATGCCTCAGAAAATGATGTCCTTCTCCATGTACAGCAGTGCTGAACTCCTGACTAGCAATCAATGGAAAAGCACTTAATTAGGGAAAGACCTGAAATCAGAGGAATCTTCTTGCCAAGCTTTGGCAAAATCTTTATTGGACTATAATTGGTCTTTAATTAGTAAATGAATTGTATTTTCAGATTAATTTCTTTGAGATTTCTTTACTATTTCAATGGAAGAGTTTCTAGGTTTGAGGAGGGGCCATTCATCCAGATGCTAATACTCAGAATTGGACTGAATTGAATTAAGAGATGACAATTAATTACCTAGGCTATTTGATACTTATGCAATTCTTTAATTATATTTGAACCAGATAACACCTGCATAGGAAGTTTTCAAATTCTTTGCAAAACAGAATTATCTCCAGGAAACCCACTAGTTATGTAGGAAATATGAAGTTGGGTTTAGATTGGATGATTAGAGAAAGATATGAAATAAGAATGTCACTTGAAGAATGTAGAATTACATAAATAATTTAGATTTTTTTGTTTTTTATGGAAAATATCTAAATGCATTTCTGATCTATTGATTTTATACTAGTAATGAAATAGCTTATAATCTGAGCTTATTTGATTAGACAACTACACTTCTTACATTGCCTTTTAAAAATACTTTTTTTTTAAGTAGTGGATTTTTTTTTAAAGATTTTATTTCATTATTTTAGAAAGAGGGGAAGAGAGAGAGGCAGAGAAGGAGAGAGACATCAATGTATGGTTGCGTTTCACCTGCCTCCAGCCACAGACCTGACTGGAGACCTGGTTTGCAACCTGGTTATGTGCCCTGGCTGGGGAATCGAACCTGTGACCTTTGGGTTCGCAGGCCAGTGCCTTCTCCATAAAAAATACTTTTTATAATCACTATTCCATAGAGAATTTCCACTTGGATCCAGAGTTTAATCTCTATTAGCCTCTCAAAGTGTTTTGTTCTTTTGTTGCTGTCCACTGAAATTACAACCCATGTCAAGCTACTTTCAACACTGACATTATCTTGAGGCCATTGCTCAAGAGGAGGTGCTTCTTTTCAGCAAATACTAACATCTTCTAAACTGCCTTTGAAATAATTTTAGTCTTCACCAGTGAGTGACATGTTGACATGCATAACAAGCAAAGATACATTATACAAGATACACTCACCAAAGAAATACAACCTTTAGGGGCAGTGAAAATTCAAGACATGGGAAAAGAAAGATTTTGAAAATGGTGTGTCATGTTTTCTTTCAAGCATTATATCTCCCTACCTGTCACCCTGACAATGTTACTTACAGAAGCATACTCCCATAAATAAACTAACATAACATCAGTCAATAAAAGTAAACCTGCCTAATATTTAAAGCAAAACTTGTATATTTTTATCTACGTAAGGATTTCTCTAGACATTTTTTTAATTGAGCTTAAGTATTACATTTAAATTTGACTCAATTTAGAAAAATATTGGTTTAAGGAGTTTATGAGGCTTTTTCATATCACATAACATGTTATAACAGTAGTGATTAAAACAAAACTGATTGTTTAATGTGCTAATCTATTTTTAACTGAACATTTCATTTTGAGATAATTGTAGCTTTACATGTGCTGTTAAATAAATAATCCAAACAATGTATATACCGTTTACTTGGTTTCCTTCAGTGGTACCTCTTGGAACGTGATAGAATATCACAACCAGGAAATAAAAGCATGAGCCAAAATTTATGGCTACATGACTAATTTAGGACCTACCAGTTGAAATAACAACTGGCTTTATAATTGAATTGTAACCTTCAGCTCAAAATATGGGAATTTAACGTGGCTCCCACCCAGAGGCAGAGGTGAAATGTTTTGGAATCACTTACCACCAACTAACCTGTTCCCTTCAGGCAGGAACACCTATTGGGGCAGAGGCTGAGAGAGGCATTTTTCTGCAACCCGTGTGCAGACCTCAGACAGCTGGGCCTTCCAGCACTCTAGTCTCCAGGCAAAGAGCTGCCCTTGCAATAATGAAAGAAAGAAACACAGTGAAGGGCTAGCTATTTTTTTCCCATTGCTTTGGGCTTACCATTATACCTGGTACAGATAGGCACTACAAAGCTATTCACTGGTAATGGGCTAACCAGACTTCAAATTCTATCTCTTGCCATCCAATCATATGGAAGATAATTCACCAACAGAAACATCAATTTTCAACTGTGTCTAATAGAGAGGAAATAATACTTATGAAATTGTTACAAGGATAAATTTTTAAAATGCTTATTAGTATACTTTGTGATTTTTTGAAGTGCTTGACAATTTAGGAGAATAAAATTTATCAACTATGTCCACGTTCTTTTTCCAGAACATACCAGATGTGAAATTACCGGGGATGAAAAAAAAATCAAATCTATTATTCTATTTAATAATTGGAGCAGCAATAATCTCACAGAAAATATAATAAAGTAATATTTTAAATTTAGAAACAATTTTAGCCTTCAATTGATTTTTCCTGATAATAACTGAATTTGCAAAGAATAATTGCAAACCTATATAATTTAAAATGGTGATTTGTAGATCTACCTCAGTTATCACTAAAAGTGAAAATATAGATAACCTATCCGTTATATCAACCTATCCATATGGACAGTCTATAAAATCTGGGACAAGTTTTTCATGCTTTGAAACGAGATAAATAATATCAACCACTTGATATTTTCCTATTACCATTGAACTTGCCCATATAAAAGTTTAGATAAAGACCACTAATTTAAGTGTTTTCCCAACTTCCTAGAATAAAACTGTAAGTTCTCTACCAACCAAAATATTTTATAGCCCTGCTGTGTTATGAGATAAAACACTTTTTCCCTACACAGTTCCTACAAGTGCTTTATTTTCTGCATTTATTCTGAATCTGAAACTCCTAAGTAACAAGGAGATGTGCTTTGTACAAACACAAATCATGGCATATTCCCTCTTAGACAGTACAGTCCTCAGGAAATATGTTTTGAAAATGGAGGCAGTGGCAGTAAAAAACTGTGATAATTGAGCATTCTCAGGATGGCAGAGTTTTAGGTGTTCTATAAATTCAAAGTGTCAGGAGAGTGAGGAAGTAAGGAAGAAGGAGGTTGTCATTTAACTTACTAGAAATACTAGACTTATAAAAACCTCAAGATAGTATTCAAATCTTACAGGAAATGATTTTATTAATCACCATAACTGACAGCGTGAAGTCAAATCTTACCCTGGACATGTTGGAAATCTCAGAATAGAAGGTTCAATATCAACATTCATGTTCACTTCAAAGAAAAGAATAAGAAAATAAATGGCAAAAAATAATTGCATGGCAAAATGAAAAAATATACATTTTTTTAAAGATTGTATTTATTATTTTTAGAGAGAGGGGAAGGAAGAGAGGCAGAGAGGAAGAGAGAGACATCAATGTGTGGTTGCCTTTCACCTGCCCGCAGCTATGGACCTGGCTGGAGACCTGGCTTGCCACCTGGTTATGTGCCCTGACTGGGGAATCTAACCAGCGACCTTTGGGTTCACAGGCTGACACCTTATCCACTGTGCTACCAGCCCGGGCAGAAATACACTTTCTTAAACTTGTAGACAAAGTATAGACCACTGACTATCTGCTAGGAAAAGAAAGATTAACATAAAAGAGTTTTGTCAATTGTTTTGAAATATGTACATAAATTACGATTTTTAAATTCCCTCTTTTTCTTCCCTTTCCTCACTTCCTCTTTCTGTTTCCCACTTTTATGTAACTGAGATATTTTCAACATCTCCTACCCACCTGTATTGGCAGGTGGGTAGGAGATGTTGTCAGCATTGTTACCCAGACAAATAAAGGAAGATAATGGGTTTATATATTTTCCTCAGGCACTGTAAAAATAATACTTCCTACTAATAATTCTAGATATCTGAGTAATAATTTCTGAAGTTATGAGTTTTGAAAATATGGAGAATTATGGAAAAATATAAACCAAGCAAATTTAATGTTTAAAATTATTTATTATGAAAAAATGATTTATTATCCTAATAGCTCATCTTGGATAAAATTATAATAATTTTAAGTGCAATTTTCAAACTTAAAAAAATTATTTATTATTTCCAAGGCGAGGGGAAGGGAGAGAGGCAGAGAGGGAGAGAGAGACATCAATGTACAGTTGCCTTTCACCTGCCTCCAGCTACAGACCAGACCTGGCTGGAGACCTGGCTTGCAGCCTGGTTATGTGCCCTTACTAGGGAATCTAACCAGAGACCTTTGGGTTTGCAGGCCAGAACCTATCCACTGAGCCACCAGCCAGGGCGTCAAACTGTTTTAATTCAATAATTGTACCACTCTAAAGAAGGGAGAGATTGAGTCATATATATTACCATCTTTTTCTATTTCACAAGCCCATTATCATGAAAAATAATTTAAGAACTAAGATTTTAATGTATCAGCAAGAATTATATAGAAAATGTTTTTGATATAACAAGCTTTACTGAATAAGATAAAGGGTTGAGAGAAGTACAATGAGACCTATTAATCTGATTGAATCTATAAAGAAATAACAGTGAGATATTCTCATGGGCCCTTGGTTTTGTTATATTACCTGGGTCCCTGGAATAAGCAGTCAATTATTAGGCAGAACTCAGATTTGGAAAGAGCAAGTTCAGTAGTCTGAAGATGTGTGTTTTACGCCAGGCTTTAAACTCCATTTTTTTCAGATGCTAGCCTGAAACCATTTCCACACCTCTGCCTTTCGGATTAACAATTGACAGAGGACAAACAGCTAGCTGTTGGATGTTGAAGGTGGTTCAGGAAGCCCCACTGAGCACTGTGTTGTGAATCCACTACTCTCAATGGGAAACTGCTTATCTATGAACGAGTGCTCTCTGGGAACTTCTCCCGGACTGGAGATCTTAACCTTAAACTGTTACACAAGGAAAATACTCTCTTGAAAACATAAATAGAAAATTAAATATTCCAAATACACTTATATCTTAGCTGTTTCATTGACTCTGCCTTTACATAGACTAAAAATCTACTCCTACCTCCCCTATTCCCAGAAGACTAAGCTGTAATTATACCTCATTTTCTACTCAACAGTAATCCTCTATTTTAGAGAGTTCTGACAAAGCAAAGGTACCTTGCTTAAGACTTGTATATAGGATTATAACACAGTTTCAAAAGTAAGCAAAATATAAAAGTATCAGTTCCAGCTATTTTGAACTGGCTTTATTTGGAAGTCAGGTTACATGAAAAGCAATATATTTACTCTTTTTTATATCAGCAACTTGAATCATAGGCAATACAAATGGGACCATAAACAACAACCTAAGACAAAAACTGCTTAGCTTGAAGAAAGAAGCTAAAGAGCCTATATATTTCAAGGTTATATGTATACTGCAACAAAGGCATATTTCAATTTTCTGGGTAAAATCCAGCAATTATCACTAAATATCTCTTAAAATGGCTGCTCTTTTAGTTATTTAGCTGCAAATTTCTATTTTAATATATTCAAGTTGCATAGTATTCTCTATGATAATAAACAAAGTTAAAAAACATGTTATTTGGTATGATGCTTATACTAATCCCCTTATTTTCAGGAGCGAGAAAATTCACTGAACTAGGATAAGATGATTCAAGGAGCAATTACAATGAAAATAAATCAAAGTTTATTATTCAACATGTAGTAGAAAATCTATAGAATAAAAAACTTCGACTCTTACAATAGTGTCCCAACAAGCTCCTCTGGATTTCCCCCCCCCTCTATTCTCTTCATGATAAAATAATCTTACAAAGAAGTATATTGGATCATGCCTCACTTCAGCTTCAAACTCTTAAATTGCTTCCTTTACATGAGATAATCCTAATCCATTACCTTAGCTATAAAATGCCTGGTTTATCTGCCTTGTTTACCAGTTCAGCCCTTTTTGTGACTTGCTCTATGCCTGTCATTATCTCCATTTCCTTGTTTCTTTCCTAACTCAAGTTTTTGCTCATATTTATTCCCATGCTTAAAATATAATGTTTTCTCACTTCTTTGGCTCCATGAGTATATGTATTTTTTTTCTGTCAGGGCTTAACTTAAATACTAAAAGGTCTTAGCCCTTATTTATTTTAAAATGCCTATTTGTTTTTACTATCACATTAACAACCTGTAATTATTCCACTTATTCCTTTAAATAAACCTCCCCCATCAGCATGTTAATGTCCAAAATGCAGGAAACATACCTATTTGTTCTCTGGTTATGTCCCCATCATTTGTCTGGCACATAATAGGTCCCCAACAAATTTCTGTAATTGTTTGATTCACTTAGGAGTATTTTTGAATATATAGATGGTACATAGTCTATTTAGGGGTATATTTAAATATATGTTAATCACATAAAAAATGAAATGGAAAAAATTTGATCACTCAAAAAAATAAAACTATTATAATTGGTTCAATTCCCAGTCAGGGCACATAACCAGGTTACAAGCCAGGTCTCCAGCCAGGTCCGTAGCTAGAAGCAAGTGAAAGGCAACCATACATGGATGTTTCTCTCCCTTTCTTCCTCCCTCCCTGACTTCTCTCTAAAAGTAATAAAAATCTTTTAAAAAACTATTCTAATTATTTTTTCTGAAATAAATTATCACTTAATTTCAATCTATTTGTAAACCAGCCCAGATTAGTATTATATTTAGGGATTTTTAGTTGAATTCATTAAATTATTAATATAGAAAATGTGATAGGGTTTATTTTTTCATGGAAAGAAATTAAAAATATACATGCACAGTCACATATACATATGGACATACACACATTATTATTCCTGTTCTTCACAGCATATATTGAAAAGTTAGATGAATCTGAAATGGGCAGATCACTAGTTTGTAATTCCATAAAATAAAGCCAGAGGTTTGTGATCCGTGCAATTCAACTGCAATATTAGGTTTCAAAGGCATTACTTTGTAGTGTGTTACAAAAGCTAGCTTCCTGAGAAGGGGTCTTTAAGACATCATTAGCATACCATTGAATAAAAATCAGTTCTGTTAGGTTTCACAATATATTTCTTTGTAACATAAAATTTAGTAATCCATGTTGAAGTCTAAGCTTTTCAGATGGGATAGCATCTCTTGATTTTTTCAGTCCTAAGAAAGAAAGAATGCCAAAATGAGTCAATCCACCAGCTTGATAATATGTGGTGCTGGTAAAGGAGATAGTTTTACCGCTCTGTATGCACAAAGAAGTTCCTATTTAGTAGTAAGTACTTGAGTATCTTCAGTATAGCAATTATTTCTTATTTATTTCTCTATCTTTCCTGCCTATCACAGAGGTTGGCATATACAAGTGCTCCACAAATGTTTCCTGAAGGTATTTAACCAAATAAATGAGAGTCTATCTAGCATTCTTGAAATTGTATAAAAAATATAACAATTTCTGTTTACTAGAATGCTCATGAAATAGAGTTTCCTGAATCATTTGGGAGATTGAGGAGTGTTTTGGAGATTAATTATTAGTCAGCCTTGTAAAATAGAGGACAAAAAGGAAGGCTTAGTAAAAGTACATTCCCAATTATTATAATTCTCTCCTCTCTGTAGCATAAGGATGCTAGAGTGCAAAAACATCCATGCTCTAGCTCACACTCACTGTAAGCTTGGTAAATGAGTTACATGGGCTTAGTACTTGCCGGTTTGTTCCAACAGCAGAAAGGTCATGATTCTACAATGTTCATTCGTATATTTGGGAAAGATACTTTTTTAGTATTTATGTATTTATTAGGGTACATTTGATGATAAACCAGTGAATCATTCAACTCTACTTAAGTAGATTTCTGCACAGCCACAAAGGAATTCTGATTCTTCCACACACAGGAGAGCAACACTGTACTAAATGAGGTTGTAACTTGGGGACTGTGAATGTCAATTGTTGTGAGTCACTATCATGGTCAACTTCTGTATTAATTGTGTTTTCATGTTGCTTCAGGGCAAGTTGCTGATCAGAGATTATTGTAAATAAGCAATTAGTGTAAAAACCCATTCTTGCCATATCAATAACAAAATCAAAGAAAGCTATTAATTTTGCTTTGCCAGTGAGCTATTTAACAAATGCATCCTGGTGGTTTTCTGTGGTAGTTAAAGCTTAAAAATGTGATGTGAATCAAATGTAAAAAGGGTGCCTTTCATAAAAACAAACAAAAACATTTGTTTTAAAAAAGGAAGAAAAATGTTTGCATGCTAAAAATCCTAAAACCTTAAAAAATGTGAGTAGGCAGGAATCCATCTGTAAGTATGAAAGTAAATGGAATAATTTCTCATTGTGTAGGTGGTATCCTGCAAGATGGTATGTACTGTCTAACAGGTGTAATCAACCATGTCTTGCTTTTTAAAAAACAGTACAGTTCTGGCTGGTGGCACAGTGGATAAGGTGCCAGCCTGTGAATCCAAAAGTCACTGGTTCGATTCCCAGCCAGGGCACATAACCAGGTTGCAGGCCAGGTCTCCAGCCAGGTCCATGGCTGGAGGCAGGTGAGAGGCAACCATACATTAATGCTTCTCTCCCTCTCCCCCTTGCCCTTTCTCTAAAAATAATAAATACAATCTTATAAATAAATAAATAAATATTTAAAAATAAATAAAAAAGAGTAAATGAGAGTTTCCCATGATACTTCATTGTGATTCTTTATCATGGATTCTGACTGTTCTACTAAATGTAGAGTGGAAATAGTTAAAAGATTCATTATGGGCTCTACATGCTTCACCTTTTTCATTCAACCTTCTTACCTTCTCCCCTGTGATAGCCGTCAGTATGTTCTCTGTATCTATGTGTCTGTTTCTATTTTGTGCATTAGATTATTTTGCCCATCAGACACCACATATACATGAAGTCATGTGGTATTCATCTTTTTATGACTTATTTATTTCTCTTAGTATAATGCTCTTCATGTCTATCCAAGCTGTCACAAAGGGTAAGATATCCTTCTTTTTTACAGTTGAGTATTGTTCCATTGTATAAAGGTACCACAACATCTTTATTCACTCATCTACTGATGGATGTTTGGGTTGCCTCCAAATCTTGGCTGTTGTAAATATTGCTGCAATAAACAAAGGAGTGTATGTATTTTTTGAATTAATGTTTTGAGATCCTTTAGATATATTCCCAGAAGTGACATTTCTGGGTCATGCTTTATTTAATATAGAACTATAGTCCATATCTAAGGAACTAGATTTCTTAAATTAATTACCACTGTAACAGAAAGATAGAAGTGTACCTGGGTTCACAAGAAGTCAAGGAGAATTAAACTAATACAAATAATGAAATAATTCAACAGATGTTTATTGAATACTGACTAGCAGGGGTTCCATTATAGAACAAAAGAGCTAAAATTCCTACCTGCATATAACTGAACCTCAGATCATTAAAGTCATTAATTTTAACCCTGCTGGCGGCACAGTGGATAAGGCACCAGCCTGCAAACCCAAAGGTCACTGGTTCAATTCCCAGCCAGGGCAACATAACCAGATTGCAAGCCAGGTCTCCAGCCAGGTCCATAGCTGGAGGCAGGTGAAAGGCAACCACGCATTGGTGTCTCTCTCCCTCTCTGCCTCTCTCCCTTCCCCTCTCTCTAAAAATAATAAATAAAAATTTTAAAAAGTCATTAATTTTGAAGACCATGAAAACAGCCCCACTTCTACTACAGAGGTTACCTCGTTGCTGTAGCACTGATTTGACAGACCTGATAGGGGGGACATTAACAAGTAAAAGTCTTAGTTTTTTCTTAGCAATCCAAAATATCAGTTCAATCTCTGCTTAGAAAACGATTCTAAAATGAAACTGTGGAGAACTGACATCTTAATAGATGATTTTGTCCAAAGGTTTCCCCTTAGGGTGGCACAACAGATGTTTCAACAATAGCAGTGAAAATGCAAACTTCTGTTTTGTAAAAATTTTGAAATTGACCCCATGACTCAGTAGCTTGCACAACAATTAGCCTTTGAATTACTAGGTATCTAGAAACTTCCAGATTGTTTTGACTTAATTGTAAATGGATTTTTCTACATCTATGTTTAGTTTGTAAACTCTATGGTGGTTTATAACATTTTACATTCTGTAATAGAATGTTATATGTGATACTGTTGTCTTTATATAGGAAAGTGACAAAGAATCATATGCATATACAATGACTCATTTAATTTAAGGGACTTTGATAAAATTGTTGAAGCAATTGATTGTGTTGACAATAGGTCATGTAATTGAGCTTGATTAATAAAAACATGTGTACCCATAAAAATATACCATATGTGTTCCATGAAGAGAGAAATGACTTTTAATGTGGGGAGCAGGCCATGAGTGGAAGCAGGGAGTGGGGAGATCAAAATAACTGTCAAAAGTTTTTTCACAATACAAGTGTACAACTGGCATCTACATTTACCCTTGCCTAAATATCTGGTTTCCAGCCAAAAGTAATTAAACACCCTATGTCAAGTATTGTGCTGAGTACACAGCACAGTCATCTAGTTAGTTATTCCTAAAACATTTTCATTAATTAGGAACATCATCTTGCTGTTAAGAAAAAATTGTGGCTTATTAAATATAAGTTATTAAAATAATGATGTACAACCAATTCACGGCAGGTACAGATTTGAACCCAGGTCTATTTTATCTCCAAATTCTATGTTTTTAACTACTTGTTATTATGTAGGAATCAGTATTTTCTTATTGTACTAGAGAGCATATTGATGTCCATGTTCAACCTGAGAAAACCCTCTTTTCTTATAACTACCTTTCCTTTTTCCTTTTACACATCATTCTCTGACATAGACCTAATTCATTGATCATGGTGGAAGAGTAAACATCCAACTGGTGGGGAAGAAGAGGAAATAACTGAGATGGGGACAGAGTTATAAAACTCTGGCCTTCATTACAATGAGAGAAAGTTTCAAGACGCAAATTGAGTTACTAAAGTTTGTAGGCATTCCTTCTTCTAAAAAAAAATGTATTGGTTAATAAAATTATATAGGTTTCAAGTGTACAATGACATCTTTTAAAGAAATGGAACAAAATATTATATTTATATGAAACCCAAAATACAAATTTTAATATTTTATTCATTTATAAACACAGCTGATAGAGTATGCAATCTATTTAAAGACCAGAAATACTAGATAGTCTAAATTTTATTTTATTTATTTATTTTTAATATTTTATTTCATTATTTTTAGAAAGAGGGGAAGGGAGAGAGGCAGAGAGGGAGAGAGGCATCACTGCATGGTTGCGTTTCACCTGCCTCCAGCCACAGACCTGACTGGAGACCTGGTTTGCAACCTGGTTATGTGCCCTGGCTGGGGAATCAAACCTGCGACTTTTGGATTCGCAGGCCGGTGCCTTATCCACTGTGCTACCAGCCAGGGCTTAATAGTCTAAATTTTAGATAGTCCACATTGCTAACATATACATGTGCAAGCATAATTACTTGTCAAATACATAAAGTCTTCTTCTAATAGTAGATAACATTATCTATAACATATAATTTTATACTAGAATATTTAAAGACAGCCTAGCTACAACTAGAAGTTGCTATTTTTCTTTGACTATATTATAAAACTACTCTATTTGGGGAAAATTTCAAGAATTTAATATATTTTTTACAAATACAAGTATATAAAATAAGAAAAATGTGAAATTAGATAGTATTTAATAAGTGATTACAGTAATTCAAATGCTAAAGAAGAAAGGCTTTATTGAAAATATTTTCAAAAACATAAGTGATAGGACAAGGTTACATAGTTAATTAGTAGTCTAACCTGTGTTATATGGCCTGTATCCTCTCCCTTAGGTTAGCTCATCTATCTCTTGGGCACAACTATAACACATTTTTTCTGTCTTTCTATTATTTTCCATTCCACCTCCATCACAGCCCCCATATTTACATATCTGTTCAGTAGGTTTTGCTTGTGATTATATTGATTTGTGCTATGTTAAAGAAGCTAGATTTGCATATTCTAAACTTCTTAGTAGTAATAAACTGCAACATTTCTACAGAAATAACAGGTAGTTCTAATTAGTAGGAGTCACACAGATGTTAGATCTAAAAATGAGGCATTTTCTTTACACTTAAAATTACTTAAGAAGAAGTCACTCACATACAGATGAGTGTACAACTATAAATTAATAACCCTGGAGCAAGTGACCAATAAAATCTAAAAACGAATTATCAAATACAGCATGTACTCTCAAACCCATTGAGATTATTTGTTAAGGAAAGTGACTGGTAATCTTAGTATAATATTGTAAACCTAGAATTGCATAGAAATGATTTTCAGAACACTGCAAGTGGTAAAAATGTTAACACATAAAATTACACCTCTTGAGTTGCCAGATTCCAGGTCCTAACATTTTCTGCTAGGTCATGATGCATTTTAACATTAATTGCAGAAAATTAAGATCAGTAATCAAAATTCTTATTGCTTTCTATTAACCCTTTAAACCATCTGTCCCCTGTGAACTTGCTACAATGGATTCACTTATAGCTTGGGCCTCTATTTGTTTGGGGATCTAAAGAATAGCGGCAGATTATATAAGGAACTAAGAGGATGGTTTGAAGTCAGGTATGAGGACAACAACCCCCTTTCCTAATTCTTGGCACAATTTGTGGAACAAATTTTAAGTATTAGTTTCCTTTCCTTTTTTCTTATGTAGGGACAAATACATTCTTTATAATGTTATTTTAAAATTGGAAATAAAAATGTATATGCATTAACTTGCTTAGCATAGTGCCTATAATCTAATGTTTAATATATTACTGAATATTGGCTTATACTCTTCTATTTATTCTTCATGTAATTGTAGTTCTGACACTGAGTTTTTCCCCAAGCACTACACTCAAACCTAAAACTCCCTATGAATTCTTTATTCATTTTGGATATTAATCCCATGTTGGAGCTGCTGTTTGCAAATATCTTGTCCCATTCAGTTGGCAGTTTACTTTGCTGTATAGGAACTTTTTAGTTTGATACAATGCCATTCATTTATTTTTACCTTTACTTCCCTTACCTTTGAGGCCTAATTCATAAACTTCTAAGACCAGGGCCCATAAATTTAGTATCTTACATTTTCTCCTATGTAACACATTGTTCTTTTATTTAGGTCTTTGCTCTATTTTGAATTGATTTTTGTACATGGGGACACACTGTAGTCTAGTTTTGTTTTGTTTTTTTTTTGCATGAGACTTTCCAATTTCCCTAGCACCAATTTTGAAGAGGCTTTCTTTTTTTCCACTATATGGTTTTGGGTCCTTGGTTGTAAATTATTTGCCCATACACATGTAGGTTTATTTCTGGGCTCTCCATTCTGTTCTAATTGTCTATATGTCTATTTTTCTGCTAATACCATGCTAACAAATGTCACCCCAATAATTTTTTAATTACCAAAAATAAATATATCAATAAATCGCACTAGCTTCTATGTCTCGATGTTTCTAAAGAGAATTGATCCTCTTTACCCATATAAACCACTTATTCCTCAAAAGTGGCCAAGTTTTGCTTTTAGTACTAATACGTACAATCGTACTCAGTAGGCATTTAAGTTTTGGCTTCAGTGCTTACAACTGGTTGAGAACCTAGGCAGACAGAGGGGGAGGGGACTAAGACTTAATTTCATCATCTGTAAAAGATGGATAATTTTATGATTAGCCTCATAGAGTTGTTGTGATTAAAATGTTAATATATGCAAAGCACTTAGCTTTACCAGCCGCACTGCAATGATTCAGAAATGTTACCAAATGTCATCGTGTTATTCCATTATTTATCTTTTGTATTATTCTTTACCCTCTTAGGCCAATCTATTCACCAAATGTATTTTATTTTCCCTCAGACTGTTCTGTCCTATAAACTTAGTTTTATATTCACAAGCAAACCCCAGGGCAATATAGATTTGAAAACATTGTTTTGGTATTAATCTAATTTTCAAATAAATCTTTGAAAAAGAAATTTTTCACAGTGATTTTACATTTATTTCAGCTATTCTTTTTTGTTTTTAACCACAAGCATATTTCCTATATCAAGAAATTAATAGGTTAAGGGCTTTGTTTTGTTTTATTTTTATTCTTTAGAGAAGGAGAGAGAGAGAGAGAGAAACAAAGATTTGTTGCTTAATTTATTTACGCATCTGTGGGTTGATTCTTGTATGTGTCCTGACCTGGGATGGAATCCACAACCTTGGAGTATCACAAAGGTGCTCCCAGCCACTGAGCTACCCCACCAGGGCTGTAAGATTTTAAAGTTACTTATTTTTTTCCTATAGAAAGTTTTCTTTCTTATCTATATTAAAATCTTATCCTCTTCATTATTTTAACAGCTTCAGGAGACAGAAGACATACTCAATAGTGGTTGCTTCTCAGCTCTACTTAAAATTACTTTTATCAATGGGGCTTTAATCAATTATATACTTTTTTCAAGCTACTTTTATCAATGGGACTTTAATCAATTATATACTTTTTTCAAGCTTTCAATAATTACACCGTGAAGTTCTCAAAATTAAGAAATGAAGTGCTTCAACATGACAAGATGAACAGGCTGTTTGGACAGCCCTTTCTCCTACAATAATCACTCAGAAATGGTTGTCAAACTATAGCAATGAGGATTATTTTCATATGCAAAGCCCAGATTTAAAAGAGAAAAAGAGAACAAGAAATTCTCAGGAGGTAAAATGAAAAGGGTATTCAAAGATGGATGAGGAACTTCTGGTAAAGATGCAGGCATAAGTAGATACACTTCACCTCCTTGCACAACCCAAGAAAAATTGCAACTCACCTCAAAACATAAAACAAACAGAACTGCCAGAAAATTGAACTGTATGGAAGTCCGACAACCAAGGATTTAAAGAAACTACATTCATCTAGATGTGTAGGAGGGACAGAGACCCAGAGTCAGGGTGGAGAGGGCATGGTGAGACTCAGAGAGGCAGGAGCAGTGGTGATGGACTGGGTGGCCCATATGTATGTGTGGTGGATACAAATTGGAGGGATACCTTGGGAGTGAGTGGCCTCAGCCCCAGGCCAGACCACACAGCCCAGGGTTCCAGCACCAGGAAGATAAAGCCTCATAAATTATGGCTGCAAAAACCAGTGGGAGTTGGGATGGTGAAAGCAACTTTTGCTTTCTCAGGAGAGTCCATTTAAAGGGTCCACAAGGACAGGAAATTTTGAAAAATGAAGAATCTCTATTGTTCTATTCAATATCATGTACTGTAATTATTCCTAATATTTTGCCCATTACACTTAGTACTTAAGAGATCCTTTTTTTTTTCCCCTGAATAAAATGATGCCAACAACAAGAAATCATTTCTCTTTCATTTCTTAATTTTTTCCACAGATATTTTTAGAACTTCCTTTCCCAGAAAAAAAGAAAATTGGTGTCACCATTTGAATAGTGTGTATTCTGCCCCAAACAGTTATGCAATTCAGAAATGTAATTTGGGACATTTTTATTGGTATTTTAAAGATATATATATATAATTAGTAGTGCTGCAGGAAACATGGGTCATGCACAAGACTACCACTGCAACCATAGCTTTTCTTTTTCTTTCTTTTTTTTTTAAAGATTTTTATTATTTTTATAGATAAGGGAAGGGAGGGAGGAAGAAAGTGAGAGAAACATCAATGTATGGTTACCTTTCACCTGCCTCCAGCTGCAGACCTGGCTGGAGACCTGGCTTACAACCTGGTTATGTGCCCTGGCTGGGAATCAAACCAGTGACTTTTGGGTTCACAGGCTGGCACCAAACCACTGAACCTTTTCTATGTACTTCACATCAACTGTTACTCTTTCAGAATCATTATTAACATATTTAATGTTTCAGAGTTCACTATAATTTTTAGTTTGGGAATAGTAAATAGAATTTTTAAAGTAAGTAAAGTGATATGTATATATTGAAGAACTTAAATACTTTTCATTTGGTGGATTGGTAGTCTTACCCCTTTAAAGTAAGGTAGAATTCAGGCCTAAATGGAACAGACATCAATTTAATTGTGGATCCTTAGAAACTGTTACCTATGTGGGTAATAGAGCTTAAATTGAAATTGATGCTGGAAAGTCATAAATGCTTATTGAAATCTGTATCAAAGAAAGTAAATAAAATCACTCACAGAGGTGGAAAAAATGACGAGTAAAAAAAAGGGTCAAGTATAGAAACCTATAGAAAAATAGCATTTAAGGGTCAGATATTTTAATAACAGACCAAGAAAAAACTAGAAAAAAACATTGGAGTAGATTCAATACATAGATGATTTTGCCTGTATTATCTCATTTTTATTTTTACAAAAAAAAACACATGATGACAAACACAGCAGGTAATTTTGCCAATATTTTACAGAAAATAAACTGAGAGATTAAATTATTTAAAGCTATGTGTTGAAGATAATGCAATGAGGACTTAAAAGCAATATAATTCTCTTCCACAATGTCAGCAATGTTACATTATTTATTTATTTTTTTGTTAAAAACCTCTCCACTATTCTATGCCACATTATTACAAATGTAATGTTACATTGATAGATAAGTTGGCTTTTGATAAAAAAAAAAGTCCATTAATCAATTTTTTCATGGCATAATTAAAACATATCAAATGCTGTGGTGCCCATTGGTGAATTGCTATTTAAATGCTAGAAGATATCACTGTTTGGGGCTGCTATATATTACTTCAAGACTTCCACTGTACCATCCATCATCCTGTTCCATATAATGAAAGGTGAACCATTTTACTGTGAGAATAACTACATAACATCACTTCAAAGCCCTAAGCCAGAGTTGAACGATGGCAATTTCTACACCTTTTTGTCAGTCCTGAACTCTATAAATCACTATGTCGTTTCAGAAAACATCAAGCAATAATATACACAACTTTCAAAACTCATAGGTGGAAAATCACATTTTTTCCAATTATTTTAGTTGCAATAGTAAATCATGTACAAATGTCTCTCCTGTTTTCTTGTTTAAGGATGGTCTTTTCTCCTTAAAGAGAGTGTTTTCTATAATAGATTGTGTATTTTATTTTCTTAAAATTTTTGCATATAGCCTAATGAAGAAACCTCCATAATTTAGAGATTTTTTCAAATTATACATAAACCCAAGTCAAAGTATTGCATTTTAGCACATTGTTTCTGTTATGTTAACATAACGTAGTTCATAATAGTGCTTGTTCTGTCTATTGTGGATGGTATTAGAGGGCATACTATGATTAAACTATAAGTAAACACTGATAAGTAAGCAGGGTACTATGAAATAAGACCTAGGACTGATTTTTACATCCCTACCAGAAAAGAATTATGATGCCAGATTTAAAAAATCTTGGCCGAAATAACAACCTGCTGTTGTTTGACACTTAAAGCTATAAAATAGCCAATCCATCCTTTCTAAACCACATCAATGAAACATAAATACTTAAATGAAAGAGGTAAAAATAGCATCGGTGAAAGTAAACAGTATCAAAATACATAAACAAATATGATGGTTCAAATACAGAAGTGCTCTGCTTCTTTGCAATACAATGAAGAATATACACTCATTTGACAGCAGCTTGTGTCAGTTCTAGTAGGAGAGAACATTGCAGTCAGGAATGTAGGAAGCAGCAATCCCGCTCTGCAGTTGACTCTGTTGATCTTCTGTCTGGGATTGACTTTCCTTTCCTCCTAACAGAATCCAATTTTAATTGGAATTCTATGTGGATCCAGAAAAGTTTACTTACTCCAAAGTTAAAGTAGGTTCCATAAACATTAACCATGCACATCCCACTGATGGCTTAATAATAATGAAAAGTGACTACCGAAAGCTTAGCAATACACACCCCATAATAAATACACATGCTGTATTGTATTCTGTTATATTTTTAAGGACAAAATTAGTGGTTTAGTCCCAACTGTGTATTTCAATAATAGGATGGAGCATATTTCTAGTTTACATAAATCTATTCATTCTGCATGTTAAGAAGACTCCTGAGCAGTTGGAAATTGGCAGATGGAGAGCAGGTTGAGAGGGGAAGTTGGGATCAGATAAGGAATTCAAAAGAATGATGATAGAGAAGCTCAGTGAGCTCAGCCACATCAAAGAAAACTATAAACAACTCCAGGAGAACTACAAAAAACTCCAAGGAAGTTACAATGAACTTACTGAGAGCTACAGCAGCATGAAAAAGGATATAGAAACTATCAATAAGTGCCAGGAGGAAATGAAGAATGTAATTTCTGAATTGAAGAATACAGTAGAAGGAATCAACAGTAGGCGAGAGGAAGCAGAGGACCGGATCAGCGAGTTGGAGGATAATGTAGACAAAGACTCCAAGACAGTACAAGAAAATAAAAAAAGGCTGAACAAGAATGAAGAGGGGTTAAGAGAGCTGCAGGACAACATGAATGGTAACAACATCCATATCATAGGGATACCAGAAGGAGAAGAGAAACAAGGAATGAAAAACCCATTCAAAAAAGTCATGATAGAAAATTTCCCTAACATGATGAGTGAAAACGTTAATTAAGTTCAGGAAGCACAGCAGGTCCCAATGAGGATCAACCCAAACAGACCAACACCAAGGCACATTATTATTAAAATGGCTAATTTCAAAGACAAAGAGAGAATCCTAAAAGCATCAAGAGAGAAAAGACAACTAACTACAAAGGGGCTCCAATAATGCTATCAAATGATTATTCAACAGAAACAATTCAAGCCAGAAGGGAATGGCAAAAAGTATTTCAAGTAATGGTAAACAAAGGCCTGCAACTAAGAATACTCTACCCAGCAAGGCTCTCATTCAAGACAGAAGGAGAAATAAGGAGCTTCCCAGACAAAAAAAAGACTAAAAGAATACATCTCTACCAAACCAGCATTGCAAGAAATGCTAAAGGGTCTGCTTTAAAAATAAGTAAATAAATAAAATGAAGAAACAGAGAAAGCCAAAAAGGAATACAGACACAAAGGGAGAAAATGGCAATGAATAAGTATCAATCAATAATCGCCTTAAATGTAAATGGATTAAATGCACCAATCAAAAGACATAGGGTAGCCGAATGGATAAGACAACATGACGCACATATATGCTGTCTTCAAGAGACCCACCTCAGAACAAAAGATCGACACAGATTGAGAGTGAAGGGATGGAAAACTATATATCAAGCAAATGGACATGAAAAAAAAAAAGCTGGAGTAGCAATACTTATTTTAGACAAAATAGATTTTACAATGAAGGACATAAAAAGGGACAAAGATGGACATTTCATAATACTTAAGGGAACAATCCATCAAGAAGAAATAACTCTGATAAACATATACACACCCAACATTGGAGCTCCAAAATATATAAAGAAAATCTTGGAAGATTTTAAGAAAGACATAAGACAGCAACACACTAATAGTAGGGGATTTTAATACCCCACTATCTACAATGGACAGATCTTCCAAACAAAAAATCCCCAGAGATGTTGTGGCATTGAACAACACTCTAGAGGAAATGGACCTAACTGATGTATACAGAGTCTTTTACCCCAAAGAAGCAAAATACACATTCTTCTCAAATGCACATGGATCATTCTCTAAGATAGACCACATGGTATGTCACAAGACAAGCCTCCACAAATACAGGAAAATGGAAATCATACCAAGCATCTTCTCAGATCACAATGGCTTGAAACTAGAAACCAATCTCAAGGGAAAAAAACAAAAATTCTCTAACTCATGGAGACTGAATAACATGCTTTTAAGCAATGAAGGGGTCAACAATGAGATCAAAGATGAAATCAAAAAGTTCCTGGAAACAAATGACAATGAACACACAACAGCCCCAAACCTATGGGATACAGCAAAGGCAATTCTCAGGGGGAAATTTATAGCAACATGGGCCTTCCAAAAAAGGTTACAAGAAGTTTATAAAAACGACCTAACCACAAAGCTGCAAGAACTAGAGGAGCAACAACAAACAAAGCCCAGAGAAAGTAGAAGGAAGGAAATCATCAAGATCAGAGCAGAACTAAATAATTCAGAGATTCAAACTACAATTCAAAGAATCAACAGGTCCAGGAGCTGGTTCTTTGAAAAAATAAACAAAATTGACAAGCCCTTATCCAGACTCATCAAGAAAAAGAGAGAGAGATGACCCAAATAAACAGAATCAGAACTAAAAGAGGAGAAATCACAACTGATACCTCAGAAATACTAAAGATTGTAAGAAATTACTACAAACAACTATATGACAAAAAATAGGACAACCTGGATGAAATGGACACATTTATGGAAATGTATAATCTACCAAAACTGAACCCAGAAGAAGCCTGAATAGGCGAATAACAACTAGTGAATTTAAAGAAGTAATCCAAAATCTCCCAAAGCGCAAAAGCCCTGGACCAGATGGCTACACAGGTGAATTTTACCAAACATTTAAAGAAGAACTAACTCCTATCCTTCTCAACCTATACCAAAAGATACAGGAAGAGGGAAGACTCCCAAACTCTTTCAATGAGGCCAATATTATTCTAATCCCAAAACCAGGACAAGACACAACTAAGAAAGAAAGCTACAGGCCAATATCTCTGATAAACATAGATGCTAAAATTCTCAACAAAATATTGGCCAACCGGATTCAGCAGTATATTACAAAGATCAAACACCATGATCAAGTGTGTTTTATCCCAGGGATGCAAGGATGGTACAACATTCATAAATCAATAAATGTAATACACCACATCAACAAATTGAAAGATAAAAACCATATGATCATATCAATCGATGCTGAAAAAGCATTAGATAAAGTGCAGCAACCATTTATGATAAAAACCCTTAACAAAATGGGAACAGAGGAGGCATACCTCAACATCATAAAGGCCATCTATGAGAAACCTGAAGCCAACATCATATTTACTGGATAAAAACTGAAAGCTTTCCCCCTAAGATCAGGAACAAGACAAGGCTGTCCACTTTCTCCACTTCTATTCAACATTGTCTTGGAAGTTCTAGCTAGAGCCATCAGAGAAGAAAAAGGAATCAAAGGTATCCAAATTGGAAAGGAGGAAGTCAAACTGTCATTATTTGCAGATGATATGATAGTGTACATACAAAACCCGATTGGCTCCACCAAAAACTTACTCGATCTAATAAGCAAATTTAGCAAAATAGCTGGGTATAAAGTCAATATCCAGAAATCAAAAGCATTTTTGTATACCAATAATGAAACAACAGAAATAGAAGCGAAAAAACAAATCCCATTTATCATAGCAACAAGAAAAATAAAGTACCTAGGAATGAACTTAACTAACGAGGTAAAAGACCTGTACTCAGAAAACTACAGAACAATGAAGAAAGAAATCAAGGAAGACACAAATAAATGGAAGCATGTACCATGTTCGTGAATGGGAAGAATTAACATCATTACAATGTCCATACTACCCAAAGCAATCTACATATTCAATGCAATCCCAATTAAAATACCAATGACAGACTTCACAGAGATAGAAAAAATAGTTCAAAAATTTATATGGAGCCAAAGACGCCCACGAATAGCCACACAATCTTGAGAAAGAAGAACAAGGTAGGAGGAATCACAATACCAGACTTCAAACAATACTACAAGGCTACTGTCATCAAAACAGCATGGTACTGGCCTAAGAATAGACATATAGATCAATGGAACAGAATAGAGAGCCCAGAAATTAACCCAGGACTCTATGGTCAACTAATATTTGAAAAAGGGGGAAGGAACATCCAATGGAGTAAAAACAGTCTCTTCAACAAATGGTGTTGGGAGAACTGGTCAGCAACATGCAAAAAGATAAAACTAGACCACCAAATTATACCATACACCAAAATAAACTCAAGATGGATAAAAGATTTAAACATAAGCAGTGCCACCATAAAGGTCCTGGAGAAAAATATATGCAGTAAACTTTTGGATATCCTACGCAGAAATATGTTTACTGACACTTCACCAAGGGTAAAGGAAATAAAAGAATAAATCAACAAATGGGACTATATCAAATTGAAAAGTTTCTGTTCAGCTAAAGAAAATATCAGCCAAATTCAAAGGGAACCACTGTGTGGGAAAACAATTGCCAATGATCCTCAGACAAGGGTCTGATCTCCAAAATATATGAAGAACTAATGCGACTCAACACCAGGGAGACAGATAGCCCAATTGAAAAATGGGCAAAGGACCTGAACAGACAACTTACTGAGGAAGATATACAAAAGGCCCAGAGGCATAGGAAAGAATGCTCAACATCACTAGTCATCAGAGAGATGCAAATTAAAACCACAATAAGATATCACCTCACACCTGTCAGAATGACAATCATCAACAAATCAACAAACAACAAGTGTTGGCGAGGATGTGGGGCAAAGGGAACCCTCGTGCACTGTTGGTGGGAATGTAGGCTGTTGCAGCCACTGTGGAAAACAGTATGGGGTTTCCTTAAAAAACTAAAAATGGAACTGCCTTTTGATCCAGCAATTCC
The DNA here is from genome assembly GCA_004026585.1 of Noctilio leporinus. Classification (NCBI taxonomy): domain Eukaryota; kingdom Metazoa; phylum Chordata; class Mammalia; order Chiroptera; family Noctilionidae; genus Noctilio; species Noctilio leporinus. The sequence goes on along the minus strand of PVIW01000003.1, from coordinate 165,122 downwards.
ACTACTTGGACTATACCCAAAGAATCCTGAAACACCAATTCACAAGATCCTATGTACACCTATGTTCATAGCAGCACTATTTACAATAGCCAAGTGCTGGTAACAGCCTAAGTGCCCATCAGTGGATGATTGGATCAAAAAAACTTTGGTACATTTACACAATGGAATTCTATATAGCAGAAAGAAAGAAGGAACTTGTACCCTTTGCAACAACATGGATGGAACTGGAGAGTATTATGCTTAGTGAAATAATCCAGTCAGGGAAGGACAAATATCATATGATCTCACCCATTACAGGACAATAATGAACAAAACTAACAACAAGCAAAATAGAACCAAATATATGAATGCAGTGAATAGGCCTTCAGTGGTCAGGGGGCAAGGGGTTGGGGGGAGGGGGGAGGCAGAGGCAAGAAAGGGGAGCAGCTTAGACAAGAACCTAGTATAAAGGAACCATGGACATGGGCAACAGGTGGGATTGACTTTGGGGGGAATGGGTGGGTGGGGTGGGGGACAGAGGGGAGCAAAAAGGGATGGATGTAATACAACAACAATAAAATTTAAAAATAAATAAATAAAAAAAGAAGACTCTCACTTTGCATTGTTATAAATAATAGTGTCATTGAAAATACTGGTGTGCCAAACACATTTAACCTGTATTAATTATTTCTTTGGCAAATTTGTATACATGAAATTGAATGGACAAAGTCTTTCATTTAAAATTCTTTAAATGTAGAACTGCATCCCAAAATTTGCTAACACTAGAAATAAGTGTTTAATAAATGTTTTGAAATTTTGAAAATCAACATTTATATTTCCTTTTGTTTTTCTCAGTAGTTAATAACTTTTAGTTACAGGCTTATAAGTTCCACTAGCACATAATTGAACCATATGCCAAAGTCAAAATGAGATATCTGAAGTTGAAATTTAAATTTTTGAAAATGCAATAACACCAGAGCACTCATTTTAAATAATGCAAAAATTTCAGTGGGCATTTGAAAAATTAATTGCACATGAATATTTAGGTCAGTATATTGAATTGGCCAAAATGTTCATTTTGTTTTTCCCATAAAAGGGCTCTAGTAGAGTTTAGTTGTCTTTAACTTCATTTGAAACAATTTTGTGAAGATTATGTTGTGACAGCTGTCATATCAGTGTGTATATTAAAAATACCTGATCAAAATAGGTGACTTTTTATGTCACCATTTTAATATTAAAGATGCAAGAAAATATGCATTTTCAGCATATTATGCTTTATTATTTGAAGAAAGCTAAAAATATAAGTGAAACACACAAAAACCGATTTGTGCAGTGTATGGAACAGCAACTATGACTGATTGAATATGTCAAAAGCGGTTTGCGAAGCTGTTGTTGAAGATTTCATGCTGGACGAAATTCCACGGTCAGGTACATTGGTTGAGGTTTATAGCAATCAAACTGAAACATTAATTGAGGAAAATCAATGTTATACTACATGGGAGACAGGTAACATACTTAAAATATCCAAATCAATGAAGTTGATGAGAATGAAAAATTTGTTAATTATTTTACAGGAAAAACTAAGTGGACTTTTTGGTCAACCTGATACTATGATAGTAGTAGTAGTCATTCCCAGGACAATGCTTCTGGCATTGCCCTATGCTGTGTTCTCCAATACAACAGAAACATGGCTGTTCAAATTTACTTAAAGAAAATTAAAAAATGCATCCCTCAGTTTGAGTTGCCGTATTTTAATTGCTTAATAGACTCATTTTTCTAATGGCTACTCTATGAAATAGTACACAGATAGAATGTTTCCATCATTAAGGAAAGACATATATTTTTTTAAGAGTTTATTTCATCATTTCTAGAAAGAGGGGAAGGGAGAGAGGCAGAGAGGGAGAGAGACATCAATGTACGGCTGCTTTTCACCTGCCTCCAGCCACAGATCTGACTGGAGACCTGGTTTGCAACCGTGTTATGTGCCCTGGCTGGGGAATCGAACCTGTGACCTTTGGGTTCACAGGCTGGTGCCTTATCCACTGCGCTACCAGCCAGGTCAAGGAAAGACATATTAAAGAGTGTTTCAAAAACACTTAGCTCCCCCTTCTTTTATTTTCCCATTCTTACGTTCCAGTAAATAAATAATTTAGGCCTTAGTGCTTTCCAGACACTGGGATTTGGTAATGAACAAAACAAATCCCTGTTCTCATACAGCTTGCCTCTGTTTTACACAGATAAGTACTTTAAAGAAACTGAAATAGTAGGGTGACAGTAAGTGACTTAAAAAGGTATATGAAGGTTAGTGTGGAAAAGTCCAGCCAGTGTTAATATAACAAGAACAGCTTGTGCAACATTGACATAACCTGGCAGCCAAGGAGAGTGGACTGGAATGCACATGAATGAAAAATGACAACTTCACTGTACTTGTCAGTGGGAGCAGTAGATGCTGTTGCATGAGCTGTGTACTGTGTGGCCGTCACATTCAAAATGACTAAACAAGTAGAGCAATGACTCTGCATTAAATTTTGCATTAAGCTTGAACATTCCTCCATGAAAACTATTAGGATGACTCAGGAGGCTGCAGTTATGGGCACCTGGTGATTGGCAGCTTTAGCACAACAATGCTCTCACTCACACGTCATGTCTTATCCACAGTTCTTTGGCAAAGTAGCAAATCACCCAGGTGACTCAGCACCCCTACAGCCCAGATTTGGTGCCCTGTGACTTCTGGCTTTTCGCAACACTAAAATAACCTTTGAAAGGGAAGATGTTTCAGACCATCGATGCAATTCAGGAAAATACAATGGACAGCTGATGACGATTGGGAGAACTGTGTGAGTTCCAAGGTACCTACTTTGAAAGGGACTGAGGCATCATTGTCCTATGTGCAATGTTTCTTGTATCTTGCATCTTCTTCAATAACTTTCTCTATTTTTCATATTACATGACTAGATACCTTCTCATCTGCATATAGAGAACTTTGCCGCCCCCTTCCCTTATCTCTTTGTTCTGGTATCTTCTCCTTCCTTAAAAAAGTCTCTGCTTCCGATGAGAAGCAGTGATGGGCTTTGTGACATGAGTCCCCCCATCCTCCCAGGAGATGGGCTTTGAAATATGAGTTCCCTATCTTCCAGATGGCTGGCATCTGCAAATAAACCACTTTCCTTTACATCAGCACCTGCTTCTGGAGTATTGTTTTTCATAGCAGCAGGCAACCTGCTTTTGGTTACATGCCTGCCACCCAAAGTCAAACCACCTTCTGTCACTATACACACCACACTCTCTACCCTTCACTACACCTCTTCCCCTTTCCTTCTGGTAACCATCACACTGTTTCTGTGTCTAGCAGGTTTTGGTTTTATTGTTTGATTATTTTTTTACTTTCAGTTTTATATCCCACATATGAGTCTTAGAGATTTTATGAATTTGACTACAAAGGCAAGAAGTAAAAGCAAAAATAAGTAAATGGTACTATATCGAACTAAAAAGTTTCCACACAATAAAAGAAACCACGGGGTTAATATCCAAAATAAATACAATTCATACAACCCCTCTTCTGGGTATCTACCTGAAATTCTAAAAACATTTAATCACAAAAATCTATGCACCCATATGTTCAATAATTATGTAAAGTATCTACTAAAGTCTCTTATAGAAATAAAAACAAATATTTTCAGAAAATGAAGTAATAAAGGATTAGTGTATGTAGCTACAGGCAAAAAAATAATAGAAGGCAAGAATGAGCTATGTAATGGCTTTCCTGTGTGTTATAGAGTAAAATCATAAACTAATAAAAAATGCTGCTTCATTTGAAAGCCATTTAAACCCTTGATCCAGGATAAAGGAGAAACAGGAGTAGGTGCACAAATGTGTAAGAACAGAGGAATGCCTGGGCAATTTAACTAGAAATGGATGTAAACAAATCAAAAGTATAATACTTTGAAAAATCAACCTGGAAAACTTAAAAATTATATGAATAAACCTGTTTTATTAAATTTATCTACAGAACATAAAACAATTTCTTAAATTAATACATGCAAAAATCATCTAATTCTAGAATAAAACCCTAATTTGCCAAACATATAAAACATATAATTAATTAGCATTTTGGTGGGTTTTTGTTTGTTTGTTTTTACTTTTAAAATATACAACACAGAATGCATCAGGATTCATTCTTCTAGGTAGAAATTACTAATAGTAGTCACTAACAGTGGGCTTTAAGGATCAATTTTGACTATACCATCTGTCAGCTATGCAAACTGGTAAACTTAAAGGTCTCCTTTTACTCAAACAAACAGACAAAACCTGCCAGAAGTAATAGTGCCTACTTTTGGGAGGCAGAATTTAATAAAGTGGTATTTTTAGATCCTTTTCTTGTATAGTTCTAATTATCCCTTATGCTATTACAAAATGATATATTACATCATATTATTCATTATACACAGACACTCACTCTCTTACATAAATACTAGTAAAACATCTCTCAGAACAATCATCCATTGATGTACACATTATGGTGTTGTTTTTTATTAATTCATTATTTTTAGAGAGAAGGGCTGGGAGGGAGGAAGAAAAGGAGAAAAATATAAATTTATGGTTGCCTTTCACCTGCCTCCAGCTATGAACATGGTTGGAGACCTGGCTTGCAATTTGGTTATGTGCTCTGACTAGGAATCAAACCAGCAAGCTTTGGGTTCACAGGCTGGCATCATTCTACTGAGCCACCAGCCAGGGCTGTACTGGGTTTTAAGTATTGTGAACAAATATACTTTTAATTGTATTTATCTGAGCTTTATTAACCCTAAGTAAAAAGTGTTCAAACATTTTATTAAAGCCCTGGCTGGTGGCTCAGTGGTTAGGTGCCAGCCTGTGAACCCAAAGGTTACTAGTTAGATTTCCCAGCCAGGGCACATAACCAGGTTGCAAGCCAGGTCTCCAACCAGGTCTGTGGCTGGAGGCTGGTAAAAGGCAACCATACATTGATGTTTCTCTCCCTTTCTGCCTCTCTCCCTTCCCCTCTATCAAAATAATGAATAACATCTTAAAAAAATAAAAAGTGTTCAAACTGACCAAAACTCCAGTTTCTATACTTCTCTGGCCCCCACATCTTACTGTGTCTCCAAAGATAACTAAAATGAATTTTATGATTAGCATTTCAAAGCCAATAGTTATTGTTTGCAGGCCAACAGAAACAAGAAGCATTTTGTGCCAACAGAATCATCCTAGTTGGGGGAATTTCCAGTTCTGGGACGTCAGCACAATCTGAGCATATAGCGTACTAAAGCAAGTATAAAAGAAATTCTAATTCTCTGGTAGGAGGGTAAAGGCTTCCTAAATCCAGCATTGGTTTTGTTAACAAGCATTGTTATTGGTCCTGCAGATTGTAAATTAAGCAAGCACAAACTGTATCTCAAATCTGAAACCTTCTTCCACTTCTCAAAGGACACTTCGAAGATATTGTGAAAGTTCAAGAGGAAAAATTTTGCATGTCAGGCAAACTGATGATCACTATTAGCGGTGATGGGAAAAATGTTAGGTATGCAAGGATAATCAAGGGAAAAATGTAAGTTAATTCAACCAAGACTATAAATGACTTTCAGATATTCTTTTTTTCTGCAAATTATCTTCCAGAACAATCCATTGTTCCTATGGATGGTTTTTCTCATTCTTTTTTGTCATGAGATGATACAATATTCAAAATATTTAATATGTGGTCATAACCTACCATTCTGAATTTTGAGAGCATATGTAGCATCTCCCAGAGACAACAGTTCTGATTATAATAACTACCACTTAAGTTGAAATAAATTTATTTTACCATATTCCAGCTATTATTTTGGCTAATTCTAGTAAATTTTAAAATATTTCCATTTTGCTGTAAACAAAATTATGACACACAGAAGTTGAATTCTAGAAAAAAATGTGGCAGTTCCCATGATTCTTTATTTAAATTTAAATTATTTTTCTAAATAAAAGTAAATTGTACCTACATTGCATAAAAGTGATGTATCTATAGATAATGCTGACTAGTATAGTTCTGAGAAGAGACTCCTATATAATATTCTAAAAATCTACCCCAGTAAAAGATCTGTATTAATAAGCTCTATTCCTACTGATAGGTGAGATATAAAATATAGATCTTTTCTGCTAACCTCAGTAAAGCTTGTGAATCAAGGAATGCTCGAATCAATTTTATTATCAGCAGTAGTTGATAAGAATTAATTACTGTTTGTTGAACAAATGGCAATGCCTCAGTGACTAAAACATTGTTAGTCTGTTTAAATCTCAGACCTATTGTAACTGTTTTATTTCCACTGATACATATCAGTTTAACCATCTTAATAGTTTTTGATGTCATTAGTATAAAAACAAACCCCAAGCCAACAATAATTGTACTAGAGCAAGTAATACTCAAGTAGCACAGATAGCACTTTTAAATCTGTAATGTGGGCCTCTTTGGTCAATAGGTTTAAGAATAATTACTACCCGTAGATTCTGTCAATGAGCAAGTCATTTATCTTTTATAAGGGTAAATGACTTAACAATTCTCCTCATTGCCAAGTCAGGAAACAAAGGGATTCTTTTAGAAATAAAAATAGAGTACATGGTGAAAAAAAAAACATTCATTTTTAGGTTTTAATACAAATTTAAGAATTCACTTCAAATAGCATAAAAAAGTATGTTTAGTAATAAATTTCACAAAAAAAGTGTAAGACTTCTCTACATTGAAAACCACTAAATATTGTGAAAATACTTAAAACTAAAGAAATGTGCCAAGTTTATGGATTGTAAAAGTTAATATGAAAATGTCCTCTATTCTACCTAAATGGATCTAAATAGTAAATGTAATTCCAATCTCATAATTAGAATGATTTTAAGGAAACTGACATGTTAATTTTGAAACTTAGACTTTAGAAAATAAAAAGTAACTATAGTAGCAAAGCAGTATTTTAAACAAGAACATAAAAGAACATACATAGCTAATTGTTTGAGGATAATGGGACTCAAGAGAATATTTTCAATAAACAAGGTTGCAAATGTATAGATTTGGCCACAAAACGAAAAAATAACTTGAAGATGTAAACATAAGACTAAATGTTTTGAGATGTGTAAATGAAAATGTGGGATAATTTCTTCATGACTAAGGGTTAGTCAGATAATTTGAAAGGTGACACACAAAGGACTAAATACAAAGGTGACACACAAAGGACTGAACACAAATAAAAAAAAAAAATAACAACTTGATTTTAGGATGACCAACCATCCAAGTTTTCCTAGGACTTTTCTGATTGAACACTGAGATTTCTATTTTCCAGAAAACCTCTTTGTCCTAAGCAAACCCAAAATGTTACTTACCCTCATCTGCCCATCAGACATTAAAAATTGTAAATACAGTCAGAAAGAAGACCTGTATCTAGAATATGCAAAATTTCAGGAAATATAATAAGCATCCATGCCCTTGTTGGGGGGCTCAGCAGATAGGTGCCAGCCTGCAAACCCAAAGGTCGCTGGTTCAATTCCCAGCCAGAACACATAACCAGGTTGCAAGCCAAGTCTCCAGCCAGGCCCATAGCTGGAGGCAGGTGAAAGGCAACCATACATTGATACTCTCTCCCTTTCTTCCTCCCTCCTTGCCCTGCTCTCTGAAAAATAATGAATAAAAAATAATGAACAAAAGCATCCAAACAACTTAAAAATAGGGAGTATGCTGGAAAGACATTTCAGAAATAGATACAGGTGACTCCGGCACTTCTATAGCATGGTTTTGCTCTAATGTGGTTTGAGAATTGGGGAAAACCCTCATACAACGTAGCACCCTAGAACATGGTTTCATTCTAACATGGTTTGAAAATTAGAGAAATCTCAACACAGAGCATAGCAGAATACAGCCCTGGCTCGATTCCCAATCAGGGCATATAACCAGGTTGCAAGCCAGGTCTCCAGCCATGTCCATAGCTGGAGGCAAGTAAAAGGCAACCATACATTAATGTCTCCCTTTCTTCCTCCCTCTCTGCCCTTCTCTCTAAAAACAATGAATGAAATCTTTTTAAAAAAATGAATAAAATATTTTTTTAAAAGTACAGGACAGAAGTTAAGATAATGTTGAAGGGGAGTTTAGAGGATGAATATATCTTGTCAAAAAAAAAAATGCCCTTCATTAATGGTGCTTAGTAATGATGACAAAGAAAACACTTTAATACATATGAATATGTGATACTTTTGGTGCAAATTACTTTAATAATTATATTTATCTTAATTATAAAAATATAGCAATTTAAAATTTTTGGAACCTAACCCCCTAGTTGTTTGTTTTGTGTAACACAAATTTGCATAAGACAGCATCTTTTAGGAACCTAACAACCATTTTATACAGGAGTTGTGAGTATATGTGTGGCCTCTTGGCACACTCTTGGCATAAATAGGTGTTCAATAGCATTAATAATCAGGGAAATACTAATTAAATTAAAAGTGAGATACCACCACATACCATCAGAATTGCTGAACATTATATTATTAACAATACTACATTTGGGGGGATGATGTGAGGTAACATATAGTCTCAGAATTGTTCCTGAAAATTAAAATGCTACAACCACTTTGAAAAAATACTATTCATGTTTTTATAAAATTAAACTTGCTCTGTGACAAACCAATTTTATTTCTCAATATATAAAATGTTTTAAAATATCTGCACAAAAGACTTTTCCAAAAATAAACTTCATTGCTAATAACCAAATAATAGAAATAATGTAAATATCCATCAGTTGGTAAATAAGAAAACAAATCATGGTATGTTCATAATACAAAATACCCTTTAGCAATAAGGAATGAATTATTGATGCATACAAAAGCACGCATAGATTGCAAAACGTCCATGTTGAATGCAAGAAGTCAGACACAAATAATATAATTTAATATACATTCATATGACTTTAAGTAAAAGGTTAATCTATAGTGATAGAAATCAGAACACAGGCTTTGACTGTTGAGGAGAGGTCTGACCGGAAAGAGATGACGAAAATGTTACATTCTTTATTTGCTGTAACATGGGTATCATAGGTGTATAAATGCATATAAACTTATTAATTGTCCATTTAAAATCTGTGGATTTTGCAGTATTTGAATTTTACCTAATAAAATTTTATTACAAGTATTATTTTATTGACTGAAAAATTCAATTGATCTCTATACTACTTAGGGTTGATCTTAGAAATAATTAAATTATTCTGATTAGGCCATAATTCTAATAATTACAATAAATGAGTATGAAATCCCTGAACATATATTATCAAAGAACATAAAGGTTTCCTAACTGAAGTTGAATGTACTTCAAGTTAAAAAAAAAAAAGTGGGAATCAAAATAAATTTTCATTGTTGCATTTTTATGGCATATTTTTATAATACTGTTTTTTGGTGTCTGGTTATTTATCTTTGTTTTTAACAAAATAATTCAACTTCCAAAATGTTGCATGAACCAGTTTAAATTTCCAAAGAACGTCTTGTTATCAATTCACTTTTGCAACAGTAGTTGTTAATTTGTGCTAGAGTTAAGTAAATCCATTTCTGAGTATGAGCATCTCTCCCAAACCTCCATTATACTGAGATAAAAGTATCTGATTCTCTTTTCAAAGATGCTTCATACAAAAGCTACATTGTAGAAAAACTGAAGTACACATTTGAATAAAATACTGAGTGTACATAGTGTTATAAAGATAATTTTCAGCTTGTGATAGATGTAACTAACTTTTTAATTTTTGTATCTTTGTTAATTTTTATTGGATTTAAATATAAATGATATACTCAGTTGCATTTTTAATATTTTTAGAATTAAAATATAATATTCAAACATATTGAAAGCATAATGTTTCAATATTAGAGCAATATGTCTTCATTGAATTCTTTGTTAAATTTAAATAATTCCTATAAACATCAATGATATTCTGAAACTAATATTTCTATTGTAAATAATGAAATCAAGTTCCTGCATTCTTTATCAATGTCTTTTTAATTTTATATATTTTTATTTTAGTGACTTTTTTTAAGTGGATTCTATTGGCTGAAGTACAAGAATCTTTGAATTTTGGCATCTCATATTTTTAAATCCAGAGTACTCATTATGATAGAATGATTCAATAATCTGAATGGCACATTCTTCTTGATTTGTATATTTGTCTGAAGATAATTACATGGCCTGATTTCTTTTTCAACAAAACAAATTATATCTTCCTAATTTCAGTCTGTAGACAGCAAATCAAATAACTGTTTAGAGAGCTATTCATATTTACCTCTTTTTATGAGTTAATGTAAAGACAACGGTATATTGGAGTCAGGATAAATCTGTGTGCACAGATATTCCTGTTTTCTGTTATTTAGCCATTGATCATATGGGATTATATAAAGTAAGATAGATGTAAGGGAAGTTTAATTCCAAAGCTAGCAATTCAGACTTTCATTATTTATCATTTCAATGCTCTTGTCTTTTAAACAATTAGAAAATTACTTCTCAGCCCTGGCTGGTGGCACAGTGGATAAGGAGCTGGCTTGTGAACCCAAAGGTTGCTGGTTCAATTCCCAACCAGGGCACAAAACCAGGTTGTAAGCCAGGTCTCCAGCCAGATCAGCAGCTGGAGGCAGGTGAAAGGCAACCATACACTGATGTTTCTCTCACTTTCTGTCTGTATCCCTCCCCCTCTCTCTATAAATAATAAATAAAATCTTTTAAAAATTCTTAAAAAAAATTACTTCTCCAACAAACAGGTACTCACTACACATGAAACACATAAATCTCAATGCACTAAATTTAATAATATGTTTGTTCACAACAAACTACCCCCTAACTATGCCTCTCAAATTTTGGATTTTCACATAAAAAGCAACAAAACCACCTCACAATAAAGTAAACTTTGCCCCTTAAGCATATAGATATTGAGAGAAAATAAATTTATGGTGGAGAATTCTGTGACTAAAAACTGGTTTCGAAAAATTCCTAGCTTCTTCAGGGTAAAATATTATTTACTTGGCTTATTAATCTTCAAGAAGTTTCATATGTGTACATGTGTGATATGTATATGTGTATACTTTGTGTATATAAAGTCTATCCAGAAGTTATTCAGCCATATTATATGAAAACTAGAAACAGAGCCCTGGATGGTGGCTCAGTGGATAGGCACTGGCCTGTGAACCCAAAGGTTGCTGGTTCGATTTCCAGCCAGGGCATATAACCAGGTTGCAAGCCAGGTCTCCAGCCAGGTCTGTAGCTGGAAGCAGGTGAAAGGCAACTATACATTAATGCTTTTCTCCCTTTTTCTTTTTTCTCTGCCCTTCCCTCTAAAAACAATGAATAAAATCTCTTTAAAAATTATTAAGAAAAAAACTAGAAACATAGACATTTATTGAAGAAGATATAAGCTACAAGACACATTGTACATAGGACAATGATGTTTCAGTCCCCTTCAAAGTTGACACTTTGGGACCTCACACAGTTCTCCCAATCACCATCAGCTGCCCTGTCATATTTTCTTTAATCTCATCCATTGTCTGAAATCCCTTCCCTTTCAAAGGAGATTTTAGTTTTGGGAAAAGCTAGAAGTCTTAGGGCACCAAGTCTGGGCTATAGGGGGGCTGAGTCACCTGGGTGATTTGACATTTTGCCAAAAAACTGCATGAGAAGTCATACATGAACAGGTGTGTTATTGTGATGAAGCTACCAATCACCAGTTGCCCATAGCGGTAGCCTTTGGAATCATCTGCAGTTATGCTGTTTGCAATATTTAAGTGTAATGTTATTGATATGGTCGGATATGTATATATCATTTTATAGTTTATTTTCTCACTGGCCTTTTGTATTTCTAATGTTTCTCATTTTCTGTCTTTTGGGGAATATTTAAATATTATTTAGTATTTTATGTACATTTATGTATTATCTCTGGGTGTGCATTTTGCATGACTATTCTGGGATATTATACATGTTTACTATTTCAATATCTACTTACAGTTAATATCTTACAATTTCACATTCAAAATGTAGAAATGTTAACAGTATACAGATGTTATTACTGCAACTACTTGTTGTAGCTTTCATATATATGTTACGCCTGTATAGAATTAGTTCCACTAGACTATATTTTTTGCACTTAACTATTGCATACATTTTTTAAAACTTGAGAGAAGAAAAATAGTTTGTCACATTTATTCATACATTTGCAATTTATGTTGCTTATTTTTTTATTTCTGGAGGTTTTAACCTGTGGTATTTTTCTCCTTTCTGAGAAATGCCTTTCAGTATTTACTTACAGCAGGTCTGCTGACAACAAATTCTTTCAACTTATTTCATCTGAAGATATTTTTATTTCACTTTTCAGATGGATATTTTCAATGGATATAGAATTGTTTTCAATTAGCATCTAAAAATGCCTTCTGGATTCTATATTTTCTGGTGATACATCTAATTTCATTCAAATCATTGTTCCCATGTACATATAATTTATCATTTTCCTCTAAATGCTTACAAGATTTTTATTTCCATATCTTTATTCTGATACACTGAGGATAAATTCTTTTGAAATTACCTTGTTTGAATTTAACTGAAGCACTTGGTTATTTAAATTTATATTTTCTGTCTAACTTAGAAAGTGCTCATCCTTGGGTTTTCTTTCTTTTCTTTTCCTTTTTTCTTTTTTTTTTTTTTTTTGGTCTAATTTATGGTCTCTTCCTCCTTTCTGAAAGTCTTAGGACATAAGTATTTGACTGTTTGATATTATCTACCCTCAAAGATCCCTGAAGCTCTATTAATTTACTTTAAATGTTTCCCCCATCTCCTACAAATTGGAAGATGTCTTCCTGGTTTATTTTAAAATTCCCTCACTCTTATCTTCATTCTGCTATTAAGCCCTTTCGGTGAATTTTTCTTATTGTAATTTTTTGTTATAAATTTTCCATTTGGTTATTTCTTGACTTCTTCAGCTGAGATTTTCTATTTGTTTCAATAGCTTTTGTTATTTATTCTTGGAGCATATTTATAATACGGACATGTGAATCTCAGGTTTGACATCAACTGATTTTCTTTCCTGCTAAGGGTTTGTCAGATGTCCATGGTTCTTTATAGGTTGTGTTAGCCAGGTTACAAGAAGCCACTGTGTACCTTGCTCCTGATATTCAACCTATTGTTTAGTCCCTTATTATAGTGTACTGGGAGCAATCTGACCAACAGATTGCAGCAGAGTAGAGGTAGTTTATTCTTAAAGTTATAATACAACTGTGGTTTCTATGCTGCACACATTCTCTCTCCCTTCCTCTTGGGTCATTCACTCTGAGAGAATGCACTTGTCTTGTCATGAGCAGCTCTATGGAGAGGTCCACAGAGTGAGGACCTCAAGCTCTCTGCAAACAACATCATGTGCATGGGTATGGAGCTTTTATTCTCAATTGAGCCTTAACACAGCATCCCTGGCTGACAGCTTGATTACAGACTGATGAGAGACTCCATGCTCTCGCTCCCTCCCCTCCCCTTAGATCAGAAAGAGAAGGCTCATCTGGAGTTTTTCATGTCTGAGTCAGCTCACAGTTGATGGATTCATGCTGCCTTTGAATCAAGGCCAGGTGATACAGAGGAAAAATACAAAGAAACTCTCTGTCAGATCATTTGTACCTTGAGCACTGGTTTCTTACCCAATCTGTCTGGTATTTACTTTTCAGGGTACTAAGATAGGGACTCCCTTCATTCTGTCCATGAATTTTAGTTGAAATTGATGATGGAAGTTGAGTGAAGTGTGCTTTTCAAAATGTTACTGGAGTTTTATTTGTTAATTTGGTACTTTGATTTTAACAGTAGAGTGGCATCTTTAATAGCAGAACCATACAATAAACAGTAAGTGATTCTAATACACTACTGGCATTTCTGAGGCAGAAGAGTAAGAAGCTAGGAAAATTTCTGGGCAAGTGGAATGGGGAAACTGAGACAAGAAAATTAAACATGGCCAAACAATTTGAACAACATAGAGCCTGCTAATGAATCGCAAGACCGTATCTTCCCCAACCAAGGACACATGAGAGCAAGTGGTTCATACCTCTCTTCCCTAACCAGAGAGAACATAACTTAAATCACAGGGAAAATAGAGAACAGAAACCCAACTCAGGCCATCTGTGCCAGCTAAATCCAAGAACAGATGAAGTCAGGGAGACAAATAATAAAAATCCCACGGAGCCAGACAGACGCAAGGTAAAATTGAAACAATAAAACAGACCAAAGAATCATCCTATATGCTCATTTTGATGCATCACCATATTTGAAAATGCACCTGGAAAACTGATGGATATTCTGCTGAAACCCTCTCCTAAGATTTTCACCCACAGGAAAGAGATAACCCCCCAAAACAAAGGATATCAGCACCGGCTTGCTGACAAGGTCATTCTCCTTCTGGGCATGGATGTTTGCTTCCTCCTAAACTCTAAGGGTCCCAAGGGGAGTTGCAGCGAGCAGAGCAGTAGGCAGCAGTAACCTGCCCCATGCTTACCCTACCCCACCTTCAAGGTCCTCTTTCTCTCTGAATACCCAGTGAGTTCAAAGCAGCCCGACCTCACCTCATTTTTGTCCCTGTTGACCTTCACTTCCCACTGAGCTATGAGTGGCCCCATCCTGGCTCATTCCTTTCCTATAACATTTCTAGAGAGCCAAAGCAGAGCCCCATCTAGGCTCTATCCTGTTACTATTTCCTTTGTTTCACTGCTTTAATCTCAAAACCACCTGGACTTGTGTTGGGAAACTTGCTACAACAAGTCAAGAACCAACACACTATAAGCCGGCCTGAGGCAGACTGGCTCCTGCCTGGACCCTGTCCAGTACCATTTCTATATTTATTTACAGAATATTTACAAATAGTATAGATAATTGCTCTAAAAAAACAGTAAAATTTTAATCAAACAATTCATATATCTATGTATGTCTGCTAATATAGTGGTTTTGTTTACCTCTCTAGATTTTGAGTTAAAGAATGCTATGTGTATAATCATCAGATATCTCAAACACAACTGAAAGAGAATTTTCTTAGCAAACTTTAATAAATTATAACACTACATAAGCTCTATAATACAACTAAAGCAAGTATTTCAATACAGAAGCTAATAAATTCTTTTTTTGCTCTGCATAATCACCCCTAAGTTACAATTTTTATAATAATAACATTAATTTATAAGATCTACATTATAATCTTTATATAGGTAGCTCAGACACGTAGTTTTCTGGCTGCTGTCACCTGCTCGATTAGTTTAGGTCTCTACATAGGAGAGACAGAATTTAGCACTTACAAAAATTCCAAAACACATTCATCCTCTCAAAAGTATTTCCCTATTGCTGGTTTTGGTGTGTGCTTGTGTATTTTTTGTTAGTTTCATCCTACAAAATTTCACCTGTAATCAGGAGGCTTTGGAGAAGCATGTTTTCTGTTGTCCTCTCTAGTGGAGATTATGGAGGGTTTTTTCCCCTTCTTTTCTCCTCTCTCTCATATTTTCTCATTTGAAATTTTAATATTATCTTCTAAAATTTTTAAGTTTCCATTTATCTACTTAAATCTTTCAAATATAGAATTTTCTAGAGTACTTCAAATACAAAAATCTTTGCCATTCTGTTATACATATATTTTTCTTCTTGACACATAAAGATGAAATCTACTTAATGGCTTTGGTTGTTTTCTGTGTATGTTAGCTACGACTTAAAATTGGATATTCTAGATAATAATTGTTATATTATGTGGTGCAAAATGCCTTGGAAATTGTAATAAATAAGAGCATATAAAGTGTACTGCTTCTCTTTGTGTCTCCTCTTTGGGGGCAAGACCATTTTTATCAATAGCTCTATGTAATCAACAGTGGCAAGCAATATATTTTAGGAATCCAAATTATATCATTTTATGTTACTTTTAAGAAGTCCCATTGCATTGTCCTAACATATGTATGTGTGTGCACAAAGATGAGCCACAAATGCACACAGAACTTCAACTGCATTTGTTTGAAAATTAAAAATGACCACATTTAAGAAGCTCTAGACTAGGTTTCCTTAAAAATCATCTTAAGTCACTCTGGAAACCCAAGAAACTCAGAAACTGTGACTGATCTTAAAATATGTCAGTGTTTAGCCATGGCTGGTGGCACAGTGGATAAGGCACCTGCCTGTTGCTGGTTCAATTCCCAGCCAGGGCACATAACTGGGTTGAAAGCCAGGTCTCCAGCCAGGTGCAAGGCTGGAGGCAAGTGAAAGGCAACCATACGTTGATGTTTCCCTCCCTCTCTTCCTCTCTCCTTTCCCCTCTGAAAAATAATAAATTAGTTTAAAAAATATGTCAGTGTTTAATATTGATTGCTCTATCTGCATCTCCAGTGTCTTTTAGAAACTTTCAGAAATGTCTATGGCTAACAGAGTATACAGTCTAAATTCTAAAGGGTATTTGCCATTATTTATAATTTGTGGAACATATAGCTAATAATATCTATAATCTTGGTAGTTCTAAGAATATCACAGTCTACACAGTGCAATTTAATGAGTATTGGCTGAAAGCCCTGTAAGTATAATATACCCTTTTTATTGCATGAATAATTTCCAAGAAAATGTCACTATCTCACATTTGAATCAGCTATAGTTCTCACTGAATATTTTATTGAAACTGTATAAATGCATTACTTATATGTAGGCAACTACTTAATTGCTTAAGAAAAATTTATAAAGAGTATTTGTTGAGAAAGCAGACAGATGCTTTTATTCTTTGTAGTTTATAAAACTATAATTTATTATTTATGATGCAGTTTAGAGAGGACCTAATTTCATTTTTGAGAGAAAAGAAGCACAGCAAGGGCATGAGAAGCTTGCCTGTGGTCATAAGGTCAATCCTTTTTCTTATTCCCAGTGTCATTTTCTATTCATATATGGCACAGTGTCAGATCTTTTTATATCCACAGTATCATTAGATTTTAAAATATTGATGTAACCTTATCAACTAAAGGGAGTATAGAATGCTGGCCCAGAGATTTCTCACTGTTTGTAACACTTCCCAGTAGGAAATTCAGCTCTACAACTACTGCAAGAAATTGTTCATAATGCTAGGTAAATAGTTCTCTACTCACTTGTGAGGGTAATTTCACCACTACCAAGCACCTGGCTCTCTAAATGAACTGATTCAAACAGAATAAAAAGATGTCATGGATCTTTGAATGTAGAAGCGAAGTAACTGATGAAAATCAATTATGTGTATATTGAATACTCACAGTAGGCAATCCTAGATGATATGAACGCATACAATAGGAAACAAGTACACTCAATGCTTATACATATAGGAGAATTTCTCTAAGAGCAGCAATGGAACTGATTAAAGTGTTCCACTTTCCACTGTATCAGATAACAACATGGACCAGATGATACATAAACAAAATCTAGAAATATAACCTAAAATATACCAAATCACTCTATACTTTATACCTCTTTAAAGTACTGATGAATTCCAAAACCTTTAATTTTGACTCTTACAAATTTAAAAGTTAGCAGCCACTTTACTATGTTTTATTCTCATTTTACTTATTCAACAGTTATCTTCATATTTAGGGTGACTTTATTATTGATAATTCAATTATGTACAATTTTGAGGGTACAAGAAGGAATATCAATAAATATATCAGGACATCAGGTGTGACCAGAGACTGTCCTGGAACTGGTACATATGATTATCCCAATAAACCAGGTTTATCTTTGAATAGGAGGCAAAATGGTGAAGTATTGACAATACCTTGAAAAATATAATCAAACTATGTAAGCTCACCTGGTATAATCATAAAAAATAAACAGATTCTAAAAATTTAATTATGTTTGTAAAGATTTGATGTCCAGTTGTAAGAGAAGCCTGGAATTTATCCAAAAAACCTCAGAAATCAAGACTTTTCTCAAATGTCATTCAATAAAGTTTCACGTTGTCCTTTTAAGATAAACAAGAAGGATGCAGTGGCCTTTACATAATTATTAAATTACAAGGAACAGGTGTGAACCATTTATGGGTAAATGTGGATGCTGGCAAAGGGGAAACACAATAAAATAGCATGCAGCAAACCAACCAGACTGGCTTTCTTAATGACTCACACAAGTATGGTCACTAAAGACAGCAACAGAAATGAAACTGCTCATTTGACTAGCACTAATAAAATTTTCTCACTTTAAATTAATTGCTAATTATGCCAATTTTTATGTGACACATTTCTTTTTGACAATGAAGTAGAAACATCCCTTTCCTGAATTTATAAGTACAAAGACAACTATTGATTTGCTGTATCAGTTCATTATTGATACATAATAGTTTTGTGACCAACTATTCTTCCTGGTTAATGTATTTTTTCCTAAATTACAAAATTTCTATTAAGAATTACTTCTGAAGTAAATATTCATAATCGATGGTATATAATTAATGGTCCTTACAAATATTTTCTTATTTTATGCTAGTACACTTTTGATATAAATCATGGGCTTCATCTTTAAAGTATGTGAGAAGTGCAACTTTAAGTTAGAATTGCTGACCAGATTAACACTTTTCCTTCATCTTCATCCATATCAGACCTATTCCAGTTCACATTCCTGACATATAATTCATCCCACTGACTCACTCAGTCACAATTGACTCACTGAGTCAATTATAGATTGACTCAGAGAGAAAAGCATAGATCAGTGGTTCCCTACCAGCACTATCAGCATCACAAGGGAATTTGTTAGAATCGCAAATTCTTGGGCCTCACCCCAGACCTACTGTATCAAACTCTGGTGAAGGGACACTGCAATTGTCTTTCAAAGCCCTCCAGGTGATGTGGTTGCTTGCTAAAATGCTTAAGAACCATTATTATAATGTATGGTTTCCAGTCCAAATCCACAAAGAAAAATAGATTAAAGTAGTTTTATCCACTGAATTATTCTGAGAATGTAGGTAAATCTGGCAAAAAGGAGAAAATAAATATGTATCTGCATTAAAAATTAAAGAAAGTCTAAAATTAAATCAAAGACAGTCAGGTAACCTGGCCTGATATTAGCAATTGAGTTCTTTGAAAGAAAGATAATAATTCAAACAATCCTCAAATATTTGTTGAAATTAAACAAAACCATAATAATGGAGTTCTTAATATAATCATCCCATCCATGTTCCCATTTGATCCTCATAATAAATCTGGAAAATATAGAGAACACATATAATTATTTTATACTTACAGAGAAATGCATTAACTTACTTCATTTTATACCACTCTTAAATGACAGAGCTTTCAAACTACGTATTTCTCATTTTAATTCCAAGTTCCCCACCTCACCCCAACCCAATCCCTACCCTCTGCAGGCACCAACCCAAGACTTTCAGCTTCCTACATACATAAAATATGGGGAATGACATCTTCTGCCATCTTATACAAAGTACTAAGTTTTTTAAAGTAGTATAAATATTCTTACCCCCAAAACATAAAAAGGCACAAGGAAAAACTTTTGGAGGTGATGAATATACCTACTACCTTGATTGTGGTAATGGTTTTTTGGGTTTACACATATGTCCAAACTCATCAAATTACATACACTAAATATGTGCAATTATGTTGTATGTCAATTAAAACTCTTTTTAAAAGCCTGCTTTATACCCTGGCTGGTGTGGCTCAGTTGATTGGAGCATTATCCCACAAACCAAAAGGTCACATACTTAGGTTGCAGGTTCGATCCCTGGTCAAGGCATGTATGAGTTGAAACCAATCAAAGTTTCTCTCTCACATTGATGTTTCTCTCCTTCTCCCTCTCCCCCTTTCCAGGATAAAAAAATAAAATAAATTTAAAAAACTGCTTTATAATACTTAACAACTAAACAATAAGCAGATATCCTCAAATTGATATCTCAAGTAGGTCAGCAATACTCAAGCACATAAATATGCACATGCGGTGACTATAAAGGATAATAGTTAAAACTGTATGTGTTACAGAGAATAGATGATATGTGAGTTTAGAGTAAGGAGAGGGCTTTTAAATGGTACATTCAATTTTCAAATTCCTCACAGGGGGGCAATAAAACTTAGCCAAAATAATAACATGTTACTACAATTATATTCATATAGCTCTCTAACCAACATCTTCAACCACTTCACTCATTTTACCAGGGCTCCTAAGAAAATGCTGCACTTGACACTTCATCTCAGTTACTTATAGGCTTCTCCAAGGAATGTGTGAGTACTATGCATAAACTGAATTTAACCCAGATTGGGAAGTGATACATAAAATTACTAATTAATGTAGGTTATATACTTCTCCAAATAAAACTATAATATTTTTATGCAATCATATTGTTAGATTAGTGCTTCCTAGAACACACCTTAAAAACACTGCTCTAGCCCTGGCTGGTGGCTCAGTGGATTGGCACCAGCCTATGAAACCAAAGGTTACTGGTTCGATGCCCTGTTCAGGGCACATAACCAGGCTGCAGGCCAGGTCTCCAGCCAGGTCCTTAGCTGGAAGCAGGTGAAAGGCAACCTTACATTGATGCTTCTCTCCCTTTCTTTCTCCCTCCCTGCCTTTCTCTCTAAAAATAATGAATAAAATCTTAAAAATAATTGTTCAAAACATACTGCTCTATAGTTTCTTTGTATCAGAAATGCTCTATTAGTTCATTTTTAAAGGTATCAGGGGATAGAAAGTTTGTTAAATAAATGCAAAGTAATGAGATAGACCATGATAAGCATATTTTATTAGCTTTTCTGAGCTAATATTTTATTACACCATTATTTACATTACAAACTAAAAGAAACAACCCAAACATCCCAAAATAAGAAAAATGTATAATAAATTATGAGACTTTTATATAATAAAATAGGATGCAACTATTAGAAATGTAATGTTAAAAAAGCAAGATGCAAAACACATATGGTATAATTCTTTTTCTGTAAAAAATAAGCATGTGCCTGGAAAAAGGACTAGAAGGATCTATATCAAAACATTAAGAGTATTTGTCTCTGAATATTGAAGTTATGGATTGTATGTATTTTCTTCTTTGTGACTTTCCATGTTTTCCAAATTATCTATACTGCATAAGCACCCTTTTATAATATGAAGATAATTTAATAAGAACAAAAGTATTTTGTCATAATAGTTATAAAAATAAAGTATATATTTTAATAATAGTAATACTAATAATAACAATGGCTGAATGACCTCAAAGAATTCTTAGTTTATGGGGTAGTATATTCATTCTTAAAGTCAGTAAAGTTGTGTTTTCTTATAGAAATATTTTGAAAGCAATGTCATTGTTCATGAAAAGGAGAATTTCACATGTAAAATGCAGTGATATTTAGTTTGGACAGATGAATTTCATTTAATTCTTTTTGTTCTTCTGATTTTAATGATTTAAGGTGTCTCATAGATATGTAAAGAGAGATTAGTTTCTCAAATTTACTTTTAAGAATTCAATTGTGTCCATCAGTAGATAAGTGGATAAAACAAGTATGGGATATTCACACCATAAAATATTATTTGATCATAAAAGCAAAGAAAATTTTATCCTTTGAGACAGTATGGATAGACTGTGGAGAATGTTATGTTAAGTGAAATAAGCCAGTTGGAAAAGGACAAATACCATACGCTCTCACTCATATGTGGAATCTAATAAACAAACTGAACTAACAATCAAATTAGAGACGGACTTATAGGTAGAGAGCAGGCTGACAACGTGGGGATTGGGGCTGGGGGTGAAGGGATAGAACCAAAAAGAAAAAGAGCTCATGGACATGGACAACAGTGTGGTAATTGTAGGACTGGGTAGAGGTGGAAGAGGGCATAAGGGGAATAAATGGTAATGGGAAAAATACAATAAAAAATAATTTATTAAAAAATAAAAGCCCTGGCTGGTAGCACAGTGGATAAGGCGCCAGCCTGTGAACCCAAAGGTCATAGGTTCAATTCCCAGCCAGGGCAACATAACTAGGTTGCAAGCCAGGTCTCCAGTCAGGTCTGTGGCTGGAGGCAGGTGAAAAGCAACCATACATTGATGTCTCTCTCCCTCTCTGCCTCTCTCTCTTCCCCTCTTTCTAAAAATAATAAAATAAAATAAAAGTCTTAAAATAAATAAAACCACTTGTTATTTAAAAAAAAAAAGGTTGTATTATGTACAAATAAAACAATCCAATTGTTTATATCTGTATTAGTTAAGACTTATTTTATAAATGAACCAACTGACTTTTCAATTAGAAAAATAAGTATAATTTTACCAAAGCAAACACAAATGGTAACTTCATTTTTACTAAACAGTCAATGCTTAGTTTGATAGAATGTAAATAGTGGACTTTTTTAAGCAACAAAGTTATTTGTTTCTTGGCCTAAAATAACTGTCTATTTTTAAAACAAAGCTAAAGCTAAATACAATACTTAGTCATATTTTAGAAGAACACAATCTCTCAATGGTAAGCAGAGCATTTACATGTTTCTATTTGAATGGTGAGGAAGAATCATTGGTAAGAATATATAGGCAGTCATGTCAGAAGTTTAAAGCATGTTTGTCTGTTAAACTTGTAGGAACTTTTCTTTCATTTTAAAAGATAAATTTGAGGTTCTGTCACTAGAAGAGTATAGTACCCTAGGAATGAGATGTTACATTATCACAGCAACATTTTTTACAACGGGAAAAAATCATTAATTATTCTGTCTAGCATTTTATCTAGATATACTCCATAATGATGCTATTTTCAACAATGTATTGCCTCTCTTTAAGAATAGTGGAGGGCTATTTATAATTTGTTAAAATAAGTGAAGGGGGGCAAAGAGGGGATGGATGTAATACAACAACAATAAAATTTTTTAAAAAGAAAAAAAAATAAGTGAGTTATTTGTGATCTGGAAAAGAGAACAGTTCTGACATAAACAAAGAAAACTACTACAATATGTTTCAAGTTTTCCATAAAAAGACTTGTATAGAATATAATACAACAACAATAAAATTAAAAAAAAAAAAAAAGACTTGTATAGAACAAGGTATTCCTTGTGTTTGTATAATTTGTTTACACTCAGCTTACACTGGTCAGCACAACTTGGTTTATCTTGTCCTAACATTTTACCTTGGTTAGCACAACTAACATAATTATATGCTTTTCATTTGATGTGTACTTTCTGAGCACCCAGTATATAAGACACTATGCTAAATATAAGTAGAGATTTCCAAGATAAAGTAGACATAAAACTTGTCTTCAGATAGTTTACAGAATGTACTTGAATATGAGTTAACTGCAAAAGTAACTCATAGAAGGGAGAAAGAAATTGATCATAATACACAGATAAAGTGCCCCAGGAATTAAAAAAAAAAAAATTAGTGCTGCAATTCAATGTTATTTTCAAACTTGTTTAGTACATGTTGTGAAGTAGGAATAAATATCCCCAGAAAGGGGACTACACATCTGAAACATTACTTCATATAGAGAATTAAAGGGGCATGCTTAACTCTTCATGGATTTATTTTTACCAGGATATAGAACCAGAGGCTAAAGTACCATCATTAAAAAGGAACTGAATTATAACAATGATGACAACTGTATCAGTTTTACCTGCTCTTAATGTAGCTAGTATTTTTAAATAAGAAGTCTTTCAAACCAAATCATTAGTGAAAATGTATATATTTTTACTCAGCAATTTTTTTTGCAATCCAATGTGTTTATTAATAAAGTGCTTTTAAGACTATGCAAGAAAGGGGTTTACAGAGGAAAGGAGGGCAAAATGACAACTGTTGAAACAGTGGTAGGTACATGGATATCCATATGCTATATTTTCTGTACCTTGGTCTATTTTGAAAATTCCTAGAATTAAAAAAAAATAATGCTAGCAGCATAGTAGTAGACAGATCACTGTTTTTGGAGGTTTTCTTCTTTTGTCTAAATAGATGACTATTCCCTTTTGTCTGTAGACAGTGTTTTTTCCGTTCACTAGGGTGTACTCAGAATATCAAAATGCTGTCTGTGGGAGTGGTCACTCTCTATGAAGATTTAAGGGTCCCCACAAAGTTCTATAGTGCTGGGTGTCAAATGACATTGGGGAATCACTGTCCCTTTTCTTAGATGTGGCAGCAGAAGAGGGATTTTTATGAGAATGTCAACCTCCATTGCTACTTGAAGAGACAGATGCATACTGAAGTACTGTTTACTTCAAGACAATACTGAGCAATACATCCAATAAAGCTGACAAGAGTTCATTTAGATGAGAAAATGCATGTTATTTATCTCATAAATGGCTTACATTTTAATTGATTATTTTTAGTACTGCTATTGATATTTCATTATTGGAATGGGACAGAGGTATCCCCTTCAGCCCTGGCTGGGAGAGGCCCGCTTAACCTCATTGGCTTCACCTTCCTCATCCTCCTCCAAGATTTCGGTGGCTCCATTTTCCAAGCCTCCAACTTCTGCCATTTTTCACTCCAGAAATTTGGCACAAGCCTCATGGAATGCTGGTGGGGGGTGTGGGGGTAGGAGGAACCTCATGAAGGCAGAAAGGCTCTGCTGTGCGTGTGCCTGCAGTACAAGTCTGCTCAGCAGTTGACCAGGATGAGATCAATGGGGTTTCAGGGAGCCCCTGAGCCACCTAGAGGCACCTGTCTGTAACTCCGGTTTAGGGAAAACAGGGGGCAGGACTAGGATATTAGTGGGTTAGGGTAGTGAGTGATGTGAGGATGTAAACTACAATGAAAAATAAATTATTAACAAAATAAAATTGTATTATGTACAAATAAAAGAATCCAATTCTGTTTATATCTGTATTAGTTAAGACTGGTTTGTAAAGGAACCAACTGACTTTTCAATTAGAAAAATAAATACAATTTTACTAAATCAAACGTACAAATGGCTTGTATAGAACAAGGCATTCCTCGTGTTTGTATTATTTGTTTACATTCAGCTTCCACTGGTCAGCACAACTTGGTTTACCTTGTCCTAACATTTTACCTTGGTTAGCACAACTAACATAATTATATGCTTTTCATTTAGTGTGTATTTTCTGTGCACCCACTATATAAGTGCAGATTGTGAGAAAATCTGAGACATACGTGCACATGTTATGCCATGGTACACAAGAGTTTTGACTTCCTTGTCATTCACAAATCCTCATTTGTGAGGAGTTAGTTATCTGCATTTCATAAATGAGCAGAGCTAGCCTTCGAAGATAAACGATGAGCTCACATCCTTTGTTAAAGTTCTGAATCTCAGCTACTATGTGAAGCCAAGGGCTTTGTCCTGGGTTATACAGATGGGTAGACTGTGGAGGCCACCTTATCATTAACATTAGCAGCCCTCCTTCAACACTGATGGGCTCCTATTTGACAGGGTAAAGATAAAGTACAAGAAAAGGCAAAGGAATGTCCTTGCTGGGATTGGTTTAGGCCTTGTCTTTAGCACTGTAATTGTAGGCTAAGGAACAAATGAAAACCAATAACTTCCTGTCAACAGAGAAGGCTAACAAAGGTAAGAGACAGGCTGGAGCAAACATTTACAGATGAAATGGCTGTGATCAGAGCATGAGCTCCCAAAAGGAAAATAAATACAGTCTATTACTCTCAATTTATGAACTTCTCATGAAATGATAGTCACGTTATAGACACAGGAAGAATTATTGAGCGTGATTGGTGTTAGAGTCATCCAAAGAATATTCAATAGTCAGCTCTAGGCCCAGGTTGGCCTTGCATTCCCAATTCCACAATCACCCTTGTGGGCTACACAAGGGACATTTGCCAACCCTGGTCATTCAGGGCTAAGCACTCATGGAGGAGACTTACATGAGATTCAGAGTAGTGGGCCTGGTATCCAGGATTGGAGGAGAAAGCTCCTGACAGAGGCTGGAACATCATTCAAGCGGAGGAAGTGAAGCAGAAGGAAAACAGGAGGCCTAAGGATTTCTCCATAGCTGGAGGTTATCCAGCCAGCTTTAAAGATTTTGTTAACAAATATTGAAATTATTAGGCAAAATTATTGACTTAAAAAGTATATTTATATGTTCTACTTTTTACGTTAAAGTAGAAGATTTTAATTAGGGGAAATCTTAATTTTCATAATTAAAAACTAAAACAGATATCCTAAAAGTCAATGCAACAAAAATTGCCAATATTTTAGAAAAGGGACCAAAGAAAATCTATAGCTATTTGTATCCAGAACAAATCAATCTAAGCATTCATTAATTTGACAGTTTTGGGCAACATTTTAATAAATGAATAAATGCCTCAATAAAAAGTATAGTCTATAAACTTGGGAAAATGATGCATAACGACCTGTGAACCCAAAGGTCACCGGTTCGATTCCCAGCCAGGGCACATAACCAGGTTGCAAGCCAGGTCTCCAGCCAGGTCCGTAGCTGGAGGCAGGTGAAAAGCAACCATACATTGATGTCTTTCTCTCTCTCTCTGCCTCTCTCCCCTCCCCTCTCTCTGGAAAATAATAAATGAGATCTTCCAAAACAAAGCAAAACAAAACAAAAATGAAGCATAAGAGCCTAATTACCAGCACCTTTCTTTTCAACTTATATCTCTTTGCCTCTATCTGTCCATCTATCATCTATTTGGTGCCTTCAATTTTGGATTATGATTTATTACAAAGAGAATCAAAAGCCTAACATAGTATTCACTGTGGACTTTGTGTTCCACATTTCCAGGTTGTGATCCTGGTATGACTTAAGATGTGTGATTACATTCCTTTCTCTACAAATGCATGTTGTCTATTATGGGACTAACATAGCTGTGTTATAGATAAGATATTTTCCCTAGCTTCATCCTTCTTAGATGATTTTTTTTGGGGGGTCTCTTATATTTAACCCTTGGCCTTACCCCTCATTGTCTCTTCTTTCTTTTTATTTTTAGCCAGAGTATATATTAAAAATAATACATTAACTATCGTAACCAAATTGGGCTTTCATGCCTACACTCACCTAGCTTTCTTAAACTATTCAGGATATTTATTCTAATAACAAGCAAATCATCTTGTTCATAAAACTGCAGTATCATGTTTGGTCTTTGCCTGGTAGCATGAGTATGAACTATGGAGGCTGCATTTGTCTCCCTGGTGAATTATTTACTGCTCTGAGCAGGTGGGAATCTAAGTACAAAGGAAACATAGTCTGCCCCCTCCCCGAATCTCTTTCTGTTTCTCTTTATTTTCTTCTTCTCTGTCCATCACTCAGCCCCTACCTCTCTCTCCTTGAAATAGCTCCCAGCTTACTTAAAAGAGGAAAAAAAAAATATCCATTGCTTATTTTTCCTGTAAGACACACATTAAACATTTCACTTTTTTTTTCATTGCCTTAACCAGTTGCTTTGACATTTTAGAAACAGGGTCCTTTGGACCTATTGTTTAAAAAACCTTTAGTGTAAATCAGAGTGCCAGATGCATGGATTCACACATATGAAGGTAGGGACAGTGTCTCTTAATATTTTTATTAGGAAAAAAATCATTTGTTATAAGTCATTTTTGTGATCTATTCACATCAAGAATCTACTTTGCCCTATAGATGACAACTTTTAAAAAACAACTTCTCTTGGTACCCTGACTGTCTTTGGTATTCACAGGTGCTTGCTTCAATGTGTGTATTCTCCTGATGTCAATGTACTAACAATCTAGAGGTCTAGAATCATGGGTGAGAAAATAATTATTTAAAGGATTAAAAAATAAAAGTGAAGAAAAAGTTGAATGTATGTGTGAAAAGCAGGTAGAAACATATTGATTAAATTTGGCAAAAAAGTATGCAGGCATTTACTTTGTACTTGATAAACCCTTCTTAAATGCTTACTTACTTAGCACATGGTATACCATTCAAATGCTCATGCATTTAATCATTTTAAGAAGGCTACTTCACATATGAGCACATTGGCATGGGAAGAAGTTCCCAAGGCTATATTGCTAAATAGTTTTATTAGAGCTAATATTCTACTTATGCAGTCTGGTTTGAAGACACCCTTAAATACTATAGTTATCTACAAAAGCATAGATTTTTTACTGTTTAAAAACAGAGTATGCGAATTTGGCTTCTGAAAGGCTAGTCTAGTGTGCATCGGCACTAATTTGCATTTACTATAGAAAGCAAGGGGGACGCAACAGTAGAATGCATAGTCCTAATTTTGTCTGCTTTGTCTTGTAAGAAAAAATTTCCCATATTCTTACTACCAGAGAAGGCAGTCATTCTAGAAGTGCTAAAGTTGTTAGATAATAAAGAAACACAAAACAATGGTCAACTAAGAATAAGCCACTAAAAGGCAATAACTTACTGTCAAAAGAGAAGGGTTAAAAAAATGAGAAACTGACTGATGCAAACATTTACAGTAGAAAAAAATGGCTATGATCAGATTTTGCACTCACAAGAAAACATTAAATACAAATCTATTCCCTCAATTTATAAACTTCTCATGAAACAACAGTCACATTATAGAGACAAAAAGCTGTAGAGAGTGATCAGTGTTAAAGTAATCCAAGGAATATCCAATGGCCAATAACAGGTAAAAAATAGCACAAAAAGAGATGTGAACAAACTAGATTTAGGCCATAGTTTGAAGAATTTGAGAGCTATCTAGTCCACAAGCCAGATGATTAATTATAAAAAAGGTAGATGATAGACAGAAAAATAGCATCCCCTAGATGCCCACACCCTAATCTCCTGAACCTGACAGTGTGTTATGTTACATTTAAAAATGGATGAGGGGGTTAGGAGCTGCTAATTAAAACAGAAATTATCCTGCATTGTCCTGCTGGGCCAAATGTACTCACAGGAGTCTGGAATGAGGTACATGAGAAGTGTTCAGAATGATGCCATGTGAGAAGTATTTCAAGCCCTCACAGCTGGCTTTGAGAGTGGAAGAAACCACAAGTTAAATAATTCAGATTATATAAGATGATACAGTCTTATTAACCAATGTCACCCCAATAAATATAATTAATAACTGTAATACCAAAGAAACCTCCTTGAACTAATAAGTGATTTAGTAAGGACAGAATATATAAAAATCAATGGCATTTTTGTCCACTAGAAAAAAAATCAATTTGAAAATAGAATTTAAATAAAATGTAGGCTCATCCAGTATTATCTCCCTGTGAACTGATATAGAACTTTGTATAAGCATAACCTGTCACAGTTAGGTTATAATGTAATCTAGATTATCACAGCTAGATCAGGGTTTACTTGCGTAGCTTGGACAAGCTGTGTGTACACCAGGAAGAATCTTGAGACCCATCTTAGAATAATATCTACCACAAGTATTTATGCATTCAACAAGGTGGATAGATCCACAAAACATACAGAGTAAAAGAAGCTAATCAAATTAAGAGTCTACATACTGAATGACTTCACCTATATATAATTCTAGAAAAAGCAAGAATAACCTACACTGACAGGAACTAGATCAGTGGACATGCATTCCTGAGGTTGGGAGGCATTACTGATTGCAAATGGGCACAAAGGTATTTTGGGAGTTATGGGAAGTTACTATATGTTGATTGTGATGTTGGTTACACAGGTCTGTACATGAATCAAAACTGTTTGAATATTTTTTTAAGATTTTATTCATTATTTTCAGAGAGAAGGGATGGGAGGAAGGCAGAGAGGGAGAGAAACATCAAGGTATAGTTGCCTTTCACCTGCCTCCAGCTACGGACCTGGCTGGAGACCTGGCTTGCAACCTGGTTATGTGCCCTGATGCGGAATCAAACTAGCAACCTCTGGTTTTGCAGGCTGGCACCAACCCACTGAGCCACCAGCCAGGGCTTGAATTTTTTTTAATGAACATATTTAGTAGTATGAAAATTATACATACAATTGATTGTTTAAAAGTTAATACCATAAGATTTCACTCATATGGGAATATAAAAAACAAAACAAATAAAACAAAACAAAAACAAACTCATGGATGCAAACATGTTGATGGTTATCAGAGGACAAGGGGTGCAGAAGGACAAATGGGTCAAGGGGGGAAATTGGCAGACAGAAACTAGGCCTTTGGTGGTGAGCATTTTGTAGTGTATACCAATGTAGAAAGGTAACGTCTTTATCATGGCATTGCTGATATTCTGATTATGTAACGACAGCTTCCCTGGCACCATGACTATTGAGTTTATTTCAGAAAAGATGGACTCCTTTGCAGCTTTTCATACATTGTCTCTGAGCTCTGAATAGCTGTTTAATCTTCAGTTTCTCAGTGAGGTTTATGGACACCTTATATTAATATTGAACTCCATCTCTGGGTACCCTGAATTATTTTTTATTCTTCAAAAACATACTTGATTACACCACTAAGACAGTTAGACATAGCAGACCAATCCAAGACACAGAAACAAATAAGAGCCATCTAAAATGTGGAGACAAAGAAATAAACCCTCAGCAAATGGAAAGGAGGAATCCCCAGGAAGAGTTCAAAATGAAATAGAGGCAAGCACCCTATAAGACATGGAATTCAAAATAATGATGATAGAGAAGCTAAATGAGCTCAGCAAGTTCAAAGAAAACTACAATTTCAGGGGAACTATGAAGAACTCCAGGAAAGCTATAAGGAACTTACTGAGAACTACACCAGCATTACAAAGGACCTAGAAACCATCAATAAGAGCCAGAAGGAAATGAAGTATACATTTTCTGAATTGAAGAATACAGTAGAAGGAATCAAAAGCAGGCTAGAGAAAGCAGAGAATCAGATCATTGAGCTGGAGGTCAATATAGAAAAAAAATTCCCAGGCAGTGCAAAATGAAAAAAGACTAAAAATGAATGAAGAGGTTTTAAGAGAGCTGCAGGACAATACGAAATGTAGTAACATCCATATCAGAGGGATACCTGAAGGAGAAAAGGAGAAGCAAAGGAAAGAAAACCTGTCTGAAAAAGTAATGACAGAAAACTTCCCTAACTTGAGGAGAGAAAATATAATGCAAACTCAGGAAGCTCAGAAAGTCCCAAGGAAGATGAACCCAAACAGGCCCACTCCAAGACACATCACAATTAAAACGGCAAATTTCAAAGACAAGGAGAGAATCCTAAAAGCATCAAGAGAGAAACAGCTCATAACATACAAGGGGACTCCAATAATGCTATCAGCTGATTTTCAACAGAAACACAACAATCCAGAAGGGAATGGCAAAACATATTTCAAGCAATGAAAAGCAAAGGCCTGCAACCAAGAATACTCTACCTAGCAAGGCTCTTATTCAAAATGGAAGGTGAAATAAAGAGTTTTCCAGACAAAGGCAGGCTAAAGGAATATATCTCCACAAAACCAGCATTGCAAGAGATGCTAAAGGGACCGCTTTAAGAAGATGAAGAAACAGAGAGGCAAACAGAAACACAGGTACAAAAGGAAAAATAGATAATGAATAAGTACATATCAATAATAATCTTAAAAATAAATGGATTAAATGCACCAATTAAAAGATAGGGTAGCTGAATGGATAAGAACCAACTTTAATTTATGAATGCTGTAAAATGATATTGTTATAAATAGATTTTACTAAATAAGGTATAATCTTGTATATTGTATATGTATTACTGCAGGTTAAATTTTCTGAGATTGGAAATATTTCACAATATGGGAAAAATCAGGTTACTTGCAATAATTCAGAGAAATTGAATGCAGTTAAGAAGGAAGAAAAAAGTGAGAAAATGTAGATTTATATTACATAGAAGACATGCTATCTTTCTTATTCACAGTTACAAAATATGTGCTTATTTGTGGGTGTATAATATATAGATTTTGTTAGCAATTTATGTTTTAAATAGCAACCAACTGGTCATGGGTGTGTTGTGAAATCAATCTTTAGGTCAGAAAAGAAAAAATGCTGAGAATGAAAACCGATTTGGATGGAAGTTGCAAACTACTAAACTATATGATTTGTGTACATAGACAATATATATATTAGCATGTAAATTAGATGAGATTCCTTTCAACTAAATTGTGGAAATAACATTTCCAATTATGAAGGCCCCCAAACTGAGGATGCTTGGGAAAAGGAATTCATGCTATTGTAAACTTTATTATTGAAATGTGAACATACCTAATCTCTTCCTCAACAGATTCTTAAATAGTTCAGGGCTTAGTTTAGGCCCACATAGGAAGTCCTATGTGAACCACAAGTTCAAAAAATAGCTAGCATACTATTCTACAAAATTATTTAAATCCTAGGGCTTTTTATTTTTTACCTCAGCTTAGTAGACATAATAATAAATTCTACTCTGGGGACTGGCTGAGCACTGCAAGTGCCATTATTTCTGAAGGCTTCAACTTGTAAAACCCATGTAGGGAAACATAGAGAGTATTGAAAGAAGTAAGACCTGTGCACAGCCTAAATACATAAATAAATCTACTATTTAAGATGGAAAACTCCAAAAATAATAGTTATACTTTCAGTAGCTTAAAATAAAGTTGAGTTGTATTATGGGAATGAGGAGAATCTGACTCAAAAACCAAATTCATTTATTACTATGGGTTTGGTCTCTAGAACAACTTTCACAAAAGTGAGTTCTGCAATACACCATTTCTGTGATATATTTCACAAAAATAGCATTCCAGAGTAAAATCTATATTAAAGAAGAAAAAACTGCTTAATTTTGCTACAATATATCTAAAATACTATCATTTAACATGTAATAATTATGTAAGCTATTGGCATATTTTAAATTTTTTGTATCAATTCTTCAAAATCCAGTATGTACTTTAAATATATGTAAAATTGTGTATGGGTGTAAAGGTATTTTTGCATGTGTTTGGTAATATTGCAATTCATATTACTTAAAAGAGTAATTCTTTAAACAAATGAGTTAATGTAGGCATTTTGGAATAATAAAAACACTTTGTACTAATATGATTTGAGAAGCTGACAGAAGGCAGTAATTAAATAATAATTTTTCTGGATGTGAAAGGAAAAAAAAAGTACTTATTGGTGGTTACAGAATAGATAGGGGGATGTTAAGAAGAATAAAGGAGAGACCTGGTTGGTGGCACAGTGGATAAGGTGCTGGCCTGCAAAACCAAAGGTCACTGGTTTGATTCCCCAGCCAGGGCACATAACCAGGTTGCAAGCTAGGTCTCCAGCCAGGTCTCCAGTCAGATGGTCTGTAGTTGGAGGCAGGTGAAAGGCAACCATATATTGATTGATGTCTCTCTCCCTCTCTGCCTCTCTCCCTTGCCCTCTCTCTAAAAATAATAAAATCTTAAAAAAAAAAAAAAAAGAATAAAGGAAATGGAGAAGCCAAAGAACCTATATGCATAACTCATGGACATGAACTAAGGTGGGTATTGCTGGAGGAAATGGGGAACTAAGTGGAGGGGGGCAAAGGAGGGAAAATTAGGACAACTGTCATAACAAAATAAATAAAATATACTTAAAAATAATAAAACTAAATAAAATTAAAAATAAAAGGAATTTTAAAAATATACTTGATTGGCCTAAAGGGAACAAAAGCCTATGCCACTTCCTCTAAAATTCTAGAAATTTTCCCTCTTATACAATATGGAGAAATAAGATATTTATGATCATAGAGAACTATGGAGTGAATATATTTGAATTATCATACAAAAGCACATACAAAACTATATGTTATTGCATTTTAACCATATGAAGTGATAGCACATATAACTTTTAGAACACAACTATATGTGTTATTAAAAATATGGGTCAAGAGTATAGACTTTTTCACATTCTCAATAAATTGTGTAGATGAACTGGTTCTGTTAATAGGAATAAGGTATCAAATAATAATTAATTGCCTTATTTACATTCCTTGTAAGTACTTCTGGGAAAAAAAAAAAATTAGGCCATCCTTGGACTATATCGCTACAGGAACCAAATATAAAGTATCTGAGAATCCTTCCTGAATATTCCTGTTTGGAACTGCAGGAGTATAGAAAAGACACCCAAAACTCTGCATTTTAAAGAAAATAAGTTTCCAAATATTCAAACATGGACTCAAAATTCCATTCTACCTGTGTATGATTTAATAAATTAATGTTTATAATTCCCTTTGTTGGATTTAATAAATTTATTTTTTGAATTTTAATTTAAGAAAGACAATGAAATATTTAAGCTGTTATATCTCAAATAAAAGCACTCATAATTTGTGGTGCATAAGAATAAAGGAAAACAAAGTCTTAAATACCTACATGCTGATGGAGAAATAAATTAAAAAATAAAATTGACTCAAATCATCTATTTTTTGTAACAAATAAAAAAATAATATTTTCTTTTATTTTTTTGGTTCTTTCCTTTTTCCCTAGTTTTATCTAATTGAACAAGTTCTTACTAAAGTCATATTCCACAATAAAGCAAAATAAGAAGAAAAATGAATAGCCCCCCACCCCCAAATGAGGATAGTATAAGCAGTCTCTGGGACAACTTCAAAAGGTCCAAGATTTGCATCATAGGGGTTCTGGAAGGAAAAGAGAAAGTGCAAGAAAATGTAAATCCATTTAAAAAAATAAGGAAAGAAAACTTCCCTAATTTGGTGAAGAAAACAGACATGCAAGCCCAAGAAGCACAGAGAGTCTGAAACAAGATAGATACAAAGAGGCCCACTCCAAGACACATCATAATTAAAATACCAAAAGTTAAAGATAAAGAGAGAATCTTAAAAGCAGCAAGAGAAAAGAAGCTAGTTACCTATGATTTCCAGTTCCATAAGATTTCAAGTTGATTTCTCAAAAGAAATCTTGCAGGCTAAAAAGACTGGCAAGAAATATTCAGTCATAAAAAGCAGGAACCTACTGCCAAGATTGCTCTACCCAGCAGATATATCATTTAAAATTGAAGGGCAGATGGAGATTTCCCCAGATAAGAAAAAATTAAAGGAGTTCATCACCATCAAACCATTATTATATGAAACATTAAAGAGACTTAAGAAAACAAGATAGAAACTATGAACAAAAAATTGGCAATATACACCTGTCAACAACTGAATTTAAAAAAACAAACTAAGCAAACAATGACAGAGACAGAATTATGAATATGGACAACATTTTGATGGTTGCCAGATGAGGGGGGATGTAGAGGAATGGGTGAAAAGGTGAGGGGATTAAGAAGTACAAATAAGCCCTGGCTAGTGGCATAGTGGATAAGGTGCTGGCCTGCTAATCCAAAGGTCGCTGGTTCGATTCCCAGCCAGGCACATAACCAGGTTGCAAGCCAGGTCCTTAGCTGGAGGCAGGTGAAAAAGACAAGCATACATTGATGTCTTCCTCTTTGCCTCTCTCCCTTCTTCTCTCTCTAAAAATAATAAAATAAGAATATTAGGGGAAAAAAAAACTAAAGTAATTAATGGTTCATATTTAAAAAGAAAGAAAAAGAAGTACAAATAGGTAGTTCCAGAATAGCCATCAGGTTATAAAGTATAGTATAGAAAATGGAGTCACCAAGAACCTATATGCATGACCCATGGACATGAGCAATGGTGTAGATTGCCTGAGGGAGTTGTGGGTGCTGGGTGAAGGAGGGCAAAGGGGAAAAAAGTGGAACAACTGTAATAGCATAATCAATACAATATAAGAAGAAACTATTTCAACTTTTAAAAGCAGAAAATTTTGTGATATATTATTTTAAAAGATAAATACAGTTATTATTTAGAACAGATTAGACTTGGGATTCTTTATTCAATATGATAATTCAGTACATCAACTATAGAGGAAAAACATTTGTAAATAATTTCTGTTCACAGAATAAACAAATATCTTAAAAACTGTCTTGATGCAGAAAATTTTAACATGTATTATTTTGATAAAGCTCAAGATTTACATGACAGAATTACATGATAGAAAAATTCTGTACATTTAAGTAAACCAAATATATCTGTTTAATAAAATCAATGTCATGTATGTAAAATATAACATAAAGATTATGTTGTAGACTAGAATTTATAAGTATTTGTTTTTATAACAGTGCATTTTCCTAAACCCAAATAGCCTTAGATATTTTAAAGATATGTATGTTAAATCTAAGTATTTAAAGATCCATATTTGCTAACTACATAATGATTTAAATGAAAAATGTATTTTCAATTTCAGTGTATCCTAGTTATTCCCCTTTATGTGAAAAATCTTAAGCCTTTAAAATCCTGCAGATTAATTACTTTATTGACAGTCCTTAACAAATTTCATGTGATTTTATGTTGAACAATAAATATGTTGATATTGGAATTAATTATCAGTCTTTGTATATCAAAATTATATATTTATCCACTTAATACAACTGAAATAGATGAAAAACAAAACAACTTTTGTATCTTCTTACCAAAGGCTTAGATTTTGTACCTTAGAGCAAAATAGTTATTTCCATCTCCATGCTAATTCAACCTACTATAAATAGAATGTAACTACAGCTGCCCTATTTCACTGTCTTTAACAGAGTTTGAACTGAGCAACTGGAAATGAAATGGCCACTCATTCATAAATGCAGTGTACTAATTCTTATCCAAATCATTTCTCAGAAAAATGATTTCTTAAAACAGTATATGAACTTCTATACTATATATGCAAAAGGTATTTAGGCTTATAAAGAATGACTTTAGCTTCTATTTTGGTAAGATTTTTTTAAAGATGAAAATCAGCATCATCCTTCCAGGAAATAATCCTTAATCATCTTTGTTCTATTTGAAGAACAGTCACAAATCATTTAGAAATCATCACTCCCAGTGGTGACTTCTCACACTGTCCTAGCTTTTTCACATTATAAGTTTTGAAAAATCAATGATAATTTCAATCAGAATAAAAATATGAGCACTCTAAACTTGGGAAAGAGCAAATGACACCATAACACATTGATATTTTCCATTTGGTACTATTTGGCATGGTGACTAAATTGTTTTTTAACTGCAGAAGAAAAAATGTGGAAATGTGGGGTTATTTATAGATAGTGCATAAATATCTCTATATATGCTCAATGTTTTAATCTTAAGGTAATAATAATTTTAGTAAACTGCTGAAAATACTACTAGAAATGAGTGTCCACTCATATTGAGAAAGGCTCATAGTATGAAGAAAATATTTATCACAGATAAAGACAAACAGTTGTTAGTTCCATAGCCTAGGGCAAACCATTTGCACTTTCTTAAACTTAATCTGCCATCTAAAAATTGGGGCTAAAAACACTTACTCTATAGAGCACTTTTAAAGATTTTATGAAGTCATAGATTATGAGAATCAAGCCTAAAGAGACTGCTGATATGGTAGGAGAACCCATGAATAGGAAATGTTAGCACTCAGATTGCAATCCTAGCTTAGTTACATACTAGCTGTGGGACTTGTAAATATGATATAAATTATCTGAACCTCATAAATTTTATCTGAAAATGCAGGTAAGGTATTCTACCTTCCTCATAGCTCTATTTTCAAATCAACTATAATAAATAATTTATAAATGAAAAAATGACTTTTTGTGATAATATCAATTATGGCAGAAAAGCAAGTGTTTAAAGATATCTTAAATTTCAGGAATCCTTTAGACATTTCAGGGGAAAAAGTGTTCTTTCAGTTAAAAAAAAATACATGGTTACATTCTGTTATTTACTTTTTAAAAAGTTTAATTTTTGTGTTGACATAAATTATCTTTACCGTATCAGCTAATATAAAAAGTAGAAGGGTGCTTATTCTTATACAATATTATGAACTTATATATAGTCTGTGTAAAGAGTCATTTTATTCATTTTACAGAGAATTTTAGTTGCATTAATATTCCCATTGAAAATAAAGTAATTTTTGAAAAAATAATCTTGCTACTCAGTAACCTTTTCATGTAATTGTGAAGCCCCCATTGGATCTCAAAGTAATCCACTTGTTTTCCAAATTAACTACAGTACAGGAATATAGCCCTTTATAATGATGTCTCATAATTCACAGATAGTTCTCAACAGTTAACTTATTCTAAATCTTACTCTTTAAACAAGTATGCAAAGAGAAACAGTCATTATTCCATAATAATGGTGAATTTCAGAGGCCATATTAAGGTTTGTGGTATATATACATGCTATATATATTTCTATATATATATATAGTGAATATATGTATAATATATTCAAAAGGTATTGTGGTTAAACAAATTTTGCTAATTTGGCTTTATAAGAAAATCAGAGTGGTCCCTGTTTGATTATTGATGCTGCTGTTTGTGACAGAGGTGGGGTTTGCCACAGGTGGAACCATTTATTGATGCATCTGCTCACCCAACATATACTAAAGACCTATCATACATCAGTTCCTGTCCCTGGGATTACAGACGAAAAGAAAGCAAAGTTACCTCTCTCATGTTGATCACATTCTAGAAGTGAGGTAAAATAAATGAAATGCATATTTATGTTAGGTGGTGATATATGCTATAGAGAAAATAAAGAGGAGTAAAAGAGATAGAGGCAAGGAATGGTGGGAATGGAGGGGGTGGCAGCCCAAAATTAAGTTACTTTCAGCATTGAAGTGGAATTTAAAACACACACCCATCAGAGCTACTGTCCAGAGAAGAAATAATACAATCTGTGTATCATATAACCCAATAACAAACTCTGACTTTGTCAATAATTGGTTGTTGAAAGTCCTCAGAAAACAGTTATATGCTAAAAAAAAAAAAAAAAAAAAAAAGCAAAAGTTATTTGTGAAAATTTATTGAAAATCTACCTATTACAGTAAACATTTTATATATGCCATTTTTGTTATAATACGTTTTAGGTTTATTTTATGTTTGCCATTTTAGAGGTTGTAGTACAGTCAGCATGGCTATATGTTACTTGAAGCTCCTGCTACAAAGAAATGGAACCTACTTCCCCAGATCTTGAATCTGGTCCTGCCTTGTGAAATTGCTTCTATCAAGAGAAGGGGGCAGAAGTAACATGGTGTGAGCTTCAGGGCCTGTACCTCAACAGGACTGCAGCTTCAACCTTTGCACCTTTTGGAATGCTGCCATGAGGTGTCCCTGCAGTAAGAAAGCTTCCATTAAAAGACAAGTTGCTTAAAGATTCCAGGCAATTTGGTTGCCCCATCTAAGATCAGGATTAGGCAAAGAAACAGTTCCTGAGTAAATCTAAATGAAATTGAAAGAAGAAATTGACCAGGTAACTGCAAAGTCCATAGATATAATAAATCTTTGTTGTTTGAAGATGCTAAAGCTTTGGGGCGCTTTGCGAGGCTGCGATGAACAGACGAGGGTACAGGTGGAGAAACGGAAGCTGACAGGGTCCAGCAGGTTCCGCTGTCCCTAGGGATAGAACCAGGACTACAAGCCAGATCTGTGAGATGACAACAGGTATACATTGTAGCACTGCACTTCTAATTGGCCTGAAAAAGTCATTGCTTTATTATGAAAAAAAAATAAGAAAGATTTCATCTATGGTCAAAATTTCTATGATGCTGTGCCTCTATGAACACTGGGGTACATTCCCCATTGAGCCCCTCCTCTAGATAATCACACCATGGTAGCAATTACGAGGATAAAAGTACTTATGCCACTAGGTTAAAAGTCTTGTGATAGCACTAATGATGAACAGTTTAACCTAAAACTGATTACTCCATGTCTATTGCCAAATACATACAAAAAGGGAATTATAAAGGCCACCTGCTAGAACTGTGAGGGAAAGATGAAAAGGAGCAAAATGCCTTCGTATAGAGAGGACATTATAGGATTACCCTCATACACTAGAATACAGAATGCATGTATCTATGTTTATGCATCATACATTATCACAAGATACATATAAATATATATTCATGGGTAATTTTAGCCAAAGCAATATGCTATTATTACATACTATTTGACATTATGGATATCACAAATCCTTTCATGATGCTTCCATTGAGAATCAAGATCTATGTATTTTCTCCTTGAATCTCTCAGAATTCTGAGCCACCACAAAAAAAAGAAAGAAAATCTGATTTTTCTGAGATTATCAGGCTATGTGAGAGGTCAAGTTAGCCAAATGCCAAAGTCGTATGAAGAGCCAATCCTTCTAAGTGTAGGAAGGTGAACAAAGCTTTCTGGGAACTCCAACTTCAACTGCCATCTAACTGCAGATGATAACCACGTAGTCCAGTCCCCAAATCTCAAAAATTACAAAAGGTAACATGTTTCTTAAACCATTTTATTCTGTATAAGTTTATTATGTAGAAATAGATAACCAGAAAGACAAATTTTTCACATTTCTCTCTAGGTTCATGTCTTCATAGCTGCTTAAAATAAAGTCAGTCTCTCTCTCTATCTCCCTCTCCCTCATTCCCTCCCTCCCTCTGTCTGTGCAGGGGCACACACACTCACACACACACACCTATATACTTAACTAAATCTACATACACTATCTATAATGTATATAAAAATAGCATTATTTTTGGATGACACAATATTGATCTAATGTAAAAAATGGATTGTGAAATAAAAGATAAAGTATACTAAAAATGATAGCAAACACAAATTTTCACACTTGACTCATTAAATTACCAATAATCATGGATCAAAAAGGAAACATAAAATAGTATATAGTCCTCATTATTGAAATGAAAGAACTACCTACCAAAGCATTTATCATTTTATAGAAACAAAGGGAAATTCTGTTTTAATGCTGCATCTTATGCAGACCACTAGATAACATTGATAAAAGGAGATTCTGACTTAGTAACTTCTCACAATTAGCTTTTATATTAAATCCAGGAGTTATAAAGTGTAAATATATAAATAAAAATTAAAATAGAAAACTTCGGATTTTTTTCAAGCCATTGAAAATGGGTTGTTTTAATATTATGAATGATAATATAAATGAAGAAGAAAATTGAAAACTACTATGAACAGCCAGTTTATCCAAAAAGTAAAATGGCTTTATCTAAAAGTATTTTCAGTCTACTATCTATTAGGAAATGCAAAATAAAAAATAATACAGAATTTTCCAATCTCTGGTAAAGATAAAATAGATGTGATGACATACCATGCGGTGGAGGAAGCACAGGGACAGTCCTTTTCACCTTGTAGTTGAAGTGAGTTCTTCCATGGTTCTTTGACAGCAATTCTGCAATAACTCCACTTCTAGGGCTCCATCCTACATAAATGTTTGCATACATTCATAAATAGTTCTATAAAGATGGTTATTAAATAATTGCAATTAATAAAAAGTTTAGCCTATCAACATACACTAGGGAGGACACACGAAAAACTAGAAATACCCTCTGGAGAGTAGGTGCTTTATAGTGCAGGCTTCCCCTATTACATGAGTGTTCTAAGAACCCATCTGCATCAGTGCACCAGCTGGCATTGCTGTGAGAGGCTGTGTACAGCTTCACTGAAATTTTTTGAAGACTCTTTCAAGGTTGTTGTCCATTTCCATGACTTATTTATAAGCACACCTGCCCACACCACGCTGTGATTTCAGCAGTTTTTGACCAAAAAGAATGGTGGGACCCTTGTGCTCCCTATTTACTCAGTTTTGCCCTGACTGACATTTCTTATTTGTTTCCCTGGTTGAAAAAGTGTCCTTAAAGGGAAATGTTTTGATGATGTGGAAGAGGTGAAACAAACAAAGAAACAACAACAAAGCCCCCCCCCCACACACACAACAGCAGAAACACTAAAAGACATCAAATTCAGCAAGTTCAAAAACTGTTTTGAGCAGTGGAAAAATGTCTTTTTTTTAAGATTTTATTTTTTATTTTCAGGGAGAGAGGCAGGGAGGGAGGCAGAGAAGGAGAGAGACATCAATGTATTGGTTGCCTTTCACCTGCCTCCAGCTAAGGACCTGTCTGGAGACCTGGTTTGCAACCTGGTTATGTGCCCTGACTGGGAATCGAAAGGGTGACCTTTGGGTTCACAGGCTGGTGCCTTATCCACTGAGCCACCAGCCAGGGCTGGAAAAATGTCTTGATGTACTGAATCAAATGGAGAATATTTTGAAGGTGGTTGAAGTTTAAATATGTAAGAATAAATGTATTCCATTTGGGGAGTTCCCCTTTGCAGT
Organism: Noctilio leporinus; assembly: GCA_004026585.1. Lineage (NCBI taxonomy): Eukaryota > Metazoa > Chordata > Mammalia > Chiroptera > Noctilionidae > Noctilio > Noctilio leporinus. Next base: position 123,207 of record PVIW01000003.1, on the reverse strand, counting down.
TGATTAATAATTACTGATAAAATAAATAATGGCTTATCCAAACATTGAACTTTTATGAAGTATTTAATAAGATATAAGTATATATTTAAGTATAAAAAATACTAATACTTATTCTTAGGTTCAGGACAAATCAGTATGCTTTTTATATTCTCATATGTACACATAGGAGTATGTATGTATGTATGTACATATACAAGTGCATAAATATTTTTGGATGGGTTCATAACAAACTATTAACAGTTATATATCTGGGAAATAAAATGAGATTATAAAGGGAAACTATTTTATATGATTGTTTTTATTATCTTTAAAACTTACACCATTATTTTCTCACCAAAATTACTGAAGTGGTAGAAGATAAATGATTTCAAATGACTTGCAAAAAAATAACTAATACGATCTAAAATATAGTACTTGCTGTTGTTGAAGGTTATGTTTTTTACAATAGTGGATTTATATTATATTCTGGAGAAAATGAAAGCTCCCATTACCTGGTGCCACTGTGGAGGCTGATGAAGAGGCAAAGTGATCAAATTGATGCTACATATCCCTCACCCTTACTCTGTCACACCAGAGCACATTTATCTGTTTTTACATTGAGGCTATGCAAAATGCTTTGTTTGAATGGACATTTTTCACTATTAGAAAAGTTTGAATACTTGAGACACACAGGAATACATTAATAACAACACCAAACTGGGATACAGAGCTGGGTAATTAAATTTTGACCTACATCTTTCCATAGTTGTCAAAGGACTTTTTTATGGTGTGTGTCAACTGTATACATTTTTAGTTAAGTCTCCTATACCTCTCTTGTTTGAATAGATTTTGACTACAGGCAATATCTACAACAGGTATTAACACTTTTTTAGCCCAATTTCTAAATAAACAAAAAGCCCCAAAAGTTTTCTGTTCAATATGTAATGTTTCCTGAGGTTTATATAACCATCAGGGGTAATTGCACATTAGCATTAATAACTTGGTCACATTTATTGAGACGCCAACAATTAAAATCTATAAATGCATAAAACTCAACTTGATATTTGCTTTAATAAGGACAGGTTTCAGATTTTAAGTTTTGGCTTAGTTTCTAACATCTCTGCTTGGATCGTTAAATTCTTTTTCCAAATGCAACTAAATATGTCTTCTACCTCATTTCACTTCTGGTTATTATTTAAAATGCATTTGGCTCCAACTTTTTATTGCAGAACAATTTCTTTTCTTACATGTGTCAGAGACTATGTCTGCTTCCATTTCAGTATCAGAAATAATGTGACCCATGCAATAGAGAGCTGTTATTGACACTTGTTATTTTTGTGTTATGTAACTTGGGCAGGAGCATTTTCATGTAAAGCTCTTGATAGAATCGGATTTTTATGTATCAGTACTTCCCATCAGCCATCATTCCTATAAACTGGGGGTCCTTCCCCATATGTTTAATCTCTTTTTAGCCATATTTGTCTACTGGATTTTATACTGAATTACACCCAGGTTTCTAATAACTCCTTGAAACTGACCCTGTTTTAATGACTAATTTTCATTTTGTGTTTTAATTTTTCACCAACATTACTCTCTCTGATCCCTTTCTATTTTCCACCCCTCAGTGACATTGGACTTTTCCTATCTCTACGCTAACTGATGGCTGCATTTGTTCTATGCTCCATTGAGATCCCTCTGTCTACTTGGAGAGTGATATTTCATAGGATTTTCAAACAAAAGTAGAGAGGTTTTGACAGTATGTTAACAAGGAGAAATGGTTTAATGCCTAGAAACTATCCAGTGGTACAGTTACAAAGACATTATTAGAAACTTATTATATATTAATAGGGAACTTAATGGCATTTACCAAAGACCTATAACCTCATAAATCATACTTTTACTAAAAACTTGAAATTAAAAAATGGGCAGATGTTTTCTCCACCATAAGCTACAGTACATCAGATTTTAACAGCAATACAATATTTTCCCAGTCTCAACTTATTCACTATATTAGGTAGAGCATGACAAGTAGTTAATGTGAATGCATTAAATTTTGATGTGCCCCCATCATTTGGAACATAGCTTTTGGAAATGTACAAACTATATTTTGAGATTGTGTGGGGTAGGCGATAGGGGTGGGGTCAGAGGTAGTCAGTTACCTAATCAATTATCTCTGTAAATGGTAATTCTAGGAGATCACTCAGTGGGTTATGGAAAAAAGCAACTAAAAATAATGATTGCATTCCTTTCTTACAATTGTCCCAGTCTAAAGGCATATGCATATCCAAAAAATACAGTGAAGAATGGTATGAAGGATACATAAACTCCTGATGAGGAATCACTGTTTTTCAGAGTCAAAGTTGACACTTCACTTTCCCTGAGGGAGAGTTTAGAGAAAGTGAATGGGGGTGAGGAGGTATTAAGACAGGTCAGCATTCTGTCAGAGAAGAGGGAAGGTGAAGAGCCATCTATGGAGATAGAAAAATAGAGGAGGTGTATAAAATACCCTAGCAAACCAATTGTGCTCCTACAACTTTAGATATGCCAGTAAACATACAATTTTTTTTTTAATTTCAAAAGATAACTCATCCTCAAAATACTGTATTTTTTACTTAATTTTAAGCCTTCATTGTTATACTTCATTTTACTATCTAATGCTTGCATTTGCTAATTTGCAACAATGTCACTCTTCTGAGGCATGAAAGGCAAAGTTAATAAAATAAAACCCAAATGGACTGATAAGGAAGACAGTCATGAATGAAGTTAAAAATAGAAATGTTTGATATCCTTACAGAAAAGTATTCAAAATCCATCCATATTATATATTAAACCAGATTTTCCCAATGTCTCTGCAATCCTGGAGTGACAGTTCTGGCACTCTGAAAATTTGCCTTATTTTTCTTATCTTCCTGAGATGAATGTATTATCTATCTATACCTACAAAAGCTTCTTGAACATTAGACTTTGATATTCAACCACTCCCATTCAAATCATTAAGGTAACATTTGAAACAGTACTAAAGTCCTATCTTTGAAATCTGAGAGTAACTTTAAATACCCAAAATACAGCCTTTGTGAAAAATTGTAAACATCTAGGAAAAAAGCATAAAAATACATAAAAATATTGGATAAATTATAAATCTTGATTTAGTGTCACATTTAGAATATTAAATTATTTAAAAAACATTTAATTTTAGGACAATTTTAGATTCACAGAAATCCTGGGAACATATTGCAGGGGGCTTCCATATACCCCACACCCAGTTTCCCTTTTCATTAACATCCTGAAACATGACTGTCAAGCTATTCAACCAATATCAATACGCTGCTTTAAAACTCAAGTTCACACTTTGTTCACACTTTCCTAGTTGATAATCTAGTGTTCTTTTCCTCTTTCACTATTGCTCCGTGCCACCTAGTGCATTCCATTATCATGTCCCCTTAGGCTTCTTTGAGATATAAGAGTTGCTCAAACTTTATTTTTTCCTTAAAAATTTCATAGAATAGGATCAGGTTAATCTGTAGATTGTTCCTTAATTGAGATTTAAAACATGCCTTTTCCCTGAATTCAGTTGGAATCCTTGGTTTTAGGAAGGAAGACCACAGAGGTAAGTTCTATTTTTACCATTCATTAAGTGTATATACTATTCACATGACATTAGTATTGATGTTGACCTTGATCATTTGGCTGAGGTGGTGTTTTCAGGTTTACCTAATGTAAATTTACTCCACCCACCCCACACTTTCCATACAATACTCTTTGGTATAGTGGAAAACTTATTGAAAGTCTTTTGGCTTTAGATTCTAGCTCAACCATATACTTGTTGTCCATCTTAAATCCAAGGACATGTTAGTTAACTTCTTCAAGCTTCAGCCCTTACCCTGTGCAATGTGAATAATAATAATGACTAATAAATAAAAACACACATAAAAGAACTTTATAAAATAGTAGCAGGACAAATTGGTTGAACTAATTTAAAAAATACTTATTTGGTTAGGCTTTTATTTTGGACACAAGAAATGATCATGAAAATTATAATTTAGGCCTTGGTTGGTGTATCTTGGTGGATTAGCACTGGCCTGTGAACCCAAGAGTCACTGGTTTGATTCCCAGTCAGCACATACCCAGGTTACAAGCCAGGACCCCAGCCGGGTCCCCAGCTGGAGGCAGGTGAAAGGCAAAAATACATTGATGTTTCTCTTCCTTTCTTCCTCCCTCCCTTCCTCTCTCTCAAAAATAATGAATAAAATCTTTTTAAAAATCATCTAAATGTGTGTATGTGTATGTTTTAATTATGCATATTACTATGGGTTTTAACTTTAATATTCTAACTGTATTATAAGAACTTCCTTGTTATGTCTCACTTGAGCTATTCTATTAAAATCACACTAAACTGATCATCAAATCTGATCTTCAAATGAACATGCAATTTTCTAATATTGTTGTTTCTTTCTCATTTATGGATCATAAAATAGTACAGGAAAATCAGGTTATCCCCTTTATAGTTTACTGAAAAGAGCTTGTATTAATGTCCCCTCAACTGAGATATGAAATAAATGAACATATTTCATCCTAATTTTTCTAAACTGTCCAAAGTCGAATATTTTTTTTACCTTTTCAAACATATAATTTTCGAGTTTTCTGTAGCTTGTATAAGTTAGAACAGGGGACAGCTAAAATAAGAAAGCAAGCTTGGAAATCATTCAGATTAAATTAAGCATACAAAATCCAGCTTCCTTGTATGATTCAATGTTAAATAAAAGGAGAAATAAATATGTCCCAATACATGGTATAAAGCAAATTATCCTCTCTTGGTTTTTCATTACATATTAAACTAAGTTTAGGTTCATTGTCCTGTTAGAACACACACACAACACAATACAATACATTGCAGTATATAAAATATAACCATAAAATCAGAGTATGGTTAAATATGATCTAAATCATACTAGAAGAATTACAAATGCCTGCCACAATTAAACTCAAACACTACATAAACTAGCATAGGGATGTCATTTATATAAAAGTTTCTATTTCTGTACCATCTGGAGTCATAAAATTGATTAAATTATTTTTAATTTTTAAAGGTTTATTTTATTCTCATTTGAGAGAGAGGGGAGGAGGGAGAGAAACTGAGACACACCTGATGGCCACCAATTCATTTAAAAACATAAAACTTTAAGGAATGTGTATAAATGTCTTTGGTTGTCAGTTCAACTGATTTATTACTTTCTGGAATGCTGCTTTGCTTTCTCAGCAAAATGTCTGTTGGAACATCAGTAGAATTAAAGACAATGTTAGGGTCTCTCCCTATCACCTATCCCCACTTTAGAGACACCGATTAACCTTGCAGAGGAAAGATACAGGGTTAGTTTCAGTTATTCTAGGAAAATAAAATAAAGGATAGCCTTTTGTTATTGGAAGTGTGTTACGTACATAAGCTATATTTTATGTTAGTTTGTTACTACTCACACCAGCCAAAATAGTGCTAGCTGGATTCCATGACAGTTTGAAGTTTTGATGTAATAGTTTGACCTAAAATAAAGATTATATCAAGATAGGTTATCATTCCTCAGGGTTGCTAAAACTGAGCCATACCAGAAATATTAAACTAACATCAACGCGTGCACACACACACACACACACACACACACCCTTTGGTTTCAACCATGAGCTGCCTTCCAAAACTGCAAGGGCATATGCTCAGATTTTCAGCTTCAGATTCCTAGTGAAGATATATTTTTGAGGGGTCAGCTCTGTACCCAAGATATGAGGTTTACTTGTCAAATTATAGAAAAGTAAATCAAAGTGGAGTATTGTAATGACCTCCCCAAAGGCTAAAGAAGAGTTTGTAAGGCCACTTTGAACCAGTAGCCCACAGAACTTTGCCTAATATTAGAGAGAGACTGCAGTAGATCAGCATTCCAATGGAAACAAAAATTGCTTTCCTATGAACAATTTAATACATACAAAAAGGCATTCAGTCTACAGCAATATATCACATAGTGTGTATCCTTAAAACCAAAATGTTCCAGTATTGAGGGCTTAAAGTTCAGCCCAATTAAGAACATTTTATGCCTTGGCTGGGGCATAGTGGATAAGTGCCTGCCTGAGAACCCAAAGGTCACTGGTTACCAACCAGGGCACGTAACCAGGTCTATAGCTGGAGGCAGGTGAAAGGCAACCATACATTGATGTCTCTCTCCCCCTCTACCTCTCTTCCTTCCCCTCTCTCTAAAAATAATAAACAAAATATGAAAAAACAACATTTTATATTTTGAACAAACTACTTTCAAAATCATGCTGATATTATGTATATGAATTACTCAATGATCACTATGGGATAACTAGGCTTATTTGCTAAAATGATAATTTATATAAATAATCAAGAGTCAGTTTCTGATATATGAGTTTCTTCTTCATCTTCAGGAAAATTGAAAACTTAAACTAAAAATGTAGTAAACAAAATAATCAGCTCCTACACTTCCCAAGTTGTTACACACTGAGAATTGTAATCATTTTTATCATTTTAGTTACTAATCCTGAAATTGTTACATTTGAGTTTTACTGGACATGTTGAAAATAATTTCATCTCTTAAAACAGAAAGATTCTTTCACTGCAAACATAATTAGTCAATGGATATCATGCTTCTGTGAAACATTTTAGGTATAAGTCCAATCTATTCCTTTATTATTCTTTATCGTGTCCTGTGTGTATTAAGAAAGAAAATAAAATGAAGTTATTCCATTCTTTTCTGTTTGTGTGTTTCATTTTTGACTGACTGCACCCTATATTGTCTTTCACATTTGAAAAAGACAAGTAATCAAAGTGATAGTAGATGGTAATGACTAAAAGGATTGGTGAAAACTGGCTTTATTTTGATTTCTATTAATCCCAATGGCAAAATGACCATTTTTTAATCTGTTGATTTATAATGCATGTAGTCTATATTCTAGAATAAGCATGCTATGAAATTATCTTCTAATCTAATTATCATCTTTTCATTACTTTTGAGGTCAGAAATTCATCTGTTTTAAATCAATTCTATTACCAGAAAAATAAAACATCCTAAAGGTTTCACTTTTGTGTTGTAACACTTGAAAAATGAGTGACTGGAGCTCAGCATGGGAATTCTTTAGTGTGTTGGAGGAACTCACTAAATAGAAATGAGAAAAATTTAAAACATTCAATTGCATCACTTCTCTAGAGGGAGGCCCCACTGGTGCTGGCATAGGTCAATGAACAAGTGCTTTGGTACTTTTTGAACAGCTACATATGATAAATGCACTACAAAACATGTTAACTTCTTTGAGGATGAGGCATTTGTTACATCATGTTGTGAACTGTACGGTCTTTCTTGAAAATTCTCTTTTTCTTTCGCCCTTCTCTCTCAACCTGTTTTAAATAATAAAATATAATGATGCCAAAGAAATAAATAATTTCCTATGTGTAATTGACCAGTTCAAACATGCAGACCCATTCACACCAGAACCCATTCTCCTTTCCAATTTTATTTCCCTTTATTTGTTGTACCCCTCACCACCTGGCATATGAGTAGATGCTTGGCTCATTTAATTCTTTACTGTCTATCTCACCACACTGAAATGTACCTGGTATGAGTATTATTACTGTCCCTTATATGGCAGTTACATAGTAGGCACTTAATAAATATTTGTTCAATGAGTAAAAAGATAAATAATTTAACCAGCTAAAAACAATGTTATAGAAACAAAAGAAAGCAAAATCATTCAGGTTCTCTCTTTCCCTCCCTCCCTCTCTCATATCCAAAAGACTTAATGAATAAATTATCTTTATTTATCTTGTCAAAAATAACATGACACTATGATAAAACAATTTTAAGTTGTAATGCATATGAAAGACAAAGTCTATTTATCAGAAATATTTGTTTTGTCCAAAAATGCCATTATATATACAACTGAAAAACATAAAAACAATATTGTGTATATTTTATTAATGGATATTTATTTTTACCACTGTTAAATCCTTGGGATTTTAACAGCAAATACAAAAAATAAAACATTTAAAATGATCTGAAACCTAATCCAAATGTTGGATTGGCCCAAACGTCTGTATGGATTTTTCCATAAAATAAAAGACACATTTTTCATTTTCACCAATAACTATATTGATTTGGATATTTTCAGTAGGTTGGCTGTCACCCAGATGATTTAACATTGATTGTTTTCAATTAATGTCTTGAATTGATCACATCAAGTTCAACTTCACAAACTATTTTTGACACTTAAAGTATTTTATGTATGTATGTATGTATGTATGTATGTATGTATTTATAGAGAGAGAGAAGGGAGGTAGAAAGAGAAGAAGAGAAATATCACTGTGTGGTTGCCTCGCGCATGCCACCAACTGGGGACCTGGCCTTCAACCTGGCATGTGCCCTGACTGGGAATCAAACTGGTGATTGCAGGCTGACACTCAATCCACTGGGCCACACCAGGCAGGGCCATTTTTGACACTTTTGATCAGTCACAACACCTTCTCCATACACTACACAAACCTTTTCTTTTTGCATGTTAGTTACCTTTCTTGAAATAATAAAGCATAATATGCCAAAAATATTGCATATTTTCTTCCATCTTCAATATTAAAAATAACTACACAAAAATTCATCAATTTTGATTTTCTTAAAATGCACACTCATATGGCAGCTGCCACAATATAATCTAACAAAATTATTTCAAATGAAGTGAAGATTAAAGCAGTGCCATCTTAATGTAAACATTTGGCCAACCCAACACCACATGTTTTGCAATTTGGTACTTACTTTTGTGGCAAATTTATACTAGCCTTTCTCTGAATAAGCTTCCATATTTACAGAGTCCTAATTGTCCCTCTTCCCAACATCTCCCAAATAAAGCCTAAACTAACTAGTTCAGTAGGACCACAACCAGATAAGCTGAAATTGCCTTTCTCTTCACTCTCAAAATCCAGCTATTGAGAACCTGGGATATGTTCACAGGTGGTACCTGGGTAATGAGGTGGAAGATAAGATAGAATTCTGCGTCTTCCTTTGGTAAAAAATATTTCCATTGAAGCTCTGACAAGTTAAGACCATTTTCTACAGCTTGGTTAGGTTCTAGAATTAATGTTTATTACAGATTAAGTAGGCATGTTATTGGTTGTCATTTTTAATATTGTTTCTGTGGAAAATATATATTCAAGTTCCAAACAACTGATTCACAAATTGACTTCTGGAACACCACCAGCTTTGAAAATGTGGACTTCTATATGGAAAATGAGTAAGGCATAGAAACAAACAGATAATACCCTGGTTTTCTACCTTCTGTGCACACGACCATTAGTTTAATACTGACAAGACTATGTTTGAGCAGCCTATAAAATATACATTTACTTAGCATGCACTTATGAGATTAAAATTTTTTTCTGCCAATTTCTGCTACATAATTCACAGTTATGTGCAAGGAATTTGGATCTAGAAGTAATAAAGAAAAATATGACCAAATATATGGTATTATCATCCTGTCCACAGTACATGAGCATATTCATCATCCAAAGGTCTGTACCTTGATGATTATCTTCAGGAGATTGTTACTGTCACAGAGAAAGAGAAGAGATCACTGATAGAATTCACTGCCTCCTTTTTACACTTTTTGTCTTACTGACCTTTGACAGGTTTAAGTTGTAGGGAATATCTACAAATCTGTCTAATTTTGTAAATCTGTCTGATTTTGCTAATATATTAAATTAGTAATCCTGATTTAGGATAAATGAAGTAGACCAAAGGTAAGGTTGATATTACTACTAATATACCAAGTGCACACTTTATATACACTGTGTATATTCAGACTAAACAGTTTACTGTTTAGCTGTTCACTTTCCTTGGTATGAAATTTCTGCCACTGTGTAAGACTTCCAAAATTGAAAGGAATTAGGAGCCACAGTTCTCATTAAAATACATTTTAGTTTTAAACCAGGCAATATTGGCATACTTACAGAATGAAAGCTATGTTGAAAAATAATTGAGTCTATTACAGATTATAAGAAAAAGCCAGAAATCCACTATCCATTGAACATGTTAATTGAATGCGACCTTGAAAAAGATGAAGCAAAAATGTTTCCTCTAATTGCAAAAGCCTCTGGCTGGGTACATTTTCCTGTTTATCAATTCACACTTGGGTTATCCATGTTGTTTCATACAGATTTGCATTGTCAGAAAGGATTCTTAATGTGCAAAAGCTCATTGCTTTTTATATTTTTAAATTTTTAAATTTTTTTATTGATGTCTCATAGAATGCTTTGGCATGAACTCCTAGGGAAGAAAAGTTCTAGATTATTTCAAGTGTATCCTTAAAATTTCTAGGTCATGGATAACCTTGTTGGACAAATTTCAGAGTCAATGATAACTACTGCATGCTTTCCCAGATTAAACACCTGATGAAGAAGTGCATTGCTTTTATTTTAATAAGAGTCCATTTCTATCAGTTGTCTCTGATAACCAAATTCTAAATGGATGAGCTCCTACTACTCTAAAGAATTCAAGTTAGAGGATAGTCATGTCATACCAGAAGTCATCAATGTCACAAATAGAGCAATTACTAAATAATGAACATGCCCTTGTGGAGTATTGGAGTACATAGAAAGAGCTATGGCAGTTCTGAGTCACTAGGACAGGCAGAGCTTAGAAAAAATACCAGTAAGACTACATAACAGAAGATAGACTTAACTAATCAAACCAGTGGAAAAGTCCATGTTGATGAAGTATTGATAAAGATCAAGAATATTCTCCATCAATGTAGTGACTGTAGTTTTGGGGACTCATGATCCAGAGTTTCTTTGTTAATATTATTACTGTCTCCCTGGACCAGAAAATAAGGTTTTGCAATGGCTATTTTGGGAATTTTGAGAATTAGGTTATCATTATTAGAATTTTACTTATAATAATCCAATGAGTAAAGGATATGCTGAAACTGTTTTCCTGTTTTCTCAATAAAGCTTACATTTAAGAGGCAGGAATCAGAATAATAGTAGACCAAAAGAAGATAACTGGGTATCTTATCTGTATCCTATTTCTAATGGTAAACACCATTTGCATGTTATAATTGAGTCTTTACAAAGAATGTATAAAGATTAATAAACTTGAAATTGAGATTTAAAACATAATGAGAGTAACTTTTTTATATTTTTAGTTCTGGAAGATAATTTTATATCAATGGCATCTAAAAAAATGTCTTTTTAGAATTACAAAGACTTAAAAGTTTAGAAGCACTTTACCTATATCTTTACATTCAAGAAGCATGCTTATATACTTAGCTATATTAATAAAGTTATTACATATCATGTAACTTAAATGTAACATATAATGTAGAGATAAGCAAATAATATCAAATTTCTTCAGTCATGTAAAATTAATTGCAAGCTACAATTTTTTTTTCTAGCCAATCAGCTTGCTGTTGGTTCTTTAGAAAGTTGTATGGAATTTAACCCAAAAGTGGTACATTCAGAACTTGAATTTATCATACATGGAAAAAAAAAACACATAAGAAATTTTATATCTGGAGAATATTATGCCAAGTGAAATAAGCCAGTCAGAGAAAGACAGATGCCATATAATTTCAGTCATAAGTGGAACTTAATAAACAAACAGGACTAAGAAGCAAAATAGAGACAAATTCATAGATAGAGAGCAAGCTGACAGCTACTCTGGGTTGGAGGGCTTGGGTGTGATGGGACCAAGCAAAAAAGAAAAAGGACTTATGAATATGAACAATGATGTGATGATTGCATGGAGTGGTGGGGAGGGTAATAGGAGGATATATATTACTGGAAAAACTACAATAGAACTAAATTGAAACAAAGAAAAATTCATATTTGATATCTAGTACTTAAAATAAAAATCACAAGAATAAAAAAAATGACATTTTGGAATTACTGAGTAGAATCTGTGAATCTATAGATTCATATCTCAACCCTATATACCCATATAACCACACACAGAAATGCATATTCTGATAGATATGTGTATATAATATTTCATGCCATATACTTACAATTTTAAGTACCATATAATTAAGAATAATATGTAGTATTCTATACTAATATGATGAAGGAACAATTACCTTGAAAAGATTGCTTTATCTTTGTCAATACTTTATTAGCATCATCTTTTCAGCCATTGACTTTTCTAACCTATAACACATCTATTTCCTATACTTTAATCATTATAATTTTCCATAATTACTCAAAGATCACTAAAATATATTAACTTTGGGGATTAACATGCAACAGTTTTTTTACTGAAATTTATATTTTTATACCAATACACACATCAAAGCAAAGCCACCACTTTGGAATGAAAAAAAAATTCAAATGGATAGGTTTTTTTATTTATTTGGTATTTATTGTGCACTTACAATTAAGTCAAGAACTGTTGTACACACTTGAGATACACTGGTGAAAAAATAGACAAAAACAATCCTTCCATTTTGGAACTTAGGATCATGGATCTGGATCTAAATAGTACAGCAAATATAATAAGTAAAATATTTACTATGTTAGAAGCTTATAAGTATTATTTAAAAATATCCAAGTAAATAGAATACAATTAAAGTAGGGGAAAAAAAGGAAGATGTGATTTTAAATAGGGAGTTCAGGGTCAGCCTCAATGAGAATGTGACATCTGAGTAAGAACTTGAAGGACCTGAAGCTGTTGGCTACACGGCTATCTGGTGTAAGTGTGTTCCAATGCAAAGTCCAGTAGCACGAGGTGCTAAGTGTGTTAAGTCACGGAAAGGAAGTTAGAGGTCCAGCAAGACTGTGGGCTAGAAGAACAACATTAAATGAGATCAGCCATGAAACTAACAAGTGCCTAAATTGTATAAAATCCTACACCATGAGAAGATATTTGCCTGTGCTAAAAGGAAACATAAATGGATGTTGAACAGAAGAGTAATATGAGCAACCACTTAAGTCAAGGACAACCCTGGTTATTGTGGCAAGTAGAGTAGAACCAGGGAACCACTGTAATAATCCAATAAAAAGATGTGTATCATGTGAGCAGTGAAAGTGGTAAAAATTGGTCAAAGTTTAGATGTATTCTGAGAAATTTTATGATGGATTAATCACAATATGAGAGACAACAGGAACTAAGTATGACATGCTGGTTTTGTGACTGAGAAATTAAAAAGAATGGAATTGCAATAAAATGAGATGGACATGATTGCAACTTTAGCAGGTTTGCTGGGGACAGAGAGAGTACAGACTGAGACAGGCTTAGTTTGAGGCATTTATTAGATATAAACATAAAGATGTTGAATAGTTAGTTGATGTTCCAGAATGGAAAATTCAGAATAAAATTCTTTCTGAACTAAAGATCAAAAATTGTTTTCATCATCTAAAAATGGTATTTAAAGAACAAAGGAGATGAAAATTACACCACTGCATCACAAAAGGTCACACCACAAAAAATAGGAAGTCAAAGAAGACCAATCCAAGACACAGAAACAAATAAGAGCCACCTAAAATAGGGAGACAAAGAAACAACCCCTCATCAAAAGGAAAGGAGGAATCCCCAGAAAGAGTGCTAAATGAAATAGAGGCATGCACGCTATCAGACATGGGATTCAAAATAATGATGATAGAGAAGATAAATGATCTCAGCAAGTTCAAAAAAACTACAAACAACTCCAGGGGAAGTACCAAGAACTCCAGGAAAGCTACAAGGAAATTAAGGAGAACTATACCAGCATTAAAAAGGACATAGAAACTGTCAATAACAGCTGGAAGGAAATGAAGAATACACTTTCCCATTTGAAGAACACAGTAGAAGAAATCAAAAGCAGGTTAGAGGAAGCAGAGGATCAGATCAGGGAGCTGGAGGACAACATAGGAAAAAAAAAAAAAAAATCCCAGACAGTGCAAAAAAACAAGAAAAGACTTAAAAAGAATGAAAAGGTTTTAAAAGAGCTGCAGGACAACATGAAATGTAATAATATCTGTATCATAGGAATACCTGACGGAAAAGAGAAGCAAGGGATAGAAAACCTGTTTGAAAAAGTAATGACAGAACTTCCCTAACTTGAGAGAAAAAGTCATGCTAGTACAGGAAGCATAGAGGGTCCCAAGGAAGATGAATCTAAACAGGTCTACTCCAAGGCACATCATAATTAAAATGGCAAATTTCAAAGACAAAGAGAGAATCCTAAAAGCAATGAGAGAAACAGCTAATAACATAAAAAGGGGCTCCAATAAGGTTATCAGTTGAATATCAACAGAAACACTACAAGCCAGAAGGGAATGGTAAAAAATAATCCAAGCAATGAAAAACAAAGGCCTCTAACCAAGAATACTCCACCCGGCAAGGCTCTCTTCAAAATGGAAGGTTAAATAAGGATTTTCCCAGACAAAAGAAGGCTAAAAGAATACAGCTCCACCCAGCCAGCATTGCAAGAGATGCTAAAGGGTCTGCTTTAAGAAGATGGGGTGACAGAGAGATAGAGAGGAACACAGATACAAAGGGAAAAATTGAAAATGAGTAAGTACCTATCAATAATAACCTTAAATGTAAATAATTACAGGACCAATCAAAATACATAGGGTAGCTGAATGAATAAGAACCACCTTTAACTTACAAATGCCTTAAAATTATCTTGTTGTAAATAGATTTTACTAGATAATGTGTAATGTTGTATTTTTGTTGTATCTGTATTACTGCAGGTTAAGTTTCCTTAGATTGGAATTATTTCCTAAAATGAGAAAATAAAATTACTTGCAATAACTCTTAGAAAAATCAAGTTAAGGGGGAAAAAAGTAAGAAAATATGAATATGTATTACATAAAGTATATGCTATCTTTCTTATTCACTGTTACAAAATATGTACTTGTTTGTGGGTGTACAATTGTAGATTTTATTAGCAATCTATATTTTAAATAGCAACCAACTGGTAGTTGGTATGTTGAGAAGTTAGTCAATCCTTAGGTTAGAAAAGAGGCTGAGTGAAAACTAATTTGGAATGGAAGTTGCCAACTACTAAACTATGTGGTTCATGTATATAGGCAATATATATTCCCATATTAGCATTTAAATTAGATGAGGTTCCTTTCAAATAGATAGTGGAAATAGACATTGCTAGCAATGAAAGCCCCCAAACTAGGGAGATTTGGGAAAATGTATTGATGCTACAGTAAACTTCATTATTCAAATATGAACATACCTACTCTCTACCTCAACAGACTCCTAAATAGTTCAGTGGTTAGTTTAGGCCCACATAGGAAGTCAACCATATGTTAAAAAAAAAAAAAATAGCTAGAATACTACTCTACAAAATTATTTAAACCCTAGGATATGTTTTTTACCTCAAATTAGTAAATATCGTAATTTCTACTCAGTGGGGATCAGTTGGGCACTGTAAGTGGCATTATTTCTGAAGGCTTCAACTTGTAAAACACATGTAGAAGAAAAACAGAGGGTATTGAAAGAAATAAGATGTCTGCACAGCAAAAAGGAAAAAAATCAATCTATTATCTAAGATTGAAAGCTGCGAAAAGAATATGTTGTATTTCCAGAGGCTTAAAATAAAGTTGAGTTGTATTATTGGAGAGAGTGGGATCTGACTCAGAAACCAAATTCATTTTCACTGTGGGTTTGGCACTGTCTCTAGGACAGCTTTCATGAAAGTGAGTTCTGCAACACACCACTTCTGTGATAGAGTTCATAAAAATAGTATTCCAGAGTAAAGTAAGTTTTAAAGGAAATGATTAATTTACTACATCTAAAATATTATAATTTAAACTGTAATAATTATATATGCTATTGACATTTAAAATTTTGTATATTAACTCTTTAAAGTCTAATAGTGCTTTACAGTATATTGCAATTTGGACTAGCCACATTTGAAGTGGCTACCATATTAAATATTGCAGATTTAAGAATAAAGACTAAATCTTCTGGAAATGAAAATAGATTTTGTTTATTTATATATCTTAGCTAAGGAGATGTCTGCCTATAACCAAACTAATATAGGTTGGACCCAGGAAGGATAATTATGAGATGAAATTGTTTTCCAGGAACAAGAAATGAAGAAAACTAGACCGAAATATTTCTAATAGAAAAAATTTGAAGGCAATTAATCAATTACATTATTAGATACTCTCTTGAAGTAGAAATATTTTCTAGTGTAATATTTGTAAAACTATGTATGTGTATAAATATATTTGTGTATGTGTTTGGTAGTATTGTAATGGATATATTTTTTTTGTGTGAAATTTATTTTATTGCAGTGGTCTACAACCAGACATGCAACATATCCCAGGTATATCTGTACTTTCAAAGCTCTTTCACATGTTTATTTTATATGCTTCTTTTAAAAAGTTAATCATTATTGTATTATAATTGTTTATTTTTCCCCCAGTGCTCTCCCCTAACCCTCCCTCTTTCCCACAGCCAATCCCCATCTTCTTGTCCATGTCCATGGATCTTTCCTATTAGCTCCTCTTCTAAACCCCGCCCCTTCTCAACCCACTCTCTTCCCTATCCCTTCTCCTTTATACTCCCTCCCTCCTCCCCTCTGATCACAGGAATTCTGCTCCTTTCACCCTTCTCCCAAATCTATGGTTTCTTTGTGCTTGTCTGTTTGATATTGCTTAATAAAGTAATTCTTTAAACAAATGAATTAACATAAGCATTTTGAAATAATGAAAACTTGCATTAATATGATTTTAGGGACTGACCGAAGGCAGTAATTAAATGATGAATTGTCTGGATGTGAAAAAAGAAAAGAAGCACACATTAGTAGTTACAGATTTTACAGGGGAGGTTAAGAATAAGAAAGGAAATGAAGAAGCCAAAGAACACATATTCATGACACATGGACATGAACTAAGGGGGTGCTTTGCTGGATGGAATGGGGGGTACTGGGTGGAGGAGGACAAAGAGGAAATTTGGGATAACTTTAATAGCAAAATCAACAAAATACATTAAAAAACAAAAAAGAAGGAAAGGGATGAGAACACCAAGTAAGATGTATTAAATAACTGAGAAGTGCAAAGAATGACAACCCTGGGACATTTTAACTAACAAGTGACAGAAAAACAAGAGGCATCAAAAAAAAAGAAAAAAAGGTGACAGTAGTGGAATAGGATATGAAATATCTAAGTTAAAAATGTATTTAATTTTAAAAGGAAGGTGTAATCAACTATGATAAATGTTTATTATAGGTTAACAAAGCTGAGGGCTGAAAATTGATTATTGGATTTTTCAAAGTGCAGATCATTCATGACCTTGACAACACAGGCTCTAATAAAGGGATAGAGAAGATAAAAGTGTAGAAGAGAGAGTTAAGTTGAGAAATTAAACAGTTGAGTAATTCTGCAAAAAATGTGAACAGAGATATGGAAAGGCTATTAGGCAAAGTTGGGTCAAGAGAAAGTTTTACTTTATATTTTCTATTTAGAAAAAAATATCTGTTTATTCATACATCTTTCAGATGATTTTGTGGCAGGGGATGTTAATGAGGTATACGAGAATGTGTAGAGAGTGTCTGGAGAAAAGTCCTATTGGTGGTGAGAGAGGGAAAAATCTAGTGTATAAATGAGAGGATATTGCCTGATTTCTTACTAATATGGAGTTGAAGAAGTCTTCCAGGCACTCCTCTCTTTACCAAAAGAAAAATAATTTTCTCAAAATGTCAATTGCTTGAAAAGCTCTCTTTTAACCTATTTCATCTATAGGTCTTATCTGTCATTCTTAAAACTCCCTAATATTCTATCAACAAATGTTAAAGTAAACCTCAGAGAAATATTAAGATATGCTCTAGTAAAGTGTAAATTAAGGCAGCAAAAAATTAGCAGCATTTAGAGGCAGATTTCTGGTCAGTAGGCCTCACTAGTCAACTCGCATAGTGCATATACACATGTGCATACATACTCACATGCATACATTACACACATATGCATTTGCATTGATTAACTGAAGAGAACAGAAAACCATGAATAAATTTTCAGAAAATATAAAATCCTAGAAGGAACAAGGATCTGAATCCATGGTGGTCTTTAATTAAAAGTAGGTATAGAGAAGACTCCCTGACCAAAGACAAATATATTTTTGTCTCAAGTTCAAGCAATTAGCAGCAGTTATATAGTGGTGAGTGAGATGGATGCAGAATTGAACAACATGGACCCAAGGGGATCTCAGAGTGGCGCCAACAGTGTGTTCTATCAACACTATTAAGGATAACAAAATGGCAACAAGAATTTTCCTCAAAGAATCTGCATTCAATGATTTTACAGTTATGTTATACCAAATCTTCACTTTGTTCCACAAAATCAGAAGAGTGGGAAATCACTAACTCAAACCATGGTTCTAAAATAACCATGACTTTAAAATATGTAAAAAGAAATACATAAGGCACTGGCCTGCAAACCCAAAGGTTGTTGGTTCAATTCCCAGCCAGGGCACATAACCAGGTTGCCAGCCAGGTCTCCAGCCAGGTCCATAGTTGGAGGCAGTTGAAAGTCAACCATACACTGATGTCTTGCTCCCTCTCTGTCTCTCTCCCCTTCTATTCCTCTGAAAATAATAAATAAAATCTTTTAAAAAAAGAAATACAAAAAAAAAAAAGAAAGAAAGAAAGAAAGAAAATACATGTCCAATTCATTCATGAACATGAATTTGAAAAATCTAAGTAAGGAAGGTGCCAAGATCACAGCCAGAAATTCTTATGGATTCTTTAGGACACTGGCCCCAGTGGAGGCAGACGGAAAGACCACTCATTAACACCTGGCATGGGGAGTCCTCTGCTCTACCAAGGCTCATGTGTTGACCTGTGGTGTATTTACTTGAGAGACTCTGATTCGCTATCTAGGCCTGCCTCCTTCTGTTGATGTGAGAACTCACAGGTTAGATAGACCAGGGTAGAGTTTTTACCCTTAAACCATGGAGGTTTTACCCTTAAAGCAGTGCAACAGAGCTGGAAGCACAGATGACCTCTCAAATAGTCCAAGTTTTAAAAATTTAGAAATGTTGATATTATTGTTAGGGAGGATGCAGGAAACAGCGGTCTTCAAACACTACTGATTTAAGAAAACACAATTATAATCATTTCACTGAGTAATTTACAGGACCTACTTAAACTAAGTATAACCTATGACCCAGAAAACAAAATTTTGCATATATGTCAGTTCCTTACAAAATCACACATACTCTTACCATGCAACCCGTCAAATCACACTCCTTGGAATTTAGCCGAAGGAGTTGAAAGCTGTATCCACACAAAAACCTGGACAGCTTTATGTATGGCTGCCAAATCTCTGAAGCAAAAAAAAAAAAAAAATACATCCTGAGTAGGAGAATGGATAAACTGTGATGTATTCAGGAAATGGAATGTTTATCGATGCTAAAAAGAAATGAGCTATCAAGCCATGAAAAGATGTGAAAGAAATATAGATGCATACTACAAAGTGAAAGAATCCAATCTGAAAAGGTACATATTATGTTTCCAAATATATGGCATTCTTAAAAGGTAAAACTATAGAAATCATAAAAACATCAGTGGTTTCCAGGAATTGGGGAGGGATCAATAGGTAGAGGACACTTGT
The DNA here is from genome assembly GCA_004026585.1 of Noctilio leporinus. Lineage (NCBI taxonomy): Eukaryota > Metazoa > Chordata > Mammalia > Chiroptera > Noctilionidae > Noctilio > Noctilio leporinus. The sequence goes on along the minus strand of PVIW01000003.1, from coordinate 103,637 downwards.
TTTTAAGGGCAATGAAACTACTCTGTATAATACTATAGTGGTGGGTACATGTCATTATTAATTTGCTTTAATCTATAGAATAAACAATAAAGAATGAACCCTAATATAAACTAGGGATTCTGGGTGACAATGGTGTATCCATGTAGGTATATCAATTGCAAAAAATATGTGAATATATATATATATATATAGATCTGGTGGGGGAATTTAGATAATGGAGGAGGTTATGCATGGTTGGAAACAGGGGATAGAGTGTGTATGTCTCTATTTTCCTCTCAATTTTGCTCTACACCTAAAACTGTTCTGCAAAAGTCTCTCTAAAATGTCTGCATATGTGATTCAGAGAATGTAAGGATATACTTTACATAGCATGGACTTGTTTTTTTTTTAAGATTTTATTTATTATTATTTTTAGGGAGAGGGGGAGGGAGGGAGGCAGATAGGGAGAGAAATATTAATGTATGGTTGCCTTTCACCCGCCTCCAGCTACAGACCTGGCTAGAGACCTATCTTACAACCTGGTTATGTGCCCCGTCTGGGAATTGAACCAGCAACCTTTAGGTTCACAGGCTGGCACCTTTTCACTTTGCCACCAGCCAGGGCTGGACTTACTAATATTAAACTATAATTGACCTAAAAATGGTGATTTACAGTACACTTACTACTCTTCAGTTTTCAGAGTAGGAAGTATGATAACATAGATGTCTATCCCTAGGGGAACAGTTCAATAAAATGTGAACCATAACAATAGTTTATTTGTTAAAAACAATAGAGTAGATGTTCTTTGAGATTTGTCTGGAAAAAGTTCACCCATTGTTAACATAACAAGAACAGTTTGTGCAACATGGATGTAACCTGACAGCCAAGGAGAGTGGACTGGAATGCACATGTGTGAACAATGATGTCTTCACTGTACTAGTCAGTGGGGGCAGCAGATGCTGTTGATTGACTCACCCAAAATGACTGGGTGAGGAGAGCAATGAATCTGCATCAGGTTTTGTGTTAAGCTTGCACATTCCTCTGCGGAAACTTCTGGATGATTCAGAAGATGACAGCTATGAGCAACTGGTGATTGGTAGCTTCATCACAACAATGCATCCTCTCATGTATCACATCTTGTACAGAGTTTTTTTTTTGGGAAACATCGTATCACCCAGGTGACTCAGCCCCACTACAGCCTAAATTTGGCACCCAAAACTAAAATCACCTTTAAAAGGGAAGAGATGCAGACCATCGATAGATTCAGAAAAACATGACATGACGGGGCAGCTTATGGCAATTCCAACAAAGGATCTTGCAGTGTTTTTAACAGTAGGAGAGGTGCTGGGAGAACTGTGTGAGGTTCCAAAGTGCCTACTTTGAAAGAGACTGAGATGTCATTGTCACCTATCTACAATGTTTCCTATGTCTTGTGTCTTCTTCAACAAATGTCTCCATTTTTTCACATTACATGGCTGGATTCCTTCTGGACAGACAGCCTACTTTCTGCACCACAGGCAAAACTTTAAAACATAGTGTTGAATGAATATGTTAAAGAAACATCTATAACGCAACAGCAATTACATAAATTAAAAAGAGCTCTGTGTAGTTATCTAAGTTATGTAAATACATGATTATCCAGAGACATGTATTAACACTGTAAAGTGTAATTTGCTTATGATGAAGGAAGAAAATGGACCTTGAGATTAAGAATAAAGGAAGAAAATATTAAAAATGCATGCTGAGCAAAAGGGGGAGATTTGCGGACATAGGCCAATGACAGTAGTATGCCAGGAACTGAAGTCTATTATTAACTCAAATCTCAATATCTGTAGTTAAAAGAAAAAATAGAAATATCACCTACCTATTAGGGTTATTGTAAAGATTAATTTAGAAAATGTGTTTAAAGAGATTAGCACAACTAAATAACTAATATGCTGTTATAATTATTTTCTTTATTAAGATATTATAACTTCTGTGCATTTTCATCAATGCTGTCTTTTATCCCACATCCCTCTAAAGTTATCATATAAAGTGATTAATATAAAACTGTTTTGGTTTAAAAACATAATGTATAGCTTCTTTATTTTAATGCTTATTGGTTTTCCTAGGACTGATAGTTAAATGAGTTGGAATAGGTTCACTTTTTGAATGAAATAAGGAGTGAAACTTTATCTTCATTAGTGTGTGTTTTGTTTTGGTTTTTTTAAGTTTTCAGACAGCTAAGCGATATGCCATAATGTGCTATCTTACTGGATTTTACACTGGAGAGACCAGGAAATGAGATGAGGAACAGACAGCTTTGTAAATTCAATTGATAATCAAAGCTGACTTGCTGCAGGTTGATTTTCAGAGAAGCAAAACTTGCAGTCTTAGTCCAATCAGTCAAAGATAATATGATGAGGCAATAATTGTCTCTGAGGGCCTCCATGCTGGAAGAAATCCCAGAAAACACAATGTGACATTTCCCAGGGCAGAAAGCATGGTTCGTGGTGCCAAACAATGGCTGAGTCCCTTTAGCTCTGGTTTGGAACCAGCCCTGCCAGCTTTCCTCTCAGAGGCATCTGCTGAAGCCTGAAGAAACAACCACTGCTCACTGATTAACTTCTCCCAGATGTCAGGCAAGGAAGCCACAACAAGGATTCCCTCTGCTATCCTTAATCCCATTCCTCCATGCTCAAGCCCATTTGCTTTTTCTAGTTACTAGATATGTTGACATTATTGCTCCTTGTCCATCAGCCCTTACAGTAAGCATCTTCCCAGCAATCAGTAGTTACTATGGATGTCCCTAACCCCTTTCCTGAATAGAATGCTGAGCACTCAACAAACAGGGTCATCTTACATTTTATTAAAAAAGTTAATAAAATTAGTAGTGAAGAAGGTGGAGTTAAAGAAAAGTAGAAAATTATATTCAATAAATGAAGGAAAAGCCCCAGCTGAGGTGGCTCAGGTGCTTGGGCACTGCCCCATAAACCAAAAGGTCATCAGGTCAATTCCTGGTCAGGCCGCACAGGCCCGAGTTGCAGGTTCTGTCCCCTGGGGTGCGTACAGAAGGCAGCCAACTGATGTTCTCTCTCACACTGATGTTTCTCGTTCTCACTCTCTCTTTCCCCCTGCCCTCTCCTCTCTCTAAAATCACAAGTTAAAAAAAAAAAAAACACAGAAGAAGATGAAAAAATAAAGGGAAAAAGAAGAAATACATCTTTGTGTGTCACAGTTTTTGGTGGTTAAATTCGCAAAATTTGAATTCAGGGACACAAAATGAAATACTACCTTTATTGCTTACTTCCTATTTGATACTATACAATTAATAAAATCTCTACATAGCAGTTTATGCAGATGTAAAATTGTATCAGTGTTTCTAGATGAAATAAACTAAATAACATTAAAGCTCAGTTGCTTAGATATTCCAAAGTTGAGTTCCATCCCTGGTCAGGGCAAATAGAAGAAGCAACCAATGAATGCATAAATAAGTGGAACAGCAAATCAATATTTCCTTCTCTTTCTCTCTCTCTCTCTCTCAAATCAATACAAAGTTTAAAAAATTCAAGTAAATGACATTTCCAGGTAGGCTGATTATCACAAGACCTAATACATGTCAGAGAATTAATAAACACGATAGACATTATAATTTTAGGTGAAATTAAAAAATACTATTTCTAATTATATATAACATGGTGTTTTGTGTTATAGAAAATAATACAATAACTACTCCCATTACTACTTACTGGTTCCTACGATTAGTCTCTAGTTTTTCCCATAGTTAACAATGTTGCAGCCATAATACTAGCTGGCTTTTTGGCCTGATATTAGTCAGTCAAGGGTATCTTTCAGTGGCTTGAAAATTTATTAAGAAGATAGTAATGTGGAATTTATTCTCAAGTCTATGACCCCTTTTTGGTCTGTTTACCCTCAGTTTTCAAAATAATGTACCACATAATCTGAAGTAAATTAACTAAGGAGAAAAGGATTTTCTCTGGTTCTCCATTGAGTATGTCAGATTTGGGCAGTAGCTTAGTCAAAGAAGTAGTAAACAGCCATCAACTCATTCTACAAGTATTTAGTGGATTGGCTGTGTTAAGTATGCTGTAAGGCCCCTTCCTAGATAACTTCACATTCATATCAAGAGTATGGCAAAATAGTAACTATATATAATGATAAAGGTATGTGTGGAGAATTATGGAATCATAAAATGATAGGCTGTGTGAGAAATTTAGAGAACACTTCATTTCCTATGATATTTGAGACTGGAAGAGGTAGTCATTTTGAAAAAGAAGAAATAGTGACATGACTTATGGTTAAAGACAAAAACATGAAGGTGTTTGAAAAGCATGAAGAATAAAACAGACATGGGCTTAATGAAGTTCTTTGGTCTAATCTTTTTTATTTTCAAGTGTCATTCCTATTGAAGTAATTATTAAATTGTATATATCCACTTCCTCACTAAATATAATTTAGATATTACTCTATGAGATTTGAAATATGGTTGGTAATTTGGTATAACATCATGTCTGTAGATATTTATGTAAATAAATATTGATTTTGATTTTCACATTTCTTTTTAGTTCTTATTCAGTATTTTTTTTTAACATTTCACACATTTTGTAGTAGGTGTGGGCATTATAATAGTCCTAACATACTGTTCCTTGAATAACATAGACTAAAGCATTCCCAGATGTGTGCAATAGCAAGTAGTAAAAAGTGTGGCTTGATATTAGGATGTGTGAAAAAAAATTGTGAAAAGGAGCCCTTGCTGGTGGCACAGTGGGTAAGGCGCTGGCCTGCAAACCCAAAGGTTGATGGTTTGATTAGAGTCAGGGCACATAACCAGGTTGCAAGCCAGGTCTCCAGCCAGGCTCATAGCTGGAAGCAGGTAAAAGGCAACCATACACTGATGTTTCTCTCCCTCTCTACCTCTCTCCCTTCCCCTCACTCTAAAAATAATAAATAAAATCTTTAAAAAAAATTGTGAAAAGGGAAATCTCAAAAAGTGATTTTAGCGGAATCAAATATGTAAAGAATGGCTTTGGATATAAGGTGGAGGGATTAATAAAATGGAAGAAAGATTGGAGTATAAAATAACATATGAGAGATTAATATAAGAATCTAAGAAATGTTTTGTGATTGTTAAAATACTTAAATCTCTATTAGGATTTTAAAAAGAAGAAGAATCCCCCTGGCTGGTAGCACAGTGGATAAGGTGCCGGCCTGCAAACCCAAAGGTCGCAGGTTCGATTCCCCAGCCAGGGCACATAACCAGGTTGCAAACCAGGTCTCCAGTCAGGTCTGTGGCTGGAGGCAGGTGAAAAGCAACCATACATTGATGTGTCTCTCTCCCTCTCTGCCTCTCTCCCTTCCCCTCTTTCTAAAAATAATGAAATAAAATCTTTAAAAAAAGAAGAAGAAGCAGATCCAGAATAATGTGAAACTTCAAATTTTCACTGTTGTTTGGGGAAGTTCTATTCGCTGTGATAATAAATGTTGTTATATAAGCTTTCTAATGTTTATTCCCTTTGGTAAAATTTAATTCCTGCCAAAAGAATTAGTCAATAACAATAAAACACACAGAGAAAATGTAACTGGGCTAGTGGCTTGCATAATTAAAATGCAAAGCACACACACACACACACACACACACACCTTTCCCTGAAGTTTCGGGAATTGGATCCATATATAATATATGATGACCATCAGGTAGCATGTGTATTTCTAATGGATAAACTGAACCATTATGACAAACAAAAAAAGGTTTGGATTGTTAAACACACATAGTCTACAGTTTAGTACTATTATTGTTATAGCTCTAACCCATCACAAGTTTAAAAATAGCTATCTATTACATCAATAAGGCTATGCTTAGAATGTTTGTGTCCCCTTAAACTCATATATTGCAATCCTAACACTAGGTGACAGTATTAGAAGGCAGGCCCCTGCCAAGGTGATTAATCCTGAGGGTGGAGGCCTTGTTAATCACATGACTGCTCTAAGAAAAGAGAACCCACAGAGCTCTCTGGTCCTTTCCACCCTGTATGTGTATAAGAAACCTGTGACCTGGAAGGGGGGCCTCACTTGACTCTACTGGCACCCTGAACTCAAACTTGCAGACTCCAGAATTGTGAGAAAGAAATTTCAGTTGTTTATAAGCCACCCAGTGGTATTTTGTCATAGTAATTTGAACAGGCCAAGATAAAAACTTTTAATTAATTATTATTAACTGGCCTGATAGGAATAAATATCAATTTACATTCAGTCATTTATTCAACATATGAGTGTATTTGTAGGTGATTTACTCTTTGTCTTAACCTCATTCTTGTTTGTGCCAAAATAGTGATGAACAAAACAGATGAATGTCCCTAACTTTATGAACTTCATGCTCTGGAAAGGCAGTATTCATCTAGCGTATATAAAAGTGAAGTAAAAGTCACATGTATTTTAAAAGGATGCCTGTTTGTAACTACTTTAGACTTTTTAGAAAAAGAGCAATGATATTCAGGCTTTAATTTTAAAGGGAACAGATGAAGTCTGCTCCAAAGTGGGTACGAGAAGGAATTTTTAAATATTTCTAGGACTAGTAAACTTTTGGGGTGCAGTCAATAGTTTGTGAGTGCATATAGCTCCACACCATCCATAAATTCATAATCTCCAACCACCACTTCATAAGCTTTTATACTACTCAGTATAGGGGTTTGGATAGTATAACAGAAAGCTTGCTGCTTTATAGGGTTATTGAATACAGGAATAAACTTTAATAGGCTCCTAAAACCACATTACTGCACTGATTTATAATTGGAATAGAAGTACGTGTTGAGCTGATGATCAAGTACAGGGTTTTGAATTTAGCTTTGTAAAATATATCAATTTCAATGAGGCTGAAAAAAAGATACTCTAGAATCACAAAGACCAGGGGTGATTCTGCTTTCATTAATCAAGTACAAAAATAAAGTAGGAGAGTGAGGAGTTAATTCAAATCTGTCCCTTTGGTTTTATACCAGTTAACATAAAAGAGTTTTATGATATTGCCCAAACTATTCTTTCACCTCCTAATTTTATTTTTAACAACTGGTATGAAAGTAATCCTTGTTGTATGTAACATTAAAAAGTGCAGGTATTTATATATCTACAGTTTTTTATATCATTTATCTATATATTTTCACATAAAAAGGATAACATCCTCAAATAAATAGATTTTTATGTTATTTAATTCTATTTCCTGCAAACAATGGTCTAGTCCAATTGAATCCTAAATAATATGTATAGCATTCTTCAGAATTATTACCTCTATTTTTAAGAAATATTAGAATTATAACTTTATACCTCTTAGTCTCAGAAGTCTGTTTAATTTCTGAATAAATGTTAGAACTAACAAAGTGCTATCTCACTAGATTAGAGCAAGTTGAATAAAATCAAACATTCAATGAAAGATGGTAAAGCCTCTATCCAACTGAAGATGAAATTGGCAGTAAATAAAAACTTGTATTCATGTGGTTATTTCTTCTGTACATGCAATACATGCACAAATTTCAAAGTAAGGATATAACAGCTCCCAAGGGATAGGGAGATATTGCAGAACTGGCACTATTTGGAATTTCTCAGAAAGTGGCACTCAGACAATATAATCTAGTGGAATAAAGTGATTCTCTTTGTCTCCTGAAAAACATAATTATGACAAAATCCTGAAACTAGCAAGTACTGCGGGTGTAGCCAATTTTTAAAATGCATTCCCTTATAAGAAAACAAAAGAGTTTTAGTTTGTACTCCTTTGTGGTAATATAGCTTAAAATACAAGAAGATTAACAAGTCCTAAATATTTAAGGAACAATAGCTATTTACTTTTTAATTTACAAGTCATAAAATGTTCTTAAAAGAATAGTCTTACTCCTTTAAAAAGAATGTCTTTGTATTTAAGCATGCTTAATCATGAGAGCCTATAAAATTGATTAAATTAAACGACCCAGCTCTTGCTTGCAAAAATTCAAATGCTGGATACCACTGTTCCCTTGTGTACATTGGTATTCTCACACATTACCATTAAGTAGACACAAACCTATAGATCTGCAGTTATATATACCTACCAAAAATAAATGCACATTCTATCTCACCAGTTACATTTCTATATTTTCTATGAACTTGTACATATGAAAATACATACACATACATAAATATATAAAACTACAAACACTATACACCTATGTATAGCAACATTCATGTATGTATATATTAATGCATATAGTATATATATATATACAGTATATACGCACACACATACATTGCAACTTCTTTAAAAAAAAATTAGTGACAATCTTGAACAAACGACACTGGTTAAATAAATTATGGTATCTTCACATAGTGGAACACCATGCAAAACAAACAAAAATAAATTCTGTATCAAAGTGTATAAATGTTATTAAATGTAAAACAATGTACAGGGCAGTGCATGTGTTATGCTAACTGTTATGCAAAAAAGGGTATATTTTACATTAACTTTAGTGTGAAAAACTTTTTTTTTCTAAAGAAACACAAGTAACTAAACAGGGATTATCTGAGAAGAAACAGGGAAGTGGTTGACCAAGATAGGAAAGAATTTCCTCATATATAATCTTTTAAATTTGAATGTTTGAAGCACATGAAAATATGATCTATTAAGTTTAAGGGGAGAGAAAATGGGCATTCACTCCTTACTTTTGTTTGTCTTGTAGTCTACTTTTTCATCCTCCCTCCTCATTATTTATTTGACTTAGAAATGAAACCCAGGAGTTTCAGACCTGGAAAGGAGAGAGCAACATTTTTTTCTCTATGCTTTAAACTTAGTAAGACCAAAAGGACCTGAAGACAAGTTACTAATGAGAGAAAACAGTTGCAAAAGACATATCTGATCAAGAATTGTTATCCAAATCACACAAAATCTCTTAAAACTCAAGGAAAAAAACTCCATTAAAAAATGTGAAGGCCAAACACCTTAACAGAAACCTCACAGGGAAAAGATATGCAGAAGGCAAATATGCGTATGAAAAGATTTTCCACATCATGTATCATCAGAGAAATGCAAATATTTAAAAATGAGTTACCACTACACATATATTACAATGGCCAAAATCTGGGATGCTGACAACACCCAGTGCTGCACGGATATTCAGCAACAGGTGTTCTCCTTGCTTGTGGAAATGCAGCCATTGTGGAAGACAGTTTGGCATTTTTTATTTGTTTTGTTGTTTCTTTTTCTTTTCTTTTTTTTTTTTTTTACAAACTAAACATATTTCTTACCATACTATCCAGCAACCATGCACCACAATACTCACCTAAAGGAGCTGAAATTTTATGTCCACACAAGAATCTAAGCACAGGGTATTTAGGGAAGATTATGAATAATTGCAAAAATTTGGGCACAACCAAGTATTCCTTCATTATAGGAATGGTTAAGTCAATGGGTATATTCACATAACAGAATATTAGTGCTAAAAACAAATCAGCTATTAAGCTTTGAAAAGAGTAAGCTTCCACATATATTACAAAATGAAAGAAGACAATCTGAAAAGGCTATATACTGTATAATTCCAACTATATACCATTTTGGAAAAGGCAAAACTATGAAAACAATAAAGGGATTAGTGGTTTCCAGGGGTTGAGGGAAGGTGGGGATGAATAGGCAAAGTACTGAGTTTATTTAGGGCAGTAAAAGTCTTTGGGTGACATTATAATGGTGGTTGCATGTCATTATACACTAACATACTATTATTATCCAAAGGCCATAGTTTACATTACTGTACATTTTTGATGTTACATAACTTGTGACTTTGGACAGGTATGATGGATGAGGTGATGGTATCTCATTGTGGTTTTACTTTACATCTCTCTGATGGCTAGTGAAGTTGGGCATCTTTTTATATGTTTATGGGTCCCCTGTATGTCCTCCTTGGAAAGTGTTTGTTTAGGTCTTCTGCCAATATTTTAATTGGATATTTGACTTCCTGATGTTGAATTGTATGACTTTATTTTGGAGATTAAATCCTTGGCTGATCATTATCAGCAAATATGTTCTCCCATGTAGTTCATTCCCTTTTCATTCTAATGATTTCTTTAGCCATGTAAAAGCTTTTCAATTTGATGTAGTCCTATTTGTTTATTTTTTCCTTTCTTTCTATTGCCTTAGGAGATTTATCAGGAAAAATATTGCTAGGTGAGACATCTAAAATTTTATGTTACTGCCTATGTTTTCCTCTAGGACTTATGGTATCATGACATATTCAAATATTTATCCATTTTGAGTTTATTTGGTATATGCTATAAGTTGGTGGTCTAGTTTCATTTTTTTCATGTACCAGTCCAGTTTTCCCAACACCATTTATTGAAGAGGTCATTTTTACTCCATTATATTTTCTTGCCCATTTTGTCAAATACTAACAGATCATAGAGACATGGGTTTATTTCTGGACTTTGTATTCTGTTCAACTGAGCTACATGTCTATTTTTATACTAGTACCTGACTGTTTGGATTACAGTGGACTTGTATTATAGTTTGATATTAGGTATAGTGATCCTTCCAACTTTGTTCTTTTTTTTTTTTCCCCTCAAGATTGCTGTAGCTTTTGGGGTCTTTTTGAGTTACATATACATTTTTAAAGTATTTGTTTCAGACCTGCATAATATGCCATTGATATCTTAATAGGAATTGCATTGAATCTATAGATTGCTTTAGGAGGTATGTTAATTGTGGAGGATTTTCATAATAGGTTAGACTGCTATGAATGTGTGGGAAAAAAGGGATATGGGAATTCTATAATTTCTGCTCAATATTGTTGGAATCTGAAACTGCATTATAAAATGAAAAGATCTGCAATCCCTATTCTTGCTCTCTTCTATAGGAAACAAAAAGCAAATGAAGAAATCTCATAATCTTTTTTATCTATGTAGAAGCCATACTTTTAAGAATGTGATTAAACAAACAGAATCATTTGTAAATTAGAAACATAAATATTTTAGTGTTAGTGTGATTGATCAATCCTAAAGTTTAATAAACATTGCCAAAATAGTTGCTTGACCAGAAAAAAAAATACTCTTCTTTATACAAACATGGTTTGTACTTTCATTTCACTCTTAAACTGAATGCATTAATGGGGAATAAAATTAAAAAGTCTGTATTTTTGTGTGCACTCAAAAATCTCTGCATGTTTGGACAGACAATTGTCTTCCTTTACATCCTACCAACCCTTACACAAAGGGGGACGTGACTGGTAATGAGCTGGGAAACATGAGAAGTAGAGACTCATTCATAAGGGAAAAGACATGTGCTGTACAGCAAATTCACTTAACTGTAGTTTAAAAGGTGATGTATTATAGAATTGCTCAATTAAAATCTATATAATTTTGTTAACCAACGTAACCCAAATAAATTAAATTAAGAAAATAAAGTGGTTTTGAGTCCAGCTCTACCATATCCCAGCTGGGCAATTTTTGGACAAGATATTTCCCAGTTGTGATACGCAGAGGACTTTCTCAGATGCAGGCCACAGCCAGTGCTGCTTTGATGCTTTGGGTTATGATCAGATCAGGCTCAGGACCAGAGGCATAGCAATTATCTCCACTTATTCCCCCACCTACTACTCAGCAGAGATTTTGCAAAAGACCCAAAATGACAGGAAAGCAGTGTTCTCTTGTCAGCAAATAAAGTCAGTAAGGTTTTCCCTAAACTGCTTGACTAAAGCTGATTTGCAAAAGAAATGGGTAGCACAACACCTTGAATAAACTTGTTTTGCATAAACACAAATCACCCAACAATGGCTAATAACATCTGACAATAATGAGGGGACCAAATCCTTGCAGTTACTGAGGTGAGGGCTATAATGCAGGGTGTCATTTTCAACTATGTTGATCTCAAGGTTGCACAGGCCTAGTGATATCTGTTATATATGTTTTGTTTTTTTTTTTTTTTGAAAATTGTATTGTATTGTATGATATTCATCCCATTTTCCCTCTCTGCTCTCCCCTTCCCAACCCTCCCCATTTCCCTCATAGTCAATCCCACATGTTGTCCATGTCCATGGGTCATCATCCATGCTAGTTCCTTGACTGAACTGTTCCCCTTCTGTGCCTTGTTCTACCCCCTTCCCCTCCTCTCTGCACACTGAAAGTCTATTCCTTGCATTCATGCCTCTGGTTCTGTTTGGCTTGTTCATTCATTTGTTTTGATCATTAGTCTTCTGTATTGGGTGAAATCATGTGATATTTCTCTTTCACTGACTGGCTTATTTTACTACACATAATAATCTCTAGTTCCATCCATGTTGTTACAAAAGGTAGGAGTTTCTTCTTTTTTTCTGCTATGTAGTATTCCATTGTGTATATATGTGTTATTTCTAATCTTGATTGAAAACCATACAAAATTTGTCAGCCCTGGTTGGTGGCTCAATGGATAAAGCGCTGGCCTGCAAACCCAAAGGTTGCTGGTTCGATTCCCCAGCCAGGGTACATAACCAGGTTGCAAGCCAGGTCTCCAGCCAGGTCTGTAGCTGGAGGCAGGTGAAAGGCCACCATACACTGATGTCTCTTCCTCTCTGCCTCTCTGCCTTTCTCTCTCTCTAAATATAATAAATAAAAAATAAAAATTAAAAAATTAAAAAATTTAAAAAAACAAAATTTGTCAAAATTTTTACACGTGTACTCAGCACCTTTAAGAACTTTTTCTTCAAGTTCACAGAGGTAGAAAGGGATAGATTCACAATTTGATTTTGTACAAAGACATGCCACACTTCTAAAAATCAAGAACAAAACCCCTGAAGGCTGAAACTGATATATGTGCATCAATTTGGAAATGAATCTCTTCTCAAATATGATGCTTTTTAATTCCAATTCCATAAGTTGTAGAGTCAGACATGATACAGCAAATGTAACTGCCACTTTAATTCTTTGCAGTGATTAATTCACCAAGGGAAAATGAATCGGCATCCCACACTTGCCAACTTCCAGTTATTTATTCTGAATGTCTTTATTATTTATAATTTCTCATTAATTTATCTATTATTGCACACTAGTTGTATTTTTGCAAGTTGCCTCTTGAAAAATCATCAATTCCTGAAAGTAAAAATATATTTTTATAAACCTTTAGTAGAATAATTACTCTAAATTTTTATTATGGATATTTAATGTGGGTCATCCTCTGCCCTGTCACATTTTGCACCTTTTCTTTCTTTCTTTTTTTTTTTTTTTTGAGAGCTTTGTCATAGAAAAAAATATATTAAAAAGATTTTTGTTAAGCTATTTGTTCACCACTTAATTAATGTGATTACCATTCTTGGTACCAAAGTAAGCATTCTATAACATTTTAAAGAAATAGGCATCTTGAGCACAATACAATAGCTACAGATATCCAGAGTTCACTTAATTTTCTGTCACCCCAAGAACTAAGCCACCTGAAATTGAAGAGGAAACTCACTTTAACAATGAACCTCTGGTCTAAACCATAAGGAAGAGAGAGAGCAATTGTTTTCAGGATCCACAGACCTCAAAAGAATTACAGTAGGAAATACAGAGGCTAGATTATCTCCTGAGAGTTAGATCTCAGAAAGGTCTGTTTCTCCGAAGAAGCAGCATGAAAGATTTGGACAAAATAGTTCCATATAGTATCCATTCCATTCCGCTGTGGGGCACAAGTTTTAGAAGGGCAAGAAAAATCAGTGTGGAAGTTGACAGTGCCATGCTATTCTGGTGTTACTTTTAAGCTGAATTATGCTCTATGCCCTCAGTTGTACATACATAATAAAATTATCTAACGTTTATTGAACATTCACAGCTACATTCATTTTAGAGATGAAGTAGCAGCAAATAAACAGAACACAGTCACATAACCAGGTAACCTAGTAAACTTCAGGTCGAAACCAGTCAGATACAAATCCTGATCATTCTGATAGGAAGACCAAGTTAAGCCCTAAGCAAGGTCAATACTGTTTTCTTATCTGTATCTTTCTGCCCTGTCCTTAGGAGGATTCTGTGTTTCCTCAAGGCAACACTTACTTATACAATATATCCTTTCTTTCAAGAGCCACTGCAGTTAGAAAACGGATGCTTTTCTGTTTGAAAGCAATTCCTGTTTCTATTTTAAAAAGACAAACACTTAGGCACAACCCAGGGACAGGGACAATACAGGGATCAACTTGGGGGTGCGGGGAGATAGGGCTGGAAGTGGGGGAAAGGGAGAAAATGCAGGAACAACTCTGAACAGCAAAAACTTTTTTTTTTTTTTTTTGAATAGTACTTTAAGCAAGTTACCTCACAAGGATTTCACAAGCATAATTCAAGGAAACAACCTCCTTATATTTTGAGTGAATCACAGATTAAGATTAAAAACAATCACCATATGTATATGCTGGTTACATTCAGTCTTGAAGAGTCTCACAGCCTAACTTTTCTGTGAGTAAAATGTATCCTTAGACATTATATTTTACTTTTTGCAGACAGCGTCCGTAAAACATCCTAAGATTTTTGTATCAGTGCCAGAAAAGCAATCTTCTGTCCTATCTTTAAGACGTGTATTTAATAATGAATTTTTAATAAATGTTCATATGAACTACAGAGCCACATCACTACTTTTAGCAGAAATGAAAGAAAACTCTGTAGTGTGCAAGTCTCATTATAACCTTTAACAATTATGCAACATAAGCAACACACCAATGATTTAGCCACCTTTCCAAAATTCTCAGTATTCCAAGACATGAAAATTTTTATTGGCTAACCATTTCCAATCTTTTATAGGTAGCAAGGACTAAGATTATGCTTGCCTGGTTGTACATTTGTTTTTCTTAATTTCCAACATTTCAGCTATAATAATTTTCTTTTATTCCAGAGAAGGAATTTTATAACTTTAGTGTTACTACCTTAGAAAGTATCAATTTATGCTAAAAGAAAAAAACTCCTCTCTTTTCTTCCTTTGTTCATATAAACAAACATAAAACTAAATCTTCTTCCAATTATTCCAATCTGTTTTGGGATTCATTTAAAATTTTAGTTGTTCTTTTTTTTTTTTTTTTTTCCTTATCAGATGTCAGTATGTAAAATAGAGAAGACAAAAAGCAAATTCTGGCACTGATTATTATTCTCAAGCTCATACTAAGATAATTACCTTCCTCATAGTTTCATATTTTTTAAGTGTAGGAAAAAAAAAAAAAGGTCAGCAATTACATCTGATTAGTTGAGGTAGTAAACCATGGAGTCACAATTTAGAGCAAGACAGGGATAAGGAAACAGGATGAAATAAAAATAATATTCTTATGAAAGTAAGCTCTATTAAATGCCATGAAAATTTTGGAATTGGAAATTGGGAAAGATTTTCTTGTTATCTTATGTAACCTCAAGAATTACAATGAAGGAAATAATAATGACTTCCGGTCAGGATCTTCGTTTAACATCTCAATGGGAAGACTGAGTTATTAATTCATGAATGCACTGCTAATGAGTAAGTTAACTAATAAAGGGCATCAGGGCATGATCGTTTTTTTTATTTTTTTTCTAGCCTCACTATAGTTTTTTAAAAGAATGTATCCTTGCAATATTTACAAGAAGGTATGTATATTTTCTCATGGCAATAGTAAATCTCAAAGTATTTTTAAATGATCCAACTTACTACACTTAACATGTCATACTTACGAAGTGGGAGAAAGCCAGAATCCCCCACTCTGCAGATTGAGGATGGGGGTGGAGTGAGGCCAGGTGGACTAGCCTTTGTTCTTTTTAGGGTATGGAAATAGGAGGGGCCTTACCAGAGGGTGGTGACGATAAGGGTCACAGTGCTATGCAAAGTTCTGTCAGTGGTCAGAACTGCTTGCTGTCCATGTTATGTTAAAGGGGATTTAAAATAGGGGGCAGCCATCACTCCCGGGGCTTCCTCTGATGAACATGCAGAGGGGCTCTCCCACCCCAGATGGACGCACAGGCAGGTTCTCTCTGGGCTGCCCCAGGATGGACATGCAGAGGGGCTCCCCCAGAATGACATGGAGTGAAACATACGGTCTCTCTTTCTCTGCTCCCCCAGACGCACATGCAGACAGGGACACTATGGACCTGTAGACACACATGAGACCTGGGAACTCACCTGGTTTGAAAAGTGGGGAGCAAAGAAGGGAGACATGCAGCTTGCGCAGAGATAGGGAATTACCTGTGGTATAGGAGTTGGGGAGTGTGAGCAGGATCCTCCCCGAATTGGGTATAGCAGCTGCTGGGAACTTTATATTTATAACTGGGATGCCAAGTTGTGAACTGTTGTGTTTCTGAAAGACGGTATCTTCTGCTTGTCTGTTTTAAAGCTAGTCTAATTGAGCAGGACTATATGTTGTGGGTGTTTTGAAAGGGAGTGGGATTTAACAGCATAATTGCACCTTTAATATCATTTGTATACCCCTCGAATAAACAAAATACCTTTCCTTTTCACCAAACTATTTTAAGAGTCATTCCTGGTGACGGACAAATTGAGCTCATTAAAACTGAAGACCCCTTGCCCAAGGGTGCTGTTACAATATTATTAAAAATGTCAGTGATAAGATGTTCTTAGAACCCTCCTAAACAGGGATATAGCTTATAAAAAAAAACACATAAATTAATTTTCAATAGTTTTTCATTGTAAGTAGCAAAATAGATTTCATGGAAGATTTTCCTTTTTCTTTAGGAACAACATTTCCTACCCCAACAAAACAAGAAAATATCCAGATAGTCCTTGCTTTCAAAATTGAACCACTATTATACCTAGTGTCTATTTAGAAGAATAAACAATTATAACCATAGTAAATAAGTCTGATGTCTATCACATTATCATGTGAATATAACTCATTTAAAAGTAAGCTGGTTGATACTCATTCAAAGTGACTGTGTAATTACATATATGCTCCTTCTATTCAACCTGTAACCCTACTGAAATAAAATGTGAAAGCCTGAAAAGGAGCAAATCAACAACAGTGAAGAGAAGAAAATGATGTTGTTATATCAGCCGAAAAGAAAATTCAACAACTTAGGGAAAGGGGAAAACTGTGGAGCCAGTTTGCGGATCAAATCTGTGAGAAGAGCCCACCCCAGAGACTAATAAGAAGGTACAGAGAGTGAAGGACTAGAGCACCTCCTGCTGGAATAGAGCTGACAGCTGCTACTGGGAGTGAAAATGAAAGCTGGGGTTTAATTGAAAGTCTGGTATTTGGTTTTGAACATAAGATATCTATGCCAGTGTCTCTCATATGCCAAGTCACCACAAAACAAATACATTGTTGTGCATTCTTTCAGTTCTGCATGCACATTATTTGTGGGTTTAATAATGCCTTCTAGGGTAAATAAAAAGAGGCTAAATGGAGAGATGTGTTAACAAAACTTTATGCAATTTATTAACAATGCCCATAAAGAAATATATAAAAAATTCAAAATAAAGGTCAATAAACTACTTTTCCTGATTCAATACCCACACCCCCTGGCCTGTGTTGAATATTTTATAGCCTAACATCTAAGAATGCTTTTAAACAAATTATTGAAAAAAGTGAAGAGAACTTAGGAATTGTATAAAACTTAAATTCATTTTCCATTAGTTATTTTATTGACACAGAGCCACACTACAATGGCAGAGATAAAAACTCTATGGTCTGCAAAGTTTAAACTATTCACTTTATAGAAATTATTTACTGATGTCTGTTCTGTAGTAAACAAAATAAGGTGTAGCAGAAATAGAAAGTAATTCTTTAATAACTATTAAATAATAAAAAATAGCGAATTGCCTTCAAAATTTTGGTAAATAAAATTAAACTGAAATTATATAACTAGAGATAAAACAATCAAACATAGGAGAGATCAAATATATTTTAAATATACAAGAACTCAGCAATTTTATCTTCTCTGTTCTACTCTTAAAGTATTACTTTAGGATATATTTTAGCAAACTGAAGGGAAAGAAAGTGAGATGTCAGATTCTTCAAAGAGTAGTTTCAACCCAGAATACCAACAAGAAAACATTTAGAGGTAGGGTTGTTCATCACTTTTTTCAATGCACAGCATTATTTTTAACAGGACAGCAACTTCACTTTTTTTGTTTGTTTGTTTTTTGTTTTTAAAGATTTTATTTATTATTTTTAGAGAAAGGGGAAGGGAGAGAGGCATCAATGTATGCTTGCCTTTCACCTGCCTCCAGCTACAGACCTGGCTAGAGACCTGGCTTGCAACCTGGTTATGTGCCCTGGCTGGGGAATCGAACCACCGACCTTTGGGTTCGCAGGCTGGTGAACTGTGCCAACAACCAGGGCAATAACTTCACTTTTAACAACAAAGAATTGCAATAAGAAACTCAAGAAGCAATTAACCCCTCCCCGCCAACTAACTCATAGTCCAAATATAAAGAAAACGAAAATGTGAAAAAAATTATAAGCAAAGAATGCCCAGCATGGAAATATAATTCTTTAGACTTGGTCATTGGAAAATTCTCTTTTGAAGTGCCTAGGAGTCAAAACATTGAAATGATTAAAAAAAAAGCAAATATAAGTATCAACACTAGATGGTCAAGAAATAAAGGGTTTATAATCATAAGAACTGTCCTAATAATATGAATGTATTTTATTAGTGTTCCACTTTTACAGCCTTCTTGTGAACAAATCAGGAATGTCTTATTTTTATCCTCAATTTATCTGTTAACAACTTTGAATATGTGAAAACAAAAGTGTTACTGACTGTGGGAGACTGAAGGCTGAAGGAAAAGGGTAAGGAGTTTACAGTGTAATTTTACATGAAGTAGAACTAAGGTACCAACTTATGTGCCAAACAGAATCAAGATACTGGTTAAAAAAATAAAAAGGAAAATAGAGATATAAGTAATTCAACATAGCGATTGCAAACTTGAATACCTGTGACATATGAACATATGGAAACAACATGTGTCAGAAAATATTTACTAAGTGGTTAATATTGCAACTAGGCACTGACCTAAAAATAAATCAGTAAATCAATCAATAAATTTATATATAATAATTATATATTTCATGTAGCCCCTACATATGCAAGATGAATCTAACACTGTGATGCTATGTGATAATATAACCTCATTTTCAGGTTTCAAAATAAACAGAAGAAAAGATAAAAACAATATAAAACCGTAATTTTTGAAGGAAGATGAACAGGAGTAGTAATTAAGTCAAATTAAGTCAAATCATCTTTCATGATAGGAACTCAACAAGTTTTACTGTTGACTAATCAAGGAAATGTTTTTCAAATATTGGAGGCAAATTTTATAAAAACTTAAAAAGAAAATAATGAGGTCTACCTGTGTGGATGGAAAAGAGGTTAGGCATGAGAATGTTGACTTTTCCTCATTAGCTTATTTATAAATTGTTACTTTTTGTTTTAAATATTTTATTTATTATTTTTATAGAGAGGGCAAGGGAGAGAGGCAGAGAGGGAGGGAGACATCAATGTATGGTTGCCTTTCACCTGCCTTTAGCTACAGACCTGGCTGGAGACCTGGCTTGCAACCTGGTTATGTGCCCTGACTGGGAATTGAACCAGTGACCTTAGGTTTTGCAGGCCAGTGCCTTATCCATTGTGCCACCGGACAGGGAAATTCTTACTTTTACAAAATATAGTCAAGCTTTACATTTGTTTTATAAGGATGAATTTTTCTAAAAAATTTTACTCACAAAGTAGCAAAGTGATTTTTAACATATGAAAAGTTTTTATCCCCTGCCTATAAAGGAATATATTTATCTGCCTATTAAGGAATATTATATATCTATAAGTGAGTTTGTAAATTCAAGTGTAGAATAATCAAAATCCTTTAATGTTAAGAATTCAGGCCCTGGCTGGTGGCTCAGTGGGTAGGCGCTGGCCTGGGAACCCAAAGGTCACTGGTTCGATTCCCAGCCAGGGCACATAACCAGGTTGCAAGCCAGGTCTCCAGCCAGGTCTCCAGTAGGAAGCAGATGAAAGGCAACCATGCATTGATGTTTCTCTACCTCTCTGCCTCTCTCCCTTTACCTCTCTCTTAAAGTAATAAATATATCTTTAAAAAATAGAATGCAGACTTATGATTGTAATGCAGACTTAGGGTATGTGAAAAAATGTGAACTGGGCATAGCAGGAATCTACGTTTCATGGGGCAGAGGCAAAAACTACTTAAAATCCAATATTGGAATTTGTTTCGTGGACATTAAATACATTTCCTGTCTGGTAAAACACCATGTTAAGATATTTATGGCAGGGATTTATTTTTTAAACAGCAAAACCAGGTGATGTGAACTGTAAAGTGAAAAGAAAATCTTGTCAAAAGAGACAAGCTTTTCTGTATTTCTTTCCACAAGTTAATGTTAATGGTAACAGGCTTCATGGACAAAAAAAATAGTGTCAACAATAAGAAATAATAATAAAAACAATTTAAAAGAAAGAATACATCAATGGGACACTCACAGTTCTCAAAGGTGTTGAGTAAAGAATGAGGGACCAATGAAGACATCATCATAATGGTGGTAGAGGACAATGTCTTATTCATTTAGAATAAAGCTTTTGAACCTTTGTTGCAGTAGAAAATAATTCTATAAATATCAGCAATTACAGATGAGCAAGTCAAAAAACAATGGATGGCTATGAGCCCAAGTAACATCACTAGTAAGTGGCATCACCAGGACAAAAAAATATGTATGTTATTTGTACTATGTAAAACTATTTTCATTTATGCAAGTTACTTTGAAAAAAAAACTTTCTCTGAAAATAATTTAAATGTGTTTCCTATTTTAAAAATCTTCTAGAAATGGCACTATTTCCCTGATACATTTTATGAAGTCAACATAACCCCGATACAAAAAAAGATGACTACAGACAGGTATCTCTGATGAACATAGATGCAAAAATCCTAAACAAAATACTATTAGATCAAATACAATAATACATTCAAAAAATAATATATCACAACCAAGTGGAGTTTATTCCAAGGACCCAGGATGGTTGAACATAAGCAGACTGATTAATGTTATATACCACAGTAATGAAATAAAGGATAAAAATCATATGATCATATCAATATAGTAAAAGCATTTGAAACACTACAATATCTACTAATGATTAAAACAATCAATAAAAATCAATATAAAAGGAATGTACTCCAACATAATAAAGGCCATATATGACAACTACTCAGCTAATATAATACTCAATGGTGAAAAACCAAAATCTTTCCCTCTAAGAACAGGAAAGTGACAAAGATGCCTAACCATCATCATTGTTATTCAGCACCATGCTGGAAGTCCTCACCAGAGCAATCAATCAAGGAAGAAACAAAAGGCCTCCAAAGTGGAAGGAAGGAGTAAAATTGTCACTTTTTGCAGATGCCATGATTCTGTACATAGAGAACTCTAAGGATTCCACCAAAACACTATTAGATAAAATAAGCAAATGCAGTAAATTTTTAGGATAGCCTTAGCTGTTGTGTCTCAGTTGAGTGCCAGCCTGTGAACCAAAGGATCACTGGTTTATTTCCCAGTCATGTCACATAGGTCATGTCCTCAGTTGGGGGCATGCGAGAGGCAACCATATGCTGATGTTTCCCTCCTTTTCTTTCCCTTTCTCCAAAAATAAATAAATAAAATCTTTAAATAGGCAGGATTCAAAACAATGGATAAAAATCCACTGCATTCCTATGTACTAACAATAAAATTTTAGAAAATAAAAAAAAAACAACAATTCTTTTTTCAAGCGCAACCAAAAGGAGTAAAGTACCTAGGAATAAACTTAACAAAATACGTGAAGGACCAGGCACTGAAAACTATAAGATGTTGTTATTGGAGAAAACACAGGTAGAAAAATTTTCTATAGTCATGACCTGGAAGAATCAATACAGTTAAAATGGTCATATAATCCAAGGATGGTGATTCAAGCAATCACCATTACAATTTCAATGGCGTGCTTTTAAAAATAAATAGAACAAAAAGTCATTACACGTGGATGGAAGCCTGAAAGAATCCTGAATAGTCAAAGCAATCCTGAGAAAAAAGAAGAAAGCTGGAGGCATCCACTACCTGACTTCAAATTATACTAGAAAATGATAATAATCAAAACAGCTTGGTGTTGGCAGAAAACCAGACACACAGACCAATCAAACAGAACTGAGAGTCCAGAAATAAACACATGTATACAAACAAGGAATTTTGCCAAAAGAACCAAAACCTTATAATGGAGAAAAAAAAAATTGTCTTCAATAAATGGTGCTAGGAAAACTGGAAAGCTCCATGCAAAATAATGAAACTAGAATGCTGTTTGTCACCATTCACAAAAATTAACTTAAAATGGCTCAAAAACCTAGGTATAAGAAATATAATAAAATAATATAAAACTAAAATCACAAAAGAAAACACAGGTATGGAATTTACAGATGTTGGTCTTAGAACAGATTTTATCAATTTAAACTCAAAAGCAAAGGAAGTAAACATGAAAGTAAACGAATGGAACTATCAAACTGCAGAAGCTTCTGTGCAGTGAAAACAACCAGCGATGAAGCCAAAAGGCAACCAACCAAATGAATGAAGCTATTTGCAAACAGCACCTCTGATGAAGGGTTAATATCCAAAATATATAGAGAATTTTTAATGGTCAAAAGGCTAGAGTCATTTTAAAAAGAAGACATCCCAAATGAAAGCACTCGATACCTTTACTCATTAAAAAAAGAAAAAAACACAGCAGGATGATTAATATTCAAAGGGTGATAAATCAAGTGAACCTACTCTGAGAAATATCTGAGTTTCCTGGCTTCTGAGATAGGTTAAGGGTATATATCTGCATACTACAAAAAAATATATAAATGAATAAGTTTTCATCTGGATTTAAGGTACCATAGCATCATCTTAAATTTGAATAATAATTATATATTTATTATTGTTTTCTGTTTCTTTAAAGTATGTTTTCCTTCCCTTTCTTATCTGTTATCTAAGCCATTAATGGATATCAGTCTAATTCAGTTTTAATGTGTAAGCATGTTTTAAGATTAAATATTTACCATGATTCAGATTGTTTGAGCAGCTAATGAATAAAAGAATGTATCCTGAACTAATGGCAATGTACTTTGGGATAAATCCTAATTCTTCTGAATATAATATCTAACCAAAAGTAGTAAGGTGTTAAGTGAAACAAACAAGACAAAAAAACTCATTGACACAGACACACACATGGTGATTCCCAGAGGGAAGTGGGGAAGGGAGAAGGGGAAGTAGAAGAGGATAAAGTGGGGATTAATGGTGATGGAAAGAGACTCAATTTGGTGTGTGTGGTAAATACACAATACAATACACAGATGATGTGCTATATAATTGTACATCTGAAACCTATATCGTTTTATTAATCAATGTTACCCCAATAGATGCAAGTAAATATTTTTTATGAAAAAGATAGTATGGAGTAAAAAATAGCTATTATAATAAAAATTGTAACTAACACTTATTGAAATCTGTGTTATCGGCATAATTCTAAAAGATCTTTTCATCCTCATGAAAATATGGATCTACCTCTTCTGTTATAAATAATATTTTATTAGTCTATTTTCTTGCCTATAAAATAGATATTATTATTCACAGTATGATATAAAAACTAAAGTTAATGTAATATCTAGGAAACACGATGATCATCAAATTCAGTTAATTGGCATAAAGTATATTTTTATTTTTAGGAAAACTGTTATATCTTATCTAGCTCTTGCTTGGTAAATTTTTTCACTTGCATCTATATTATATATAACATCATCGCTAAGAGGTGGAAAATTTTATCCCAATTTTACAAATGAGAATATTGAAAGTAAAGAGATTACATGATTTAAGTACATTATTTTTTCAGTATACAGATCTGGAACTGGAAATACATTCTTCTGTCCTTGAATCACTATATTATTGGATGGTGGATTGTATTACATAAAATTAAAATGTTGCTTAGGAACACATACACAATAACAATGTATACTCTAGTTAAAACTATTGAAAGGTGAATATAATTACTTCTTTAAAATCATCATAATAAACCTTATTTGATTCCTTGATAAAGAATAACACAAAATAACAAGACAGCAAAGTATACAAATACTGGTAAGGGATTTTGACAGACATTACTAACTTTAGTATCTAACACACTATAATAAAGAACTTTATTTTAGATACATAGTAGAAAGGAATAAAAATTGCAACATAAGGTCAGCTGGGGATTTTATAGTTAATTTTTTCTTGAAAAAATAGTTTACCTCAGTTTACTGGGGTAAAACAGTCATAGTATGCTAAATATAGCTCAGATATTGAAGCAGAATCATAAGAATATAAAGAGGAAGTGTGTAACATTTTACTGTGGCTGATTAGTAATTAAATAGAAAGCATCTCACAAATCTAAAACCTTAACAAACAGAAAGTGTAATATGATAGAAAACTATGTTGAGGGTTAAAATGGGTGCATGTAAATGATTTAAAATTTAAAACATGGAAATAACTGTATCTAGAGTTTACAGTCTAAAAAGTTGGTATTTATTTGGTGAGAAGAAACTTATAACTAGAAGTATTCAAGACATCATGAAGAATAACAAGCAGGAAGTTTTTAAAAAGATAATTCCATAGTATTAATAAAATAAAAAGCTAAAAAGGCAGCACATTTTGTTACATATGTAAAATCAAGTTTTATTCATTTAAATTTCAGTAATGATAAACCACCCTGGCTGGTGGCTCAGTGGATATGGTGCAAGCCTGGGAACCCAAAGGTTGCTGGTTCAATTCCCAGTCAGGGCACATCACCAAGTTGCAAGCCAGGTCTCCAGCCAGGTCTGTAGCTGAAGGCAGGTGAAAGGCAACAATACATTGATGTTTCTCTCCCATTCTTCCTCCCTCTCCCTGCCCTTCTCTCTAAAAACAGTGAATACAATCTTTAAAGACAAAATGATAAACCATGAGTTGATTTATATAAACATGGTTTTAGCACATTAGCCAGGAGTGATTTAAAAGGCAGGGCTGTCTCCTCAGGGGTATAATTTGTAGGTCAAATGTAATAACCTTAGTAAATGACTAATCTGCAAAAGATGTTTCATAATTAATTTATGATTAAAAATAATATCTGATCTTAAATCATTATTAGCAACATACACCCCTGTGTAATAGTAATAATTGACAGACCTTTTCCAATCTGGAAGCCTACTGTAATCAGATTTTGTTAGGAGCAAACAAAGGAAAGAATATTAAAGCAACTCTGTGCATTGTTGCACAGTGGGAGGAGGAAAACGTAGCAAATGAGGAAGAATGGGAATTCAGCATAATGTATCTTAATAATATTATAAGGTAGGCATTAATTGAGGTGAGAACTAATATAAGAAGAATGAAAGGAAACAAATATCTTCGTTCACAATTTTGCTCAAACCCATATCTAAAAATCAGCAAAGGGAAACTAATAACATATTGTGGCTACAACTGTGAAGAGACCTTTTACTCAACATGAAGTATGGAAGCATTACAACAATGTAGATAAAGGACTAAAAACAAAGACAATAGAATTAATAATAAATCTTATTTCCCACCAGCTGCAAGCTGGACTAGGCATAAATGAAATCCCTAAAAGAAGGGTCATTAAGTTTGTTAAGGAGGTCACATCATAAACTGTCCTAAATCTGTAAATTATTTAATCATTTTAAAGTATTTATTTTATTTATTATGTTTGTTTTGTCTAAGGGCTAAGAGTAGATAATAAAGAAAACGAACACATTTTAAATGATGTACCTTCAGAACAGCAAGTTCAGATTTCTTCTATAGCAAAGCTATTGTATTTGATAAAAATAATTTCTTTGGCATTTACTGTACTACTGTTTAAATACTGCAGTTGAGATTGAGGTCAAATTTCCAATTACAATGTTTGCATTTATTTGAATATCAGAAAATAATGTTAATCCTTAATTCTACTGCATATATTTAGCAGCAGATATAACTTCAGTTTGTTTGAGGGGATCTGGGAGGAAAAAACACAAAAAGTAAAAAGTTTTCTTGCTAAGACATCATAAAGGTACCAGGAATTCTTTTTCCCTTTATTCATTTCATCCATTGAATTCTACTGACTATTCCAACTATACCCTTTAGCTAGTTCCAGAAATGAAACAAATGAGAAAACAGACTGTGACATCTACATGTCTTGCATTAATCTCTAATTTATATAACTTATGTAGGTTAGAAACATTCATATGGGTCCTCACATCTCCCCTTAATAATGGCTCTCTTTTCCTCAGATCCATGTACAAAGAATTTTTCCCTGGGTTTCTCTTCCTTTGTCTTTTGGATGGCTATGTCTTTTGTTTGGCTGCAATTTTGACTTCTTACCTATGTAAGATATACTCCATTTTGCATTAATTGATGCTGAAACCCTATGCTTCCTGTGTGACTTACGTTTATTTTATAAATTCTTTGTCAGCCTTAAATCAAATATACTTATTTTAGAGATTCTCTTACATTTCTAACCTTAAAACTCAATTGTCACCCTCAGCTTTTCAGCTTGAGCTCTCTCACACTTACCCCCTGGGCTTACACTTGCCTGCTGGTCTACACTGCTCAATGTAACCACAGGGAACAAGGGCAGACCCCTCAGACTAGACCAAGGAAAAGAACAATCGCACTGCCAGTGGCAGATGCAGTTGATAACAGCCGGAGGGTATTAGAAATAGGAGTATTTGTATACAGAGGGACCTTACAAATCTTGCAATATAAGCAAAGATAATAATGACATGCCAACCTGTAAAATTGCCTGGTGAGAAACAGGAGAAATTATATATGCTTTCTGGGGCTAGAATGAAATAAACAGTTGGAGGAAAATACAGACACACATACCCCCAGGTAAGTACCACAGACTGCTCGGAGCTAATTAGTTGTCTTGTCTAGGCAAAAGGAAGACTCTGATTAGGGCAAGGAGTGTTAACTGCCTTCCCTGTAGGAACTTTTTAATGGAGGGCCTACTCAAGTGGCAGAAGCCTTACCACCTACTGGATGAGAGGGGCCTGGAATTTTCTGATTGTATGGGGATATGAATAAATATGCAGGTGAAATAAAACAGTAACTTGAGGAACAATGTTAACAAATTTAGCAATGGTAAAATAATAGTTCCCTGTTTTTCGTTATTGACACTATTACAGAGGTTCTCATTCTCCCAGCCCCCACCCTTTGCCCACCCCCTCCTTTCCCTCTGGCTGTTACTGCACTTCTGTCTGTCTATAGGTTTTGCATATATTTTCTTTGGCTAATCCCTCCCCTTCT
The DNA here is from genome assembly GCA_004026585.1 of Noctilio leporinus. Taxonomy (NCBI): domain Eukaryota; kingdom Metazoa; phylum Chordata; class Mammalia; order Chiroptera; family Noctilionidae; genus Noctilio; species Noctilio leporinus. Next base: position 76,419 of record PVIW01000003.1, on the reverse strand, counting down.
TTAATTCAGTCTCCCCTGATCCCTCTCCTTCGACAACTGTCCATCTGTTCCATGTATCCATGCCTCTGTTTCTATTGTGTTCATCAGTTTATTTTGTTAATTAAATTTCACATATGGTATTTGTCTTTCTCGGACTAGTTTATTTCACTTAGCATAATAATCTCCAAGTGCATCCATGCTGTTACAAAAGGTAAAAGTTCATTCTTTCATATGGTCATGTAGTATTCCATTACGTAAATGTACCACCACTTTTTTTTTTTAATCTACTCATCTACTGATGAGCACTTGGGATATTTATAGATCTTGGCTATTATAAATAATGCTGCATTGAACACAGGGGTGCATATATCCTTCCTGGTTAGTGTTTTAGGATTCTTAGGATATATGTATCCCAGAAGAGAGATTACTAGGACAAAAGGCAGTTCTATTTTTAATTTTTAAAGAAGACTCCATACTGTTTTCCACATGTTTGAATTCATTGTCTAAAAATATATACTACATTAGAGAAAAAAAAGTCTTTCAAAGAGAAAATGACCCAGGAAGGAAATGAGAACAAGGAAGGAAACATAATTAAAGGCTTGAAGTGTGAGGCGGTTCTAAGTTACAAGACTTAAGATGAAACACAGCTTTTTTTTTTTTTAATTTAATTTTATTGTTGTTGTATTACATTCATCCTGTTTTTTCCTTTCTGCTTTCCCCTTCCCCACCCTTACTATCCTCACTCCCACAGTCAATCCCACATATTGTTATAAATGACCCATATGGGTCATTTATATTAATTCCTTGACTAAACTGCTCCCCTTCTTTGCCTCTTTCTCTTCTTGTTCCCCGACCCCTCTGCACACTGAAAGTCTGTTCCTTGTAATCATGTCTGTGGTTCTGTTTTGCTTGTTTGTTTTGTTCATTAGTCTCCTGTATTGGGTGAGATCATATTGTATTTGTCTTTCACTGACTGCCTTATTTCACTAAGCATAATACTCTCCAGTTCCATCCATATTGTTGAAAAAGGTAGGAGTTTCTTCCTTCTTTCTGCTGTGTAGTATTCCATTGTGTAAATGTACCAAAGGTTATTGATCCAATCATCCACTGATGGCACTTGGACTGTTTCCAGCTCTTGGCTATTGCAAATAGAGCTGCTACAAACATAGGGGTGCATAGGTTCTTTTGAATTGGTTTCAGGGTTCTTTGGGTATAATCCTAGCAGTGGAGTCAGTGGGTCAAAAGGTGGTTCCATTTTTAGTTTTTTGAGAACATTTTATACAGTTTTCCATAGTGACTGCACCAGCCTGCATTCCCACCAACAATGCACCAAGATTCCCTTTTCTCCACATCCTTGCCAGCACTTGCTGAATGTTGATTTGCTGGTGATGGCCAGTCTGACAGGTGTGAGATGGCATCTCATTGTGGTTTTAACTTGCTTCTCTCTGATGGCTAGTGATGTTGAGCCCTGTTTCATATGCCTATGGGCCCTTTGTATGTCTTCCTTAGGGAAATGTCTGGTCAGTTCCTTTGCCCATATTTTATTTGGGTTGTCTGTCTCCCTGCTTATTTTAAAGTAATTCTCCAAATACAAATGTGTTAAATCTGGACCAAATTTTTAAAAATCTGATACTACAATATTCAACTTTTTCAACAGTTTATAAGAACCTCAACTAAAATGATCTAATCTGCCATTCTGCCTTGCATAAAACTTATGAGTGATATTTTTACTTAGCATACTGATATAAAATTTTTGGTATACCAAACACAGAGTTACCAAGGGTGCCAGCACAAAACTTCTAAAGGTATTCAGTGTCTGAGAGATATAATGATAGACTCTGATAAAGACAGAAGGATATTAGGAATGGGGACTCCTTCTACTCAAGAGCATATGGCAGACTTGAGAAACTCTGAATGCTTATATGGATAAAATGATACCACCAAGGAACAGTACACAAATAAGTACAAAGTACAACTCAGGTTAAAAAACACAGAACACCTTTCCTGTTATAGATTGGACATAATAGAATTCATGGAGTGGTAAAAATTTTGTTCACAAATGGGTCTACCTACTCGATTTTGAAATCCATTAAGTGTTTGGTTGACCATTTTAATATTTAGATTTATAGCACAATCATCCTATTCTGTACAAATGCCATATATAACCTCCATTGATGGTCTGTTAAAGGTTAATAAAAAGCACATTAAACAAATTTATTTCAACATCCATTTTTACATTGATTTACTGACTTAACTCCTATAACAAGATCTCATAAAAGTATTTTAAGAATATCAATAAAATTGAAAAAATATTTTTGGAAAAGGTAACAATGGTTATAACTTACTTGAAAGATTAATAGACTTTTAGGGTAGCATTCATGATTTATATATAAGAAATAAATCATATATAATATAGATCATAAGATGATCTACTTATGAACAAATATTAATACTAAATAATTTTTCTGGTCTATTATTTGGATTGGGCCAATGAGAATAAAAACATCTCTGATAAGTTTCATGCATAGAATTAATGTAACCATCCACTCATCCAAACATATTCTTTAAGTTTATCATATCTGAAACTTATACAGGTAATAATTCAGTATGTTTATGTTCCTTAATTTTCTAATAAGAAAAGCACAAGTCATTAATACAGTGATTCATTGCTTGACCTCCTACATCCTTCCACTCAGGAAGTAATGTCCCAATTAATGTTTTAAAAATGAAAGAAGAGATGAAAAATGGAAGGAAGGAGAAAAACAATTTAACCAGGATCAACTAAAATTGAAGAAAGAAGTAGAGTAAAAGGGTAGAAAATAGATAATTTATAAAATTTGGAAATCAATTATCTCATAAAAAACATAATTTATTAGCAGAGGTGTTTGATGTGTTTACATTAAGAGAAAGATATAAAATTAAAAAACATTTTGTGAAAGAATTTTGCAAAATTATTTCCTGTAACCAAGAAATCACTTTCTTACTTGGCGTGAAATAGTTTACTGCATGGCAAAATAAATTCTTCTTTTCAACGTTTAGTAATCAGGTTGCATGTAATGCATTAATATGTTAACATAATATTCTACAGCCTCAAATACCTTTTATTCTTAACTCAAACATGAAAATGTCTAATTATGGATATTAATCAATGAATCAAAATAACTCACATCCAACCAAATTAAGCAATTCATCACTGTTGTTGCAAAGGGAGGTGTGAGTCTCTGAAATCAAGCACAAACACATTGTTTGCAAGCCTTTGGATTTGTAATACCTTTAGAGAAATTAAAACACACATTATTAAAAAAAAAGCCAAGGATAAACTCCTCTAACAAATAAGAAATAATAAAACTGTAAGAGTCAGTGCTTGTAAAATATAGGGACTTAAAGTTATTTCGGTCTTATACTGAAAACAGAAAAATATATAATTATCTAATTTAAAATTTTAATAAATATCAACATTGCCTTTTAAATATCTCTGTCATTACAGACATATGTCTAATAGTCTGTGGGTTTGTTTTGGCTTTTTAATTTTGTTTTGTTTATTTTTGTTTTCTTTTGGCCTTCAGGATGTTTCTAGAAATTCTCTATTGATTATTTAGGAAGATGAAAATAAATTACCCTAGGAGTTCCTAACAACCATCAGTGAGAATTGTCAGTTCACTGAGACACTGTGCTACTCAATAATAGTGCATGTTTATAGAGTAAATTCTTCAGACACTTATTTCTGTCTCTGTAAGTTTGCATAAAGAAAATGCACTTGTTACACACAGAAAATTCAAAGTATGTAGAAATCTGGCTATTTTGCTCAGATAAGTAAGCTTTGGAATTGGTAACTATGAGAATGGGTGATTTTAAATGGGGCTATTTATTGTTCTAAAATAAAGGCCATTATCTGCCTCAGAAAGAAAAGGAACTTTGTCTATTTTAGCAAATAAACACCCTATAAATGATGTGTGTGTATGTGTATGTATGTCTGTCTAGAAGGGTCTCCAGCTTTGTAATATTAAAAACAAAGACATTTATTGAAGAAGACACAAGAAACATTGTACACAGGATAATTACACCTCAGTTCCCTTCAAAGGAGTCACCTTGGTACCTCACACAGTTCTCCCAATTGCCATCAGCTTCTCTGTCACATTTTCTGAACCTCATTGATGGTCTGAAGTCTCTTCCCTTTCAAAGGAGATTTTAGTTTTGGGAAAAGCCAGAAGTCCCAGGTTGGCAAATCTGGGCTATAGCAGGGCTGGGTTACCTGGATGATTTGATGTTTCCCCAAATAACTCTGGAAAGATGTAATGTGTGAGTAGGCAAGTTGTTGTGATGAAGCTGCCAATCACCAGTTGCCCACAGCTTTGGCCTTATGAATCATCTGAACAGCTTCTGCAGAGGAATGTTCAAGCTTAATGCAAAATTTGATGCAGATTTGTTGCTTTACTCACTCAGACATTTTGAATGTGATGGCCACACTGTACACATGATCATCAACAGTATCAACCACCCTCAGTGACTAGTACAGTGAAGTCATCAATGTTCACACATTTGCATTCCAGTCCACTCTCCTTGCTGCCAGGTTATATTCATGCCACACAAACTATTCTCATTATATTGACAATGGCTGTGCTTTTTCCACACAGATGTCATCATATAGAGATATTGAAGCAAACTATATTAGAGTATGAATATTTGGTTCAATGAACTCTGCTGTTTTATAACATTTAAGAAAATATATTTTTAGATAATGATATTAAAGAAAATGTATCCTTTTGTAGTGACTTTGCTACTGAATGATTCAAATTTAATATGTATATAATTAAGTAATTCACATTTATGATAATAAACTTAGGTTTAACTTAGAAAATTTCATGTGAGAGACTCTACTAGTTGCTGCCAAATGTCCATTTTTCCTTTTATTAACAGTAAAAATGACAACTTTTAGTTGTCAATTAAACCATGAAACCTTCCACTCTCTGCTCAAGTTATCTGTGACTTTGTGACTTTTAACTACTTCAGTATAAGCATGTTATTATGTAAAGGTTTTTAGAGGCACAGGAGTCTGCTGGTATGTTTTTTTTTTTTTTCTTTTTTACTCTTTTCTCTCGTCCCTGGACCTAAGCAGTAGTGACACTAGTTCAAGGGGCCACCGCAGACCAGGAGACCGAGGGTCAAACCTTAGTGACGGAAGAATGGGAAGCTGGGAGAAACCTCTGTTAGCGAGGACTTCAGAAAGCTACAGCGTTGGCTGCTGTGCCCTGAATCCAGGTTTCCCTTACAGAAAACACACTGCCATTCCTACTTAGGTATTATCATTTTGGGATTTTATTATCCATGATGTAAGCCATATGTTAAACTACTTTATATTACAAGTTAGGACATTTCAAAGACTTAAAAATCACTACAACTTTCAGTTTATTAGCTTTATAAAGTTACTTAGGTACAAATGAAGTGGTGTCTTTCAGTGGAAATAATTACAAATTTGATTATATGTATAAATTATTTTTAAAGACAACTGATTCATCAAGTTTGTAAGGAATTCACATATTAAAGTCCTCATATCTTCTTAAAGACATGGTCAAAGTTTTTAAAGGTGATAAATATATAAAAATGTAAAATGGTTTTGTAGACTGAATCAAAAAATAAAGAAACTGAACTTTTAATAATTGTTAAATTATTTAAAAAGTGTTAAATTGCATAATTGTTAAAGTAATATATTTTTGTCCTCATGCCATTGGGTACCATGCCATGAGATAATTTTTATAGTCTTATTTTTATCAAGTTAGCTCACAATTGCAAGAGGTAAAATATAAGTAATAGAATATAGAAAAAAATTGAGAGATGCCTAAGAACAAATGGATATAACCAGGAGTACCATAAGGGGCATTTAATACAGAAATAGAAAAGACCAAGATGTAGAGACAAAGTCACAGATTTAAATTGTCACAAAAAATATACATAATGAAGCCTGCCAATAAAACAAATTAAAGTTAAAACCAAGAAAATCTTGAATGAGGTGGTGGCTTGAATTTAGGTAATGAAAAGTTCTATCCATAGCCCAGGGAAGAAGTGCTCTGATAAGTCAAAATATAAGGATCTCCTAGCAAAAAATACCAACTTCCATGCAAAAGAAAGGGAATGCCACATTATCAGATTCTGGACAGCAACATACAGGATATAAGAGTAGTGGAGTTACAATAAGAAATCCAGTAAAAGAAATATCAGACAGTACTTGTCCACCCAATCTGATGTTTAAATATCAAAGCTATAGAAATATAACTTTACATATGCCACCACTTAATGTACATATATTGTGCCCAAGAGACATCTTAAAGATTCTACTAGAGAATGCCCCTTATTCGATAAAAGATAATTGGGGAAATATAAGCAAAAAATTAACTACATTTAGCTCAATACCTTAGATGAAGTTAAGGCTAAGAATATGACATGCATATTAACAGTAAATAGTTATTGAAAAACTGAGACTAAAAGTCCATTGTGTTGGTATGTGCAAAGAGACTTAACTCTTCTGTTAAAACTTTCTTTTCTTATTAGCATATACAAGAAAATTCAATTTTACTTGTATAAAAGATATTTTGTTTACAACCATAATGGTTGAAAATAAATGGCCAATGAGATGTAAAACAAATTGGAACAAAAGTAAATTAGAGTGATGATAGGAATATCTTATAATTTAAAAATCATATCAAAGAATAAAAGAAACAAAGTAGAACACCAATTTACACAGCAGTGAGCAACATTCTTTAAAAAAAAACGAAACAATTATAAGGATAAAAGGAGAAGCCAACAAATATTTACTAATTATAGGCAATTTTATACACCTCTCACAGTGAAAAAAATCATGTGGATAAAAAATTAATAAGGTTATAGAGGAATCTAGCCACATAATTAATGAGATGGTCTTTTTGGATATTTCATAGAACACCTAACTTAAGTTTTAGGGAAAAAACCAGTAAAGCAGTAGAATGAGAGGAAGAAATCAAAATATAATCAGAAATAATATAATTAAAAAAACAATAAACTTTTAAGTAAATAAATATGCTATTTGAAAAAATCTATGAAATTTAAAGAGGTGAAGTCAGAAATACAACAAAAACAATAAGGAGAAATAAGTATTGATATACTGGAAATTTAGAAAGACCAGAAAGGAATGAATGAAAAAAGGGAGGGAGGGAGGAAGAAAGGAAAGAAAAACAAAAAAAGAAAGAGGGGAAGGAAGGAATGAAGGAGAAAAAGGAAGGTAAAGAAGGAAGAGAGTAAGGGAGGAGCCTAATTAAACTGACTATTTTTCTCAGAAAATATGTCAAAACTGAATTCAGTAAAGTTTACATTTCAATTTTTTTTTAAACATAGAATTTATCTAAGAATTATACACTACCCACATTCAAAAAAGGCAGAATCTGTTTGTTCAAATTATAACAGAATAAATCCAATGCTACATACAAAAGCATGGCATGACTTTTGTATACTAACTTATAGTTAGTATAAAATGGTTTTACATGTACTAGGCTTAATGTGGTTCAACAAAGGTATATTCATGTTCCAATCCTGGGAAAAGGTTCTTTTGCAGAGTTAATTACATTACAAAATTTGAGATGAGGTTGCAAGGGAATAGCCAGGTAGACCTTAAATGCCATTACAAGAGTCCAGATTAGAGAGAAATATAAGAAAATTAGACACACAATGGGAGAAGATGTGTGAATAGCTAAATTTTAGGAAACCAAATAATATTGTTATGAAACAGAAAAAATAATATCTAGCCATACGTTTCTTTCCTGAAGTTACTGGAATAGCATTAGAAATGATTTCTGGATTAACAAACTCACTAAAATAGAAACCAGTATTTCATAACTTGAAATAACATATTTCAACCCCTAAATCAGCATAACATCTAAAGTCATGTCAAAGGCAATAATTAAATAAATTCATAATTTCTAATACTGTTGATTAATTTTTGGTATTATTCCATTCAATCTGAAAAAAATGTAAAGACCTGTAAGATAGAAAGAGATAATGTTATTTGCAGGTAATTTGGTAAGTTAGATAGAAAATCAAATAAATCAAATAGAAAACTATTTTTAGAAATAAAATATTTCAGTATATTGGTAGAATTAGTATACAAAAGTCAAAAACTATCATGTATAAAAAGACAGATAATATAATATAATGGATGGAGCAATCTGATTAATAATATCAGCAGAAAAAATTACCTGAAAAAGTATTTTAAAGTATGCAAACTTACAGGTATCTCTATAAAGAATGAAGTCCTAAATGATAATAACGGATTTCAGCAAGTGAGATGACATGAAGCATTTCTATAGAAGACTAGAAAACATAAGCAAGACTAGTTCTCCCTAAGGTAAGTGTTTTTAATGAATGTTAACACCAGTATCAACAAGATTGTTTTGTACATGTACTCGTGTATATGGTTACTGTTATTTTCTGAAGCTAGAAAAGTTTATGTTGAAAAAATTATAAAAGGCAAAGGAAATGGTTTTTAAAAAGGAGGAAAGGGGAAAAATAGAGGATAGCTTTTTCTACCATGTGAACTTTTTAAATTATTGTAATATTGATTTACACATAAGATATAGTATGAAATTGAATAGGGAGCTCAGAAATAAATCTAAGTGCATAAAAATTTAGTAAATGAAAACTGGTCTTTCAAAAATTATTTTTTTGTGGGGGACCAGTTTGTGGGGTATCAGAAACGGTAGCACCTGTGCAAGCCAGGCCTGAAAAGTGGGCCTATAAGTCTCGACTGAAAACAGGAAGCAGGGAACAGGCATGATCTGATGCTATACCAAGAGTTCCCTTGGGAAATCAGAACTAAGAATGCAATGTATGCTTTGAAGCCTGCTTTGCTTTGCCTAGCCTCTAACCTCAATCAACAGGTGTTTAAGTTAAGGCCCAGAATAAACTTGTGAGCTGTATCTTATCGAGGCTGTGATGCCAATATGTCTAGCTGACTAAGGCCAGGCTTTGAGCTCTATGTTCCTTTGTTTTTATGATTGCTACCCCTTGACATTGATTAATATACCATGCATCTGCATTGTAGTCTTTTGCATGTACTCATCCTAATGAAAGCTGTGCTGAGAAGCTTTCTGAGAAGAGGTTCAAAGCATTCTACACTAGAGGGAATGAATCATCATCCCTTCCCTCCCCAGGCACTTTGAGTTGAAGCAATTCATTTGATCCGTGATCAGGGCACTCTGTGGGATGGGGGACTCCCACAGTTTTTATGTAATTTAATAGCATATATAAGAATATAATTTGCAACCCTGGCTGATGTGGCTCAATGGATTGAGCACCAGCCTGCAAACCTAAGAGTTGTCGGTTCGATTCTCAAGGCACATGCCTGGTTTGTGGGCCAGGTCCCCAGTTGGGGGAGCACAAGAGGCAACCACAGGTTGGTGTTTCTTTCCCTCTCTTTCCACTCCCTGCCTCTTTCTGAAAATGAATAAATAAAACCTTAAAATACATATATAATTTTCATTTATTCTGGATACAGAATGAATCCAAGGTGGGTCCAAAATATAGATATAAAAATACAACTACTAGAAAGTCATGGATTTACTTATTTTTGGTAAATTTGTTATTTTTATTACCTGTGAATGGGAAAAGCCTTATTAACTATGATTGAAAAATCAACTTGCTGTGACTTTTAATTAATGAAGCTAAAACATATCCATTTATGTATTTGTCTAGATGATTATGCAAATATGGCAAATGTTGAGACAGTTAAAACACCTATCTGTACATTGGGAATGTATATTGTAGTATTTTTACCACTTTTACATAATTTAAAATATTAAATTTTTAAAATAAATTTGATAATATTTTGGTACTATTAGAAGTAAGTATAATGATAATCTGATATCATACTACATCCCAAAATTAAAAAGCAGAAGAATGGATTGACATTCCAGAACATGGAGAAAGGAAGCATTGCTATTACATTATGAAATCCAGGATATATAGAGAAAACCCAGGCTAAATAGAGAGAGAGAGTGGTAGTATGTTATGTCCTTATAGCCTTTTCTATTTTATAAGCATACACAAATATACACACAGCTACTAATCAACAAAAACTACCTGTTTCCTAAAATTTACCAATTAATTGTGATGGACTGTTAATTTAAAATTAGTTGTGTTTAGGAATGTGGAAGCTAAATCTAGAATCAGACATGCACATACAGAAAAAGTCATCATACATAAAGAAAAATCAAGAGTCATCATTAATTGATTTTTAATTAATGTCAAATGAAAGAAATATTTCTTATATAAAGTAAAACATAGAAATTGACAAAGTTTATTGGGCATCAACATCTCTTGCCAACATAGAAAGAGAAAAGTTAAAACTCAGTAATGCTATAATGACAAAAATGGAAATGCCTGGAGTACTCGCCATAATGTCTGTCTCTCTTGACTGGATATTTAAACATTAAAAATGGGTCTTCTATCAATTTGTTTAAAAATGACAAACTGTTGAATAATAAATCAGCTGGAAATTTAGTTGAAAGCACTGAAAAACATTCAAAACTGCCAAATAATGTTTAAACACATATCTGTTCTGTGACTGATGAAAAAAGCTAGGAGCTTAAGATAAAAATTTTCAAAATATAAAATATTCTATATTTGCATTATAGGGAAAAATGCAGAGCATTTGGTGGGGTTAAAAGGGAGAAGAGATTGAAAAAAAAAAATGACACAGAGGTTAAAAATGAATGAAGCTGTCCACAAAAGGTAGGGAGAATTAAGTCCCAACCATGCTTATTGGGACATCCAATTTTAACATATATGGAAACAGTGAATATAGAAATATCAGTGTCAATGCTTATTTGTTCTCTACTTTTCTGTCATCAGTGTTTACTTAATGAGGCAGAAAAGGATGTTTAAATTTCTGGGTAAGTGTGTGAACACCTTGATTTTCCTGCTTCTTTTCTGCATCCCTGGAGGATTATCTAAACTATAGTTAAGTAAATGTGATAAAAAACTCAGAGCCAGAAAAATAGTAACATTCAATCTCTTTCTGTCTCCAGAAATGAAATGTAAATCAGATCTCTGCTTCAACCTTGCTTGTTCATCTGTGAGACACAAGACACGTTACTCACACCATTCTTTGCCTTCAAACTAGAAATTAAAAATATTCATCTCTGCCTGATGCCCATAAATTTGCCACCATACCTACTACATGTAGAGTTTCCATTCACTTTTTCATTTTTGTCTTCATTATGAATTAATTATTAAGGATCATATGATACAAAAGGAGACATTTGACATGAAATACAGAGATAAAACCACCACACTAACAGGAAGGAAGGAAGGAAGGAAGGAAGGAAGGAAGGAAAGAAGGAAGGAAGGAAAGAACCGCAAAGAAATGTCATGCTCACCGGCAAAGTATGCCTCAAATAAATAAATAAATAAAATTACTCACAGACATACAAATTTACAATTAGCATTCTTATAAGACAAAATAATTTACTTCATGAAATAAAAATAGTATGCTATAAAGTTAAAACAGAACAAAAATATTTTGACAAAATTTTTTTTTAATATTAAAAAGATCAATTGAAGGGTAAAGAAGGACAATCAAAAGGAGCCTCACAAATGTAGCACAAGGAAAAAGAGGAAGGTATAGAACCTCCTAGGAAGCCCCAGAGCCTGCGTACCCAGTGGACAACTACAGACCATATCAGAGCACCACCACCTAACCACCTCCAAAAGCAACACACTCAAGATGTAGACTCAGCAGGCACCAGACACTATTGAAGTCAGTCCTGATCTGTGTAGTGGGCTCCTGCACAACTGATCCTCCACAGTGGTTGGAGGTTTGTGGTCAGTGGTTACAGTCTTTGCACATGATCAACCTGGGTAAATCCCTTCCATTGACTTGCCAAGAGCAAGCAAGGCTCAACTCCAGGAAGAGGATGTACATAGCCCCCATGGTAGGCACAACTTGAGTATCCACCTTGGGTGATAGGGGAGGCTGTGCCACTGGACGTTATAGGACACTTGCTACATGAGGCCACTCTACCAAGCCAGAAAGTTGTAGCATCTCAACCTATTACACAGAAACAAACACAGGGAGCCTGCCAAAATGAGGAGATAAAGAAAAAGAAACATGGCCCAAATGAAAGAACAGAACAAAACTACGGGAAAAGAAGTAAACAAAATGTAGATAAGCAATCTACTAGATACATAGTTCAAAACACTGGTTATAAAGATGCTCAAGGAACTTAGGGGAAAAGCAGATAAGCTCAGAGAGAGCTTCAACAGCATAAAAAAGGACATAGAAACCATAAAAAAAAGAGTCATAAATGAAAGATACATAAACTGAAATGAAGAACAGTTTACTAGGAGTCAACAGTTGAGTGGATAAAGCTGAAAACCAAATCAATGATTTGAAATGTAAGAAAGAAAAAATAAACAAACACCCAATTAGAACAGCAAGAAAAAAGAATCCCAAAAATGAGGTTCATGTAAGGAGCCTTTGGGACAACTTCAAGCATACATAATGGGAGTTCTAGAGGAAGAAGAATGAATGAAATTGAAACTTATTTGAAAAAATGACAGAAAACTTCCCTAACTTGGTAAAGGAAATAGACATACAAGTCCATGAAGCACATAAAGTCTCAAACAAGATGAACTTGAAGAGGCCCATAACAAGACACATCATAATTAAAATGCTAAAGGCTAAAAAACAAGGACAGAATCTTAAAAGCAGCAAGAGAAAATGTTAGTTACCTAAAAGGGAGATCTCATAAGGCTGTTTGCTGATTTCTCAAAAGAAACTACAGGCTAGAAGGGATTGGCAAAAAATATTCAAAGTGATGAAAAGTAAGGGCCTACAACCAAGATTACTCTACCCAGCAAAGCTATCATTTGGAACTGAAGGGCAGACAGGAAAAAGCTAAAGGTGTTCATCATTACCAAACCATTAGTATATGAAATGTTAAAGGGACTTATTTAAGAAAAAGAAGATGATCAAAAATATAACAATAAAATTCCAATAAATACCTATCTATCAGCAATTGAATCTAGAAAACAAAAGCAAATGAGCAGACAAAAACTGTCTGTCAGAAACAGTGAATGTTTTGATGTTCACCAGATGGAAGAGAGGTCAGGGGACTGTATGAGAATGGTGAGGAGAGTAAGAAGTACAAATGGTAGTTACAGAACAGTCACAAGGATGTCAAGTATAGAATAGGGAAAAAAGTAGCCAAAGAACATACATGCACAGCCCATGGACATGAACAATGGTATGGGGATTGCCTGAGGAAGTGAGGATGGAGCTGGATAGAGGGGGTAAGAGGGGAAAAGCCAGGACATCTGTAATAGCATAATCAATAAAATATAATTTAAGAAAGATTCTCCCAAATGTAACATAACATAATGAAAAAAAAAGGGAGGGATATAAATACAATTATACAGGAAATATAAGATTCAATAAATACAATTTTAGTATGGTAGATGTATTATTGGAAATTACCTTTAATGTACTCTACATGCACCCATTAGCATTGGGCAGAGTACTGACAATGCCACATGGATGTAAATTACAGTATGCTATAACATGCCTTGGGAAAAACACATATGCTAGCCCTTTGCTCTGAGGAACACATGGAGCAGTCTCTCTAGCTGACTCACCGACATGGGGTGTACAGCAGGGCCACTCTGCAAAGCCGTGTCAAGCTACCCAGCCATGGTAAGAAAGCAGAGAGGTGAGGAAAAAATAAATGAACATTCTTGTGTGTCTAAGTTTTGGGCTGTCAAGTACATAGCAAATGCTAACTGAAATATAGTAAGAAGCAATAAATGGAAGTCATATGATCAACAAAGAAAACTTTCTAGAATGAAATATGCAATATTAAAGTTTCAAAGGCATCATTAAATGTCAAACACAGTAACAATAATAATAACAGATACAAATTAAGTGACACAATTATGTTAAACAATAATATGGATAAGAAATTACTCCATACTTTCTAAGTGCATAGGTAAGGGTCACAAACAATTTTCACATGAAGTGTAAAAATCAGAAATCATTAATTATTAAATTTGGGAATAGTATTGAATATCTATGAGCCAACAGAAAAATTACCTCAAAATTCTAAAAGAAATTTATTTTCACCTGATAATTCTATATCCAGGCAATCTATAGTCAGGATGAAAGTAGAATAAAGATCTGTTAGATATGAAATATTGCAGAATGATTAATTCCTAAACATCTTACTTAGTAAACTCCTAAAGAAGAACATCTAACAAAGGAGAAAAGTAAAAAGATTTCCCCAACTATGAGGGCATAAAGTCCCAGTCTCAGAAACTCAGTAGGCTTGGTGAGGAACTGGATCTAAGAGGAAGAAAGATATGGAAGAACATAATGGAAGTGACTGAATTTAGGAATGAAATATTCATTGCAAACTAAGCCACACCAAAACTAAGCACATTTTCTATAACTCCAGACTTACAAAGAGTTGTGAAATAAAAAAGTGATCACTAAAACCACATGGTTGAGATGGGAATTATGGTTACATAGTTAGAATATGGTCAATTAAATCTTGTGGTATCAAAACACTAGGAGATTAGGGTGAAGTAAAGTGAGCTGGGAGAGTTTGTCCAGTGATGCACAAATGTAAGGAGGTTAACTTTTCATTTTTCATAGGAGTACATTAAAAATAATATCTAACATTGATACATCAAGAAAGAGCTGCAAACTTCTAGGAAAGGCTGGAATAAAATCAGTTGATGGCCTGCCAGTTGGCAAATAATTTTGGGGGAGGAATGGACAGAGTACTAATCTGTTTCATTATGAAATTTGTAACAAAATTTGTAACTAACATTTAAATGTGTATACATATTAACTTGATAAAAATAAAATTTTAAAGGAAAGGCAATGCTTTAAAATAATTTTAAAAGCTAACCTAGACTTTTTACTTAATAGGAAAAACATAATTCTATAGACACTGGCTACCTAAGCACAAAGGATCTGGTTCTACTATTTTCAGTTGTCAGGCATATCTATGACTATCTTTTTGACAAAACTAAGTTTAACAACATAAAAGAGTCAACCATTTTTCTGTATGTTAACAATATCATTTGTAATAAATTGAATACCTATATATGACCAAGATTTTTGCATTTCCAAATTATAAATTTGTTCTTTAAAAATATGTTTTCTTTTATGTACAGAGAGGATTTGTATAATGTAACCAGTTTCACCCCCAAATTATTCTGCATTTATAAAAGAATGAGGCCCACAAATAATTGCTGCAATAAATAATAATAAGATAGTCTCTTTGTTCTTTAATTCTGGAACATTTGAGAATTTTAGGTTAAGTAAATAATTTAGAGTTCAGAACTTGTTATTACTGACAAAATTTGAAATGTGAAAGAACAATGAGTATCTATAAAAAAACTTGTTTATATATTCAGTCAGGTTCTGTCTGACATAATTAATACTACTGCCAAAATATATTTCTAAAGGTTTCAAAAATTTCAGAAAATTTTAAAACAATATATTTTTATTATGTACTGAAAAGACAAAAGTTAGAAATTCAAAGCAATCTGTGAATAAAATGTTTTTTTAAATTTTTTGCAATCTTTAAGATTTTATTTATAATTTTTAGAGAGAGGGATAGGGAGAGAGGCAGAGAGGGAGACAGACATCAATGTATGGTTGCATTTCACCTCTCTCCTGTTACCGAACTGGCTGGAGACCTGGCTTGCAACCAGGTTATGTGCCCTGGCTGGGAATTGAACCAGAGACCTTTGAGTTTACAGGCCAGCACCTTATCCACTGTGCCACCAGCCAGGGATAAATCTTTGCAGTCTTATTGAATGGAATAAGCCATTCTATTCAAGAATACAATAAATCAAAATGTTTATGAAATTAACTAGAGTTGTCAATTCATTCAACAGATTTGATTATATGTTCCAATGTAATCATAATTTAAATCCCATACTCTATATTAAATCCAATGTGTATCAAAGAATATGATCAAATATGCATATTTATAATATGCATATAAATAAGCATATTTATAGATGCAGGGTAATGATGATACATATTAAAGATTACCTCTAAAGTAAGTAAAATTAATTCTTAATGGCTTTAAGCCCAAAGAAAATCTCAAAAATGTTACCAACCATCTCATTGCAATTACAAAACCATTTTTTTTAAATCCAAAGTTCTGCTTACTTTAGATTCTCAATGTTCATACAGAATAGCACCAATGCATTTTATCACAGGACTTCAGGATTCTCTTTATTATTTTGTACAATGTTGGTTCCATACTTGAAAATGCTGATTTTCAAGTACTCCAGAAATCAAGACAGTACAAATTTAACATATTAAATCATGTCAAATGTATGACAATAGGCAATTAAATACAAAGAGGACACCTACAATGCATCATCTATCCATAGATAGTACACAGGGTGTGCACAATGAATTGGCAACATTTTTGTAAAATAAACAACATATCACAGAAGTGCTATAATTTGAAATAAATTTATTCTTATATGTAAATACATAAACATAGTCATTATTTTTTAATTGTTTTAAAAAGTCTCCTTTTGCTGCAATAATAGACTCAATTCAACTTCAGAATCTTGAACACACTTTCATTAACTTTTCTTTATTCATGGACATCATAACATTTCCAATCTTAGCTTTAACAACCTCTTTATTGAAATGAGGTTGCTTATTAATTTCTCTCTTGCAAAGGCTGCATAAATAATAGTCTAATGGATTTGCATCTGGTGAACTAGGCAGCCAGATTTCCTTGGACCAGAATTCAGGAACACTGACACTGAGAAATTCTTGCACCTTTTTGGTGTTATATGCTGGTGCACCATCTTGTTGGAAGATAAAATGATGTCCCTTTGTGACTTGCTTCATCCACAGTACAACTACTTCTCTCAAAGTGTCAAGGGAAACATCAGCAGTCACCTTCAAGCCTTATGGGAAAAAATGTGGGGTCATGGTATCTCCTTCATTACTGACAACACCTAACACCATCACTGTAGCAGGAAATTTTGTTTTCCTGACAAATGGGACTTCATTAAGATTCTCACAGTGCCCCCTATTGTTCTTCTCTTGACTACTTGGTACTGTTAAGAATTCTTTTAATTGGAAAAGAAAAATCAGGGTTTTTTTCCTTTGGGTTTTTTCAGTGTTGTTGGCAGTTTCCTTGCTTTTTCAAAGCACCTTCCCTTTGTCTGCTGTGTCATAAACTAGCCTTTTCTAAGAATGTACAAACTATATCTGATATCTTCAGCAATAATCTTGGAAACCATTACATCCAACACCTTCAATTCTCTTGCTATGGAGCGCAATGACTTTCCTGGATCTTCATGGATGATCTCCTGGATTCTGTGTACAATATCTGAACTTGTGTGATCCTTGCATGTCTTATGCATTTTTCTTGTTGGTGTGGTGACATCAGGGTCAACATCATACACCTTCTTCACATTGTAAAATGTACACAAAGGGATATTATTGAAGTCACCAATTTCCTTAGCAGTTTGCCCTACCTGCAGTCCAGAAACTATGGTTGTTCTAACATCATATTTCTTGGACATGATGGTCGCTCTCAGAATTTAATATTTTATATCTGAAACAATGATGATAAATCATAACCTTACAAACATGGTTTTTCAAAAATTAATAAGAACCACGTGAAATAAGGAGATGCAATGTTATTGCCATTTATAGTGTGCATCCTGTGGTTTTTAGAAAAAATGTTCTCTCTAGAATGAAGGTAAAAATATGATGATTAAAAAAAGACATATACAAAGAACCTAGTATAAAGGAACCATGGACATGGACAATAGGTGGGATTGACTTTGAGGGGGAATGGGTGGGTGGGGAAGAGGACAGAGGGAAGCAAAAAGAGGATGGATGTAATACAACAACAATAAAAATTTTTAAAATACATATACAAAATAACAAGGGGATAAAAAGTTTAAAGTAGTAAATCTGAAAATGGATATAAACCTGGATATTAGAAAACATCAGTAAAAATGTTCTTTACATCACAGAATATTTAATAAAAATAATAAAATGTTAAGACTTTCATATAGACTTTCCTATTAATTTTAAGGACTTCAGAAACCTCTTAGGACTATCAGTACTCTTTAGATTATTCTTAACTTGAGGCAACATTTTATTTCTTCTACCATTCTTATTTTAAGAAAAGGTGAACCCAGCCCTGGCTAGTGGCACAGTCAATAAGGCTCCAGCCTGCAAACCCTAAGGTTGCTGGTTCCATTCCCAGCCAGGGCACATAACCAGGTTGCAAGCCAGATCTGTAGCTGGAGGCAGGTGAAAGGCAACCATACATTGATGTCTCTCCCTTCCCCTTTCTCTAAAAATAATAAATAAAATCTTTGAAAATAAAAGAAAAGCAAAGAAAAAAGAAAAGGTGAACCCAATAGTCTTTGGTTCACAAATTTTGTTTCTCCCCAAATTTTTTCCAAAAAGAAGTATCTGTGTCATAAAATAACCTCAATAGGTATTTCTGAGGAGTATAGTAAGTTATAAACAAATAAAAGACAGGCGTGGCCTAGACCTGGCTTAAAATATGTTCCCTCTAGCCCTGGCTGGTAGCACAGTGGATAAAGCACTGGCCTGCAAACCCAAAGGTCGCAGGTTCGATTCCCCAGCCAGGGCACATAACCAGGTTGCAAACCAGGTCTCCAGTCAGGTCTGTGGCTAGAGGCAGGTAAAACACAACCATACATTGATTTTTATTTTTAAAAAAGATATATATGTATGTATATATATATATATATATATATATATATATATTCCCCCTATTTTAACATTTGCTTATGTTGAAGTGGTATTTGTTTCTCTTAGAGAGCTAAGGGGAGAAACAATAATGCTCCCTAATAACAAGCTAAGTGTATAATGTAGACAATGTCATGGAATATAATCTGGAAAATCCAATTAGGTTGCTAGGAGCCAAGGAAGTTCATCTCCCAAAAGGATTGAAATCTGAGACAACCTGGGAATGAATGGACAAATCAGCTCAATCATAAAGCATTATTATTTCTCAGGCTTACTTGTACTTGGCATGGGAAGAGGCTATCATAGTCTCAAATAGTCTGAAGGAATAAACATGTTGAGAATGAAGAGAGACACTGTTACTTTGCATAACAAATTCCACTCCGCCTTGGGACATTGCTTAATACAAGAGGAGCAAAATTAGAACTATCCTGCATGTCTCCCCCAATGGTGGCAGCCCAGAAACTGTTGGGAGGCACCCAACAATGGACAGCAGTGCAGTCGAGCCCTTTTGAGCATCTACCTCTAGAGCCACTTGATGACGAGAAGTATTTTGGAACTAAATGAATATAATCAAAGACACCAGCCTGCAAACCCAAAGGTCGCTGGTTCGGTTCCCAGCCAGGGTAAAGTAACTAGGTTGCAAGCCAGGTCTCTAGCCAGGTCTGTAGCTGGTGGCAGGTGAAAGGCAATCATACATTGATACTCTCTTCCTCTTTTCCTCTCTGCCTCTCTCCCTCCCCCTCATTCTAAAAATAATAAATAAAATTAAAAAAAAAAAAAAAGACATCAAGTGTTCTGGGATTGTCTTCTTCACACTGGTCAACTGTCCAAATTCACTAATAATTAGTTATTATTATATAACAATGAATCTTGATATGCTCTTTTAAGAGAAATATATACTTTCCAATTCAAGATTTTAAATTACATGTGCTTTCTTGGTTGTTTGCTAAGGTACATGCTTTACTGAGGAATCAATTTATATATATATATATAAGTTTGGATCAATATCATCAACACCAAAAAGAAGTCATTTCTCACTAACTAACCAATCTCATACATGCTCCTAACTCCTCTGGCACAAAATTGTTCTTTGAGGACTCAAAAAAAAAGTGGAAAATATTTTTAAAAAATAGGTAGATAAGAAAGGGGCACCTACTATATGCATATCTAGTAAGATTCAGAGCCCATTACATAAGCTACTTCTAAAGTATTAGAACCTTGCAAAGTAGATCTGAGAGGTAAATGTGGCACGACGGGCCAATGTGCTAGAAGGAATCAGCACAGCTGACATTAAAATATAGGCTTTCTAATTCCAGAGTCCTTGTTCTTTGATTAGGCCATACTGTACTTTCTAAAGTTTGGCTTTGCATCTTCTGCCTCTAAAAGAAAAGTCTGTATTTATAACTGTGATATATTACAATTTGAACATATGCTATAAAGGTAGACTCTTTCATAAACACATGAATCTTCGGCAGTCCCATCCAAGGTCTGAGTTTAAACCCAAGTAGCTTCATTCAAAATGATTGCAACAAAAAATACATTATTATGAAAAACAATGAAAGATATGCATGTATGGAGGTACCTATGTTGCTATGTATTTATCTGTGTTTACTGATTGACTGTTTAAAACACTTAGAATTATATAGCCTTAGCTACTTCCCCCCCGCCCCAGATATATTTATATTCTCTATTTTCAGTAAAGGCAAGATACCAGAACATATTCATGGATATCTAAGAAAGAAGTTACATTTGTTAAGTTATAGAGACTGTGAAAAAATACATTAAAACATTGTTTTTGCTACATAGCTTTTTGATATTTTAACATTTCATATTACTGATGAAGAGCTGATTCTTTGCCCATATTGCACACCCTAGTGTTAGACATATAATTTAGACAGAATGTATTCCAGAATGTCCTTGAAAGAGAGAATGTTCTGAAAAGTGATTACATGGCTATTTCAAATGCCATTGAAACCACATTTTATGAGTGCTTTTTAAAATGCAAACACTGGAATGTAACTCACTATTGTCTCTGAAGTAAACCTAATTATACACATGTTTGGCCTGCATGTCAACTTGACCCAAAGCCAGGAACTAACTCAGGAAAATGTAAAGATAACAGGACCTCAGAGGACAGATTTAGGCCAAGGTTAGAGTATTTGTCCCATCCAAAATTCACCTAGGGATGTTTGCTTCATATTTAGCTATGTTCCAATTTATTTAAAAGGATTTGAGAGCCCAGTTTCCTCTTTTAACCTTACACTAAGCCCAAGTTGATGAAATAGTGAGTAAGTTATTCTAGTGTTTAGAAAATAATTGAAATGCATTTTATTGAAGTATATATCATCTGTTTGTGGTATGTAACAAGAATCTGAAATATTGCATTAAAAGTTAGCCTCCTTTAATTTGAGAGACAAAATACTGACTTCAGAAATAAAACACCGCTTACCTCTTGCACAATCACATCAAAGTTACAGCTAAAATATAGAATAACCATCACTTAGAAATGTCAGATACTGAGTGAATGGAAGTCTTACAATGATCAAATTAAAGAAACCACATCCACCCAGACTGGTAGGAAGGGCAGAGGCACAGAACAGGCTGATCACATACATGTAAGGTAGATGGGAATTCAGGAAGGATATCTTAAGAACCAGGAGATCCAGCCACACTAAGCCCATCAACCCAGGTTCCCAGTGTCAGGAAGATAAATCCCCATAACTTCTGGTTTTGAAAACCAGCAGGGATTGAGTAGGTGAAAGAAACTTCTGAAGTCCCAAGCAGTTTCTCTTAAAGAACCCATACAGGGACTTAGACTCATTCCCTCTGAGTTCCAGCACCAGGGTAGCAGACTAAAAGCCAACAGTGGCATCTAGGGATAAAGTGAAGTATATGGCATCAAGGTAAGAGCTTGGGGACAGCTTTCTCTTAGAAAGGCAGGCAGAAGCCATTGTCCCCTTTCTGAACCCTCTCCCCGGAAAGCCACTGAGCCAGCAGGCTGGGGCCATATCTGAGACTCCATCAACCTGGCTAATACTGTTTGCCCCACCATGGAGATCCCCAGAGACTCTGACCCACCCAAACTGCTCTTCCATATGAATGGCTGGTATTGTCTCTTGCTTCACAACTTCCTAAATCCTCTCAAACAAGCAACAGCTGGCCTCAGTGAGGCCTCAACCCCTATAACACTTGTTAAGTGGCCCCAGGCCTGGCATCAGCAACAACCAGCCTAGGTTCACAGCCTGGCTTCACCTGGGAATCTCTAAGCCCAGCACTGGCTTCACTGGGAATCTCCAAGTAGCAACCATCTCAGATTGCTTTATAGCTCAGGCAGGGTAGCCCCAGGAAACACACAAGATGGCTGACCTTGGCCTGCACCACCTGGGAAACCCCAGAGCCTGCACATCTAGGGGACAGCTACAGACCATGTTGGAGCACTACCACCCTGCCCCTGCATGGCTGATCATTCCTGGTGGGCAAAGGTTAGTGGTCAACAGTCAAGTGCAGTCCATGCAGCTGACTAGCCCAGGTAAATCCCTACCATTAACCTACCAGCAGCAATCAAGGCTCAACTACAAAAGGAGGGTGTACTCAGCCCCACATGAAGGGCGCATGTCAGGGTACCCACTGCGGGTGATAGGGAGGCTTTGTCACTGGCCCCTACAAACTCCTACTATATTAGGTCATTCTACCAAGACAGGGAGTTGTAGCAGCCTATGGAGCCTGCCAAAGTGAAGAGACAAAGAAACATGGCCCAAATGAAAGAACTGATCAAAACTCTAGAAAAAGGACTAAACAAAATGGATATAAGCAATCTATCGGAGGCAGTGTTCAAAACTGGTTATAAGGATGCACAAGGAACTTAGTGAGGACATCAACCACATAAAAGAGATTCAGTCAGAAAAGAAGGACACACTAATTGAAACAAAGAGTAATTTACAGGGAAACAACAGTAAGTAGTGTAGATGAAGCTGAGAATCAAATCAATGACTTGGAAAATAAGGAAACAAAAAATAACCATTGGCACCATTTTACTAGTATATTTATAGCCACAAGGAATATCATTTGTGTGTTGTGACTCAGCTATTAAAATAGAGTAGAAGTGAGAAACCCTAGGAATAAGGAAGGAATTGGATCATTAACCATGATATCACCATTTGTATCCCTAATACGAGTATATGTATTTGTTAAAAATATATATATTAAATGCATAGTAAGTATTCAGCTCTGAGATGCCAAGGGACACAGAATAATAAAGGTAGGCAATGGGCAGGGACTTCAAGAAATGTTTATTTGTTGAAGTTACGGTTTGATTCAAGAAACTATACAAATAAAATTAAATTCTATTTCTCTACATGTACCCATTTTTTACACACATAGACACAAAATCATTCCTAGAGTTTTCAGTTTAAGCTAGCTGATGCATTATTATATATAAAGCATTCAGCACTGCCCTGGCTGGTAGCTCAGTGGATAAGGCACTGGCCTGTGAACCCAAAGGTCACTGGTTTGATTCCCAGCCAGGGCACATAAGCAGGTTGCAAGCCAGGTCTCCAACCAGGTCCGTAGCTGGAGGCAGGTGAAAGGCAACCATACATGGATGTTTCTCTCCCTCTCTGCCTCCCTCCTTTCTCCTCTCTCTGAGAATAATAAATAAAATCTTAAAAAAAAAAAAAAAAGTATTCTGCACTTTGTCGTCAGCTTGTTTTTCTAGTTTTTGTATTTTGTAAAGGTGACTTTGGGGCATCTCACATGAAAATATGAGATTAGCAGCCAGTAGGTAAGGCAGTTAGATGCCTTCTCACAGTAACTTGACTCATTTTTGACTTGAAATATAAACAATAAAAAATTGTTCCTTGCTGCATTGGGTTTGACAAGACACCTAAATATGCATAAAGACATTTGTCCCTAGAAGTGTAAGAGAAAGAAGATGGTATAAAGCTCTTTACCCATGAAATATACCCAACAGCCAACCTCCTTATTTAGCCTCAGCTCCTTTAAATCATCATGCCTACATTTTCTTTACCTTTGTCTGTCTTGGTCATTTCATTTTGCTGAATTCTGCACCAGGTTTTTCCATATACTGGCTTACAGTTAGTGTCTAGTCTGAGGAGACAATCAGTTATATTCGACTTTCACTCCCATTCCCCTGGCTTTAACCACAGACTCTCTGGACCCAGGCTATCTGGCACCTGCCACAGGTGACAGGCAACTTACTCTCCCAATTGCCACTGCAGATCTGTTTCAAGCTCTCCTATCTCTGCCACACTTTAAACACGGTAACTTCTGCATTACACAACCTTTACTTTTTTAGTTTTATTGAGGTATAATTAGCAAATAAGAATTATATATATTTAAGGTACACAGCTTGATGTTTTCACACATATCTACATTATAAGATTATTAGCACAATCAAGCTAATTAACATACGCATCAATTCAGTTACCATTTTTCTCTCCTTTGTGGGGTGTTGTGTGTGTGTGTGGTGAGACCACGTAACACTTTGTTGACCAGTCATGAAAAATTCTTGTTTTCATGCCCAAACATTGTTGACCAATGAGTTAACTTGTGCTTACATATGCATTAGCTTTGCATTACCAAATTTTGTACAAAATTAACAAAATGTGTTAAGATTTACCCTACTAGCAATTTTAAACTACACAATATGGTATTAATAACTATAGTCATCATGCTATAGGAGGGAAGAATAAAAAGAACCCAGAATTTACTTATAAAAACCTCCATATTTGTAGTGGGAGGTAGGTGAAAGGCAACCAACCATATGTTGATGTCTCTCTCCCTTCCCCTCTCTCTAAAAATAATAGTAAATAAAATCTTTTCAAAAAACTTCCATATTTATTCTTACATGTTTAAACTTCAGTCACTTTCAAAGTACTCTCTATTTGATGCAATACACCTAAATTAATATTTTTTCCACTGCTTAACACAGTTTTTGAACTAGTCAATTTTGGTGCCTTTTACTGCATCTGCTGTTTTGTTTATTTGCTTGTTTTATCCCTTCCACATCGGCAAAACATTGTCCTTTGATGACTTTATTTATCAAAACAAATAAACAAAAAAAATGTCACCTGGGGCCTGATTGGGTGAATAGAGAATATGGGGCACAGGGTCATGACATTTTTTTGGTCAAAAACTGCTGAACACTCAGTGTGAGGTGGGCAGGACACTCATAAATCATCCATTTGCCATGGACAACTGCACTGAAAGGGTATTCAAAAAATATTCAGTGAAGCCAAATTCAGCCTCTCACAACAATGCCAGTCGGCACATTGATACAGATGGGCTCCTAGAACAGTCACCTAGCAAAGAAAGCCTGTGCTAGAAGGGACCTGCCCTCCAGATGATAATTCTGAATTTTTTTGGTTTCTCCTCATATATTTAATTTGGTTTGCATAACTATGAGGGAGAAAGTATGCCAACCCAAAATATGTCCTTTTGATATGTGGATGGCTTTGAGCTACAGGCAATTAAGACCTAATAGACCAGGAAAAAATTTTGAACTCCCTAACAACCTAAAGGAGTTTAGCTAGATATCTTCCTAGAACTGATCCCCTATTACCAGAAATAACTGTTTTATATCAGAAACACTCCCCTGCAGGATTTTGCAAACATTTATTTACCAAACACTTACTCTTCTCATCTTCTTGTAAATTACCTACCTCTTCTCCTTAGCTCTGGTTGGTATATGAGCCTCAATTTCCTGACTGCTTTTGAGTCTTGTGTTTTATGGGCCTCCTGCACATTAGAAATTGAGCCTGTTTTTCTCCTGTTAACCTGTCTTATGCCAATTTAATTATTAGGCCAAAGAATATAGAAGAAGGGAAAATTGTTCCTCAACTAAAATCTTGTGCTCTTTGACCAACACCTCCCCTTTTTTACCACAAATGCACCTGTTGGTAGCCATCATTTCTACCCTCAGCTTTCACTGGCCTGCCTGTTTTAGATTCTATCTATAAGAGGTCATGCAGTGTTTGTTTTTCTTTGTCTGGCATATTTCAGTCAGCATAATATCCTCCATGTTTATTCATGTCAGGATTTCCTTCTATTTTTAAGACTGAATAATATTTCATTTTATGGATATACCGTATTTTCTTTATCAATTTGTCCATGAAAGGACATCAAGGTTGTTTCCATTATCTTGTCTATTGTTACTAATACTGCAGTGAACGTGAGCCTGTAGGTATCTCCTTGGGGTGCTGATTTTATTTCCTTTGTATACATTTCCAGAAATGGGGCTGCAATAAGTATACAATTAATATTTTACATTTACAATAATCATAGCATAATTATAATAACATTATCAGAGGTATTATTCAACTTTTATAGGATCAGTAATATAAGCTTCACTCATTACCACAAATAGGCATCAAAGTTTAAAAACTAAATCAGAACCCTTGCTTCATTTCTATTTAATATCAAAGTAAAAAATTACATGCTTCCATTCACTGTTGGTAAGCATACAGATCTGTATAACGTTTTGAAGGGCATTTGCCTATATCAAAAATATAATTAATAACCTATAAATTCCAAATTAATCTATGGATATATTTACAGATAAAGCACCCTACAAAAATGATAGAATATAAATCAGCAGCAAGAGAGGACTTGTCTAAATTATGGACAATATTATAATTTATTTTTTCATAATCTATTTTAAAAGTTTTATAAGAAATAATTTTAAATTCCCCAGTTCTTTATCCTGTGCTATGGTAGAATTTATCAACCTGAGGAAGCATGAACCAGTCAGCGCAAATGAGTGATTCCATTTAAGTGAATTGGAAAAATACCTTTTTGAATATTTTCAATCCATAGCATCAATCACACAATATTTTTAAAACCACATTTTAGCTAAAAATAGAATTTGAAGTTCTCTTCGAACAAGACTTGAATAATGAAGGATCAGATATGCCCAAGCTGAGCCTAATTTGACAACTCTGCCTGACTGACCATAATTTGCTCCAGCTCATTTTTAGATTTTACAGAAAAAACAGAAACCTGATGATAACGTTGTCAAGACTGGTTCTGTTAACACTTCATCTTGTGAAATTCCTGAGTAGTAAATTGATAATTAGCATTTGAGGCTTTATAAAACTTGCTGAGCAAAATACCAGAAAAAATGGTAATTTTCTGAAAGAAATTACAAATTAGTCATGCTGCTGCATTTAAGTCCACCTCTGGTAATACCAAAAGAAAAAAAAAAAAAAAATGGGGAAGAGTTTTCTTTTTAATACTCTACTAGAGACCAAAATCCAGAATTATATATACAAAGTGTTAGTAAAAAGACATAAAAATGCATATCACCCATTGCTATTCATTAATCCATGTCAGTATATTTAAGGAAAATTATTCTATTACTTAATTTCTTAGCCTATGTTCCATTTTTCTTTTCAGAATTTAGTTGTCTTTTATTATATATGCCAAATTGATAGCTTTGTTATAGCTGGGCCTTTGTCCAATTTGTCATTGTTTACCAAACATGTTAATATTTGTTGTCAGTACTTGTTAAATTGGTGAAAGAAATAGAACTTTCCTTCTCAGCCTAAACAACTCTATAAATTATTAAGGATTAAATCTAATACTTGAAAAAATTCAGTGATACCAATATACTATATGGAGCTGGCTTACATGGCACTAATATTTATTCCCTTGAATTAATTTCAATTTCCTAACATTTAAGTAATGGAGCAAAAATTTAAGATATCCATTCTAGCCTCTTACACTCTTAACAGTATTAAAAGCATCCCAGGGCAAAATATTTGAACCAAATGTTATGGTCCTTGCTTAATATACCTTCTTTGTGTCATCTAACTGATGTTATAGTAAACTTGGGTTATACTTTTGACTCTGAATATTCAATACTTTATAGGTGAAGAAGTTAGCCACTAAGTTACATTACTCTGTAAAGCCGTTAACATTTTCCCTTAAAGGTAGTAAGGGGACATAAGTAAAATTCTGTATTTACTCTATGATTATATTCTGCATTCAATTAATATAAGCTTACTTAATTTGGAGCCATTGAAAACTATGCACTAGACTATCAAATCAAGAGTTGCAAAATAGAGAACTGAACAAGTCAAATAGTAGTTTGTATTTTCTTATGCAGAAAAAAATAGCATTTCACTGTGTTTAACATAAATCCAACTGCAGTGCCTTACTCAATGGACATTCATTCATTCATTCATTCATTCATCCATTAAGACTAGAGGTAAACAATACAGGTTTAGTGGCTCCGTGATGTTCCTTATCCCCTATCTTTGCTTAGTATGGGTTTTTTGATCTCTTAGCTGTCTAGTGGTTAGAAAACACCTTTTACATCTACTGCTTCCTATTAATAGTCAGGAATAATGAGAAAAACAAGAGAGAAGTTGCTTTTATTATCTTGACTTTTCAGGATCCATAGAAATGTTTTACTTAGGTTTTTGGACCAAACTTCTATCTCATTTGAACAGAAATTAGGTATATTTCATCCCCAAATATAATTCATGTTCTGTTAACAGGAAGGAAAGAAGAAATATTATGTGTATTATGTGTCGAAAGACCAATATTTAGCATGCAACTGATATTTTTAATCAAGAGTAAATTCAGGTTTACAAAATACAAACTATCCAAATTTTGGTTGGGGGGGATCCTCTTAAAGTAAAAGACTAAAGTAATGAAAACAAATTTGGGTATAAGACTGTTTATTTGAATGAGAAGAGAAATAACATATACAAATTAAACATGATAATTACAAATATGTGATCACGTGAAGACATTGCTAGAACACCTCTCATCAGGACTTGGGATGGGTTCGTGAGTACACAATAGAGGTAGCAAACTTCCCTAGAACTCTTAAATACAACAGTGTTCACTATTTTGTTTGCCAGCTACCTTCATTAAAATAATCTAGGTTGTACCTATTCAGGTGTACAAAAAAGATAAAAAGAAACACAACTTTTGAGAGCTATGAGCCCTGCTTGTTAAATTGTCACACAGATAGATTTTTGGTTTGCTGTTGCTTATCATAATTTTGATACAAAGATTATTTCAGTACATTAAAGAACATCATTCAACTACTTTGAAGTTACTCTATTAGTCCTTCAACTGATATGTATTTTCTGTAAGTCATTATCAAAGGAACAATTACATTTGGAGTCTATGAACTGAATGTCACTGTAGGTGTAATTATAGTAATAAATCACCTAAATAACTGCTTTCTTAGATTAGCATTTCAGGAGCAGAAATATCTCTTTTAGGTTATTTTAGGTATTAAGAAATCACAGGTTTCCTAGATTATTAGTGACCTAATAACCTGAGTGAGGCCAGGAATCTGTGAGTACATGTGTAAAACCATACACAACTTTAGGCATGTTAGAAAATAAAAATTATTTTATTAAATGTAAATTGTGGCTTATTTTTACTTTTGCTACTTAATAAAAACTTAATTTTCTATATTTATTTGCCAATGTAAGCTTCATTTAAAGGAATTATATATAAGGTAAACTTCTATTTGGCCTGATCACAAATCCTAAGCATTAACATTATTAACCTCTGAATAGCTTTTTTCTTTTAAGTATAGCATAATTTGAATTCAATAAAACCTTATAAAACTCACACTTAGATAAATTTTGCTGATAGCTTGAATACAGGAATATAAAATAATGATATCTAGATTTGTTCCTACCATGAGTAATTCAATTAATTCTGAAATAAAATGAACTTTCCATATATATAATCTTATCTAATTTTGTGGTAACATTTAGAGGAATCTAGATCTTAAAATAGTCTAAGGCCACATTCAGTACAATCAGTGTCCTACTCAGGGAGTGCAGGACGTATAAATCAGAAATCCTAGTGTCTAATGCCTCAGAATTCAGGCCCTAGTCTATAAAGATATCATTTTTAGGAAGAGCAAGGTAAGGAGCAAGACTAAAATTTCTAAAGAATGAAATCAGTAAAGTAAGAAGCAGATAAGATAAGCTCCCAGGAGACAGATACAATGAACAAAAAGAGTCTCTTTGCAGATAATGTTCTTCATTCATTAATCAAATATTAAATGGTAACTACTAAATCACAGAATGTACTAAGTTCTGTAGATAGAATGACAAAAAAATCAGTAAGACTAAAATGTTTAAAGAGTAAAAGACTAAAAGGTAGTATTGTAGACTACCCATATTAAAAACTTTATAAGAATGCATAATATAGTACGAGAAAAATGTGGTTTCCTCCCACTTATATGAATATATTTTCAATGCTAAATATTAAGCTAGAGTTCAGAAAAGGCCATTTTTTCTTGGCCTAAATTTTGTAGAGAGTTTGCATTTTATCTAGAGAAAGTGAGGGGCATTTGCATAGTTTTGAACCAGAAAGATGTCATTGTCTCATCTGTAATGTGTGTCAACAAGGTTGAAGTGGGAACAAAGAGACTAGAGGAAACTAGAGCAAAGCAAGGTGGGAAAGAGAGGAGTAATTAATAATTGTGGTATGAGTGTCTTCATTAGTGCTGGTTATAGGGAGAGAAATTGAGAAATTAAAGAAACATTTAATTGGTTGACTGGAAGGGCTCAATGATTGATTGGCTGAAAGAGAGGAACATATTTAAGGTTTAGTTTGAGCCAATGGTTGATAATGACAAGTTTAAGATATTGCAAAGAAACGGTGAACAGAAGGCTAGGACTTCAATTATGGACAAGTTCATTTTAATGTATTAATGTGGCTATAATACAAGTAGAAATATCTAGTTTTCTAATGGAAACAATAGGTCTGAAAAAGAGGAAAAATGCTGGAGAAAATGCTTTGGAGATCATAGACATGTGGATGATATTTGCAACAATCAAAATAGATACAGTAACTCAGAGAGAATATGACTCATAGGACAAGTAGGAAAACAATAACAGAGTTCTGCAAAACACCAATAATTGTGACATATGAAGAAAATAGTAATAAACAAAGTTGGGAGTAAAAATCAGGAGAATGGTGTCATTGATAAAGAGAAGAGATTGCTTCCAAAAAGAATGCAATATTTTAAGTGCTAAAGTGATAATACAGTGATGACTAAAATATTTTTAGAAGTTTGGTGGCATTATGGAAGTGTAATTACTGGAGTGGTAGAAACCAGACTGGAGTAAGTTGAAATGTAATAAAAGAAAATAGAGAATGCGATTGTACACATTTCCTTCTAGAATTCTGAGTTTGGTTTTGGATATTTTCCATTGATATCCCTTCAACATATTAATCTCTTCTTTGGCTAATTTACTACTATAAACCCAGTCTATGTAATTTTCACCTGACACATTTTGGTTCATTTTGGGTTTTCTCAATGTATTCCATGCCTCCACTTAAATTTTTGAACATGTGTAATATGGTTATGATTTTTTGTAAAGATTTATTTGTTTACTTTTAAGATTTTATTTATCATTTTTAGAAAGAGGGGAAGGGAAAGGGGCAGAGAGGGCGAGAAACATCAATGTATGGTTGCCTTTCACCTGCTTCCAGCTACAGACCTGGCTGGAGACCCGGCTTGCAACCTGGTTATGTGCCCTGGCTGGGGAACTGAACCAGCCACCTTTGGGTTCACAGGCTGGTGCCTTATCCACTATGCCGCCAGCCAGCACCTTATTTATTTTAATTATATTTTACTGATTATGCTGTTACAGCTGTTCTGATATTCCCCCTTTGCTCCTTTCTACTCTTCAATCTCACTCCCTCAGGCGATTCCCCCACCATTCTTCATGTCCATGGTTCATGGAATTTGCCTAATAATACCTATAGATGAGTTAGGCCAGGGCTAGTTTCAGTTGTGTAATTTATTGTCCCACTGAGAATCATATTTACATGTTTTTTTTGCATCGAATGCTGGACATGGTGAATTTTACCCTATTAGGTACTGGATATGTTTATTGTCTAATTAATTATTTTTGAGCTTTGTTATTTGGAAACATTTTCATTCTTTCAGGGCTTGATATTAAAAGGTTGGACTCATGCAGTGCTCATCTTGGTCCAATTATTTTTCACAGCTGAGTCTCAGCCTTCTGGGTAAGGTTGCCATTGTGGTTGATATGAACAGACACCATGTTTTGCACTGTGACAGCCCCAGGCACTATCATCTCTAATCTTTTGGGTGGCTTGTTCTGTGCTTTAGGTAGTCTGTGCAGATATACACCCTGCTTAGTGCTCAGCTATGTACTTAGGTGGCTTTCTGAAGAACTCTGGACTGCTCTCTCTGTATAGCACATTTTTACTCAATTCTCTTTCCTGTAAAATCTTTCTACCTTGATCTTCTTAGCTTTCAACTCCCATTTCCTCATCTAAGGGCTTTTTCAACTCTGTCTGAGTTGCTACTTCCTGAAGCACTGCCTGGTGATTGTCAGGGTGGTAACCAGGTGGGAAGGTAAATTCAGGCCCTATTATTCTATTTTAGCCAAGGGAGCTTTTGTAACAATCATAGCAAGATGTTTTAAAATATTTCTCTGAGCCCTGGCTGGTGACTCAGTGGCTAGGTGCTGGGCTGTGAACCCCAAGGTCACTGGTTCAATTCCCAGCCAGGGCATATAACCAGGTTGCAAGTCAGGTCTCTAGCTAGGCCCATAGCTGGAGGCAGGTGAAAGGCAACCACATATTGATGTTTCTCTCCCTTTCTTCCTCCCTCCCTGACCTTCTCTCTAAAAATAATGAATCAATCTTTAAATAAATAAATAAATAAAATATTTCCCTATCTCCCATAGTCTTTAAATTATGGTGAGATCAAGGTACTTAATAAAATTTAAATTTACTATTTTAGAAATAATATTTTATAGGTTGTACACTTATTTCCCAACATATGTCCATAGAAGAACATAAGGTTGATTTAATTCTTAAATGACATCTAAAGCTCATTTTTAAATCATACAAAATTAACAATTGTACAAAGATATCTTTTAAAAATACCCCAAATATAAAACTTAGTTATTTCCTCTCTAGGACAACATTGGAGGTGATGATGATACCAAAGTTTTAAAAAATTTAGTATGATAACACAACATTTAAATACTATTTTTAATGATTCCTAGGACCGATTTAATATACTTCAGTTCTAGCTTACATGCAGAGCACAAACATAAGCCTTGCCAAAAAATATGATCAACTTGTATTTTGAATATATCATCTCAGATGAAATTGCTGTCTCTAATGCACAGTCACCCTTGTACCATGGGGACATTATCACCATGCCACTGGCAACTTTAGAAAATTTAGTACCACTCATTAATAGCCAAGGTTACCATCACTTTGTGAAGAAGACAAAGATCTTTCTATTAAATCTATGAGGCAAGGGTAAATACATATTGACTTAAATTCACCACACAAATAGAACCACTAAATGAAGACTTGTTGAGTATAACAGATTCATACAGACATAAAATACATATTACATTACATAGTTTTATATATTCCCAAGTTCAACTGATGTATTTAATTGGTGACCTATATCTTTATATCCTAAGAATGTTCTCATTTATATGTCTAAACTAGGATTATAACATACACTCTGCTCTTACTTTAAGAAGGTAGATAGCCAATAATTCAGGACCCTTTAATAATTTTCCTGTGATACATCACACACATACACAATGAACAAGTGAAGAGGAAATTTTAATTCATATATTATAGATAGTATTGATTTTAAGATGGAGCATAAAATTTTTCGCTGGCCAGGAATTTTTAGAAATTCCAACAAATATGGCTTAAAAGTGTCAGTATTTCCAGTGGTGCTTCAATAAATTTGTAATTGGTGTCATAGTAATGTTGTCAAGGCAAGTTGCTAACAGCAAAAGAAATACGCATAACATGATGAGGTTGCAACTGCTTGAGCAAACCATGCTACTAAGTGCATTGTTCCTATTCAGTCTTAACCATGGCATTACTGTTTTCATTAGGTCAGGGTCGATTACATCTGCAATTTTCTGCGATCAGTACAAAGCCTGATTTCACCAATATATTTCCTCTTTTCCTAAGGGTTTGACAAATTTAATAAGCCTTGAAGGTTGCTGAGTTTGCCAGATGTAGTGAATGCAAAGAATATAGAATATACTAAATCCATAGCATTTCTAGAATCCCAGGTGTTACAATATTTGTGTTACTATATATTTTTGAATATAAGCTTGTTTTAAACAAAGAAAAATTTATAGCTGTATCTTTCGTTTGCTGTTTGTGCATGCATGTTTTATGTAATATGAGTACATGTTGATCTGAGGAAAAAATTACCTCTGCATATCTACCACCTTCATGTGTCTGCATGTAAACAAAGATGAGCAAACAGATGAGTAAATGCAATTAAAAATAAAATATAAAAGATTCAGGATCCAGTAGCAAAAGAAAGGAAGAAAGGAAGGAAAGAGAGAGAGAGAGAGAAAGGAGGATGGAGAGAGAAAGAGAGAAAGAGAAAACAAGAGGAAAGTAGGAAAACAGAAGAGGAGGGGAGGGGGGGAGGGGAAGAAAGGACACAAAAAAGCAGAAACTGGCTATGACCTGAATGAAATTCAATCATTTGAGAAACCTGGGACAAAAACAGAAAAGTTGCTCTATTGAGGGCTGGTTCAATCAATGTTGCATTGTTTAAACATTGCTGTTCAACTACAGTATGGTAATCACTCAAAATTCCCCAGAGGAAATACACAGAAAAGTGTGAGAGTCATTGTTTTGTAGTGTGTGTGTGTGTGTGTGTGTGTGTGTGTGTGTGTGTGCGTGTGTGTGTGCAAATAGTTTAACTCATTCAAAAATCACATAGGACTAAAATATAAATGTTTTGATCCTCATACCACTCCTTTATGAATTCATTTTAATGAAGGCAACTCTTTTTTTAGGTTCTTTAAAAAGGGGCAAGGAATGAGCCTGTAGTCAATAGCTTTAACCCGGAGACTGTTTATAGCTTTATAACTAATTTAAAAGCAAGTATGCATTTATAAACATATCCCTAACCAACAATGCTGAGAAAACTCATAAGGATGAAGAGACTGTGCAATATTGTAATGATTAAGTACTTTTTTACTCTAAGGGTATGTTTAGGTTTTTATTGTTGTTTTGCAATTTAATAAAAATGTAAATGCCATTCTAAATGAGAACAATGGGGAAAATAGTGAGAAAACAGAAGAGGATGGGTGTCCCACAGCACCTGCCTAACAGATGGCCAGGAAGATGGCCTGGTCCACCTCGGGACTGTACGCCCCTGGAAGAGAGCGTGAGTGTGTGAAAGAGGTCATTAGCACCTCCACTCCATAAGGCAGCTAACTGCATGGTTGGTTCATGTCGGTTCAAAAGCTGCAAAAATGGACTATGAGCATGTAGGGGCAAAAATTATACAAGCAAGCATAGATGGAAAGAAACAGTGTTTCCAGAAATCCCATTAGTTCCAAGAGAGTCCTTTGTATACAAGCATTTTGTTTTATTTTAACCCTTATTATCACAACCCATGGGTTTTTTTACAGTTTGCCCATTGGAAATGGTGGAAATTAATGTGCTGTATTTTAAAAATGTATATAGTGTTTCATGTTAAGAAGAGGATGCCTGGAAGGGTCTGTTTCTCTCAACAAGTCATTGGGGTAAATTCTAATTCTGCATCGGGACTTAGCACCAGAGGGCACCTTAATTACAGCTTGGAACACTGCAACTCTATTTCATTTTAAACTGTACCATACCACATAATTCTTCCCAATGTGCTCACTGACTATAAAGGGGTATAAGCAAAGTTCTATCTTCAGAGTTTGATAGACATAGATCTAAACAAACTACATGTTCTTTAATTAGCTACTTCATCTTTCCTGGTTTTAGTTTGCTTATCTGTAACTTGGGCTTGCAGGCTTAAAGAGAAGCCTGTATATTAGTCAATGTTCTCTAGAGAAACAGAACCATTCTCTCTAGAGAGAGTATGAGAGTGAGAGAGAGATGAGAAGGACAGAGACACTTATTTTTTAAAAACTGACTCACCAGCTGACAATTCTCCAAAGTGCAGGGTATGCTGACAGTCCGGAGACCCAGAGAAAAGAGGCTGTGACACTCCCCAGTCTCTAGGCACTATGGGAAAAGAACCCCTTCTGCTTGGAACTTACTTACATCCTCTTAGTGGAGGTCTCGGGGCAGCTGTGTAAATGGACAGATGCATTGCATTAGTGTAATGTTTCTCAGACTGACTACAACTAGGATCACCTGCAGAGCTTTTAAAGACCATATATGCATAACCTATGAACATAGACAATGTGGTGCAGGCAGGGTGGGGAACAGCTGAGTGGAGAGGGACAAAGGGGGTGAAATGGAAAATGGCGGACGGGACATCTGTAAGAGTGTCAACAATATAAAATCAATCAATCAATAAATAAAATTAAAAATTAAAACCTAATGGCAGCCCTTTTCCCGTTAATTTGAAAGCTCCCCAGGTGATTCTCAGGTGCACTCAGAGTCAAAAACTACTTTCACAGGAAAAAGAGGGGTTTCGAGAAATGATAGAAGTGTGTCATTCACCGCATATCAGAGATACAAATTTAATCACTTCTCAAGCTCACAGATTTACTAAAGAGCATCACCTTGCCTTTAGTGTGGTCCTGGGGCTATCACAAACCTTCCTAGATATACACGATGGAATCATGCAAAATAATTCTCTTTGATTTGTTTCCTTACACACAGAACAGTTTGTCAAACCATCTTTGGCTAAGTGTGAGTAAAAGTAAGACAATGCAAAATATATAATATTCTATGGGTTTTCATATTCAAAATAATGTAGTCAAGTAAACTATAAACATGAGTCAAATGATAAAAATCAACTTGGAAAATGTGCCATGTATTAAAAATGAGAATCGAACTATACTAGCCAGGTTAATATAAATTAAACTTATCAACTATTTATCCACTCTCAAATTTGACCTAGATTTTTTATAAAATTTATGAGTGATATAAAGATAACCTATGTATCTGAAGAGCTTACTATCTCATTAAAAGTGAGTGAAATATGCAAGGATGACTGTAATAATAACAGATATCATTTGTTAAATGATTATTATATTAAATACTTCAGGACTTAAATATATGAATTTACTTAATGTTCATAAAACATATGAGGTGCTAATTGCCATTTTTCAGATAAGAATGTCGAGGTGTAAAGTATTAAAGAAATTGTCATTATACAGCTAATTACTGGCAAAAATAAAGTAAAATTAGAAAAAGAAAAAATAGGAATTTGATTAAAAGCCTCAAAAAATATGTCAGTCATGGAAACGCTGATCATTCACATAAAGATGACTATGGAAGGTATAGGCAGAAGATGAAATTACTTAGAAAAGTATATAATGAGAGAAATAACGGAATGGTCTCCCATCTTCCCAAACTCTCTACTCTATTTTCCTCACACTAGGATCTCACACTAAAAGTCATTTTCGTGAAATGCATCATCCAAAACACAGCACACCTGGTGGTTCACCCATGATTCCTAGAGAAAATCATCTGTTTTCCCAGCTGTACCCTTTTCCCCTTTCTTGCCCACCCCAAATGTTCCCCGATCTTTCTGTTGGGAGGCTTTCTCAGGCTCTCTCTTCCAGAACCAGCGCTCTAGCTGCGGCACCTCGTAACGTTTTTCACATGTCATGCCTGCGTCACTGGAGCTTAATTATTTATTGGCAAACCTGTCTCCGCTCAGGGACTAAGCGTCCCCTCGAAGACAATGTTCCAGCCTTATAGATATTTACGTCCCAAGTTGCTCAATAAAAGAGTGAATCTCCAGCTAGGCCAATGTCCAAGCTAAAAAAAATAATAAAAGTAATAATAATGTTGCAAGAAAAAACGGGGAAAGGCAGGCTGGGCACGATGGGCTGTTGAACCAGGATTTATGAAACAGGCAGTGTGATTGGAACAGAGATAATGCAAACTCATGCCGGCAGTCCTGCGTTGAGTTTGAAGGAAAGGGGGAAGGAAAGAAAGCCAGCTAACCTGGGAAGCCAGACATCATCAACCTTAAATTTCTAAGTGAAGTATAAATTGTCCTGAATTATAAAATCTTTCATAGAGATAGTGTGTGATGAAATTTGAAATCTGAAAGTAAAACTGAATTCAAATGTCTATCGTAAAGCTAGACATGAAAAACCAGTCACTTGTCTAGATTGCCTACATTTTTCTAAGCAAATTATTTAGAAATATACATTAAATACCTCGTTTACAGATAAAAATTCACATTTTTAGTTATAAAAATTAAGTTATGTATGTATTCTAAAACTAAATACATCCTCTTTCCATGATATCCAGTAGTTAGTATTATCCTCCGTTTGTTACAATCTGCCAGACCCAGAAGAGATATTTCTCTAGTCCAGGCTGTCTTTACCCTATTTCCTCTTGTGTATTGTTATCTTTTGTTTAAAGCTGGGGCACTGCACAGGCAGGAGAGTCATCATTTTATTGAATAATATGGGACATCAATATCTCTAAGACAAATATTCTAAAAATATTAACTCTCAATTGGTTTAAATATATTTTAATGTTAATTCATTTAGTCATGATCTATCACTGTCAAATAAATAATATTTTAATTCCTATGTGAATTTCAGAAATAAATAGCAAATTTTACATTCAAATTCTCTTTAGCAGTAAATTAAATAATCAAAGAAAGAGCAACAAGTGTTACAATTAAAAATAATTTTTTTCAGACTTTCCTTTCATCCACCCAATGGTGCTATCTTCACTTAGAAAATTCTGACCTAAAACTATAAATGTGCATTTTTCTTGTCAGAAATCAGTTATTAAAGAAGCAGTTTTTCATGCATTTTAAAAAACCAGTAATAGAAGATATGTCAAGATTTTTATTCTTAAGACTGAGTTTTCTAAGAAAACACAAAAATCAACCCTAGAATGGTTCTTATAGAATCAAGCTAGGTCTGCCTAGAAAACTTCTTAAAAAACTTTAGACCACAAGAAGGAATGAAAAATGGAATTTGCAATAGCTTGATTTTCTTTCAAGTGTAATCTAAATCCATGCAGATACCAAGGAACAACTAACTTTTGGGGGAAGTCAAAATTTGGTGCTCCTAGCCCACACGTTGTTCAAGGGTCAATTGTATTTTTATTTCATTCCAAATGTTTTTGGATGGGAATCAATCCAATGAATGCTTTAACAAATTGTAAAGGCCTTTTTGCCTGCTCAAATATAAGCAAAAACTCTAACCTGAACTCCAACCATCTGTGAAATAAGGAAAATTATAAATAATGTCCTCTTATTTTTACACATTGCCACCTAATTAATTCTTCAACAGTGATTTGATGCTCTTCTTAAGTTAGCAAAATTAACTTTCTATTTATCAACTACCAGTTGCTAAAATGTCAACTGTCAAAATGAATCAATAATGGTTTTGAGTGAAAAAACAAAAACCTGATAAATTGGAGAGATGAGCTAGAATTCATATTTATACCATCATACTATATATAACATGGGGAAAATAAATTCAGAAGCCTCATTTTTATAAATGTATATATTTCCTTTGCTATTAAGCAAATAACATGGTGAAGGTCCAAGTTCCCCAAAGCTCTTCAGCTAATAGAAAGCCCCAGCTTTTAAGCATCTGTATGATGTCCTAGGGTCCTACTCTTGACCCATATAGGGTCCCCAGAAGGAAGTAATGACAATTAATTACTTTCCCTTGATCCCAGGACACTATTCAAATGGAACTACCATACAGTTTATTCCCTTATCATTTTGATGATGGTTTCTTTAGTCATTCACAAGCTTTTTACTTTGATGTAGTCCCATTTGTTTATTTATTTGGTTTATTTATTTATTTTTTGGTTTCCTTAGACGTTCACTGTAGCTTGGGTATTTTCTTTCTTTCTTTCTTTTTTTTTTAATTTAATTTTATCTTGTTGTATTACATCCATCCTCTTTTTACTCCCCTCTGTCCCCTTCCCCACTCCCCCACTCCCCCACAAAATCAATCCCACATGTTGTCCATGTCCATGGTTCGTCCATAATAGGTTCTTGTCTAAACTGCTCCCCTTCTTTGCCTCTTCCTACCCCCTCCCCCTCCCCTCCTTCCCCCTGACCACTGAAGGCCTATTCACTGTATTCATATATCTGGTTCTGTTTTGCTTGTTGTTTGTTTTGTTCATTATTGTCCTGTAATAAGTGAGATCATATGGCATTTGTCCTTCATTGACTGCCTTATTTCACTAAGCATAATACTTTCTAGTTCCATCCATGTTGTTACAAAGGTTAGGGGTTCCTTCTTTCTGCTGTGTAGTATTCCACTGTGTAAATGTACCAAAGTTTTTTGATCCAATCATCCACTGATGGGCACTTAGGCTGTTCCCAGCACTTGGCTATTGTAAATAGTGCTGCTATGAACATAGGTGTACATAGGTTCTTATGAATTGGTGTTTCAGGATTCTTCGGGTATAGTCCTAGTAACAGAATTGCTGGATCAAAAGGCAGTTCCATTTTTAGTTTTTTGAGGAAACTCCATACTGTTTTCCATAGTGGCTACACCAGCCTGCATTCCCACCTACAGTGCAACAGGGTTCCCTTTTCCACACATCCTCACCAACACTTGTTGTTTGTTGATTTGTTGATGATTGCCATTCTGACAGGTATGAGGTGGTATCTTATTGTGGTTTTAATTTGCATCTCTCTGATGGCTAGTGATGTTGAGCATCCTTTTACATGCCTCTGCGCCCTTTGTATATCTTCCTCAGTGAGTTGTCTGTTCAGGTCTTTTGCCCATTTTTTAATTGGGCTGTCTGTCTAATGTTGAGTCGCATTAGTTCTTTATATATTTTTTTCTTTATTTCCCTTGCACCCTGTATATGTCAATTGCAAATATTTTCTTCTAGTCTGTACTTACATTTTAATCTCCTCAGCAAAGGCTTTTGCAGAAGAACATTATTAACTTTGATGAAGTAAAATTTACTGATGTCCTCTTAAGAATCATACTTTAGCCCTGACTGATGGCACAGTGGATAGGTGCCATCCTATGAACCCAAAGGTCGCTAGTTCAATTCCCAGTCAGGGCATATAACCAGGTTGCAAGCCAGGTCTCCAGCCAGGTCCTTAGCTGGAGGTAGGTGAAAGGCAACCATATATTGATGTTTCTCTCCTTTTCTGCATCTCTCCCTTCCCCTCTCTCTAAAAACAATAAATAAAATCTTTAAAAAAATAAAAGAAAAAGAAAAATGAATGTTGCCATTTAGCACAGTTGGAAAAACAAATCAAGAAAGTAGCCTTGCAGCTTTATGGATTCATCATTTACACAGTGGCAAGACATTTTAAAAACTCGGGATCAACAAATGCTTAAATACTAAAAGCTAATAACAGAAAAGGTGAATGTGTAGTCATAAAGAACACTTCCAATTTAGACATGAGCAATAGCTAAGGTATGTTTCTTACTCATGGTCTCATGACCAAGTTAAGGTCCCCAAGTTAAAATTCTTCTGTCTACTTAAAAACTTAATGTGGCCATTATGCCATATTTAAAATTTGAAAATATCCTAAATGACCATACACATGCACACATACACACACACTCACACACACATACACATATCAGGTATAATATCAGAGCTTTTAATTTGATTGATTTGAACATCAAACGCAATATGGCCCTACTTAGTTTAGCAGATCATCATAGAATCTTTTTCTTTAAGACTTTATTTTTATACAATTTTTTCAAATTAGAGTTTACTCAGTCCTAATAGGGAAGGGTATAATTAAAGTAAGTTATATGCATTTACATGTTATGGCTCCACCACAGTAGACTTTAGAAAGGACTTTAGAAAATGATATAAATGCAGGGCTATTATATTTAAGAACTGTAATATTATTTGGGCCAATAAAATTAGCATATGGTAGAGAATTATTATTTTTTAATCTTTCACATATTCTACTAATAGTTATTTCTCCCCAATTAAGAAACTAATAAAAGATTCTGCATCTATAAATTGAAATTACAACAGATTTCACTTCTATTAGCTGGGGAGCATAGCCACATTTTAGATAAGTAGTAAAATTTAAGTCAAAAACTACAGCTGAGGTATTTCTAAGTGAAGTCAGATCATGTCTGTGAGTTTAATCAGAGTGTATCTTTAACCTCAAAACTAAAATGTATTAAACCTTCATCTGAGAAGAATAATGTTCATAACTTGAAACTATTTTCCTATGTAATTTTTAGATTTTATAAGTTGACATGAATATTTCCAAGGCCACTGACTTTCTATAATGATTAGGCATATTGTATTATTTGGATCTCATTAAAAGATTTTATTTATTTGATTCTTAATTCCAAAAGTATATTAAGTTATATTATCATACTGTATGCAGTATATTGGGTTGGCCAAAAAGTCCACTTTAGTTTTTTTCATGCAATAAAAGACCCATTTTTCATTTTCACCAATAATTTTAGTGATTTGGATATTTTGAGTATGTCAGCTGTCTCCTGAACAGTACAACATTCAACATTCTTGATTAATGTCTCAATTTGATCACTATCAACTTCAACTGGTCTACACAACCATGGAGCATCATCCAGCAAGAAACTTCTAGCATCAAACTTTTCAAACCACTTTTGACATGTCCAATCAGTCACAGCACCTTTTCCATACCACACAAATATTTTTGTGCTTCAGGTGTGCTTTGTACTTTGCATAAAAAATAAAGCACCTGGCAGATGGCACAGTGGATAAGGCACCAGCCTGCAAACCCTAGGATAGCTGGTTCGATTCTTCAGCCAGGGCACATAATGAGGTTGCAAGCCAGGTCTCCAGCCAGGTCCGTAGCTGGAGGCAGGTGAAAGGCAACCATACATTGATGTCTCTCTCCCTCTCTGTCTCTCTCCCTTCCCCTCTCTCTAAAAAAATAATAAATAAAATCTTAAAAAAAGAGAAAAAGTCATAAAAAAATAAAGCATAATACACCAAAAGTGTTATTTATTTTGTTCCATCTCCAGTATTAAAATTGATACACAAAAATTCAACAATTTTGATTTTTTTAAAATGCATGTTGATATGGCAGCTGTCACAATACAATCCAACAAAATTGTTTTGAATGAATTTAAAGACAACTAAATGCTACTGGAGCCATCTTATGGAAAATAAACAAATAAACTTTTTGACTAACCCATAAAATAGACATTAATAATGATAATCAAGGACAAGATATATAAAAAAAGTAATTGTAAGGGGAGGACAAGAATAAAGCTAATAAGCAAAACTGCATGTCCAATTATTCTACATAAGAACAACTGAACTACAAATTCATAAGTGAGATCCAAATAA
The DNA here is from genome assembly GCA_004026585.1 of Noctilio leporinus. Taxonomy (NCBI): domain Eukaryota; kingdom Metazoa; phylum Chordata; class Mammalia; order Chiroptera; family Noctilionidae; genus Noctilio; species Noctilio leporinus. The sequence continues at coordinate 33,368 of PVIW01000003.1, read as the reverse complement.
CCAAATTAAAGTCAAACAAAACAAAACATTTATAGTTCATAAGATAAAAGCTTAAACTGCATAAAACACAAAAATATATTTAATATACTATTTTGTTAGTAACCTTGATGAATGTACATAGCAGAGAAAATTAGATAAACTAGTTGAGAAACTAGTCAAATGAGGAGGGGGGAATCAAGGTAATTTGTTAAAATATGCACACATTGTATTGTCTGGCTTAAGCCAGAAATGAAATCCAGGATCACCTTGACAGGGTGGCTAGTAGGTTAGAGTGTCATCCCATACATACAAATGTCACTGGTTTGATTCCAGGTCAAGGAGAGTATGGGAAGCAACCCATTGATGTTTTTCTTCTCTCTCTCTCTTGTCTCTCTAAAATCAATAACTATATCCTTAGGTGAAGATTAAAAATAAAAATCAAGGACCGAGGTCTGAAACTTTAATGCTTTTAGCATCCAGACAAATAGTAAGTGCATGAAACTTCCTCATGCAACACTTTATTGATAAATGGTGAAACTAGTGGCCAACTGTAATTGTACATTCCTCCACATAAAAAATAATAAAAACTGGGTTACCCAAACAAAAACCTAAACCAAAACACTAAAATAAACCCCAAAACAAGGAGTTCTGGAAGCCAAATGAGGTTCTCAGATTTACAGTGTCTCCTGCTTTAGAGGAATATCTGGAGCATAACTCAAACATAAATAAATAAATAAATAAACCCTTCAAGGTTACAGTATAATAACATTCTAGTTTACATATATTCTACTCCTCAGTTATTGCAGAATTCTCATTTAGAAATGTAAATGTTATTTATATGCCTGTCCCATTAAAATAATTACACTAGTTGAGAACAATGTATGCAGGTGTTTTGCTTAGGGAATCTTCAACAAAATTAGTATAATAAGGTGTATGGTGTTACTTTTTTTTTTTTTTTTTTTACTATCACACTTCTTAATTTCCCAACATTCAATTTGATAAGGACTTTGGCAGCAATCTACACTCAATTTTAAGCTTGCAGAAAATTGGGTTCTAAGTCTGAAAGCTTTAAGGCAGCAACAAAATATTATTCACAGTTCTTGAGAAATAAAAATACCTCTGAGTCTCAAATAACAGAACTATTGAAACTCCCAGCTGGATGAAACCTTGGTGGTAATCTAATCATTGTATAGATCAGAAAACTGACAGGTGGTCCTTATCCAGTTATTCTCCCTTGTCCCATCCCCCCACCCGACTCCAGCTCCCACAGTCAATCCCCACAATGTTGTCCATGCCCATGGTCATTTCTATATGTTCCTTGATTAGACCCTTCCCCTTCTTTCCCCCCTTCTCCTCCTCCCAATTTCCCCCTCCCCCTGCTCTGGTCACTGTCAGACTATTCCTTCTTTCCATGTCTCTGGTTCTATTTTACTCATTTGTTTGTTTTGTTCATTAGGTTCCACTTATAGGTGAGATCATATGGTATTTGTCTCTAACTGCCTGGCTTTTTTCATCTAGCATAATATCCTCCAAGTTCATCCATGCTGTCATGAAAGGTAAGGAGTTCATTCTTTCTTTCTGCTTTGGAGTATTCCATTGTGTAAATGTACCACAATTTTTTGATCTACTCATTTACTAATGGGCACTTAGGCTGTTTCTAGCACTTGGCTATTGTAAATAATACTGCTATAAATATAGGGGTGAATAAGTTTTTTTGAACAGGTGTTTCAGGATTGTTAGGTATAATCTCAGCATTGCAATAGCTAGATCAAAAAGCAGTTTCATTTTTAGGATTTTGAGGAAATTCCAATAAAATATCAACAGAAAGTTAAACATTATAAGCATATATAGTCATTTATTTTACATATTAATAGAAACATGAATTGTTCTTTTTCCCCGTATTATTTATTGTCTCAAAGAGTTTTGAAGAGAAAAATAATCTGATATATCTTTCATGGAAACAGACACTTAGCATTTTTTTTTCTCACACTTTTAACCAAGCCTGTGTGTCCTCATTGAGTGTCTTGCATGTGGAAGATAATATAGTATATATACACACAAAATCAGACACAGTGTCCACCATATGAAAGAACACCAACTTAATGTCATGATTCACTTTCTCTCTCTTTTTCTTTCTTTTTTAACATTTTATTATTTTTTGAGAGAGGGGAAAGGAGAGAGGCAGAGAGGGAGAGAAACATCAATGTACGGTTGCCTTTCACCTGCCTCCAGCCATGAACCTGGCTGGAGACCTGGTTTGCAGCCTGGTTATGTGCCCTGACTGGGGAATCGAACCAAAGACCTTTGGGTTTGTAGGCCAGTTCTCGATCCACTGTGCCACCAGCCAGGGCTATCTCTTTTCATTTCTAAAAATTACTATCAAAGTAGTAGTTTGATACGAGGGAACCCTCTGTCCTCACGTATTTTTTTCTGACATTAAAATAAAGTTCTGTCATTTGGACATAATTTATTACATTTTTAGGAGTTTAGCTACATAATGAAAAAAATTGTTTTTATACTAGATGAAGATTTGGCTGGAGTTTACAATATAATTTTGATCATCCTTATAAGGCAAATAAGCCCTAATTTACTTACTTCAAAGTTATAGATTCACTATTTTCATGTTGATGAGGGTATTATAGGACTTTTTACATGCTGATGTTATTAGCATCTACAGGATCCTAATAAAATATTAACTCATTTACTCAATAAAAGAGCATATGTCTAATAATTAACACCCTTATAAACAGTGGCCATTCTTATGGGGTTTTAGATTGAATTTATAATATACTAACTCGGAGATAGCATACTTATTAAAGCCTAGTTTTAGTATTATTTCTAAGGAAAAGTCATTTTAATAGGTGATGAAAAATGTTATCACTTATGTACCAATGAATCTTTAAGAAGATACAATAAAAAGAGATACTGAAAAAGATTAACTTTATTTATGACCAGACCATTTTTTTATATAAAAAGGTCAAAGTTCTCCCAAGTGGTGATTTTTTAGAACCCTATTAGAAATTTAAATTACTTTTTATCTTAAAAATGAAAATTTTAGAACTACTACTTAAACAATGGAAAAATGACTTATTTATTTAAACCTCTCTATAATAATTTTAATCCTATTAATTTTTTAGAGAGAAGGGCATGGAGGGAGGAAGAAAGGGAGAGAGACATCAATGTATGGTTGCCTTTCACCTGCATCCAGCTGGGGGCCTGGCTGGAGATTTGGCTTGCAACCTGGGTATGTGCCCTGACCGGGAATCCAACCAGCCTCACTTGGGTTCGAAAGCTGGTGCTCAGTTTACTGAGCCACACCAGCCAAGGCTTAAATATTTCTACAATAATTTAGTAGACTATTGTATCTTCTGTGATAGGAGCATAATATTTAGAACATTTTAATTCCATTTGGCTGAACAATCCTTTTGTCATTCCAGGATATATTGTGAGATTAATGCTCCTAGAGTGTATATCATGAAATGTGGCTGGAGGTAGTGTTGGAACTACCTCCAACACCTAGATTGTAGCTGTAGGATCCTTCTACAGGCAACTTTTGCATTTTGATCTAAATGCTTCTATGTACACTTTCAGTGGACCATCTATCTTCTCCCAGGTCAATGACTAAGAGATAGTTGAGAATTATTCCAATGAACCTACGTGGGTAAAAGCACTAGCTTATATTTGCTCACTTGCCACAGAAAGCCTTTTATTTCAAGAATGTTAACACATTTACAGTTATAATTGTAAATACAATTGGCAGCTTGAAGAATAAAGAACGTTACATTTAAAGATTGTTTTCTAACCACAGGTGTCCAGACCAATGTAGTAGATTTACTGTATCCTACTAATTCAGACTTTTGGTTCTGTGTTTATCAACCTCAGTCACTTGCTTTCCCAAAGCAAAAAGGAAAGAGAAGAAAACTAATTAAATAAATTTCTCCTTTCTCTAAGGAAACCAAAATGACAATGACAATTTATTAACTTCTGGAAATAAGGAAGCAATTAAGGGTGAAGTAACCTGAGAATTTTCCTAAAATTTGACTTACACAGCATCCTGTCACCAGTAACAATACATACACTGGCTTTATGTGGAACAATGTCCGATACATATTTGATACCTTGTAAGTTGGGTGATTAATTGAGTGGTTAAATAATTACTGGCAAAAGAAATAAGAAGGAGTGAAAATCACAGTTAAGTAAATATCAAGATAACATTATTGATATTGTTCTTTGTAGAAACTTAGAGAATCCAATACTCCACCCCTATAAAAATATTGTGAGAAATTAAATAAATATATATAAGGGCTTATATTTGTATAATGTAAGCAATTGAGTCATAGTAGTTTTCATTATACTATTAATAATATATTTAACAGGAAAATTCTACAATTCTCTTTTTGATAGCTGAGAAAACTGAAACCAATGAACCCACAACTCAGTATTTGGGCACCCAGTTTTTACTCTCAACTATGGTTAATTCTTCTATCCCATTAAAATTAAACCCACAGAAAGTTTTAGTAAGTGAGAAAAAGAATGGTAAAAGAAATAAATAGACTAAAAAGGTATGCCAAATACACAGGAGTGAAACGATCATTATCCAACCATAATAATGATGATTTTCACAGTAATGGCAATCTGTCTCAGACTGGCAAAGAAATGTTTATTTTCAGAATTGATTTCCCCACAAAAACACAGTTTTCATTATTATTAGTATTAAATAAACTTAATAACTATTGGAAGACCTCCTAAGGTAAACTTTTGTATGCATCTATTATACTCAGACTACATAAAGAACTCACAAAACTAAATAGTAAAACTCCAACAATCTAATATAAAACGAGTCAAAAACATGAGCAGATATTTCATCATGGAGGATACACAGATGGCAAATAAGCACATGAAAAGACATTAACATTGTTAGCTGTTAAGGAAACAAGAATTACACCTATAAAGAGATATCACTACACATTTACCAGAATGATTAAAGCTTTTTTTTAAATAGTGGCAATACCAAATGCTGGTGGGGATGCAGAAAAACTATACCTAACTGATACACTGTTGATGGGAATGTTCAATGACACAGCTACTCTTGTAACATGTTGGGCAAATATTTTCACAAAACTAAACATTCAACTACTGTAACCCAGCAATTAAAGTCCTGTTTTGTTTTGTTTTTTTGTTTTGTTTTTTTCTTACAGAATGCAAACTTAAGATCACAGAGAAACCTGCACAAATGTATAATATTGTAACTTTATTCCTAATATCCAAAACTGGTAACAACCCAAATACCCTTCAGCAAGTGAATGATTACAGAAGCTGTGATAAATCAAAACGGTGAAGTTCTATCAACAAAAGAAACACACTACTGATACTGAAAAAGATTCTCCTCTTGACCAAACTTCCCCCAGACTTTGTGGCCTGCTTCGCAACTTAGCCTTGACCTTGGACTTTAAAGACTTGAACACAGGCACTATTATAGTTAACAGCAGTTTAAGGTTTCATCTTTAGGATGAATCCTAGTTCCCCTTAAAAAGCCCACCCAAGAAATCTAAAGGTGGACAAATGTATGAAGGTTTGTTTCAACCTGTTCTTCTTACCTGAAGATAGAGCTGCTGTCTGCCAGTTTCTGTGGGAGGTTAGGGGCCTAACTTAGATAAGCTTGGTTAACAAACAACCTGTCCCAGCTGAGCTTCACAGGCACTAGCTACCCCTCAGAGCTTTTTGTAAGTTTTCACTTTCCTGATTCTACTGCTGTCCTATTCACCATCCTCTCTACCCTTTCATTCTTCCTCTAAAGCCCCCAATCACTTCTTTACAGATTGAAGTTCAGCTCTCGCTGGCCTCCATTCCCTATTGGCAATAGTTTATTACTGGTTAAAATGTGTCCTTACCGGTTTAACGCATGTCCAGGTTTAATTGTCTTTGACAATGTAGGCACTTAGCCTGTATCAATCACCAGAGAATTTTGCTGAGTGAAAAAAGTCAATCTCAATTGTACTGTTTTAATTCTATGCATATAACATTCTTAAAATGACATTACAAATTTAGACCAGATTAGGTGTCTCCAGGGGTTGAGGAGAGGGTGCGTGTGTTGGTGTGTATAGGGGAAGTGATGTGGTTATAAAAGGGCAACGTTAGAGACTCTTTAAGGTGATGGAATTGTCAAGTATCTTGACAATTGTTAATATCCTGGCTCTGACAATTGTACTATAGTTTTGTAAGACATTACCGTTGGAGAAAACTGTGATAAAGGTATACCAGATCTTCTGCATTATCTCTTGTAAGTTTACTTAAAGTCAAAAATATTAATTACAAATACATTCATGGTAATTAGAAATGTTGCTAGGCTATATGTTTAAAAATTGCAATAGATCTCCAAAAGTTGTAATATCCTTGACATTTAAGGATATTTATATAAACCCAAAGAGATGATTTCATTACATGCATGTTTTACATTTTCTAATTTGCTAGTGTGAAATTACTTTAAAAGAGTCATTGGTATACTCAAAAGCTTTTACTGTAAATGTCAAGCAGTTTTATTTTTGTTACTTGAGACTTAAGAATTTGATGTATATTATCTTCTCCTGAAAATCTATTATAGCATGAAGATGTTTAATAGGTGTATGATATTGAGTAGCTTACTAAAATTCTATGAACCTTTTAAACCATAAATTTGAAAATATAAATCAGACTAGGATGAAATTAACCACCTTGTGTAAAAAATTCATCAGCAATTAAACATTAAATTATTCTTTAAAAAAAGATTTTATTCATTATTTTTAGAGAGGGGAGAAGGAAGGGAGGAAGGAAGAAAAAGAAAGGAAACATCAATGTATGGTTGCCTTTCACCTGCCTCCAGCTGAGGACCTGGCTGGAGACCTGGTTTGTAACCTGGGTATGTGCCCTGACAGGGAATTGAACCAGTGACACTTGGGTTCGCAGATTGGTGCTCAATCTACTGAGCCACCAGCCAGGTGAAATCATTCTTATGCTTGGAAGAGATCATAGCATTTCCAACCTATTGAAATAATTCTCTGTATCAGGGGTGTCAAACTAATTTTCACTGGGGGCCACATCAGCCTGGCAATTGCCTTCAAAGGGCCTAGTGTAATTTTAAGACTGTAGAAATGCCACTACTCCTTAACAGTTAAGGAGCCAGGTAGAAACAAGGTGCTGCACAGAAGATGCTAAGCAGGATAAAGCAAGATGGAGGGCTGGATTCAGCCTGCAGGCTTTTTGTTTACCACCCATGCTCTATTGCATGTTGTTAACTGACCAGTGAGCATTTCAAATGATTAAGAATCATATTTCACTTTACAATTACAATAAATCAATTGCAACTAGAAGGGCTCTATTGTGAAAAGGTTCTATAACTGAACGATGGATGAACTTCTCTAACATCTCCTGTTCTGAAATCTACCCACTGAAGAATCTTAAAGAAGATTACAGTGGAACAACAGGTATGTAGGTCTATTATTTCTCAGTTACAGTGTTTAATTCTTAAACAAATTAAAATCTTATTAGCGATGTTATTAGGATTCAAATGAAACTGAACAGTTAGGAACCTCCCACATTTAAATTTGAATAGGCAAAAATTGATAGTTGTGAAGAGGGACCATTTCAGCATGACAGGTTTTAAATTTACAAATTTTTAATCAACTTAGATTTAAACCTTCTTAATGATGCATTGTATCTCTAGAAATATAATTCATCTCATGCAATTCTATTATTTATATAATATAGCAATTTTAATTAGAGACATATTTATCTTTAAATCTCATAATAGTTTATCAAAATAGTCAAATTTCCATTTTATTTAGACGTATGAGTGCCTTGTTTGGCCCAGGAATGTTTTGCCAATCTGTCTTTCACTCCAACATTCAGTTATTTATTCCAAAGATAATTTTTGAGCTCATTATAATTTATATGTATTTTATTCACCCTTTGATAGAATTCAGGCCTGATATCAAATTTGGAGGGCCCTATAAATTAATATGTTCTCCATAGGTTCTGCCACTAAGAATAATAATTTATCAAATAAAAATCTCTAAAATGTAGTGCACTTGAATCTATTGTGAGGTGCTTAAAATAATAGGCATAAATCTTGAAATTCAAGAGTTAATCTCAATGTTAAAATGTTTGCCATTTCCATTATTTCATCAACTTCATTTGATAACATTTTTGACAATTATGTTATTAAACATTTCTAATTTGTTGAAAAGGCTATACTTTCTCCATTGTGTATTTTTGGTGTATTACCAAAGACCAGTTGACTATTAATTTTTTACTGGGCTTTCTTTTCATTTCCATTGATCTATATGTTTCTCCTTATCCTAGTAACATGTTGTTTTCATTACTGGAAATTTAAAAATATGTTCTGAAATCAGAAATTATAATGCCCCAAGCTTTGCTCTTCTTCCTCAAGATTGCTTTGGCTATTCTGTTTCCCTTATGGAATTTGAGGTGTCCTTTTGTATTTCTGTAAAATATGCCACTGGGATTTAAATACGGATAGCAATTTAGTCTCTGGATGTTTTGTGTAGTTTGGACATTTTAATCATAATATTTTAATCCAAGAACATGGGATGTTTTTCCATTTGCTTGCTTGCTTTCATCAGTGTTTTATAGTTTTTAAGGTAAAAGTTGTTTATTCCTAAATATTTTATTCTGTTTGATTATATCATGAATAGAATTGTTTAAACTACTTTTCAGATGGTTTATTATTAGTGTATAGAAATGCAGTAAGTTTTTAATGTTGATTTTGAATTCTGTTACTTTACTGAAATCATTAATTAGTTCTAACAGCTTTTTTGTGTAGTCTTTAGATTTTCTACTTAGAGGATCATGTCATCTGCAGAGAGACAATTTTGCTTCTTATTTTCTAATTTGGATATTTTTAATTATTTTTTTCTGCCTAATTGCTCTGGCTAGGACTTCCCGTACTATAGGAAAGAAGTAATGAGACTGAATATCCTTGTCTTGTTCCTAATCCAGGAGGAAAAACATTCAATTTTTCCCATATTAACTGTAAACTGTCATAAATAGCCTTTATTATTTTGAATTTCTTCTATACTTAGCTTGTAAAGTATTTTTATGTCATAAGAATGTATTTAATTTTGTCAAATAACTTTTCTGCATTTGAGATGACCATGTGATTTTTGTCCTTGATTTTATTAATATATTGCTACTTTTTTCTCTTCTTCTTTGTATACATCTATAGTTAAAGGTTTTGTGTATGTATGTGTGTGTGTATGCCATTTCCTCGTCAGTTGCTACATTAAATAAAAATAGGAGATAGGTCTTGTTGAAGAGACTCGGTAGCTCCAAATTAAAAATAATTTAATAAGCACTGGCTGGTGGCACAGTGGGTAGGCACTGGCCTGAGAACCCAAAGGTTGCTGGTTCAAGTCTCAGTAAGTGCACATAATCAGGTTGCAATCCAGGTCTTCGGCCTGGTCTGTAGCTGGAGGCAGGTGAAAGGCAACCATACATAGATGTTTCTCTCCCTTTCTTACTCTCTCCCTGCCCTTTTGAAAATAATGAATTTTTTAAAAATCTTAAAACCAAAAAAAAAGTTTAATAAAATGGTTGGAAATATTTGTATGATGTTTTGATTCTCATCATTCAGCTCACTTTCTATTGTAAGCACAGTGGCATTGGTTTTATTTTGTAGACTAGACTTGTATTTTTACTTCTATTATTAAAATAATCTGCCAATCCTAGTATTTCTAGCCTCTGTTTAAAAAATATTGATGGCAATGCTAATCGAAGTAGAAGAACAGAAAAGATTATTTTTTTACTTTAATTTTATTGTTGTATTACATTTATCCCATCATCCCCCTCCCCCACTGCTCTCCCTGTCCCACCCTCTGCAGCCCCCCTCCCATAGTCAATCCCATATTTTGTCCATACCCTCGGGTCATCCATGCAAGTGCCTTGACTACACTGTTCCCTTCCTTATCTTTCATCCTCCCACTACCCCTCCCCTCTACGCACTGAAAGTCTGTTCCTTGTTTCCATGTCCTTGGTCCTGTTTTGCTTGTTTGTTTTATTAGTCTCTTGTATTGGGTGAGATCATGTGGCATTTGCCTTTCAGTGATTGGCTTATTTCACTAAGTATAATATTCCCCAGAAAAGGTTATTTTTAACATTTATTAAAGCCAATATCAATAAACCAGTCTCTAATATACTCACAAATACTTAATTTCATTTTATTCTTACAATAATGTTTTAAGGATAGTGGTATTCTCTTGAATTACAAAGATCAATTAAATCTGGATTTAGAATCAAGGCCCATGCTAATTTCATCATGACACAAGGCTGCCTCCAAAATTGTCTATGATTTTAAACTGAGATAATTTAATGTTCCATTCTTTATAGACTCCTACCTAAAACAGTGCTAAAAATCAACATACTTGTCAATAAACTTCCTAACAGCATTTTCCAGACAAAACTACCTTGGAACTAGAGGCCACTTTTTAATTTTTTATTACCAAGGGGCTTAACCTGGTTAAAGAACATCCCAAGTAAATATTCATGGTTGAAGACACCTGTGGACCACAAGTACCAGTTTATTTGTTTGTACCATTCTCCTGGCCCAAGATTTTTGAGTTTTAGGAAAAAAACTGTTATATATATGTACAATAGTCAAGTAAATTAAAAATAATATTCCCTCTATATGTACTGCATCAAATTCTAATTAACTTTATGTACTTATTTTTTCATTAAAAAATTAACTATATTGACATGATATTAAATCATAAAATTCTATACGTTTCAAGTGTATATTTCTGTGATATATGATCTGCATATTGCATTTTATGCCCACTACCCAAAGTCAGATCTTTTTCCATTACCATGTATTTGACCACCTTTACCATTTACTAGTTCCAACCCCTCTTCCCTCTGGTACCCACCATACCATCACCTGTGCATACAGTAGAATCACTGGGTCAAAAGGCAGTTCTATTTTTAAATTTTTGAGGAAATTGCATAGTGTTTTTCACAGTGACTACACTCGTCTTCAATCCCAACAGTGCACTAGGGTTCCCTTTTCTCCACATCCCCATCAGCACTTGTTGACTTATTAGTGATAGTCATGATGACAGGTGTAAAGTGATATCTTATTGTGGTCTTCATTCACATCTATCTGATGGCTAGTGATGTTCAAAGAAGGGCTGTGGGGACTGTTTGAAAGAGGATGAAGGAATTAGTCAAGAACATATATGAAGGATCCATTGACATGGAAAAAAGTGTGGGGATTGACTATTGAAGTAGGGATTGTGCTGGGTGGAGGGGGACAAAGGGGTAAAATCATGATAACTCTAACAGAATAAATAATAATAAAGATAAATAAATTAATTTATTTTAGCTATTAATTTTTTAATGAAACCATTAGAAAATTAGAAATTACATATATGTCTTGCAAAATGTTTCTATTGTGTAATGTTATCAGAGTGCTTTATTTATATCCCTTGTAAATGTTAATCTTTTAAAAATATATATTTTTAAAATATATAAATAGCAAAAATATTGATTTTACTATTATAGTTGTCCCAATTTTCCCCCTTTTGTCCCCCTCCACCCAGTATGTACCATTCCATCCAGCAATGCCCCCCTTAGTTCATGTCCACCTGTCATGCATATAAGTTCAATGGCTTCTCCATTTCCTTTATTATTCTTAACATCCCTCTGTCCATTCTGTAACTACCAATGTGTACTTTTTTTTTCATATCCAGACAATTCACCATTTACTTACCGCCTTCTATCAGCCTCTCAAGTCATATTAATACAAATTTTTCTTTTAATTATTTCAAAATGCTTATGTTCATTCATTTGCTTAAAAAATTACTTTTTAAATAATAGTAATTGCAATATTAACAAGCACATGAAAAAGTATATTTATACACATACATATTTTTATAAATATTACACTAGAAAAAATATTTCTACTCCAATGACTGTGTTTGGTAATTAATTGCCTTCCAAAATTTCTATTAGAAATATTTTGCTCTAGTTTTTTCATTTCTTGTCCCTGAAAAAATATCTCATAATTATCCTTCCCAGGTCCTACCCTATATTTGCTTGATTATAGGCAGAGATCTCCTAAGCTAAATAAATAAATAAATAAACTCTATTCATTCCCAAAAGATTTAGTCTTTTTTATTCTTTAAATCTGCAGGGTTCAATATGGTAGCCACTTTAAATGTGGACAGATAAAATTGCAGTATAATATAAAGTACCTACTGGATTTTGAAGTGTTAAACAAAAATTTTAAAATATGTCAATAGCTTATATAATTATTACATGTTAAAATGATAATATTTTAGACATATTATAAATTAAGCATTTTTCTTTTTCTTTTTTCTTTAAAACTTATATTACTCTGGAATGCTATTTTTGTAAAATATATCACAGAAATGGTATAGTGCAGAGGCAGAGCTTACTTTCATGAAAGCTGTCCTAGAGACAGTGCCAAACCCATAGTAAAAATTGATTTTGGTTTCTGAGTCAGATCCCACCCCTTCATTAACAAACTCAGCTTTATTTTAAGCTACTGGAACTATAACTTATTCTTTTTGAAGTTTTCCATCTTAGATAGTATATTGATATTTTTTCTGTGCAGAGGTCTTATTTCTCTCAATACCCTCTGTTTTCCTCTATATTTGTTTTTCAAGTTGAAGCCTTCAGAAATAATGGCACTTATAGTGCTCAGCTGATCCTTACAGGGAAGAAACTATGATATATACTAATTTAATACAAAAAGAAAAAAAAAAAAACAACACTAGGATTTAAATAATTCTGTAGAATAGTATCCTAGCTATTTTTTGAGTTTGTGGTTGACTTCCTATGTGGTCCTAAACTAACCACTGAACTGTTTAAGTGTCTCTGCACTTCCTACCAGTCACGTTGTGATGAAACGGCTCTTCTGTGGTTATAAGGCTTCTCTCCAGGTGGTGTTCTGTTCGTTATTCCAGATGATTCTCCCCAATTAAGTTGTAATTCCAGATTGGTCCTGGAGGAGATTGGTATACGTAGCTTCACTTTCTCCTCTGCCATCTTGGTTCTCACTAAACCCTTACACCTTATCTTCATCTTATTATAGGATGGAGAACTGCATTTCTGTCTTCTAATATCTTACCAAACAATGGACTTTTCAGAGTCATAGACCATTGCTTATGTATGATTTGCAATGCAAAGCCATATGCCTGGCACATGGTAGATACTCAGTAAAGACTACAAGTGGTTTCTGAATAACTTCTCCATGAACTTAAATCTATATAATTTTATTAACCAACATCACCGCCCAAATTTTAACTAAAAAATAACATAATAAAATGAAAAAACATTCACTAAAACAGTGGGTTAAGTTTTATAGAATATAATTTAACCTATCTTTTACCCAATGTATTTAAACAAATTAAACTCAGAATTTTTTATTTAATTGCATACTTCAATTAAGTAGTTATTTCTGGTCAAATGACTCTGTTTTTGCTGGATTATGTACAGTCAATTCCAGTGCCATCTTAATACACATCATGGATTTAATATTTTCATTTTTTTGTCCTAGATTTAGAGTAGTTATTTGCTCAAAAAGAAGAAAAAGCTTCAATGTAGGACTCCAAAATGTGCAGATTGATTTTAGAGAAATATTTATTATAAAATAAAAAGATATGGGCAATACTAAAACACATTTGGGTTTGGCATTGTGCATTTATACAAGGGAAATAAAGATAATTCATATAAAATATTGTAAATATCTCATGGTTTTGATAGATAAATGGCTTGTGCAAATGTTTTTATTAGAAACCTTGCAACTATCTTAGCTATGAACAATATGTGAAGATATATTTCACTTCCTAGATAAGTTATTCTCATAATAATTTTTATATTAGAAAAAAATCACTAGGTAGATAAATGACTTGAGTGCATGCATTTATTCAAAGTGAGGTTTACATATATTAACACTTTAAATTGTTCATTTCTCATATTAACATCACATGCTATCAAAAAATACAATGTAATATTACTCATACTGGCTCACAGGAAATACTATTTTTAGTTTTCATATATTTCTTTTTGTAAATTGAAATGCTTATTTATTTATAGGATATTAAACAATGTCAAAACTTACCTAAACTTTACAAACCCCCAATTGCCATTTGGTAGACAAATAATTTTTCTTGAAATGAAACACATTCCAAAATATAGCAGGTTTTAAAAAATGCTTTCATATTATGGAATCAAAGTAACTCATAAATCTGTCTTCATAATTTCACTATTCATCACAGCAGAAATAAGATGAAATCAATATTGTGGTGGCAGCAAGAAGCACAGGAAATCAGAGTAGCAAACAGGCGCCTGAGCCCTTCAGCGTTTGTGTGACTGACACCATCTCCCAAAATAGCTAATCATCCTGACGAGGTTATTTCTTGATAATGAGTCCTTAGACTGAGAGCTGTCAGGATCGATTAATGTGCATTTTGAATTTATTTATTTGTTTATTTTTAAAGATTTTATTCATTATTTTCAGAGGAAAGGGCAGAGAGGAAGGAAGAAAGGGGGAGATACATCACTGTATGGTTGCCTTTTACCTGCCTCCAGCCACGGACCTAACTGGAGACCTGGCTTGCAACCTGGTTATGTGCCCTAATAGGGAGTCGAACCACAGACCCTTGGGTTTGCAGGCCAATCCACTGAGCCACTCTAGCCAGGGCTCACATTTTGAATTTATAGTCAATTTATTCCCATTTGCCATTTGCTTAAAAGTATTCCCTAACAAGTGTCCTTCATTTAACAGTGTTACTGGGTTATAATAAATGGATCTGGGTTAGAATATGTTTGTGCTACTAATACAAGTCTGTTATTTTATTCTAATAAGTTAGTTCTTTAATCTCCTAAGCATTGACTCCTAATAGGTAATCAATTCATTTTTATTTATTCAGTCTTATCAAAGTCAGCAGTAACATGACATTTAAGACATATTCATTTGTGTATGTCCAATGTCTACAAGATAGGTATGTTCAGAAATCCTTTGTGGATATAATGAATATGATAAATCTCAAAATAGCTATTAGCATCTTTAATCAAATACTTATAGAGTAATTTGTTTTTTCACCTGTATGAGGTATTAGCTTACAGCTGTCATATAATTCAAATGAATTAGATAATGCTAAAAATCCTCCAGGATGACTACTTGGTTATATGTTTAGGCAGCTTCATGAAGTGAAAGACAAGAAACACAAAGCAAAATTTGCCTTTGGATATGACTTAAATGTAATGCTTCTTTACCCCAACAACCTCATCTTCAACTATTGTCAATGTACTTTTTAAAACCACAAACTTTAATGAAAAAATTAAGCCAACTCACTGTTTGATATCTAGATAATAGAAACGTTTCTCTTCCAACAAGATAGACAGGTTGTTTCTTTATGTAAGCAAGACACTCTTCTAAGTGCTTAACACACAGGCATTAATAGCCTTTTTGAGAGATGGGAGAAAGAGAATACTACATTCATATTGATCTCAACTAGTTGTAAACTGGAGTGCTTTACCTATTTTTAAATTCACTGAATTATAATTTACTCACAAATACATATAATAAATATAAAGACACATTTTATTTCAATAGATGAATTTGGATTTCAGCATTTTAATTTTAGGATCACATTTACTAAGATTGATTTTTCAAATTCTTCTGCTGCTGTTAAGTGACACTGACATATTCTCTCCATATGACTAGTGGGCCTCAGTACCAAGGTTTGTATTATATTTTTTAACAATATGCAGTTTTATAACCTATTTTTAAAATAATCACAGGCCTTAAAACTGTGTTGGAAATACATTAATTATTAGTAAAAATTTAAAAATTGAGTTTTTATTTATTGATGTACTACATTAATGTTTTTTGTAGATACATTTACATGACTGATAATCAATTAGTCAACTCTCAAACTGCCAAAAGATAACATCTAGGTTAGCCCAAAGCACGTCTTCCTTTTAAAGAAGGTTCCCCAATGTCCTCAAGATTTAAAAAAGTTAACCAGTTGCTTCCCTATGACTTCAATAGGAGGCTGATTAGGTGAAGCCATCTTTATTTTATTTTCATTTTTATTAATGTATCATTGTTATATTACAATTGTTTTATTTTACTTCTCATTGCTCACCCTCAATGGGGGAAGCTATCTTCATTAAAATGAGCATGTCTCATAACTTTTCATCTCTTTCCACTGGTATACAAATAGAAAAAAGTAATAGACAAAGAACATATTTGAATCAACAGATATATTCTCTTATAGCAAATCAGTTTGAGTTTATAGGCCAGAGAACAATTTTCTAAAAATATGTATTCTGTATAAAAGATAGACATGGTTTTAAGTTAAGTAGCTCTTACTTATGGTTGTTCACTAAAATAGCCTAAGGAACAATTTACTAATGTGTGGGTCTCATATTAGAAAAATAAAACATTATCTCTGGAAACAGAATCTCAAGTGATTATATACATTAGAAACTAAATCCAAAAACAGTATTATTTTTTCTACTGGCAATATGACTATGCTTCATTTCTTACAGCACAAACCTGACTTCACAATCTTTCATTAAGAAGATCTTTCTCTGATAAGAAAGGACAGCCACACCTGTGGCAGTGACTAAAGACATTGAAATCAGCAAAATCATTACTGGTTAGAAATTGAGTTAACAGATGCTGGAGCCAGATTGCCAGATCATTCTCACATTCATGTAAACAAAAAACTACTAAACACAGAGCATTATTTTGTAAGATATCACATCATTGATTAAATATTTACTTAGAGATATACAGGGCCTGTCCAGAAGGTATCTATCCTTGTAATATAAAAAATAGAGACATTTATTGAAGAAGATATAAGATACAAGAAACATTGTACACAGGAGAATGATGCCTCAGTCCCCTTCAAAGGAGGCACCTTGGACCTCACACATTCTCCCAGTCACCATCAGCTGCCCCGTTGTATTTTCCTGAATCTCACTGACAGAAATCTCTTCCCTTTCAAAGATGATTTTAGTTTTGGGAAAAGCCAGAAGTTACAGGACATTAAATCTAGGCTGTAGTAGGCTGAGTCACCTGGGTGATTTGATGTTTCACAAAAAATTTCTGCACAAAATGTGATGTATGAGCTGGCACATTGTCATGATGGAGCTGCTAAGTTGCCACTGAATCATCTGAATAGTTTCTGCCAGGGAATGGTCAAGCTTAATACAAAATTTGATGCAGATTTGTCACTCAGTTCTTTTTAATGCAACAGGCACACAGTACAGATACTCACTCAGTGGAGTCTACTGCCCTTACTATTACAGTGAAGTTGTCATTGTTCACAAATACATATTCCAATCCACTCCCCTTGGAAAAAAATAAATGGTTATGTTTAAAAAGAAAAACTAACAAAAATTACTGGAGATTCTTAAGTTAATACGTAAACATATGTTGAAATAAATAAATACTTTTTTATAAAATAAAAATACTATGCTGTTGAAATTTTACTTTGGAAATTAATGCAATTAGGTTATATAAAATTTAATGAGAGCTCTGGCTGGTGCCACAGTGGATAAGGCACCCATCTGTGAACCCAGAGGTTGCTGGTTCAGTTCCCCAGCCAAGGCACATAACCAGGTTGCAAGCCAGGTCTCCAGCCAGGCCCATGGCTGGAGGCAGGCGAAAGGCAACCATACATTGATGTCTCTCTCATTCTCTGCCTCTCTCCTTTCCCCTCTCTCTGGAAATAATAAATTAAAAAATCTTTAGAAAAAAATTAATAATAAAATTTTTTCAGTGTTATGAGTAATAGCTGTGCATGGGTATTTATAGTTTTAAAATTTATTATTTATCCTAAAGCAGTTTGATAAAGGAAGAATTCATAGAGTACCTAAAATATCACTGGAGGACTATCTTATACATATAATACATATCTTGATGGTGCCTAATAATTTCTTAATTATTTCATATTAGGAGTCTTAGAGGTGTTAATGCAGCTGCTCATGTTGATTCAACCAATAAAAGGTATAATTAGTTTAGAACTTAAGTCTACCAACTGTAATATATATATGGCTTTTATTCTAAACCTTAGTACTTGACAAAATTACCCTCACAGTCCTTTCTGCTTTTTTTCATAATTAGAAATAGCTGCATTCAGTTGACTCATTAATTCCAACTTCAAGAAGAACTTTTACTGAGTTATTTATCCAACAAATAATTCGATTAACTTCTATATATTGTAATAGATACTACATAACAAAGTAGTGTGGCTCTCATTGAAGTGAGAAACTAGTTATGTATTGAAGCTCTTTTCTAGTATTTTAGGGCTCCTTAAATTCAACATTAATTAAGGAGTTTAAACTTATATAGGCTCGATGGATCAGCTCTATTTTTTTTGTCTGTCCTTCAGTCCCTGTAGCCAGTGGGCAGTTCTCGTAGGGAAGGGGTGCACGGTTGGATGTTGTAGCTTAGGATGGGTTGGTGTGAGGATGGCAAGAGGTAGCTGATGAGAGCATCCCCATACAGCAGGCTTTCTACAGCTCTGTCAACAGAGTAAAACATCTTGTTTAAAAACATTCTCCCTAATGCACATCACCTCTGACATTCCCTTCATCAGAATCCCAGTTCATAATCTTTCTGTCATTATTCGACTTCTGCTTTCATGATTCATCATGAGGCTTCTTGCAACACTATTTGTTTATTTATTTTTAATCTTTTTTAGTTATGTACCAAATGAATCCTTCCTGAAGTGGATTTTCAAAAAGGAAAAATATAAATTTCATATACACATAGAAAACACACATAAAACATTTATAACATCAGTAAAAATATAGAACAGTAATATGGTAACTATGCTTCTAAGAACATTTAAGGAACCTGGGATTTATAAGCATTTAAAAAATATGTTAGCATAAAATTTCTAGGTTAGATACAGAACTGGATAATTCCCTGTAGGACAAAAATATATAACCTTTGGGATTAGCTTTTCTACCAAACAGAAATATATAAGACAACATTTAAGTTCATAATATCAAAGGCATAATTAATTAGAAGACAGCAAAGTGAAACTAAGTCAATTATCCTGGAGAACTGAATGATGTTTAGGTAGGTCTATTAAAATGCCACCCTAGGGTAACAAATGAAAAAATGTGCTGTGCCCTTTTTTTGTCTTATTTCCAAAATTTGAACAATATTGCTTAATACCACAACAAATTATCTTCTTACTGTATGTACTCAGACATCTACCCTTCCAGTACTCCCAACACTATTTGGTGAAAAGGATAGTTTTACTCCATTTTATGCTTTTGACCCCTTTATCAAACAATAATTGACCTTAGAGACCTGGGTTTATTTCTGGACTCTCTATTCTGTTCCATTGATCTATATATGTGTCCTTATGCCAGTAGCAGGTTGTTTTGATGACAGTGGCATTGTAATATAGTTTAACATCAGGTATCGTGATACCTCCTACTTTGTTCTTCTTTCTCAAGATTGCTAAAGCTATTTAAGGTTGTTTTTGTTTCCACATAAATTTTTGAAATATTTGTTCTAAATCTGTGAGATATATCATTGGTATTTTAATAGGGATTATGTTTATAGATTGCTTTGGGTATTATGGACATTTGAGATGGGAAAGAAAGGAAAGGAACATGTATAAATGACCCATGGACATGGACAACAGGGTGGGGACTGGCTGTGGAAGTAGGAGTGGGTAGGGTAGAAGAGAACAACACAGTAGGGATTGAGACAACTGTAAAAGAAAAATAAAAAACAGTAAAAATAAAAGTGAAAAGATCAAAATACACCTAAATGTGAGACACTGTCACCTTGAATAACAAAGATATTAAAATTCACTATACTGTTGACTGCAAATTAGATACATTACTGTAAAAGGATAAAATGTATTGCAATCAAGTCCTTGGAAGCACAACTTTGTTTATGATGCCATGTGCAGGATTTATGTCTCCCTATATGGTTAGGTAAACTGAAAAGAACCATCAGTTTATCTGCATGTTATGGATATAGAAATCTACACTAAAAATAGCTATATCACATTTCAATTGATTTCTATTTATGATCTTTCCTGAGGCTTTTAAGATATCTAATGGATGTATTTATTTCATATTCAAATCTATGTCAAGAAATAAATTTTGAGCTTTTATAAAAATACAAAACCAATGAATGCCTTTAGCCTCTAAATTTTAACACAGTTTCATTCCTTTATCATATAAATTATATTGTGCACACTTTATTTTTAAGTGTTGCTGTTATATATGCTGAGAAATAACACATTATTCAAATATGTTCAGTTCCAGGATCCCACTGAACAGTTTTAATATGCTTAATCTATACTGCTTGCCGTAGCTCAAAGGGTTCTTTCAACATATATTTGAAAGCATTTCTGTTTTTAAATTTGGAGAAGGTTCTGATTTACCCTACTTAAACATTAGAGAAGAAAACATGAAAATATCAGCATCATTTACATATCTACTCTCCTCTGCATCTTTCCTAACCAATGAGAATATCTTTATGCTCATAAAGGCTACAGGCGAACAAGCATTTGGAAAAAAAAAAAAACAACAACAAAAAACACTCTTCTTTCTTTCTGTCCTTCCTCTTTTGCCTGAAGAGAAGAACAGAAGAAATCTAAAACTGGCAACTCCAGACACTTATATTTTAATGCTTTCTTTTATTTAAGCTCCAGGTTTGAATTTCTAACTTCATATCAGAAATTCTGTCTACAGTTTTCACTACTAGGCCAAATTCAACTTATCCAAACCAAGACGCATCAACCAACTTTTTTCTGTATTATTTTCCTCTACTGAAACTGCAGTTTCTTTTAACATAACTCCAACTTGTATTCCCAAGTACCCATCCACATAGAGTCCAACTTAATTCTTTCTGTAAAAACATAAGCCAATGATGACATTATCATCTCTGATTGTCACATGCTGGTCATTCTAAAGGCACTGATATTTTTTAATTCTTTTTTTTAAGTGTGTTTTATTGATTATGCTATTACAGTTGTCCTAGTTTTTCCCCTTTGTCCTTCTCTGCCCAGTAGTCCCTTCCCTCCAGCAATTCCCTCCCTTAGTTCATGTCAATGGGTCATGAATGTAAGTTCTTTGGCTTCTCTATTTCCTTTACTATTTTTAACATCCCCTCTGTCTATTTTGTACCTACCAGTTATGCTTCTTAATCCCTGTACTTTTCACCCCACTCTCCCCCTTTACCCTCTTCACTGATATCCTGCCAGATGATCTCCATATCTATGGGTCTGTCCCTATTCTAGTTGTTTGCTTAGTTTGTTTGTTTTTGTTTGTTAGATTCATTTGTTGATAGTTGGAGTTTATTGACATTTTAATGTTCATAGTTTTGATCTTCTTTTTCTTAAAAAAGTCCCTTTAACATTTCATATAATAAGGGCTTGATGATGATGAATTCCTTTAACTTCATTTTTTCTGGGAAGCACTTTATCAGTCCTTCCATTACATATGACAGCTTTGCTGGATAAAGTAATCTTGGATGTAGGTCTTTGTTTTTCATCATATTGAACACTTCCCACCAGTCCCTTTTTGCGTGCAATGTACATTACACACAGCTATTTTAATTTGTATAAAAATAGACTTTCCCTGCCCTGTCCTTTTCTATGAGCTTCTTAATATTCCTGTCACCAGATCACAAACTACAGAATTTTGCCTTTGGGTGGTTCAGAAACTGCACCATATTTTAAAGTAAGCTAACTGAGACTGAAAACCATTGTTAAGAAAAGTATCTTCAAGCCCTGGCTGGTGGCACAATGGATAAGGCACCCATCTGTGAACCCAAAGGTCGCTGGTTCAGTTCCCCAGCCAGGGCACATAACCAGGTTGCAAGCCAGGTCTCCAGCCAGGTCTATGGCTGGAGGCAAGTGAAAGGCAACCATACATTGATGGTTTTCTCCCTCTCTGCCTCCCTCCCTTCCCTTCTCTCTAAAAATAATAAATAAAATCTTAAAAAATAAAAGTACTTTCATTTGTGTCCACTGAAGCTGGACTGAAAGATAAAACAAAGGAGGAGAATAGCAATTTATGCCAAGGAATATTAGATGAAAATTAAAATCCCTAATATGATTTCCTTTCTTATATAATTATTTATTTGTTCATTTGTTTTATTAAGGTATTATTGACACACATTATAGTGGTTTCAGTGTACAACATAATGATTCAATATTTGTCTATATGCAAAATGATCATCATAATTAATCTAGTTATCATACATAGTTACAGGCTTTTTTCTGGTAATAGGTTTTTAAAATTTACCCTCTTAGCAACTTTCAAATATGTGCTATAGTATCATTAACTACATCTCTATGCTGTACATTATATTCCCATGACTTATTTATTTTATAACTGGAAGTTTGTATATTTTGACCCCTTTTGTTCATTTCATTCAACCCCACCAACTACCCTTAATATGTTTTCATATGAAAAAAAATTGATTTTTAAAAATAATATTATGGTTAAAATGATCCTGTATCATAAGCTTTTGTGTTTAAATTATGTGAATAGTTGTCACTTTGCTGCATTTCATCCTACATTGGCACACACCTCAAGTAACACCTGTCATCTGTAAACATTATGTGTTTTCATTATTATTAGCATCTACCCTGACCCTGTAATAACTGTTATTAAAATACATCCTTCAGATTTCTGATGCCTGTGATACCAAATCTGTGCAGCAGACCTGAAGATACTACATATATATGCTTTATTGTTTTGTTTTACCTATAAAATATATAATTACATATGTAAATACATGCTAAAGCTATGTGGTTTTGAAAAATCAGAGGCCACAAGGCCTCATAATAATAAAATCATGCTCAAATCAACTTTTACAGTTTAATTAAAACTTAGAAAACATTATATAAGATAATAACAATGAAAAGGTGATATCCAGGACAGATAATCTTTCCCTATCAGAGATATACATTTCAAGCCTGATATATCAGCCCACTGATCATATGTGAAATTTACATTAGCATCTATCCCTGGATCAATTACAACTCCTTATTCAAAACTAAGTTAAGTTACAATACATTGCTCAGTTCTATTTACATATTTACTGATGAAACAATTACACTTGTCAAATTCACTATATATGTACATATTTCATTGAATTTCCCCTCCCCATCCATGTTACATACAGACTTTTTAAATAAGTAAAATTCCTCATATTATGAATAGAAAAGCTTTTTCTCCCTTCAGTCACACTTTCTTTCTTTTAATGTGCATGCTATTGTTTTCATGTCAATATATTTTGATATATTTCCTTCAAAAACTAACCAGAATAAACATTAACCATGTGGTTTTGAAGTAATAGTTATTATCACGGCCTCCCACAGTCACCCAACTAGAAACCTGAGCTACATCACTTCTTCTTAATCAAAATGGGAATAATCAATGTCATCATAATTATCATTTCTTGGATATGTACTATGTAATTATTTTAACAGTATGGCAATGTCCAATATTTTATTCCAAAATATAAGTTGACTAATTTTTCAAAAGCATACATAATTATAATTATTAATCTAATCCTAATTACTATTTCTGGAATATCTACTATGTAATTATTTTAAAAGTATTTTATTGTCCTAGTATGTTAGTCCAAAATATATTTTAAATTGACTAATTTTCCAGAGCATACATAAAACTCTTTTAGGCAGTACCTCAAAAAGAAATAAAATAATTTAATAAGATGCCTCTAAATAAATTGAAATTTTCTTTTCTTTTTAATATTTTATTTATTATTTTTCAGAGGAGAGAGGCAGAGAGGGGGAGAAACATCATTGTATGGTTGTCTTTCACCTGCCTCCAGCTGCAGACCTGGGTGGAGACCAGGCTTGCAACCTGGTTATGTTGCCCTGGCTGGGAATCAAACCAGCCACCTTTGGGTTCGCAGGCTGGTGCCTTATCCACTCTGTCACCAGCCAGGGCTCTAAATTGAATTTTCTATTGCCTTCCATACAATTTAAATTAATAGACATGTAATGATATTCAATAATGTTTCTGGATTGTAGACATTGAATAATATTTTATATTCCAAAACTCATTTTCACCTGTTTTTCTTACTGTTCAGAATTAATTTGACCTTTTAAAGACTTAGGATAGTAAGAGCTTTCACACTATATCTTACATTTTAAATATTTAATTACAAATAATATTTTAATATGTTTAATTTCTCAAACCACATTTATCCTAACTGGAGATCGAATAAGAGCAAACATGTATTGAGTGCCCATTATGACCCAGGTACTATTGCATAGTCTTTATAGGTTTGAATTTGTTAAATCCTCACAACTCTATGGGTTTTGTACTATCATTTGTGTCATTATATTGGACAGAATACTTTAGATGTTGAATATTTGTCTAAGATTACACAACTAGGTAGGATTTAAGCAAAGGCAGTCAAACTATATAGCTTATGTGTAACCAAGCTCTTACATATACATAAATTAATGTAAAAAGTAGTTATCCCTGACACAGTTTAGATTGTGACAATTTAATTATTTAAGTGTATATGACCAAGTTGTGAGTTGGGGTAGATTACCTTCTGTGAAAGCATTAACAAATAAATGCATATTCATATTTAATCTTTACACTAAATTTTGATGGACTGAATTTTGATGATTCTAAAAATTACTAAATGAGTTTGTGTCTTTGTGTTTCATAAACTCCAAATGATCATGCTTCATGAGAAAATGTCTTTTAGGCTGTAATTCTCTATGTACCATCAGAAGATATGGGTCAAACTAGAAATAAAAGAATCTTCAAGAGAAGTAATTCTAGATTTATTTTAAAAATTAAAAATACAACTCTCAAAGTTTTCCAAGAAAATATAATTGAGTATTTTTAAAAGGACATGTTCCACTGGATCAACTTAATCCACAAGTTATTTTACAGATCAAAATCTAATGTTTCTCCAAATATTACTGAATGAGATAGTATGTTATTTGAAATGAATTATCTGATTATTACAAGTCATAAAGTGGCATGTCATGGCTGTAACTGATGAACATGTCAAAAAGTAAGCTATCAGTTTTTACATCTACAAAATTGTATATTGTATTTAAAGTATTAAATATGACACCTTTGGAATTACTGCTATTGTTATGTAAAGCTTGAGTTATTAAACTTTTCTTATTATTGTCCAACTGTCTGTTTTAGACCAAGAAAATATAAGCTAAGAATAATTTACCTTATTTATCCTTTTGGATTGTGTGACAACCGAGGATTTGGTATAGGGACTTATATGGAATATTTAATTCATGAGCAGTGAAAGGTTTAGAAACTTTATAACTAAAATCTAAGAATAATACATATTCATTACTTTGTTTTGGAAAGTAATCTAAATGTAGAATGTAATTTACACTAATAAACTTCCAAACATCCTTCATGGGAACCCCTGCTGTTCTAATCAAGAAAGCCAACATTGAGAAAAAAAAAAAAAAGATCTAGGTATATTAACTCTGGTGTAAACTTTAACTCTGAGGATTTCTTCTTTTATCATGATCCTATTAAACTTCATTATAATGAAGAGAAAAAAGTAATCTACATCTTACTATTTTTCTTTTACAAAATAGGGATGAAAAACACATTAAGTCAAGCTATCACTAAAATATTTGATCAAAGTGCTACACTGTTTTTGACTTAGCACCACTCTATGTCATGTCCTTCAGATATTCATTTCATTTGAATTCTTACATAACAGAATATTTGAGAAAACTGCCAACTATAGTTTACTCTGAATCAATTTTTTAATGATTCTGAATCTACTAAGAATTATCAATAGTTTTTTTTCAATAAAGCAAGAATGAAATCAAGTGCTCTTTAGAGCTTCAAAGTGATAGCATTCATGCATTCATTCATGTATTTTCCTTTTTACCAACAGATGTTCAGAAAGTATTTACAGTGGCTCAAGATTAGTACCAAGACCTAGGAAATTACTTCAATGTCTTCCCTCAAAAGCTGAGGGGAGAAGTGAGGAGACTGGGTGAAAGAAGGGGAAAGGATTAGCCGAGGAACATGTACGCGTGACCTGTAGACACAGCCAAGTGTGGTGATGGTGAAGGCAAGAGAGTGGGGATAGGGAAGAGGTGGGCAAAGGGGGTAAAATGGGACATCTGTAATAGTGTCAATTAAACTAATAAATTGAATTAAAAAAAAAAGAAATGATAAGTTCAAGATACAGGCAGAGGAAAGTTTCCTCTATAGGATTTTCAGTACCCTCAATGGATTAATTTATCTCCAGTATGGTACAATAATTGAGTCACAAGAAAAACAATAATATGAGATGAAACAATTCACCAAACTTTGTAAAGGGTATCTAAAATATCTTATAGCAGAATTGAGAGATTTTACTTCCTTCCAAAATAGGCAATTATAGTTGGAATATGAGTCCTAAAACCTTGTCGAGGGAGTAACAATGAATCTCTGGCATCTATAATTATAAATCATTCAATGTAAATATGTAAAAAGTGAGAGTATTCCATAAAGAAATATAAAAAGAAGTAACATTTAAAGAGCAGATTTACTTAATATGCCAAGACTTCTACCATTACTTGTTAGTGGCCCTCTGAAAAAAATTACTAAGGATACAAAGTTTTTCCAGAAAATCTCCAGCCATTGTTAATATAATGAGAATAGTTTGTGCAGCATGGATGAAACCTGGAATCTAAGGAGATTGGACTGAAATGCACATGCATGAACAATGATGACTTTACTATACTGGTCAGTGGGGGTGGTTGATGCTGTTGAGGGCGCATGTGTACTGTGTGGCTGTCACATTCCAAATGACTGAGTGAGTAGAACAATGAACCTACATCAAATTTTGTGTTCGGCTTGAACATTCCTTGGCAGGAACTATTCAGATGGTTCAGAAGATGAAGATATGGGCAATGGGTGACTGGCAGCTTTGTCATAATAGGTGCATGTCTACGCATCACAGTTTCAAGCAGAATTGTTTGACAAAACATTAAATCACCCAGGTGACTCAGACTCCCAACCGCATAGATATGGTGCCCTGTGACTTCTGGCTTTTCCCAACACTAAAATCACCTTTGAAAGGAAAGAGATTTCAGACTGTGGATGGATGAGATTCGGGAAAATACGATGGGGCAGATGATGGTGATTGGGAGAACTGTGTGAGGTCCCAAGGTGCCTACTTTGAAGGGAACTGAGGAATCACTGTCCTAGGTAAAATGTTTCTTGTGTCTTTTATCTTTTTAAATAAATGTCTCTATTTTTATTACATGGCTGGATACATTCTTACATTCTGGACAGTCCTTGTATTTAAAAGGAAACAAAACTGACATTCAGAAAGATCAAATCATACCATCAATAAAGAGAAGATGTGTGGTTTAAATTTAGCATTTTTTAACAAGTTTGTTTTTTCATTAAGTTAGAGGGCATCAGGATGTTCAGATTTCACAGATCAGTTAAATGTGGTGCAATTACTACCCCCAAAATGACAGGGGCAATGTAAGATTGTGACCTTTTATTTAAAAAAAATAGATATTAGTAATTATAAATAAATAAGCATCTACAAATATCATTGTTTCTTCTAAAGGACTCATGTTGACTTACTCCTCTTCTCAAAACTAAAATTTCTGTGCTCTTTCTTCCATTTTTTCTTCAAAGAATATGCCAATATACACTTTTTTTATATGAGGATTTAATCCTCTCCTAACGTATGTATTTATTTGTATAGAATTTAGTTAAATAGAAAATGTTTTACTTACTGGTATAAATCATTGTATAATGAAATCAACTTTTCTTCATACCATGCATTTAAAGTAGCATGTAAGACTGAAGTAAACTGAGATTAAAAATTTGCTCTAATTTTCTTCATAAATTACATATATGAAATTATGGCTTGCTGTTAATATAACTAGCTACAAATTACATTTATGTTAAATGTATGATATGTTTTTCACCT
Organism: Noctilio leporinus; assembly: GCA_004026585.1. Classification (NCBI taxonomy): domain Eukaryota; kingdom Metazoa; phylum Chordata; class Mammalia; order Chiroptera; family Noctilionidae; genus Noctilio; species Noctilio leporinus. The sequence goes on along the minus strand of PVIW01000003.1, from coordinate 5,398 downwards.
GAAAGTAAACAATTTGTATTTTTAACTTTTTCCACCAAAGTCTTTTCTTAATATTAAATCAGAATAAGGCCATACACATCATTAATTATTTTATATTCTGGGTTAAGTAAAGAAAATAAATTTTATAAGTTTTTTTCTTAATACTAGGAAGATTTTCTTGCAATAATAAATTTGGTTCTTCTGTTCACACTCAATTCCTACCAAGCACAAAAGAAAAGAAAAAAAAAATGCCCCTAAACCCTGATGAAAGAGTATTGCACTTATTTTAATTTTTACTGGTTTATCTTTTGTCATCAAAATACACACATGCATACATGCACACACATGAACACATACTAGGACAAAACTGCTTACAGCAGAGAGGGAAATGGAAATTTTAGATATAATTAAGAGCACAAGTCACTTTATTGCAAGTGAAGATCAAGTCTCTTACATCTTAAGAAATATAAGACATATGTCATAGTGTGTTAGCCAGTTTTAGAACTATAAAGCTTACAGGGAAAGAGAAAACTCTGCTTCAAACACTTGAAAACATATTAAATTTTTTGAAAACATGCTACAAGTTTTAATAGTATTGCCTTCAAAGAAAAGCCAATTAGATTTCTCTAAATAGGCTCTAGCTTGTTTTTCACATTTTCACAAGAGATGGTATGTGTGCATATTCATATATTTTCCTTTGTTGATAAAATTTGACAATCTTCTCTGAAAAATTCTAGATACTGATCAGTTGATGGCACAATTAATTTTAGATATGTGGAAACTGAAACTGCAAAATCTAAATGAAAAATTTATATAAAGAGTAAGAGGGGGAAAATAAAAATGTAATGGTTGAATTAGGAATGCAGTATTTAATATTTTAAATTCATGATCATGAACTCCATTGGCAATATAAAATGTCCAATTATTTTTTGTTCTCAAAATTAATTTACAAAACTTTTTATTTATTTATTGTTAGAGAAAAGGGAAGGGGAGAGAGGGGGAGAGAAACATTGATGTGCCAAAAAAACATGGATCAGTTGCCTCTCACACACCCTGAACAGTGGGTCTGACCTACAACCAGGGCATGTGCCCCGATGGGGAATCGAACTGGCAATCTTTTGGTTTGTGGTACAACACCCATCGCACTGAGCCACAACAAACAAGGCAATAAAGTTGATTTTAATTTACAGTAATTTAAAGCAAAGATTGTTTGCCACCAATGGGAAGATGCAGTAGAGCAGAATGAAAAAAGGAGGTTAATAAAAAGGGTCAATGGAGTCAAATGAAACACTGAAGATTATTTTTCTTCATAATGTTTCTACATAATTCAGAGTACAAACATAAAATTAATCAGTGCAGTTAGTATAAATTTAGAAGACTCCCAGCCAGGACAGTAGTTCATAGAGAAAGAGAACTGAGAAGAAGATAAGAATTTCCACTAATGTGGATAAAAAGAGTATGCTCACTTCTTAAGGTCTAATTTAAACTATCTGGACAAGAAGAATAAATATAAAGGGGATATTTAAAGATTACTCTGAACCTTTAAAATACAGAAATACATATTTTAGTTATAGTATATAAGATTTTGTCAATATCCATCATTCCATTTTTCTACTGTAATTTCCTCTCCAACATTTCATCATGTTGGAAGTGGATGGAAATGATACAATAGAACATATGTTTACCAAATGTTTTCTAGCCCTGGCTGGTGGCATAGTGGATAAAGCACCAGCCTGCAAACCCAAAGGTCACTGATTCGATTCCCAGCCAGGGCACATAACCAGGTTGCAAGCCAGGTCTCCAGCCAGGTCCTTAGCTGGAGGCAGGTGAAAGGCAACCACACATTGATATTTCTCTCCCTTCCTTTCTCTCTCCCTGTCCTCCTCTCTAAAAATAATGAGTAAAATCTTAAAAAGAAAAGAAAAGGTAATCACAGAGTATTATCAGTCCCACCTTCTCTGCAGGAGAATATTTTCTCTAACTAGGCATTTAGGCATTTTGCAAATGATAAAAGGGAGACACTTAGTTTTAGTTTTACCTATTTCTGTTTATTTCTATTTATTCATTTAATTATTCTATTGATAGCATTAAATGAAGTCCCACATTGTCACAGGAACAGCACTAGGTGCTAGATTCCCATGTTCTATCAGTTCTGACTCTGAGAATCAGATGGAAAGATGGAATGATAAGGCCAATACATTTACTGCAGGGAAAGGAAACACCAGGGAAAAATGAAGGAGAAAGGACACAGAAGACAGGGAGAATTTTCAGTGCATCATGTAGATCTGATACTGTGAAAGAAGAAAGAAAAATAAGACAAACTGAATAGAAAGCAAATCAGAATGCAGTGCAGGTCTGGGAAAGAAAAATCTCAGGAAGGTTGATGAGAAACCTATGAACAAAGACTACCCATCAGAGGGACCCACTCTGGCGGGCTGGCCTAGCTCTGGTACCTGTTGCCATCAGTCACTGGCAAGGGGAGGGTCAGGAAGAATGTGACTTGGACATGATGCTACAGTAAATCCCAGAGTGGCAGCTGCTGGAAGCTTTACATTCATGACACAGCATGTTCTCCTTTGAGCCGTATCAGAAAGGGGCCTCTTCATGGTTACCTTGGATGTCAACAAAAAAATTTCCACCCAAGTTCACATTATGGTAAGGGCAGGAAAAAATAATTAGATTAGATGCAGATGTATAATAAGCCTGATAGTAAGTAGCTGTGATAATGCATGGCAGAGATGCCTCGCTCAGATAAAAGGAGGTGGAAATTTTTGAAAAGCCTTGTGCTAAAAGAAGGAAAAAGATTTGACAAAGTATATAGAGACTAAAGCATATGAAAGGCTGAGACGAGTGCTATGAATCACACCTAGTTTTTCAATTCTGTATAAACAGAGTAAAAAAAATATTAAAAATTAAAGAAGGCCTGAGATATATTTTTATTACTTCCACTAAAAGATGGACTTAAGTTTCCTTCCCTGTGTAGGTGGACAGGAGTTGCTGATTTCCTTGACCAGTAAAATGTAGCTGATGTGACATTCTGCAATTTTTGAGGCTAGATCTTAAAAATTGTTACAGGTTCCTCCAGTCTTTTGAAATGTTCACTCTGGGGGAAGCTGTGTGAGTGATTGTGCCACCTGAAATCATCATGCAAAACATGGGCTAATAATGTCAGATGTAAGAAGAAGGCCAGGGAAAGAGAGAGAGAGAGAGAGAGGGAGAGGGAGAGGGAGAGGGAGAGGGAGAGGGAGAGGAAGAGGGAGAGGGAGAGGGAGGGAGTGAGAGATAGAGAGAGAGAGAGGGAGGGAGGGAGAATATGAATGACTATCCCCACTAAGACAGCAGGCCTGTGAGTTGGCAAGCCATCTGATCATCTCAGCCCCAGAATCACAACCTGAAGAAGAAAGAGAAGTCCTGGTAAAATAGAGACTGAGACTATGGCCCAGTCAAATCACCTCAATTATTGCCAACTTTTGCAGGCAAACTTAGCTGAGGCTTTGGCCATACAGAGCAGAAATAAACCATTTCTAATAAGCCCTCCCCAAATTCCTGACACAAACAAGATATGGGCCTAATGACATGATTGGTATTTTATGCCACAAAGGGTTGGGGAGGTTTGTTACACAGCCATAGATAACAGAAACAGAGAGGAAGGTAGGAAGACAATGGCTGAAAGACCATCTTGAGCGACATTGTTAAGGCCTTGTTTCAATTCCAAGGTGTTTGAGTTAGATTCTGAAAGCAATGAAGAATGATTAAAGGATAAACAAATGTGACTGAGTCTGATATATAAATTCAAAAGGTCACTCTCTATACAATTTATGGATAATAGATTAGAAAGAGGTGAATCTTGGAAGGCAGACTACTCAGGAGGCTGTTCTTATGCAATTCTTATTTGCCTTAGGAAAGGCACTGAGCTGGGCTCCTGGGTGGAAGACATAAATCAATGATAAAACAGCCTCTACCTTCAAAGAGCTTGCATTTTAGTAAGAGTGCACAGCAAATCTCCTTTGTAAGTACTTCCTGCAATTTATGGAAAGTTGTAAAGGTCAGGAAAGATAGATAAAAAGAGCTGTGTGAATTCAAAAGTCTAATCATTATGTTGTACACCTGAAACTAATATAATATTGTATGTCAACTGTGATTGAAACTTTAAAATAAAACTCTGGAAATTGAAATAAAATAAAGTAGGAGGAGTGATGTCTGGAGAAAGTGGAATTTGTGAGTAGGACTTGAAAAATGGGTCTGATAATGACAGGTGGAATTAGAGAGCAATAAAAATAGAAGGAAGATTTGTGTAAAAAACAGATGAAGTGGTAAAATCTAAATACCTTGGAAGACTAATGTTTAGAATACAAAAACAAAACAAAACATTACTTTTAGCATATTTAACCTGTTTAACACATCACTTAGAAGAGGATTCAAAACAGGGAAGCTAAACTATGAAAACAATATTACATTAAAATAACATTGAACAATACACATTTCAATCATCTCATTTTGACTCTAAAGCCTAAATAAATACAGCTATAATTCTGTTTGCAGACAAAAAACTGACATAACCTAATTAGGGCAGAGTAGTCTTTTTTTTAAAAGACAGTACACCAATATATTTTACTATTTGATTACTCAAACATATTCTCTAACAGGATTAGCAAGAAAAAGAAGTCTGATGCATTCTCAGATAGCAGGCAACATTTTTTTAATATCTGTTTGAATATACTTGCAAAAAAGAAAATATTATAGAATAGAAATAATATTATTTTGGCTAAAAGGGCATCAGTACAACAAAATTAAAAATTAAGTTTTGAAATGGGAATACATTGAGTTATCATAAATATTTTCTTTTTAGTTACTGTAGTTCATACTCTGTGTAAGAGTTACAGGTCTTGTGGGGACTCAGAAGGAGCATCTCCAAGATCTGCCTCAGAGGCATGCAAATCACTTTAAGTTCAAGGCAATGTAAGCCCCAGCCTCAAGAGAAATGTATTTCCCACCCTTTAACTACCTAGAAGAATTTGAGTTAGGGACCCTGTCCACAATGGATTATCAGAGATAAATTCTTTTGACTTAATCTATGGTCTGTTCTTCATATCATCCTGCAATGACCCTCTGATACTCCCCAGGTGCATTATCTCTCTCCTGGCTCAGGATGCCTTCTATAGCTCAAAGCCCTTTCTATCTTGAAACCTCTTGTGCAGTCTCTGATTCTCTCTTGTATGCTGGGTTTATGTAGATAAGCACTCACATTCATTAAATTTGGTTATTTCTCTTGCTAATCTCTTTTGTGTCTATTTGATCATTAGAGCACCCAGAAGAACCTTGAGGGCAGAGGAAAGTTTGTTCCTCCTTGACAGTATGAGGTATAAGTTGGACACCAGAAATTACACTTGGGAACTTAGTGGGGAGGGAGGAGGAGGAG